>JAZKJV010003352.1:0-1200000 GCA_037367405.1 Ottelia alismoides | reverse complement strand
AATTTCCCCTAGACGCGATTCCTCCAATCTTTCTCATCTCCAAGCTATCTTGCGACAACAACATTGTCACACGAAGAAGAAGGAGAAACAATGATCATCACACAATGCACAGGATCTATCCTCCATGGAAAAGCCTCACCCAGATACCACGTGCATTTCCTTGCGCGATCTCAAGGCGGTCAACTCCAACATCCCCATCCTTCCAGACTTCGCGCAACTTCAGCATGTGGCGGTGATCAACCCCATCCTTTTGCTTCATGATCTCTAGGAACTCCATTGGGGGTGGCACGGATACTATGATGGGTTCCCATCACAGGGAACCCTAGTTGATGTAAAAGAGGTCTCGTTTTTTTTGAGGAGGACGAGGGTGTAGTACCAGGATTGGAATCCATCGCAAATTTATTCAATCAAAACAAAAATCGAGTATAAATATGTTACAACAGAAATCACCATAAAATCAGAGTTACATGTTAAACCACAATGACACTAGTCCCCATAATGCCCCAACACTCTCTCACAGAGAAATGGACAAATCGAAAGATTTTCTCATTTCTCGCAAACCAAATGGCCCAAAGTAGTGCAAACGAACCGGTTGCATCCTCCTGAGAACTCCCACAAGTCGCTCTTACCGAACTCCAGTACGTCTCACTGTCCACCGAATGAAGCCATGGCACGACTGCTTGTTCCCACATCGCGATCGAGGTACACCAACCAAAAAAGAGATGTTCTGAATCTCCTGCTCAAGGTCGCATCTATCGCAAAGGATCTCTCCAGTACCCAGCATCCTTGTCCTGCGTGCCTTTGAAAGCAACTGCCCGCATCTCTCCAACCACATGAAGACCTTGATCTGCATAGGAACCTTGCTAGCCCAAATAAGTATGTAGTCTCAAGTGGCCTCCTCTCGAAGCACCCATGTGTTCTGCCGAAAGACCGATAAGCCTTTTTTTACTGAAAAACTCCCGTCCTTCCAAACAAAATGGTCCCTACCCCTGCCGGGGCCATCAACATCCGCCAGATCTCCCAAGAGTGCCATAAACTCATCAAACCTATGGCCCGAAGCAACGAAGGTAGGGCACCAAGATCCCGCCGACCAATTCTGATGCACCAAAGCGGTCTTGTCCCCCGTAGTGGCTAAGAGACACGGGTACTTCTCACTGAGAGGACCTAATCCCAACCAATCGTCCTTCCAGAAGCTAAAGCTGCGTCCATCGCCCAGCTCCGGTCTCATGAGACCACCCGGGCAACACACTAGACATCCCTCTCCAAAGCGACAACGGCTGCCTGCACGCCTCTGCTCTCCGTCAACTATTGACCCCATAGATGCTCCTCATTACCTTGCAAACCAGGCCATCAGACTTTCCTTAGATTCTAAAAGAGACCGAAGGGTGCGAATGCATATTTGCTCCTGTTTGTCTTAAGATTAGAGATGGAACCAAAAAATTCCATGGCTGATAAGCCACATGCTTTATGAATATCACACTCAATGAAGAGTATCGTATCATCGACATATTTTAGTAGAGGGATGGATTGCCACAAGGAGTGAAACCGGATGTGAAGCCAACAGAAATAGCGTTCTTTGTAAGAATTACCATAATATCTGTAATAATCATGAAAATGAGGGGTACGAGGGAGCAACTCTACCGAATTCCTCTATGTGGTTGGAAGTGGCAGCCCTTGAGCTTATCGTTCACCAAGTTAAAGAACGAGGTGGTCGTGCAGGAATCCAAGTGTTCCAAGATCCCCTTCTCCGGTGTACTAACCAAATAATTTCTAGTCAATACTGTCGTATGCCTTTGAGAAGTCAATCTTCCAAATAAGGCATAGTTTACGATGTAACATGAGAATCACAATTAGGGTTAAAATTAAATTAGGATTTTTCATCTAATTAGAGTCGTTAAATTAAATTGGATTATGGTTAAGTTTATTTTTGTTTAACCGAGTCCGTTGCAATTTCTCTTTTCATTTAAATAATAAGATATCATGTGATATCCAATTAATTGGTTACTTGATTAGAGATATTTTAAGATCTCAAATTGAGATTCGTTTCATCTTAAAAATTTTCAACTGTATGAAATTTTCAGTTTGCATCAATTGGTATCAGAATTTGTCCTACATTCTCACGATCTGATAATGTATTTGAGGAATTATCGATCGAAAAAGTCTCATTCAAAGGGCATTCCAACGGTATACGAGGATGAAAAAATGCTGGCCAAGATGCTTCAGATTTATTCAAATATAAAAATCCATCGAAGTCACTGCAAGATCCAAGTGTTCTGGAATATCTGAAATAGCTTGAGAAAAGGACCTCTGACGTCATTGTCCAAGAGTGTTCACCGTCGCCACCGACCCCACTAGCGCATCCCTTCTCCGGCCCCAACCCCACCACCACCACCACCTTGAGCCCTACACCGTCGTCACTGTCTCGTGCACCACCCCAACCCTGCCGCCCATAGTCCCCACCACCACCTTCCCCCTACACCACCAACATCACCCACTTCATCGCCGGTACAACGACGATCACCACCAACCCTTCCAACACCACCCCGCCAACTCCGATACTGCCTCCACCAACCTCTCCAATTCCATCACCATCACAACCTCACCAAATTGTAGTTGCCTCAACCCCGTCCCCACCACCACCTTTCGCGTATCTGTACTGTTGGGAAAAATGAGAGAGTTTATTCCATATAGGAGAGTAGCGTATGGGTAAAATACATCAAGAGTATAAAGGGAAAAAAGAAAATACGAAACGATACAAAAGAGAATAACATATATCTCTACACTCCCCCTCAAGGTGGAGCATAGATGTCAATCATGCTCAGCTTGGACGAACACTTCTGAAACGGCCCTCGAAGTAACGCCTTGGTAAAGATGTCTGCAGTTTGGTCCCCTGAGCTAACATGGGATCTAGAAATAAACCCCTTTTGAATCATATCTCGTATGAAGTGACAATCAACCTTAATGTACTTGGTTCGTTCATGAAATGCTGGATTATTTGTAATAAATATGCAGCTTGATTGTCACATTCCAGAGCCATAGGAAGAGGGACTTTTATATATAGATCTGTAAGCACAACTTTCACCCACATCATTTCTGTACTAACCTGGGCCATAGCCCTATATTCAGACTCAGCACTGAATCTTGCTACAACTGTTTGCTTCTTGCTTCTCCATGAGACCAGAGAGTCTCCGACATACACAACAAATCTTGTGGTGGACTTCCTATCCTTATGACATCCTGCGTAATCTGCATCTGCACATGCTGAGATAGTAATCTCCTTGTCTTTCTTGAACAAGAAACCTGCACCTGGAGATGACTTAAGGTACCTGAGTATCATATGTATAGCATCCATATGTACTTGACGTGGTTGCTCCATGAACTGGCTCACCCGACTCACAACAAAGGAGATATCAGGTCTGGTAATAGTAACATAGAGAAGCTTGCCAACCAGTTCTCTGTATCTTCTCCTATCCACTTCATCAGTGTCGTCATCATATAATTTCATACTGGGATCCATGGGTGTAGTGGCAGGTCGGCAACCGAGCATTCCTGTTTCACTCAACAGGTCAGTGACATATTTTCTCTGGGTCATTACCATCAAGGTGGTACATAGATGGCACCAGTAGTAACTGGAGGTAGCAACTGATCACCTGAGGATGAAAAATACATTACAGATTCAAAAAATGTAACATCTGCACTAACAAGATACCGCTTGCGCAATGGATCATAGCACTTGTACCCCTTCTGAGTTCTGGAGTACCCAACAAACACACACTTGACAGCCCTAGGAGAGAGCTTGTCAGTACCGGGAGACAACTGGTGGACAAAGGCAACCGAACCAAACACACGAGGAGTAAGGGAAAACAGATCTTTACTAGGAAAGATAAGGGAGAAAGGAATCTGTTCACCTAGAATAGAGGACGACATACGATTAATTAGGTAGCATGCTGTGAGAACCGCGCCACCCCAGTAAGAATAAGGAGCATGACTCTGTATAAGAAGTGACCTGGTGACATCTAGTAGGTGGCGATGTTTCCTTTCAGCGATCCCATTTTGTTGGGAGGTATAGGCATAGGATGTCTGGTGGATAATCCCTTGGGATGAGTAGTAATTGGCTAGGACATGAGTACACAATTCCAGAGCATTATCACTTCTTACAATTTTAACAGATGTGGAGAAACATTACGAATCTCATTAAGAAAATGGATAATAATATTTCCTGCTTCAGATTTATTCTTCAACAAAAATACCCATGACACACGAGAGAAGTCATCCACAATAACTATATAAAATCTGTGTCCCTGATGATCAGGAACATGACTCGGACCCCAGATATCAATATGAAATAACTCAAACTTGGAGGTACTACTTCGACACTGACGACTGGGAAAGGTAGACCGATGATGCTTTCCCAACTGACAAGCCTCACATTGGATGGATGTGTGAGGCAGACCCTGGGGTAACACACGACACAACTTCTGAAGCGGTAGATGTCCAAAGCGCAGATGCCATAACAGATGAGATACAGGTCCAATAGGTAGGGATGAGGTTCCAACAAAAGAAGTCTGATTGAGGCGATAGAGGCCTCCTTGCTCATAGCCATGACCAATCACGTTGCCCGTAAGGATGTCCTGAAAAACAAGAGAAGATGGATCAAAAATTGCCTGACATTGTAAATCCTTTGTAATCTGACTGATTGATAATAAATTCATTGAAAAATCAGGCACATGTAACACATTCTTGAGCTGCATAGAAGATGTCAGTCTAATCTCCCCCTGACCAATAATTGGGGAGTGTGTACCATTGGCAATGACCACTGTTCGGCCTGGAGGGATCTGAGTGTATCCTGTAAGTAAACTCTGATCGCCACATAGATGATGTGTGGCTCCCGAGTCCATAATCCAAGGTAAAATATCTGATCTACTACTAGTAAATGCAAGTGTGCTACCTGATGCACTGGTAGACGCAGAAGCAGATGCAGCAGCATCAGATTGATTCTCAGTAGTAGGTGCTGGGCCAGATGGAGGAATAATGCCCCTTAGACAGGCAACTCTACCCCGAGGTCCACGACCACGGGTCTGATGATGAAATCCACAGTCCCTGTTGGCAGCCATGGCTGAAGCATTCTGATTCGCAGCTGTAGATGGAACAGTGATCCGACTCAATCTGTGAAAAGCTTCCTCCATGGGAGAAATAGTAGAATCTGCCAAAATTTGAGACCGAGCTGCCTCATACTCAGGATCAAGGGCAACAAGAAAAACTCCCACCATACTAGCATTTCGGTAGGTCTTCTGTTGCTCTGGTGTGGTTGTCAGTGGCATTCACTATACAGCTTCTCGAACATTCCTTGTAGAGATGTATACAGTGAGTGTAGAGAGCGTCCGTTCTGCTTTATAGTGAATATGTCATGCTGGAGTTGCAGAATCTTTGTTTCGTTTTTCGCTTGAGAATAAGTGGCAGCCAGAATATCCCATATATCTTTGGCTGTGGGCTGATGAAGGATATCATTGGCAATCTCAATTGCTAGAGTTCCAGATAGCCATACTTTGGCGTATGCATCATCTGCCTCCCACGAGGCATTGACTCCAGTCTTCTCAGCAGGCCCTTCTTCCGTAAGAATGTGCTTTTTACCAGTCGACTTCATCATACTCATGAACTGCATAGCCCACAGTTCATAGTTCGACCCATCCATCTTCACAATTGGCGCAGGACCTCGGGATGCGCCTATGGATGGAATATCTGCCTTGCTTTCTGACATACTGATAGTAGATAACTGAAGTGGTAGACTGAATATATATATGATCGTCTACACGGACATGATCGGGTTTAGTTGCATGTGTAGACTCAAGCAACTAAACCCATTACTTTGGGGACTCTCGCTCTTGACTTAGGGTTTTGGTCTGCAGACGATCTTCAATCGGCTATGCATAGATTTATGGCTGATCCAGAATCAACACCACACGTGCAAAAAGCACGCAAGCAGGTCCTGGTGCACGCAAGCACGCAGTACGCGCTGGAGGGATGCCCTGTGTGCTGGGAATGCGCACTGCACGCTTCGCGCCGGAGGGGCGCACCGCGCTGGAGGCGCGCGTCACGCGCTGCGCGTGTCTGCGCGCGGGAGAGGCGCAGGACCGGCGACGCTAGAGAGAGATGCGCAGGACCGGCGGAGAGAGAGGCTTGCCGGTGGGGGGGTAGGGCTAGGGTTAGGGTTTTGAGAACTCCGGTCTAGGACCGTCGCTCTGATACCATGTTGGGAAAAATGAAGAACTTGTTTATTCCATCAGCCCTAGGCTCTCTTATATAGGAGAGTAGCCTATGGGTAAATTACATAAAGCATACGACAGAAAAGAAAATAACAGAGAAGTACAAAAGTAACTAATATATGTTTACACAATCCCATGAGGATTTCTGGCGAATTCCAGTCCCAGAAAATATCTAAGAACTCCAAGGTCCTTGGTGACAAATTCACGACCCATCATTTCTTTCGCCTTCTGAATTCCTTGTTCATCATCACTTGTAATCAAGATATCATCTACATACACCATAATTGCAATAATACCTCTGGGTGTCTTCTGTACGAATAAGGAATGATCTGCATTGGAACGTCTGTACCCTTGTTTTTCAAACTGGTCTGAGAGCTTCTGGAACCAAGCTCTGGGGCTCTGCTTAAGGCCATAGATAGCTTTATGAAGTCTACACACCTTAGAACACTCCCCCTCAACAACAAAACTAGGTGGCTGTTGCATGTAGACTTCCTCCTGCAAGTCACCATATAAAAATGCATTCTTGACATCTAATTGGTATAGTGGCCAATCACGAGTAACCGCAAAAGAGAGGAGGCTCCGTAGGATGGAATGGGGAGCAACCGACGAGAATGTATCAAGATAATCCACCCCATACGTCCGTGTAAAGCCACGGGCAATCAGACGTGCCTTGTATCTGTCAATGATGCCATTTGCATTCTGCTTAACTGTAAAGACCCACTTGCAGCTCACTGTAGACACATCAGTAGGTGCAGTAACAAGGCTCCAGGTACCTCTTGATTGAAGAGCCGCCATTTCTTCTTCCATGGCTAAACGCCATCGACTATCCTTCAACGCATCTTGGTAATTCCGTGGAATATCCACCGCCGATAGTGCAATGACAAAGCTCCTGAATTCTCCAGTTAAGCGATCAAAAGACGCAGTGGATGCTATTGGATATGACGCGCAGCTGCGCTTCTACTTCCGAAGTGTAATAGGTAGATCCAAATCACCTGCCTCCTCATTTGGCCTCTGTAACGCATCCTTCTCAGGGAAATTGTCAGATCCATCAATATTGATAATATTCTCAGTACATACCTCAGGCGAGCTAGATGATGAGCGGTGACCATTTTTTTTGAAGTCTAAAAGATAGGGGGAAACACTCAGTGGTGTCCGCCCCAAATTTTATTAAAAAAGGAGGAGAAAGTGAACAGAAGAAACCGAACCACAGAGGGCCGCACCCCACCCATTACAAATTCCAATCTTCAAACAAGCGATTAGCTAACGCACACACATTTTCCTTGTAAAAGCGTTGACCCGAAAACAGAAGGTCGTTTCTTCCCCTCCAAACTGCCCAGAGAATGGCCATGGGGATAATCCGCTCCCTCCGAGGTCTGTGCAAGTTGGCGTGGGCCGAATCCCAAAAAGATTGGAAGTCACCGCTGTTGCACCAGCCCGGACCCAACTCCTGCCATAATTGGGATACCACGGAACAAGAGAAGAAGAGATGCTCAGTCGATTCGATTGCCACGTCACAAAGAAGGCACCTGTCAGAAATGACCCCAAGAAGACTCACGCACCTATCCCTCTCATCAGCCGCTTACGCCTGAGGAGTCAAAGGAAGAAGCCGATCCGCTCTGGGAGCCTTAGAGCCCAGATCATCGAACAATCTCTGGAAAGCAACTCGGAGCCAGACGGGGGAGGTCTAGAAATGGCACCGTAGGCCCCTCTGACCGAGAAGGAGCCCTCCCTCCAAGCCCAGTGATCTCTGCCCCCCCAGGTGGTCCCATCTCCCGTAGGGACTCCAGCAGCGTCAGGAAGTCGTCGAACCTCTGATCAGAAAGAGAGGCAGCAAAAGGAGGGCACCAGAGGCCATCGCTCCAGCACGCCGCAACCAAGCAAGATTTGTCACCTACGAGCGCAAACAACCGGGGAAAACGAGAGCGTAACGCCCCACCCCCCAACCAATCATCAGTCCAAAAAGCGAAGGCGTCCCCCCGCCCAAGAACAGGTCTAAAAAGGGCGATGTTGCTCACAAAGGCCTTCACCACGCTGCGCCAAAAAGGGGTTGGGGAGTTGGAGCCAAAAAGCGGTGACCATGAGCAGAAGAAGTCCTACGGGTATAGTGGAATGGCAATGGGGAAACATGAACAGTATCAGGAGGTGTAGGGGATGGTAGTGGTGGAGATGGTAATGGTAGTGGTTGAGGTGGTGATGGTGGTGGCATGCATATAGCTTCAGTAGTGCCAGAGGATACCAACTGATGTGTCCCTGATGATCAGGAACACGACTAGGATCCCGGATATCGATATGAAACAACTCAAACTTGGAGGTACTACATCGACTTTGACATCTGGGAAAGTTAGACCGATGATGCTTTCCCAACTGACAAGCCTCACATTGAATGGACGTGTGAGGAGAAACCTGGGCACGACACAGTTTCTGAGGCGGTAGATGTCCAAAGCGCAAGTGCCACAGGAATGGGAAGATAGATCCAACATGTAGAGAGGAGGCTTCGCCATAAGGGGTCCGACTGAGACGATATATGCCGCCTTGCTTATAGCCACGCTTAATCACGTTGCCCGTAAGGATGTCCTGAAAAATGAGAGAAGATGGATCAAAAATTGCTCGACAATGTAAATCCTTTGTAAGTTGGCTAATGGACAATAAATTCATAGAGAAATCAGGTGCGCACAACACGTTCTTGAGGTGCATAGAAGGCGTCAGGCTAATCTCCCCCTGACCAGTGATAGGAGAATGCTCCCATTGGCAATAACCACAATACGCCCTGGAGGGACCTGTCGGTAGGCTGTAAGTAGGCCTTGATCACCACACAGATGATGTGTGGCACCAGAGTCCATAATCCACTATAAAGTATCTGATCTACTACTGCTAGTAAATGCATAAGTGCTACATGAGGTATTGGTGGATGCAGAAGCAACAACATCAGAGTGACTATCAGAAGCAAGTACTGATGCAACTGGGCCAGATGGAGGAGTAATGCCCTCAGACAGGCAACAAGGTCGTCAAAATGCTGATCTAAAGATGAAGCAGATGGGGGCTCAATCTGTTCAGCTACTCATGAGAAGGAGGAAAACAATGTTTGGAATAACACGTTTCTTTAGTATGCCCAGACCGGTGACAAAAAGTGCATGTTGGCCGAACACGACCCCCTCTACCCCGAGGTCCACGACCACAGAGCTGATGGTGACCTCCACGACCACAGAGCTGATGGTGACCTCCACGACCTCGATTTGCTGCCATGGCTGAGGCGGTTTGATTTGCAGTGGATGAAGGAATAGTAATACGACTTAGTCTATGAAATGCTTCCTCCATCGGAGGAATAGTGGAATCTGCCAAGATCTAAGAACGTGCTGCCTCGTACTCTGGATCAAGGGTTGCCAGGAATACGCCAAGCATAGTGGCATTCCGGTACGCCTTTTGTTGCTCAGGAGTGGCTGTGAGAGGCGTGAAGCTGTAGAGCTTCTCGAACATTCCACGTAAAGACGTGTATAATGAGTGTAAGGACCGACCATTCTGTTTGATTGTGAAGATATCATGCTGTAGTTGCAGAATCTTCGTCTCATTCTTTGCCTGTGAATATGTAGCAGCCAGAATGTCCCACATTGCTTTTGGCAGTGGGCTGATGGAGAATATCGTTGGCAATCTCAATTGCCGGAGTTCCTGATAGCCAAATCTTGGCATATGTATCATCTGCCTCCCATGAGGCGTTGACTCCAGTCTTCTCAGCAGGCTCTTCCTCAGTAAGAATATGCGTCTTACCGGTTGACTTCATCATACTCATGACCTGCATTGCCCCAGTTCGTAATTTGACCCATCCATCTTTACAATGTGCGCTGGACCTCTGAAGGCACCTGTAGATGGAATATCTGCCTTGCTCTCTGACATGATGATAATAGAAGACTAGGGTAGTAGACTGAAGATATGATCATCTACATGGACATTCATGGGTTTAGTTGCATGTGTAGACTCAAGCAACCAAACCCATAGGCTTGAAAACTCGAGCGAGAGTCTCCTCAATCACGAAGGTACCCTAGGGTTAGGCGAACCCTAGGATATGAGACCGCTCGCACAACTACCGAAGTATGCGTACGTGCGCACGCACGGAGTCAGGGCTACACCCGTACGTACACAGGAGTTAAGCACACAGGAAACGGCGCTGTGCCTGGGCGACGCACAGGAGAACTCGCATCGGAGAAGGCGCGGTGCCTGGGCGACGCTAACCGAAGCCGTACACGCATAGGAGAACCCGCACCGGAGGCTGCACTGAAGGTGCGATGCTTGGGTGCGCAGGAGACGCGCATGGGCTACGTGCAGACCCGCACGGGGTGCACAGGGGCAGCGCGCAAGGCCGTGCGGAAGGCTGAGGTGGCGGCGCACAGGGGCCTAGGACCGTGCGGGAGGCTGAGTCGGCGATGCATGGAGGCCGAGGCGGCGCGGAGGGCTTGGAAGTGGGGGTTAGGATTAGGGTTTGGTTCGAGAACTCTGGTCTAGGACCATCGCTCTGATACCATATTGGGAAAAATGAGAGAGTTGTTTATTCCATACGGCTCTCTTATATAGGAGAGTAGCCTATGGGTAAAATACATCAAGAGTCCAAAGGGAAAAAGAAAATACGAAACAGTACAAAAGAGAATAACATATATCTCTACACGTACCACTGCCAATCCCTCCCCCGCCACCTCCTCATGTAACCCACCTCCGATGCCACCCCAACCCACTGCTCCAACCCCGTTATCTCCCTTGCACCATCCGCCATCATCCAAACTCCAGCGCCACCAACACCTTCCCCGTGGCACCAACTACACCCCCAACATCACCGCCATCACTGCCTACCAATTGGAGAACCCTACTGTTGACCTTATTTCAGAGACCACACTCACTGATCCCATCCGGATCTCCACCGTACGCATGGCTGCTGCTGCTACTGCATGCTTCAAGCACGGCCGTCGATGCCGCCTCTTTTTGGGACCCTACCCCAAAGCTGAAACCTTAATTGGTGGGGAGCCATCTCCCGCGAAGAATCCTAGAAAAATTCGGGATAGATGCTCCTAATCAAGGACTTCCCATTTATTTTTCGGCTATAACAGCCATAATATATGGAAGCAAAAATCAAACTATAAATTTGATTAAAAGACATGATAAATCATAAGATTCTTCCGTTTACGGGGCATGCTAGTCAACTAAGATAGGCTGGCAAATGTTTGATTGCGTGTATACCACTAGTGAATCACCAAATTGCATAGTTGGACTTGCTAATCAGAGTAATCATCTAGCGATATTTATTGGAAACAACCATGGATATTTGTTATTTAGTGAATATTACGGAATTTCGAGTTGACATTATTTACTGTAAGAAGCTGCAATTTCATTAGCGTATTTGGTTAGCCTCATGGGTTGTGTTCAGGAGGTGGTTTGCATTATAATCTCCAACCTCCATAAGAACTTAAGAGGATACAAGTTCCTTCCCACACCATCGAAAATGTCACATCACTCGATAGTACTTTACCAAGTCTTTTTTCTGGGATTCATGTTTTTTTTAAAGCCTGAAATAGGGGGAGACACTCGCCGGTGTTCGCCCCAGCTTTTATTTAAAAAATGGAATGTGGTCTAAAAAGGTATTAATCCAAAGTTATAAATCATGATGTGGTATATTTGAATCTAACCATAGAAGACCTGTTTGAAGGTGGTAATTCTATGTTGATCTTTTAGCAAATGCAAAGCTGGTTTTTATTGTGGACAGAATATAGTTAGAGAGCTCAAAGTTTCCTTTTACTATAAATCGCTTGTATATATCATATACTAAAGATCTGCATCATTTAGTCCTCTGTTATCCTCTCTTTTTTGTGAGAAATAGAAAGACGTTAACGAGATTGGTCGGCATCCATAATGTGTAACTCCTATCCCCAAACTTGTCCACAGTTTGAGAAAGCGGCTCCATAACTTTACTTGCAAGACCACATGAAGCATCATCTGTCTTATTTTTTGAGCATACGCACACATCCAGCATGCTAATGATGATTGTAACTTATTTTCTGGATAGCATTTCCTGATGCAAGTTCTAATACATTCAAGTGCCTTATGTGTTCTTACTTTATCTTCCAGTTGCAGGCGACGTGAAAGGATCGGACATTGTTCTTGAGGCAATATTAGAAGCGGAAGTGGCAGAAAAAGCTAAACATTTTTTCGCTCAGCCCGAAAATCAAATACCAAGTCCATGAATGGGTAATTTTGCATGTCCTTTCTCCATCATACAATTATGCTTTTTTTTTCTCATTTGGTGATCATCTAACTTCTATAAAGTTATACCGGGTTGAATGCTACCGTGGAAAAAGATGAGAGAGCACGATGAATTGATTTATTCATGAGGTCTAGGGGTCCTTATATAGGACGAAACCTTGGAGTGCTCATAAAAAATGGCGAAGCCTTCTCCCACTATAAGTAGGATCGGCTACATGGATTCTTGCTCAAATCTATGTTGAAAGATTATATTATTTTTACGATGATTGTCGACTACTAGACCTGGTCAAAGTCTGGGCTGACCGGGCCGAGGTTTTAAAACCCCTTGTCCAAGGCCCGGCCCGGCTCGGTCCATAGGCCATACTTCAAGGCCCAAGCTCGGCTTAGGTCTGGGCTGGGCCCGGACGGCCCATGGGCCGAATGTGAAGTACTTTTTTTTATTAATTTTTTAATCAAATTTATGAAGATAATTAAGTTTTTTTAGCATCTATTAATCTTTCTAAATCCAAGTAACCATAATATGTGTTACTTTCCATATAAACTATAAAATAAGATGTAATATTGACAATGTAAAATAAAAACTTGAAGCATATTATAGTAAATGTATCTAAAATATAGTTTTTAAACACATATTTTTATATGTACGGGCCGGGCGGGGCCGGGTATTATGGCACATGCCCACGGCCTGCCCAATTAACGGGCGGGCCAAAGAGCGGGTCGGGCCGGGCCGGCCCATTCCTGAAATCTCTTGCCCAAGCCCGGCCCATGAACGGCTGAGCGGGCGGGCCCCCGACCCATTGGCCAGGCCTATTGACTATCTAACACACCCCCATAAGGGGGGATTTGAACCCTAAAGTGCTCTTAACTGGAAGAATACATAAATACCCTCCAGAGAGGTTACAATGAAATAATAACATAAATACAATCACTAGCACTTCCCCTCAAGTTGGAGCATATCTATCGATCATGCCCAACTTGGTAGTTATCTACGAGAGATACTTCTTTGGTAATACATTCGTGATTTCTTCTGCAAGCCGAAGATCCGTCGTGATGTGTGGAGTAGTAATCTTCCTTCCTTGTATAATATTATGAACAAAATGACAATCATGGGTTGCATAGCAATGTATGTAGTGGATTTGTTACTACAGTATAGAGGAACATGAGTAGGGGACAATAATACCAAGTTCATGTAGAAGTTAGTAGCCAAGTAATCTCGCAGGTAGCTTGGACTATCGCCATGTATCTACCTATGCACTGGATCTGGAGACTATAGTATGCTTCTTACTCCAAGTAACAAGATTTCCTCCAACCATCATAGCATATCCTGCAGTGGAGTGACGATCCTCAGATGAACTTGCATAATCTGCATCAACATATGTAGTAACATCAGTGTATCCATTTGCCCCATGGAAGAGGCCATGTCTTGGTGATTCCTTCAAGTAGCGCATGATTTGAAGAATATCCTGTCAGTGACTGTTATACGGTTGCTCCATGTGTTGGCTGCCCCTCTCCTCACAACATAGGATATATTCGACATGTTGATGGTAAGTTTGCATACCAGGGTTCTGTACCATATAGTATCTTCAAAGATATGATCAATAGAAATGGAGTACTTCCTCGGTTCTGCAGGAATACCAGAGGGCTTACATCTAAGTAATCTAGTCTTGGTCAGGATGTCCATGTAATATGTCTTCTATGAGAGATGAAGTCCCTCTGTAGTGTGTAGTACTTATATACCAAGAAAGCAGCGAAGTTGACTAAGGTCCTTGGTGACCAGGACCTTCTAAAGAAAAGCCTTGGCCTCTAGTATATCTTCATCATCATCACCTGTGACAACCATATCATCAACGTAGACAACAAGTATGACGATACCAGTTGGTTGTCTTCTGACAAAGACAGAGTAGTCAAAGGTTATTTTCTGGAAACCAAGAGTATCGATCTCGATAGTAAGTCTGCTAAACTATGCTCTCGGGCTCTGCTTTAAACCGTAGATTGCCTTGCAAAGCCGACATACACACTCCCCCTCGACTTTGTAACCAAGAGGCTGCATCATGTAAACCTCCTTATCGAGATCTCCATACAAAAATGCATTCTTCACATCAAGCTGAAAGATAGCTCAACCTTTATTTGTTAATGTTGAGAAAAATAAGAGACTTGTTTATTCCATACGCCCTAGGCTCTCTTATATAAGGGAGTAGCCTATGGGTAAATTACATCAAGAGTCCATAAGAAAATTGAAAATATGAAACAATACAAATAATCATAACATATATCTCTACACTCCCCCTCAAGATGGAGCATAGATGTCAATCATGCTCAGCTTGGACGAGCACTTCTGGAATGACTCTCTAAGTAACGCCTTGGTAAAGATATCTGCAGTTTGGTCCCCTTAGCTAACATGAGACGTAGAAATAAAATCCTTCTGAAACATATCTCGTATATAGTGACAATCAACCTCAATGTGCTTGGTTCATTCATGAAATGTTGGATTATTGGCAATAAATATAGCGCTTGATTGTCACATTCTAGAGCCACAAGAAGTGGGAATTCTATATATAGATCTGTAAGGACAGTTTTCATCCACATCATTTCTGTACTAACCTAGGCCATAGCCCTATATTCAGACTCAGCATTGGATCTGGCTACAACAATTTGCTTCTTGCTTCTCCATGAGATAAGAAAGTTTCCAACATATACAACAAATCCAGTGGTGGACTTCCTATACTTGGGACATCCTGCGTAGTCTGCATCTGCACATGCTGAGATAGTAATCTCCTTGTCTTTCTTGAACAATAGACATGCACCTGGAGATGGTTTAAGATACTTGAGTATCATATGTATAGCATCCATATGTACCTGACGTGGTTGCTCCATGAACTGGCTCACCCGACTAACAACAAAAGAAATATCGGGTCTGGTAATGGTAACATAAAGAAGTTTTCCCACCACTTCTCTGTATCTTCTCCTATCCACCTCATCAGTGTCATCATCATATAATTTCATGCTCGGATCCATAGGGTAGTGGTCGGTCAGCATCCAAGCATTCTTGTTTCACTCAGCAGGTTAGTGACATATTTCCTCTGGGTCATTACAAGTCCATGTGGACTTCCGGCGAACTCCAGTCCCAGAAAATATCTAAGGACTCCAAGATCCTTGGTGACAAATTCACGACCCAACATTTCTTTCACCCTCTGAATTCCTTGTCCATCATCACCTGTAATCAAGATATGATCTACATACTCCATAATTGCAGTAATACCTATGGATGTTTTATGTATAAACATGGAATGATCTGCATTGGAACGTCTGTACTCCTATTTTTCAAACAAGTCTGAGAGCTTCTGTAACCAAGCTCTAGGGCTCTGCTTAAGGCCATAGATGGCCTTATGAAGTCTACACACCTTAGAATACTCCCCCTCAACAACAAAACCAGGTGGCTGTTGCATGTAGACTTCCTCCTGCAAGTCACCATATAAATGCATTCTTAACATCTAATTGGAATAATGGTCAATCACGAGTAACCGCAACAGAAAGAAGGATACGTAAGGTGGAATGATGAGCAATCAGAGAGAATGTATCAAGATAATCCACCCCATATGTCTGTCTAAACCCACGAGTAACCAGGCATGCCTTATATCTGTCAATGCTGCCATCAACATTCTGCTTAACTGTGAAGACCCACTTACAGTTCACTGTAGACACACAGGTAGGTGCAGGGACAAGGCTCCAGGTACCTCTTGATTGAAGAGCAGTCATCTCTTCTTCCATAGTTAAACGCCATCTACTGTCCTTCAATGCATCTTGGTAATTCCGTGGAATATCCACCGCAGATAGTGCAATGGCAAAGCTCCTGAATTCCCCAGATAGACGATCAAAAGAAATCGTGGATGCTATAGGATATGACACACAACTACGATTCTGTTTTCGAAGCGCAATAGGTAGATCCAAATCACTTGCATCCTCATCTGTCCTCTGTAACACAGCCTGCTCAGGTAAATCATTAGATCCATCATTATTGATTATATTCTCAGAACATACCTCAGGCGAGCTAGATGATGAACGGTGACCATGAGCAAAAGCAGGCCGACGGTATAGTGGAGTGGCAATGGGGGAACAAGAACTGTAATTGGAGGTGTAGGTGATGTAGGGAGTGGTGGAGGTGGTGATGGTGGTGGCATGTATATGGCTTCATCAGAGTCTGAGGATACCAACCGATCACCTGTAGGAGAGAAGTACATAACAGACTCAAAGAAGGTGACATCAACACTAACAAAGTATTTCCTGCGCAATGGATCATAACACCTGTACCCTTTTTGTATCCTGGAGTACCCGACAAAAACACCCTAGGAGAGAACTTGTCAATACCTGGAGACAACTGATGGACAAAGGCAACCGAGTCAAACACACGTGGGGTAACAGAGAACAATTCTTTTTCAGGGAAAATAAGGGAGAAAGGAATCTTCTCACCTAAGACAGATGACGGCATGCGATTAATGAGATAACGTCTCGTTAGGACAACATCGCCCCAGAAAGAACGAGGAGCATGACTCTGTATGAGAAGCGTCCTAGTGACATCAAGTAAATGACGATGTTTCCTTTCTGCAACTCCATTTTGTTGTGAAGTATAGGCACAAGATGTTTGGTGGATAATCCCTTATGTTGAAAAGTAATTTGAGATAGTATGAGTACTAAATTCTAAGGCATTATCGCTTCTCACAATCTTTACAGATGCAGAAAAGACATTACGAACTTCATTTATGAAATTTATAATAATATTCCCAGCTTCAGATTTATTCTTTAACAAAAAGACCCAAGATCCACGAGAAAAATCATCAACAATGACCATATAAAACATATGTCCCTGATGATCAGGAGCACGACTAGGACCCCAGATATCAACGTGAAACAACTCATACTTGGACCTACTGCTCCGACTCTGACAACTGGGAAAGGTAGACCGATGATGCTTTCCCAACTGACAAGCCTTACATTGGATGGACGTGTGAGGTGAAACCTGAGGTAAAACACGACACAATTTTTGAAGCGGTAGATGGCCAAAGCATAAATGCCACATGAGTGGAGAGACATGTCCAGTAGGAAGAGAGGAGATTCTGGCATATGGGGTCCGACTGAGACGATATAGGCCACCATGCTCATAGCCACACCCAATCAGGTTGCCGTAAGGATGTCCTAAAAAATGAGAGAAGATGGATCAAAAATTGCTCGACAATGTAAATCCTTTGTAAGTTGGCTAATGGACAACAAATTCATAGAAAAATCAGGTGCGTGCAGCACATTCTTGAGGTGCATAGATGGTGTCAGGCTAATCTCCCCCTGACCAGTAATTGGGGAGTGCGTCCCATTAGCAATAACCACAGTACGACCTGGAGGAACCTGTCGGTAGGCTGTAAGTAGACCTCGGTCACCACACAGATGATGTGTGGCACTAGAGTCCATAATCCACTCTAAAGTATCAGATCCACTACTGCTAGTGAATGCATAAGTACTACCTGAGGTACTGGTGGATGCAGAAGCAGCAACGTCAGAATGACTCTTAGAGGCAGGCACTGATGCAACAAGACCGGATAGAGGAATAATACCCCTCATACGAGCTACAAGATCATCAAATCGCTGATCCAAAGAGGATGCAGATGGAGGTTCAATCTGTTCAGCTACTCGTGCAGAAGCAGGAAATCCATGTTTGGAATAACATGTGTCCTCGGTATGTCCAGAACAGTGGTAGAAAGTGCATGATGGCCGAACGCGATCCCCTCTACCTCGAGGTCCATGATTGCGAAACTGATGATGACCCCCACGACCTCGGGATGCTGTCATAACTGAGGCGGTCTGATTGGCAATAGATGAAGGAACAGTAATACGACTCACTCTGTGAAAGACTTCCTCTATCGGAGGAATAGTGGAATCTGCCAAGATCTGGAAACGTGCTGCCTCGTACTCTGGATCAAGGGCTGCCAGGAATACACCAACCATAGTGGCATTCCGGTAGGTCTTCTGTCGCTCAGGAGTGGCTGTGAGAGGCATGAAGCTGTAAAGCTTCTTAAACATTCCACGTAAAGGCGTGTATAATGAGTGTAGAGGTCGTCCATTCTGCTTGATTGTGAAGATGTCATGCTGGAGTTGCAGAATCTTCGTCTCATTCTTTGCCTGTGAATAGATAGCAGCCAGAATATCCCACATTGCTTTTGCAGTGGGCTGATGGAGAATATCATTTGCAATCTCAATTGTTAATGTTCCTGATAGCCAAACCTTGGCATATGCATCATCTGCCTCCCATGAGGCGTTGACCCCAGTCTTCTCAGCAGGCTCTTCCTCAGTAAGAATATGCTTCTTACCGGTCGACTTCATCATACTCGTGAACTGCATTGCCCACAGTTCGTAATTTGACCCGTCCATCTTCACAATGGGCGCAAGACCTCTGAAGGCGCATGTAGATGGGATATCTGCCTTACTTTCTGACATGATGATAATAAAAGATTAGGGTTGTAGACTGAAGATATGATTGTCTACACTGACATTCACGGGTTCAGTTGCATGTGTAGACTCAAGCAACCAAACCCATTAACGTAGAGACGCGGGCGAAAGTCTCCTTAATGACGAAGATACCCTAGGGTTGGCCGAACCCTAGGACGTGGGGTTGCGCACGAGGCCTAAGAGGCCCAAAGGAAGAGAGGTGGCGTGCACTAGGCGAGATAAATACAACCGATACGCACAACCAAGATGTACGCGGTCGAGTCACAACACACAGAAGGCCAAGGTGCGCGCGGAGGGGCCCACGGAGTGTCGAGGAGCGCCGGAGGCCGAGGGGCGCTGGATGGGGTGCACGGGGCTCGGGGGGGGGGGGTACGGAGGGAGCGTCTGGGGGTGGGGGGCAGCACGCGGAGGGGCGCGCGGGGCTGACGGCCTTGGGGGCGACGCACGGAGGGCTTGGAGGTGGGGGCTAGGGTTAGGGTTTGGTTCGAGAACTCTGGTCTAGGACCGTCGCTCTGATACCATGTTGGGAAAAATAAGAGACTTGTTTATTCCATACGCCCTAGGCTCTCTTATATAGGGGAGTAGCCTATGGGTAAATTACCTCAAGAGTCTACAAGAAAATAGAAAATATGAAACAATACAAATAATCATAACATATATCTCTACAGTTACCACTACCGTTTAGAGCCCATTCATGCTACTGGAGAAAATTTCTCAATGTAATAAATCCCATTTGTCTGTGTAAAGCCTTTAGCCACAAGTCTTGCTTTCAGTTTGTTAGTGAACATGTCCGGTGACTGCTTACTCGTGAAGACCCATCTGCAAGTCATAGGTCTAGTCCCCTTGGGACACTGTACAAGATCTCATGTCCCTCTAGCGGTGAGAGCATCCATCTCCTCATTCATTGCTTGTCGTCAGTCATAATCCTGCAAGACACTATGATAGTCTCTGAGAACAGAAATAGTCATGAGAGCATTTGCATATCTTCTATCAGAGCATGATAAGCTAGCAATAGAAGTGAAATGAGACATGACATCATGGAAGGATGTATCGATATCGATATCGTTTCGGTCCGCCCGGAAATGGATATATCGGGATATATCGACGATATATCGACGATATCGGTGGAAATGTCAAAAATGGCGCAAAAAGCTATTTTTTTTGGCATTTTTTCAAAAATTAAGGTTATCCAAGATATTAAAACTACAAATAATGTAAAGTACATTTATATCACACATATCGGTCCATTTATAGACCATATATCGCACATATCGGTATCGCACATATCGGTCATATCGAACATAGCGATATTAATATTGATTCTTGACTTATAAATATTGGAAATGGATTTCATTCAAGTTCTTTTTTTTGAAAGCCATAAGTGAGGGGGATACACTCGACGGTGACTTATAAATATTGGAAACAGATTTCATTCAAGTTCTTATAATATGAAATACTACAAATATACAACTAGAAAATACATATAGATCATTTATAAGGACTATGATCCTTATAGTGCACATATCGGTCATATCGAACATATCACTGATATTGTTAGTTGTTGACATACTGTATATATTGAAAATGGAGTTCATCCAAGTACTTTGATCACTAAATAATTTACAAATGTATTCTTACTCTCTTGGATAACACATATCGATCATCTATGAACCTTATATCGCATATATCGATACGCCTGTACTGTTAGTTGTTGACCTATATATATATATTACTAGGTGTAGCTAGATAGGTAGTGGAATCAAGCTTGCATGAATAATAACATTCATATATAGGGATATCGACGAAATATCGGCGATATCGGTCGATATCTTGTATTTTTTGTACTGAATCCATTCATTTTTGACCGATATGGACCGATACGATGATATATCGCCGATATATCGGCGATATAGATATCCCTGTAAAAGGGTATCCACTCCGATTTCGATACCCCCAACCTCTCGATACCGATACTGAGGATCATTCGGGACAATAGAGGTAGGGGTACTCGAAGCTGGCGTATCATCCTGCAACTAGACCTGGCCAAAGTCCGGGCCGGGCCGGGCCATGGGCCGGGCCGAGGTTTTAAAACCCCTTGTCCAAGGCCCGGCCCGGCCCGGTCCATGGGCCATACTTCAAGGCCCAAGCCCGGCCCAGGTCTGGGCCGGGCCGGGCCGGCCCATGGGCCGAATGTAAAATATTTTTTAATTAATTTTTTAATTAAATTTATGGAGATAATTAAGATTTTTTAGCATTATCTAATCTTTCTAAATCCAAGTAACCATAATATGTGGTACTTTGCATGTAAAGTATAAAATAAGATGTAATATTGATAATGTAAAACAAAAACTTGAAGTATATTATATTAAATGTATCTAAAATATAATTTTTAAACATATATTTTTATATATGCGGGCCGGGCCGGGCCGGGTTTTTTGACACATGTCCACGGCCCGCCCAATTGATGGGCGGGCCAAAGAGCGGGCCGGGCCGGCCCATTTCCAAAATTGCTTGCCCAAGCCCGGCCCATGAACAAGCTGGGCGGGCGGGCCCCCGGCCCAATGGCCAGGTCTACCTGCAACAAAGGAATATGTAAAGGAACATGTGCTGGTGTAAAAGTATGCTTGCACTTATATACAAATGGTGGAGGAAGCTTCAATGATATATCTTTGACGTGCTGAGTAAAAAAGCTAGTTTGTTCAAAAAAGGTCACATCGATATAGATCTAGTATCGATGCCCAACAGGATCATAACACCTATAGCCCTTTTGTTTATGGTAGTATTCAAGAAAGACACATTTGATTGCACAAGGAGACAGTTTGCCAGCAGTGTGAAAATTATGTACAAACACTATACACCTAACAATTCTCAGAGATAGAGGGAAGGGTGAATGATTCATTTGGATATAGTAACACAAAAGGGGTGGATCCATTTAGAGACGTAGAGGGGACCCTGTTGATAAGATGAACGACAATAAGTACTGCATCTTCCTAATAGGATTTAGGAACTTTCATCTAAGTGAGAAGGGAGCAAGCAATGTTAAGAAGATGCCAGAGTTTCCGTTTCGCTACCTCATTTTTGCTGAGAGGTATACAAACATTGATGGATGGTATCCTGTGAAGCAAAGAAAGTTGTCAAATCATATTGAGTGAATTCCAAGGCACAATCAGAACGATATATTCGAACAACAGTGGAGGAAATATTTTTGATATACTGAAAGAAAATTTTGACAATATTATTAATTTGCGAATGCTCCTTTAACAAATAGATGTAAGAGGATCAATTGTAGTCATCAACAAAATAGCAAAATACTTATGTTTAATCAGAGTATGGACCTGACATGTTCCCCATATGTCACAATGAACCAGAGAAAGCGGAACTTCACGACGAGGCTCAATACGTGCATGAAAGGATGCTCGATGATGTTTCTTGAATTGGTGTGCCTCACACTCAAAAGGCTTTAGAGTAGAGAGTTCAAGGAACATCATGGAGATAGTCGTATTAGAGGGGTGACCAAGGCAAAGGTGCCGGAGAAGAGGATCGTCGAAGATAGATGTCACGTCACCAAAATTGGAATAAGATGGGATGCTGAGATAATAGAGGCCTTCTCATGTCCCCCATCAAAAATCCGCATCATCTGGATGTCCTGAAAATAACAACGGAACTCATAAAAAATAACCCTACAGTTATGCTCAATGCATAGTTTCTGAATAGATAATAGACTCAGTCGGAGTTTGGAGGAATCTCTATAATGCCAACAATAGTAACATGTGAACGAGCCCCATTGGCCACTCAAACGGTCTTCACCAAGGAAGACGACTGTGAAAAGGTAAGCAGACTACCTTCTCCCATCAGATGTGTAGATGCTCTTGAGTCAATAATCCAAGCAGGGTTAGAGGCATAATCAGAGTTGGCTATTGTACCCGAAGTAGTAGCCAGACTAGCAATAACAACAGAGATAGTGTTGTCGTTGGTGGAGGAGTTGGAGTTATGTAGTAGTTGCCTTAGACATGCGTATTTAGATGCCGTAAATGGTATCTGTGCTCCTCCAGAGTGCTGATCGGGTGTATCCTTCGCGGTATACCAAGAATTCTTGGGATCCCTTGAGGGTTCTTGATTGGTGCTGAGCTAACCATAGCCCAAAGTCGTATCTCTTTGGTTAATAAGATTCAAGAGGTTTATCGATCCCACGGGGTACAGATCCATAATATACATATATAGAATATTGTACGTCAAATAACATCCAAATTGTTGGTTTCAGAAGATGAATGTCTAATGTTTTTTCACCGGGAGAACTAATCGGGTTGTTGCGAGTGGAACGAGCAGGGCGTGCTCTGGATGAAACAATCTGTTATCGGGCAATCTAATTAGGAATTACTAGAGCATCTTTGAATACTCAAAGTTTCATATCCGAAGCTAGTTTCAAAGAAACTGCTCGAGTTTTAGCAAAAGCTGCTCTACGAGGTCGTATTGATCGGTTGAAAGGTCTGAAAGAAGGACTTATACAAATCTGTCTCATAGGCACCATTGGCATAAGGCTATATGCCAAACTTCGCCCAGCAACATTTAGATGGATGGTTCCAACTTCCAACATCCACAATATATTCACGATGGATAACGAGCAATAGTAAGATTATCACATCCTGACTCACGGCCACGACCCTGACCAAAGTCACGACCTCGTCCTCCCTGGTAACTTTATCGTCCTCTGTTCCTTGATGAGGCATAGTTGGTTGTAATCTCCACAGCTGGTATGGTGGGAGGACGCTCGACATGTGTCTCAAGTTCCTGCAGACGATCAAAGATGGTCTCAATGGTGGGTAGTGTATCAACTGTTAGAAACTAGTCCTTCATAGGCTTGTATCGTGCATGCAGTCCCAAAAGGAATCGATAGACTTTCCATTTAGCATGCTTTCCTACCTGTTGATCACAACACGCTGGCTGAAAAGTGAGGAGCTTCTCAAATAGGCTAGCGAACAGTCTGTCGTACTCGATAAAACTCGAATCTCTTTGAGTAGCGAACTGAATCCATGTATATATATATATCGGAGAGTCAGAACTTGGTCGTTTTCTGGGAGTATGTATGCTAAGATTCTCCCACATCGCCTTTGCAGTATCCTTGTAAAGAAGATTTGCTGTAATATTTGGATCGACATTGTTGATCATCCAAGTGATAACCTGGCAGTTATCAATGTAACAGGTGTTGCAGTCCTTGTTCGTTTCCTTTGGTGGATCCTTGGCAAGAATATAGTTCTTGCATTGACCATCGATGAATACCTTAAAGGATCGAGACCACAACACATGGTTCTCTGAGCCTTTCAATTTGATAGAAGTGTCATGTACTATCACAGAAGAAGTCGGATACATGGGCTTGGTCTCGGTAGATGTCATCGTGGTCACAAAGGTAAATAAAAAGTGATCTAGAAGATCCGTTGCTTTAATCAAGCATATAAATGTCCTAAGTCACCATATCAGCCCCCTTTCGGGCTTCCAGGTTGGTAAACTATGGCTGTGATGCAACGATGAGAGTTCCGGAGGGCGCAAGTGAGTCGTTTGGTGGTGCTTAGGGCACAAGAAGAATACAATGAGTCTTGGCGGACCCCCTTGCAGTCCAGACAGAGGTTTTGGCCGACCTCTAGATCTAGACAGAGCAGAAAAACACCCGAAAAGGCATGGGCTGCTTCTCAGACGATGATGGTGGTGATCATGGTTTTAAAAAGCTCCGCCTCGAGGCGCAAAGGCATATGCCTCGAGGCGAGGTGCACCAAATTTGCCCTGAGGCGCACGCCTCGGGTTCTTTAGGTGGGGCGTGCGCCTTGACTTGGCGCGAGGCGCTCGAGACGTTAGGCGCTCGATGCGAGGCTGAGGCATAAGATTCGAATCACGAGGCTTTTTTTACATTTTTGGTTGCACATGACCCTATTTTTTCGTTACATTATATTTTTTTATGTTTGTATTTTTGTTTCCATGTTAAACCTTGCATATTTCTATATATAGCTCCATGCAAAGAGAAGAGATCGCTTGAGACAAACGAAGTTCCATGATCTTGTATACATCACATTTACATCTACACATACTAGTTCTATTACACATATTTTTGTTTGAATTGTAATAAAAACTTTATATTTGTTGCAAGTTTGCAACTTGATGTTATTGTTTGGTTGTATAAGTGGTGAATCTTAGAATAGTTATCATATATATGATAACCACGTGAAATAAAATAATTATTACGTTTTTATTGTGAGTAAAATAATTATCACATATGTTGTTTGGTTGTAATAGTGAGACCCCCGTCTTCTTGGGGTATGGTATGGCAGGAGGGGATGCATATGACGGGTTCTCTAACAATGTCCAACAAGACAAATGGTTGGGATTCAAGGTATGTTAGTATTTTTACTTCGAACACTAAAAATTATGATTTCTATTATACTTTAGTATTAAGTATAGACCTTAATCTAATACTCATATATAATTATTGAAGTTAGAGTTGGAACTTGATATTCCATATATTAGTGGCTTAGTATTAGTTTTTTTGAACTACAATGCCTTCATCGCTTATGTATTGTATCTTTTACTAGTGTTAAACTATTATTGAATGTGTTTTTGGGAAAACTTGATATTATCATATACTTTTTTCAATGTATTTTCCTTTAATTTTATTTTTTCTCAAAAAATTGAGGCTTACGCCTCGACCGCCTCGAGGCTCACGTCTCGCCTCAATTTCGATAAAAATGCCTCGGACTGCCTCACATTTTTTTGAACCTTGGTGGTGACCAAGGAGTCACCATGGGAGCTCAGGATTTCACCGCTGGCAACTGCGGTGGCCAAGGAGTTGCCGCATGAGGTCTGGGCTGCTGCACATGCAGCGACGTGGGCCAAAGTGGCACCACAGTTGGCGCATGATGCGATGAGGGTTTCCACGGAGGTGCACAGGGGATGCGCTGGATGCTGGGTAGGCGCAAATCCCCCTTGCGCGGTGCTCTGGTTGTTGGAAGGAGCTCGCGCAAGGGTTTTCCCTTGGTGGAGAGACAAGAGGCTCGTGGTTGCAGCAGGATCTAGGTCAGAACACCGGTCTATGACCGCTACTCTGATACCATGTGGAAAAAGATGAGAGAACACAATGAAGTGATTTATTCAGGAGATCTAGGGATCTTTATATACGACGGAACCCTAAAGTGCACATAATCAGAAAAATACATAAATATATCCAGAGAGGTTACAATGAAATAAGATAAACATAAATACATAACTAACCATTACATTGATTTTATCCATTAGTTTTTCTTCGATTTCCACAGGTTGAAAATTATTTATAAATAGCATACTATTTTATGTCAGATACACACTTTTTGTTGGAGGGGTTTGTCCCCTGAAGATCTCAAAATGATTCTCAACTGCATTATCCGCGACAAGGCATGTAGGGCTCTTCATGAACCTTCAGTTTTACCGTCAAACTAGGTGTTTTGGGTCATTGAAAGGAAAGTTTATTATCGATCTTACAAATATAACATTAAACCATTGAAGTCCATTTCTTTCGAGATGTGACGGCCGTATGGCAACCAATAAGCCCAATGGCTACAAGAATGGATAGTTCATCAAACTTATCATTCTAGTTATATCGGTTTATAATAGATTTTCTCCAGAGAAGATTGATTGGTGACATATATGCATGGATCAACCTTGGTGAATTTTTAATATACTGGCTGTATATTGGTAATTTCACATAACCATCCCTGGAACCCTAACCCTGGTTTTTGCAGTATGAGAGTGTCCTTGGGGGTAGCCACTCGTTGTATTCCAACAATAATTTCGTGAAAGAAAGAGAAGAGAGCTTGGTGCGAGAAGTGGACGAGGCACTTTGCTGAGCCACTACAAGTTGTGCAATTTACATGTTTCTCTTGTTTGGTTGTGTTTTGCTTCTGTATTGTTGATCTGGTCCGTTCCCAACAGTTTAAGTTCAGACCTCGTATCTATTGGTCTAATTCTAAGTCCTCTGTGTTTCTTTAAAAGTACTATTCGATTATACAGTCCCATTTTAACTATAATTTTCGTCTCATTGGCATCTGCATATCTGGAACACGTAAATGTTGATAGCGTTATGCACTTTGATGTCACAAATATCGAACTGGTTCCACATCAAAGATGCAATCTTGTGTACCTACATTGGGAACATGGGCCATGATGGTTGTCTCCCAAGTCAAAAGGCGAAAAAGCCGTACAACTTTATAGTAACATATTGTTTGTGTCCCTCTAATCGCAAACCTTTTGGCCTAATCACCACTTAAGACTAATCTTCGAGCTAAACTTGGGAGTGGTTTGCAATTAAAGAACAATTAGGTGCAGAACCTGCTCTACATTCCTATTGCTTATCGCGCACCCAACTATTACTCGCCATCTTAAGATTCCTTATGTTAGGCTGCCAACGCCTACTAATCCTTAGATTATTGGTCTGCAGTGTACTGATCAGTGTTTGTTTATGTATAATATTGGTCTGCAATGTACTGATCAGTGTTTGTTTATGTATAATATTGGTCTGCAATGTACTGATCAGTGTTTGTTTATGTCTGAATGCAGGTGGTTGGATTGGATTCCTTGTTCTTATGCTCTCTGCCCCATACTTTTGGATTAGATTACTGATGCCACTTCAACTAACAACATCATGGTTCTAATCATGTGTCGGGGGAGAGGAAATCATCGCGAGGTTTCGCCGCACCCTGCACAGAGCTTTGTTATCTTCAACTATTCTATTTCTCTCTTTCAGTTTTTTAGGAAAATGAAGACCTCAATAGTTTCTTCCTACCTATGTCAATAGAGGGTTTAATAAATAAAAGTAATCTTCCATTCTATATTTACTTTTTTTCTTGGAGAAGATGATTAGCTTTATGTTTATGGACTTACATGTTTGAGATGGATTTGTCATTTAGGGTTCTCTAGATGGGGTAATCGTTGCAAAAAGTTCCGGTGTGGACAATTGCACTGGACTTTCGATCTGATTGTAGTAAGGACATCTACTCAAAATGCTTAAGTTCAAGTTATAATCAGACATCTTTTTGCTCTCGTATATAGAATACTAGACTCACTTCTTCGCCCTAACACTTTAGTAGGAGCGACTCGGTCTTTGTCACCAAAGGGAGTTTGTTTCTCGACTCTGATACAGTTTGTAACTGTTGCAATTGAAATTTGAAGAGTTATTCTTACCTTTTGTTAGGCCTATATTTTTGCAAGTTTTCCATGTGGGACTATCGATTCCAAATTTGTTCTTTTCTCTTGCGGAATGTGTCGGTTTCGTGGACTCACTGTTGCATACGAATTTATCAAGGACTTAAACCTAGATCTAGATGGATCATGTCCAGAGATGCAAACAATCGGAAACAGATATGGATGTAGATCTTAGTGTATATTAATTTATTAATTAATACAATTTAATATAGTCATTTTTGAATGAATATATATATATGTGTGTGTGTGTGTGTTAGATACGCATGCACATGGTCTGGTGGTATTATAGTGTGTCTACCACTCAAAAAATCAAGGTTCAAATCTCACATGGTGACGGTTGCGTTAGATAATCGACACTTGAATTTTCAACATAGATTTGAGTAAGAATCCATGTAACTGACCCTACTTATACGGGGAGAAGGCTTTGCCATGCACATGCATGCATGAATGCACCCCACCACTAATATTTGGATAGATATCTACGACAATTTTAGAAATCCAAGATAAATCATACATTGGAAGAAAAGTTAGACCCGAGTCAATATTTTCTATGTTAATCATTGTTGAGCTTTAGATCTAATTAGACCTGGCCAATAGGCTGGGGGCCCGCCCGCCCAGCCCGTCCATGGGCCGGGCTTGGGCAAGAGATTTTGAGAATGGGTCGGCCGGCCCGGCCCGCTCTTTGGCCCGACCGTCAATTGGGCGGGCCGCGGGCAAGTGCCATAAAACCCGTCCTGGCCCGGCCCGGTCGCTCATATAAAAATATATGTTTGAAAACTATATTTTAGATACATTTAATATAATACACTTCAAGTTTTTATTTTACACTATCAATATTACATCTTATTTTATAGTTTACATGCAAAATAACACATATTATGGTTACTTGGATTTAGAAAGATTATATAATGCTAAAAAAACTTAATTATCTCCATAAATTTGATAAAAAAATTAATAAAAAATACTTCACATTCGGCCCATGGGCCGGCCCAACCCGGCCCGACCCAGACCTGGGCCGGGCTTGGGCCTTGAAGTATGGCCCGTGGACTCGGCCCGGTCGACCCGACCCATGGCCTGGCCCGGCCCGGACTTTGGCCAGGTCTAGATCTAATAAACCCTTTTTAACGTGAGGTGGTCTTTAATTAACTTTTAGATCCCAAATTAACGTCTTTCTTGGGCGAGTTAAAGTGTAATTATAAAATAAGGAGGACTACTGCTAGTGTTATTTTGAAAGTTTGGGAGGTCACACGTATAAAAAAAATCTATTTTTTATCTGTATTTTTTGTTTTGTTTTGAAAAATCCCGATATCATGCTAAATCTTTATCTATTTCCCCCTTATTTTGATCCTCATGGGCAGTATTTCAAATTTCACGATATTTTGGCAAATATTTGGCAAAATTTCAATTTTGACACCTTATCGAAATCGAAATCTCGATATATACCGTTCCTTCACAAATATTGGTCGATTTTGGTCGAAATTGACGAAATTTCGTCGAAAATTTCGACGAAATTTTGAAATTGTTTTGTTTTTTCAAGATCTCGAAACGAAATCGAGATCGAGATTTAAAACCTTGCCCGTGGGGGAAAGGGATGAGTCAAACTTTCCCGACTTAAAAAAAACATTAGTAAATTGAGTATAACCCATATTCTTTTTTATTTTTATAATATTTGAGAAGTTTATTCATTTACAAATGCAAACGGTTGAATACCGATACAAAAACATGTATTATCATATTTATACATCTTAAAATGGATATCGATGGAAATGAAAATCGGATATTATCATCTGATTAAAAAATTCATATGGATTGGATAGATATAATAATATAAATACAATATAAATTACTTAAAATGATATGGATTAGATACCTTATGCATGCTATCTATAAATTTATAGTAAATGTATTTATTTAAGAACTATTTGTTTCCAACATGTTCAAATAGGACATAAAATTTTATTACATGTATTAGCAAATAAATTTGCATTTATATTTATACGTTAATACGGATATACAAATAAAACTATATATATTAACAAATATTAAGCTGTATCTATTTTAAAATAGACAATGATATCAAAATCTATATAAAACAAATATGATAACTGCTTTAATCGTTCGCCTTAAACCATTATCTCCTTCTATTTACTATTAATAAGAACATGATTTTTTAAATACATTTGGGATTTTTGCTAATAATCTTAGATAATTTCATATCTTACCTTTTGGTTTCCTCGGTAAGGATTAAGGTTGCAAACGGATGGATACAACCATATCCTTAAAAAAGGATACACATGTAAAACGGATACTGATCACATACGAGTAATGCTTGAAATACTCTATAGAATCGACTTAAATATATACACATTGGATGGAAAATACATGATATGTATTTACTAAATGTGTTTGTGTCATAAAAATTATACAAATATGGTAAAAGAAGGTATAGAATTATGTTATATATGGTTAAAAATAAATCTATGACTACATTTATATACGAAAACGGATATACGGATGTGGATACAAATGTTTGCGGATATCAAAACGATATCTATATCCATTTTAAAACGGATACGAATACGGATGTCAATATGTATAAAACAGATACGATGACGGATAGGATACGGATATATCCGTAATCTTTTGCATCCCCTGCTAAGGATGTAAATATGGATGTATCCATTTGATTGAAAATATAAATACAGACGCATTTATAAATATTGACAAGGTGGAAGATATGATATCATATTCTATAAACAAATATAAACATAAAGTTGATACCGATCAAATACAAATAATATGCGAATTATTTTACAAATTAGACTATATGATTTACATGCGAAATAAATATATTTATTTCATAAAATTACCAAATACAGTAAAAAAGCACCAAATTGTGCTACTTATAGTTATACATAAATCTAAAAACCATATTTATATATCAAAACAAACATACATACAATGACACAAATATTTACAAATCCCAAAGTGGTTTCCATATCCATTTTTAAAACAATTACGAATATTAACTTCAAAATAGAATATGCATTGAGTACGAACTTATTAGGCGGAATCGAAAATCGGCCAAACTATATGTCATTTTCTGATAAAAATCATCATTATCATCATCATCATTAATTAATATATTCAAAGTTTGAATACACGTTGCCGAAAAAAAAAGAAAAGGAAAAAAAGGGCTCCACACCTCGCGTTCAATTCCAGATCTGAGCTGTTCCATCTGTTCCCCCGTTCTTATCACCTTCGAATCTATATTAATTTTTTAGGATTAATTTAAAACAAAAAAGTCCCCTCAACTTTCGGCATCATTCAATTTAGTCCCTGATCTTTAAAAACACACGTTCCGGTCCTCCTCATGTTGGGAAAAATAGACACGAGAGCTCAATGGCAAAAAAAATTCTTTTTTTCTCCTTTTTGATATATATACAATTACACCATAAATAAAAACCAAAATAGATACAGAACAAGGTGGTGGCGAAAAAAAATCTCTCTATTTTCTATATGCAGATCCTCTCCAGCATCTGATGATATTACAATCATCATAATTAACACACCAACATCATGATATGATATGATCAAAATATTGGTTTCCCATCAAATTTCTTCGTGTTCATGAGTGCGATGATCCCAACCCCTTCGCATCGTTTCCCTTCATGATCCTCAGCCTCTTGCACGATGTGACGAACATCCTGTAAATCGCGGCGACAAACCGGTTAATTACACGCGTAATCGAGAAGATTAGTCGAGTAATTCACGATCAAACGAAAAGCTACTTACTCCCATGGGACGTCTCCGGCGAGCATCCAGTCCCCGTCTTTGTCCTCGTAGGCGATCGCGCACTCCGAGCCGGCCGAGAAGCACTTGAACATGTCGTCGAGGGCGCGGTGGAGCTCCATGTAGCTCTTGTACGTGTTTAGGTCTATCTTCCTCAGATAAGGGGCCCCGTCCATGCTGACCTTCACGAAGAGCGCCGCACCGTCGTTCGTGGACGCGTCGACCTTCTTCGGTTGTTGGAAGTTGTTCCTTCTGAAGGATCTGACCGGTGGCCACCCGACAACCTGTGCTCTGATACCAAATGTGAAGAAAAAATTCTGATCAACAGATGACTTCAGAAGGTCATGTATTCATCTACTTTGAATATCGAGGATCGAGGGTTGCTTACTTGGCGGCTGGCGCTGCTTCGTGGCCGTCCTCGTCACGACCGCAATTTCTCGGCTTGGGCTCGTCGATCAAGGGCCTCTTGCTAGACTGCCTCTGGTGCGAGGTGGTGCCTGGCGGTGCTAGGCTCAGCTCTGTGGCCTCGAACTCGATCTCGTACCGTGCTCTGCTCTCCATCGGTTCACGACGATCTACGGATTTCCGGTTTTTTTCGCGGTTGGATGTTGTTAGCTAGGTGTGAAGATTGGATGGGGGGAGATGGAGCTTGTGGTGGTTGTGATGGAAGTGATGAGGGCTTGTGGGTACTTTTATAGATGAGGGGAAGAGGAGTATAAAATTTGGGTATATTGCAAAACCATCCTTAGGAAAAAACAACATTGTTATGTTTAGGCTCCCGTGATTCGAATCACGGGAGTTCTCTGAGGGAGCGAATGCAAGATCGCCCCCCAATAATGCGAAAAAAGAGGGTGCATGTGTGGTGGGGAAGGTATGGAGACAAACACCACAAGGCACTCGTTGTTCTTTATGGAAAGACCAACTAGGTTGGTCGGCGAGGGAGGGGACACACCTGTGACGCGTGCCGGTCCATGCTCGGCCCACCGCCGATCGGCAGCCGACGACGCGTCTCCTCCGATGGACGGTCAGGATGCGATTGGGTGGTAAGAGTCAATCCTTGGGCAGACAAGCCCATGTGAGGCTCATAAATCCCTGAGCTTCGTTTTGGCTCATCTTCTAGAGAGGGAAGGAGGTGCTACGTGGCGCGTATTGAGCGGGTTCCCGTGCGGGCTTCGCCGGGGACCCGCCGCATGATTAATCAAGATGCTTGCGTCTTAACTAATGAGCATGGTTAGGTATCTACTTGTCTCCCTGTCCTGTATTGGACTCTGATACAGTGAACTTACAAGGAATTTTTAATCTCGATTGATTAAGATGGTAATTAAGATAATATAACCGAGGATAACTAAACGTGATGTGACTTCATGGGCAGAAAGGTGAGGTATCGGGAATAGCACTATCCAGAGTTTCTGTGCCGTTTGGTGTGGAATTCGATGATATTATTATCCCAACATGCAACTTGCAATAATTACTATCCGTGGCTTCCACCAATAGATATAAGTAAAATATACCATAGGTGGTCAAGGGTTTCATGTTTGACCAGATTTCGGAATTATCATATTTGTATTTACTACTACTATTATTAATATTGTTATATGTAATCTAATTGATTTTAGAGTAAATTAAAAAAAACATTGAATTATACACCCAATTCAACGTCTAATCGTTTAAAAGTAATGAACTGGCACTGGATCTTTATGCTTTGTGTCGATGTAGTCCTGGACTATCAAAATTTAATCGATCATTTTGTCATTTTAGTCACAATAGCTCGAAATCATATATTAAAGATTGTGTACTACATTGTTACTTTTTATTAAAATTCGAGCATGACATTCAAATTTTGTGTATAATTCAAAGACATACGAAATTTACTTTTGCTTACAAATATAAATATTATTGAAAAAGATTACACTTCAGAGATTATTATCCAATTCTACCGAAAATGATGGCACGTATCGAAAATGACGGCTCGTACTGATGAATAACCAACCCGCAATGAATGAGGAAGGTATAGTAATGCTATGAATGACCCAATATCGAATACTGGTAATAATATCAACAAAAGAACGTTCTCCCGCGCTTCCAGACATGTTGAACTCCACATATTCTTGTACAGTCAAAAAACAGGAATCGATTTTGTAAAAGGTGGGATCAGTAAAGTAAATAAAAAACTACTAATATTCATCTTTTGTAAGATCATCAATATTGTACCTCTGTAATTATATGATTCATTGTTAAATATATACTGACGATATTATTCGTTGCATATTTTTTGTATTTGAAATTAGTAAAGGGATGTCATATCTGTTACTATATCATTACAGACGATGCTTATCTGCTATTATTTTTCAAAATTTTAATTAATTATCATTATATTTTGAATCAAAACTTAATTTTCAACCAAAACTTTAGCGACACTTAATTATCTTTTTTTAAGTACCAGATAAGCATTATTAATAACAGATATCATGCCTTATTCCAAGTATAAAAAATTACTTTGTTATAAATACTATTGACATTATACAGTGATCGATTTCAGAAAAAATATTTGTTATTATAAACAAAAAAAAGTCTCAAATCCTTTCATTAATACTAATGTTTCTCATTACATAGAAATTGATGAGAGATAGGGAACAAGCTAGCTGCATCGTCAAATCCTTTCATTAATACTAATGTTTCTCATTACATAAAATGAACGTCGGATTATACATCAATAAATATTCAAATTATACGCTGTCATAGACCAATTTTGTTGTCGCAGGGGTCGGATCGTGCAGGACCGGACCGCATCCGAAGATCGATTTCGAACTAGGAATTCCATCTTGCAGCACATGGGCATGCTTCCTAGCTCCCTTCTTTACTATCAATAGCGGCAAAAGAAAAACTTATCCTTGTTGATCAGATTCGACGTAGAACCTTTTCGGGAATTGGAAAAAGCATGCATGCATGCATGTTCACGTATATATATAATCAATCCCGTCTTATATTAATATGGTATGGAAATCCCATCCGAGATCTGGTTGCACCCCATCCACCACTGCCCCATAAAGATGCTGTTCAATCATCGTGATTAAGTTAATCACATCTGGTTACTAATTAGAACGAGAATCTCTCGCATGATCTCGAATCAGATGATGGGGGACAGTTCATGTGTCATCGAAGGAGACATGTCGCAGTTAATTATTGTTACGAGAGTTGATTACAGTGTGATTAGCAATTAATTAGTATTGTTGTCTTAATCTCATGTGAACATGGTCCGTGCATGCATGTTCTCTCGTCAATGGTATACCAGCTTAGGGTACTTATTTTTTGTTGAAATGAACAAACAAAGTTTGTTCATCAAAAGTTTTAAATAGGGCGCAGACGTTCGGAGTTAATACATCACAACATGATCACATAAAAGCGATGCTAGTTCCAGGATAGTGAGGATCGTCTGCAATACTGCAGACGTCTGTGGTAAAAGCGTGGATCTTTGGAATCACTTGATCTTGACTGAGTGGTTCACATGAATTCACACTTTTTGTGGACCCCTACCGTGTAAATTCGTGTGAACCGCTCGATCAAGATCGAACTGTTCAAGCAACTACTACAGAGTCTACAGTACTGCAGACAATCCGTTCCCAGTTCGAGGAATACTTAAGTGCTATCCAAAAGAAAACACCTTCTAACAAACAACATAATCGATAGACAATCCTGGTAAGTCAGAAATCCAACCGCGAAGATTACAAGGAAGCGAGATGGATCGGTGTTCAAGTTCGATTCGACAAGTGTTTGAGTTCAGTTAGATATATGTTTGATAGCACGTGTTCGACTTCCAGATCGTTTGAAAAATGAACGAGTTTGATTCGATAACAGTTCGTTCTCGATTTGGCTCAAGTCAAACTACCACGAGAAACCGGTTCGAAATTAAAGTTTGATAATAAAGTTCGATAATCGGGCAAATACCAACTAAAATAAGAAACTCATGTTTGATTCGTTGAAATATACTGATTGAACTAAAATTTGAACAAACTCAAATCAAATATGAACATGTCGAGATCTGAGTAGGATTTCCATCTTAATTTTTTGCTACTTAAATATGGTTTAATTAAAAAAAGCAATGCATCTTGCTTCCAAATTTGAATTCAAAGTACGGTGACATAGCAAAGCTCTTGACTAATAATTGTAAGTGGCAAATAATTTAAGTTGATGGGACGTCGCAATAGATTAGTGGTTCGATGATTAAAGCAATAATTAAAAATAAGGGTCCTACATCTTTCAAGGGCTTTTGTCTCTTGTTATTGGATGCTCACTTGAAGGAACCAACTAAGGTATCCTTTAGATTTGAGCTGTTATCGAGGAAAATTAGCCGATTCTGATAATTTGTTAGTAATGACAAGTCTAGATTGTCAAGTAGTAGACCTCTACTCTTATGACCGCATTCAACATCTCTGCGTGAGCAGACAAAATCGTACTATATTCTAGGTGTTTTTTCGAAAGAAAAAGGACGCAAAACCGCAACTAGAAGCACACACTCGAAAGATTTATATACTTAATTAGTTATGTATCAAAGAAACGAAGACCAAGAATCCCGAAGGGCTTGCACGTATCTTATTGTTAAAGAGATTCCAAAATGTTAGTCGGGTCGACCTACCGGATGCTTCAGGTGCCTTCAGATCGAACGAAGCTCAAGTAGACTTCTAAAATTTGATTAACTCAACATTACGACAAAATAAAGATCTATAACAACATATGATCTGTTGTTTATTGTCATATCTTTCTAAGTTGAATTTATAATGATGAACATTGAATTAATATTGCAGAAGTTAAGAAAGGCATAAGTGATAAGCATCTTTTTAATTTCTGAAATTTTAAAAAGAGAGAGACATATATAGTTGATATTGCAGAATTTAAGAAAGGCATAGGTGATAAAAATCCTTTTAATTTTTGAAATTCGTCGCATTGGCAGTTGTATATACCGCTAGCTACAAGTCATATAATAATATCGAGTTTTTTTTCGATCTTTTTTCGAGATTTTCTTCTTCTGATAGTCACTATACATCATCGATGCTTAATATAAATTTCAAAGAAAACATCGAGCAAATAATCATCATTATATGAACCATCAACAATAAATACGATAATATTTGTTGCTATATATTTTTGATTTTATATTTTTGATTTTATGAAATATTCAAATCCATTATAAGAATGAAGCATCGGATATTTGAGTCTCGAGATAACCATAGTACCATTTAATGATGTTACAAAGATAGGAAGTATTGAAAGTCGATAAATGGACCGACAACAATAAAAATGAGATGACATGCCATTTATTTTACTGTCTACGGATTGAAGACGAAGAAATAAATATCTTTTAGGGTTTACGGGACTTATTTAATGAGTTGGGGCACAACAGTGGAAGGGAAGAGGTCTGCCCTCCAGACCAAGCCATTAAGCATATGTCTCCATTGCTTCTCCTTTATGACGCAACCGGTCTTTCAGGTCCAATCACTAGTTGCTTCTCACTCACCATGCAATCATACTTCTTCGAATATGATTAATATGGGTGCCATGGGATTCAGCATTACACACTTCAACAAATTATCCACATTAGTGTGGAATTATCTCTAACATCTCAACTCCAAACATAATCCTACATCTAAAACTTACGAAGTATGGGTACCTGTTGTAAGTGATGCGAATTACTACTTGACAACATGAAGTTAAATATTTTGAGTGGTTATCAACATGTTCAAGTGAGCTCGAACCCAAGAAGCTATCAGGGGAAGCTTTGCTCAATAATGATATGGAGAGCTAAGCCCGGGCCATTAAAATGATACCAAAGCCAATTTTCCTATGATAGTGGAAAGAACTACCAGAGAGGTGGAGCCACCCCTACAAAGAGATAGGAGGAAAAGGCTTCCTGGAGCGTGCAACTGCCACTGTCATTGAGAATAAGTGATGTGTCATGTAGCAATGAGGACATTGCTGATATAAGTAGGGGGAGGTTGTAACACCCCAAGCCCTAAAGGGCTTAAGCATTTTGAGTGGTTGTCAACAGTTCAAGTGAATTCGAATCCAACAAGTAGTTGGGGACAATTTTCTTTAATAACAGACCATAGACCTAAGTTCGGGAGAAATTGTGACAACGAAATATTTTAATTATGGATTGAATCTATTGCGTTCAACTTTTGATTTTAAGCGATCTTTTAACTACAAATTCGTTATGCATTGCACGTAACAAATTTTCGATTTGCATAGTAGTGATAATGAGTGCGTTGTTTATTGAAAAACCCTGGTAACATTATAAAAATTAGCAAAAATTCTCAAAAATTTCAAAAAATACTTTTATTCTTTATATTTGCACTTATATTATATAACATATATTAAAATTAATTTAGGGATTTTTGTACTCTATATTTATTTTTAAACCCTAAAACAATTTGGCCTATCAGTTAACTCACTCTTTGAAGTATTTCAGACTCTAAACATACCTAAAAATTAGCAAACAATACCTAAAAATCCTAAAAATAGAAGAAAAATTAGAAAAGTAGACAAATATTTTATTTTTTTATTTTTGAACAAATATATTTATAAATATAAAATCCTATATGGTATATATATACACTTAATAGTTCTTAGATAGTGTTATATTCATTATTATTATTATAAATACCTCAAATATATTTTAACCCTTTAAAAATAGAAAGGACTTTTCTTATTTGTATTTTTCGAATTTTTATATATTTGCATATAAAAAAATTATATTATACATATTATTATATATATACTTATTATATCTTTATAAAATAAAAAGCTAAAAATAAAAAAATATTAAAAGGAAATAAAAATTTAAAACATACAAATATAAAAAACTTTAAAAATCATAAAAAATAAATATAATTTAAAAACACAAAAATCATAAAAATCAAATAACATAAAAATAAACTGTTGTTTATTTTTTATAAAGAGGAAATAATTAACTTCCACATATTTGCTCTCTGTGCTTCGACACTGTACACTTATTCATTATACATATATTTTGTAGAGTTAAAATAAAAATAAATTTTGACTCAGAAATTTTTATAGATATATCTTAGATTGTGGGTTGATTTTTGATTGAGTAGATTATTCATGGCTAAGTGTCGTGAGAGTGATCATTACAACGATTGCCGAACCCGACTTATTGGGCATTGATGAATACCCATTCATCACTCTTTATTCTTATATTTTAGCTACAAAAACCTTAGCAAATACATGTAGATATATGTAAATATCAATAATTACCAAAAGCATGCATTGTGTAAAAACCTATAATTAGCATGTTTTTGTGCAAAAATAAAAGAATAAAGATTAAAAAGAAAAAGAGGGGAATATTTAGAATAAATATTGAGCAACCTAACCCAAGGGAGGGCTCAGCATGGGCCTGACCGCATAAAAGCCACAGTAGAGGGAGATAGGAGCTCATGTGTAAATATTTATGTAAATAAATAAAATTATATTTTCCTCAACCAAAAATATTCTTGTAAATATTTGTACATATTTGGAAAAGATAAAAACAAAATAAAAATTTGAAAATCAAAAAGACCAAAAATATCCTTCCACCATGTATATAGACCATGCTTCTACATGTATTTAACCTTGTAAATAAATTTATTTATTTTCAAAACTTTTTGTAAATATTTTATGTTGTAAATAAAATAAATAAAAAGAAAGAAAACAAAACAAAAAAATCAAATAAAAATATCAAAAGCTAAAATTACAAAAATATATTGTACATATGCCATGTATATAGTTGTACATAACTATTTATTTCACCTATGTATATAAATAATAAAAATAAAATAAAAATATCCTTTTATTCCTCATTTTATTCTATACATAAATAAAATATAAAAGAGGGATAAAAATTTATAAAAATAACTAATTAAAAATCAAAAATTAAAAAAACCCCACACTGTACAAATACCTATGTATAGCTATACTATATAAATACCCTATTTTATTTCCAAAAATTAATTAAAAATCACCAAAAAATAGAAAAAAATAAAAGAAAAATATTTCATGTTGAAAGTTTTTGCTGATTCGGCCCCTAGCTAGGTGTATTTGTCACCTCAAGATCTTGCCACGTGGCCTGATTTCATTGGGCCCTGGGGATGTTGACCGCCCGGTCAACTGACCCCCCCAGAACCATTCTTCGCGGATTCGAGCGTCGGACTTTCTTCTCGGATTTATACCCGCTCGACCCGATTGCCTAACACCTAAACCCCGGCTCCGTTTGACACCTCCCACATCCGACATCCTCGCCGGGCATCGACATCGGGATCCGCGCGCCACCGTGACCCTACCCGATCAGCCCTAGTCGGGTCTGCACTCATATATATTCTGAGCTCCGCCGCTCGATTCCGCCATCTTTGGCTCTCCACCCTTCATCCCGTGACCTCCACTGCATCCCTTGAGGTGACAGCTCTCGATTGCCCGTGTCGCAGCGAGGAGGGGGTGGCCGGACCACTGATCCGGCGACATTGCGCCGCCGTGCTCCGCCCAGTGCAGGAGCCCGAGCCTTAGGACTTGACGACCTTCGAGGCCACGACCGGGAGCTACCTCAGCTCCAGCCTAGTCTACCACGCCACCCAGGTAACCTTCTAGCTTTCCCATTTCGTCTAATTTCTAGTTAGCCCCAAATCGTAGCTCCGTCGCGTTCCGTCGATTCCGGCTATCTCGCATACTCTTTCGATCATCGGAACCCACAGTCACCTTCGCCATCCCTCCGCGCACCTTCTCCATACACCCATTCAACCCAGCTCGCACAGGAGCTGGGCTTCGAGCTCCACCGTCCGTCGCTTCGCCGGAGCTTGCTCATCCCGACGCACCGACCACCTCCACACCACCTAACCGGGTCGAGGCATTTTACCCTCGACCCGCGAAGCTTTTGAGCTATCTTGCAGGTCCAGAGGAGGCCATCTGAGGCTTCCCTACATCCAGGCCAGAAGCTTCCCTCCGCCGACCTCGCCGGAGCCCCTCCAGGGCTCGGCTGGGCCATCGGAGGCCACCAACAGCTGCGGAGCTTCATCGCCAACCTTCTCCGATCTTCAGAGGCAGCTGAGGAGGACCACAGAACGCGCACGAGGCCGGCGAAACTCGCCGGCCACCTGTTCTTCGAGGGTCCTCGACCACCGTCCGATTACCCTCAGTGCTCCAGTTTCCATCGAGACCATCCATCCATCGAGGAGCAGCCACCGTCCGATCATTTCGAGGGTTGATCGGGACCGTTAGAGCAGAGAGGGAGGCGCCATCCACCAGCACCCGTCAGATCTTCCACGTGGCCCCCTCTGAGACGTCGATCGGCCCACGTGCGGAAGGAGAGAGAGACGCCAGCGTCCAGGACCGTCAGATCAGCCATGCGTCCATCATCCAGCCGTCGACGTAATAAAGGGGTAATTTACCGTAGGCCCCCTCTTAGTTTATGTTTTTAGATTTAGTCCTGTAAATATTGTGTGTCTTTTATTTACGTTGGGATATTTGCACTTGGAACCTGGTACTCTAGTTTATTTGCATTTATACCCCTGTGCGTTGTATGCCACGTGCTTCGTCACGTGTTTATCTGGGTTATTTGCATTTAGAGACCCTGTAGTTCTGGTTGTTCTTGAATGAATGAAAGTTTTATTCTATTTGCATTTATACCCCTGTGCGTGATTTATTTCCACATGTGCGTCATATTTTGGGTATTTTGCAGATAAGCCCCTGGACTTTTGGTACTTGTTACCAATAAGTCCTCGGGACTCATTTTTATCACATTTGGGTCCCTGAGTTCCCCAGGCACGCGCCACGCACGTGACTTGCTGGGTATTTTGCACCAGGACCCCCAGAACTTCGGGTATTTGCACTTTGGTCCCTGTGCACAGTGCCCTCTTGTCATTTTTGAATAAAATATCAAATCACCTCCAAATTAGATGAAAATTTGACCCATGGTTCCTGCCATGGTGTAGGATTTTCGAGAATTTTTGAGGACATTTTTGAGTTTATTTGCTATTTTTAAAAATTCAAAAACATCTATTTTTGGCACTGTTCAGTTTTAAAAATCACAAAAAAATATAAAAACACTCCTAAAAATTCTATAAAAATTAGGTACTGTTTATTTTGTGTCCTTTGATTTTCTAGCCAATTTTGGCTATTTTTCATTGCTTAAAAACCCTAAAAATTCAAAAACACCTAAAAACTCATAAAAATCATATTAAATAATCTAAAAACCCAAAAACAATAATTTTGGTGCTCAAATTTTCCTTGTTTTCTCTAGTATACAGGAAAATTACCTCCAGGTTCTTTTAAGGTCCTTAGGTATTTTATTTAAGGACTTTAGGCTTGGCTGGACAGTACCCCTTGGTTTTCTTACTGTTTGATTTTTAGAAAATAAAATACACATCAGAAAAATCCCAAAAATTCACCAAAAACATAAAAAACATAAAAAAACACAAAAATATTTTTATCTGAATTTTTGCTTGGTTTCTGATGCATTAAATAATTGTTGAAGTGTGATTGCTTTTAGTCTTTCTCATTTTCTTCACATATTAAAAATCCAAAAAATTTAAAAACAATTAAAAACCACTAAAAATGTTTTCCCTTTTTCTCTGATTCTTCGACTACTTCGTAGGTTTTTTAGCCAATCCGTGCTCCTTGTGTTCGACCCTGGGTGCTATACCAGGTTAAACATTTAGCAGGACCGCTTCTGCATGTTTGATTGATTTTGCGTATTTCGAGTGATTCATTTTTCTTGATAGACACATTCTGAGTGGCTGAGGTCGCAACGACCTATTTTTCTGTACCTTCTACCTTAGTCGCTCGGGAACTTCGTGTTATCAGGCATCGTAGACCCTCCAAGGCTAGACGTTAGGCCCATATGAATAGTCCATCAACAGTCTCGTACAATGATGATTGATGCCCTCTTCGAATCGGCGTGCTTGGATCGGCAATCAGATTTAGCGACAAACCTTTGATTTTCAAAGGATTTTCTTATCACAGAGAACAATAGAGTCTTCTCTATACTTTAACTAATCTGCATATATTCTATTTGTAACATCTCCATCAATTTCTCCATCATGTTGCAAAATAGATCCCAAGTATTTGAAAGAATATCTCTTCTGAATGTTACCAGAAAGAATATCTCTTCTGAATGTTATCATCACCAATCTTAACATCGATTCCTTCACCATTGCTTCCATCAAAAGTACACTCCATATGTAAGGGTAAACTATAAATAGTACCAAAGATACTTGATTCTTTTGATGTGTTTCCTGGTATTTTTAAATGTTTTAGATTTTGGATTTTATGTATTTAGTAAAACTACAGGAAAACAAATGCAAAAATTATTATAATAAATTGAGGTAATCTTGTACATGAAATGATAGTGTTCTGATCAAGATAATTGGACAGTATACCAATCAGCTTAAAACCTTCATTTTCATATATAATCTTCAAAAACCTTCTAAGTGATCTTGTTTGAAAGATAATTTTAAGCACAATACTTTAAAGATAAGTACATGTCCATATGTGTTTATCTGCATGATATTTTTTACTTCAAACATATGTAAAAACCAGATGTCGTTTAGGTTATTTTGTTGTCCATGTGAAGAAGTATTTTTTAGCAGTTTTTTATGAGTTAGTGTGATTTATATGTACAATGTTGAGGTGATTTCACATTAATTAGAGGTGATACGAATTTGTTAAAATTTAGTGAAGATTTGTATAGTGTATACATGGATGAATATGCATAGATTATAGGTTCACTTCATGCTTTCTTAGTCTTATTTCTTGCTTTTTTTTGCTCATTTGAACTTATATTCACTTCCTTCCTCCATATAAGTTCAAGTTGAGCCGCCAACCAATCTAACCAAATTTTCTCATGTTCTTGACTTCTATCACATAACTCCAAGCGCTTTCTTGATTTTTCCTCAATTTCCACTGAGGAAGAGTATCCCATATCTTAAAATTAAATTAAGTACATCTATATCCAAAGTGTAGTTAACTACACAATAATTAATTACATAAATCGAGCCTTGCTCACGAGTTGATTAACGAGCCAAGTTCGAGCTGAGACTATCAAGTCAGTGAGAACGTGCCACGCAAAAATGAACTAAATTCCGCCTCTACATCGACATCTTTCGACCTTGTCAATCGCGATGCTTTCCACATAAAAAAAATCAAATTCCTTGCCAAAAATGAATCATGGTCACGGTGCAATTTAAAGACAAGTACTAGTAAACTTGGTAGAGATGGAAAGAATCCCATGAAGTCAAAGCACATTACATCTATCCATCTCTTTGCTAGCTGTATGTACATACACATACACTTGCTAGACTAGTTGTGCAGTACTGGTCCTGTTCTATTAAATGGTGCAAGTCTTGGACCATCCTTTGATAATATCAGAAGTACTTATATGTTGATAATTAAATAAGCAAATTCAATACGCATTCGTAGACAGGTAAACCTTTCCTTTCAATGGGAATTAACTTGGTGTGTGTGTGTATAAAAAAATAATTGAAGATCACAGACAGTGGTACGTACATGAGTTGATGTGTGTGCTGACATGAGCTGGAATTGGATCTTTGCCCATTAATCATAGATCGGCTGTGGGAACCCTAATCACCAAACCCTGCAAATGGGAAGGAGATGAGCCCAAGTTGGATCTACTTTAACAACTTAAATATGTAATCTCTAAAGGTTGTGATTGGTACTTTGTGAAATAGCTTGGGCTAGCATGTGTATGTAGATCCATGCCGACATCTAGATCCTCGCATTTCCTTCAATTTTACGTGTCAGATATATTTGCGGGCATACCGCTCTTGAATGGGATCAACCGCGTAATCGATGCCCACCTGATCCCTTGTCATCAGTAAAAACCCCTCGATTACGCCACAATATATCAAGTTGTGTAAGTGAAGCGTAAGGGAAAATTACCAGTTTTAAAAGTCATGACAGTTATGTTTATATACAAGTGTTTTTTTCAGTTGTTAACCTATCAGAGTTGTGACAACGTCTTAAAGTCGTTTGCAAATTGCGAGGATATCAGTCCAACTTGGATCTATTATAATGGTTTTGAGTATGTGATTATTGGTGTTTAGTGAAATAGCTTGGACTAGGATGCATGTGTACATGGATCTATGCTAGCATTGAGATCTCTGCATTCCTTGTGGTTTAACGTGTCGAAAATGTAGGCGATCGTACCCCTTTTGGACATGTTTAATGACCTAATAGACGTGCATTGCTGGAGTCAGAGGGAGGCTAGCTAGCAATGTCTATGACATACATATTAGTCGTGGAGTTAAATGAATTATTAAAGATTGTTAGACATCTTTCTCATGATTGAGTTCTCCTCTTTGTGGGAACTCAACTCTTAAAAAGAACATTATTATGAGAAATCCAAGTCAAAAAGCAGTAAAACATAGAAAGAGGGTAAGAAGAAAGAAGGTTACTCACTAGCTTGTGGCACATGATTAGATATTATTGTGCATCCATTTATAGATTTGTTGACTTCTACGTTTTTAAGACATCAATCCACTGGTGATGCCAGTGACAAGTTTGTCTCAAACTATCTCTGTTTTTTTGGATAATTTATGTCATTGCAAGGAGGGCCAGCATCGTGTAAGCTCCTCATAGAGTACATCTTTGATTATAGTGTTTGATTTCGGATTGCAATCAATCTGTAAATTTTTACCCCAACATAGAGGATTTTTTATATTAAAATTTTTGTGTGCATATGTACTTGATTTTTCTGTGATTAGTTGTTTTTGATTTGATATTTCATGCATGATCCCTTTATTAAATTTGTGTTTTCTGCAATTCAATCTATGAAGGAGTCTGTTTGTAATAAATTATATTAATTAGAGTTATCATATGTGTTGATAAGATGGAGTGTATCATTAGTAATATGATCAACTTGAAGAGATCAACTATAATTTTTGGAAAAACGATTAAAGACTTTTTCTTTGTGTAGGTCATGCACCTTCCAATTTTGTTACCCACAATTTTGAATCCAAGAGCGATCATGAATAACAGTTTGAAGCTCCTTGGTTGGAACCTCTAAGGGTCCAAATGGTTTGGACTTGAGCAGGTTGAAAAAAGATATACAACTTTGACAAGAACGACGTTCGACGGAATATATGACTCACGCTCCCCTACCGATACTTTTTTACATCCCACCGCTTCGGTATACCGCTTGACCCCATTCATCTTCGACGTAAGATCGTTCGATCTATGAGCTATTACACACTCTTTCAAGGATGACTGCTTCTAGGCAAACCTCCTGGCTGTCTCTGCACCCTTGGAACTGGGCTAGAACGCTAAACGACCCTAGATTTGGGGGGGGGGGGGGTTTCGGCTATAGCCGAACACATGAGAAAGATCATTTATACTGATACTCACAAGATGATTTTATCAAATAATGAGAATATTATAAGCATCATGAGATGAACACTTTGGTCCAAGGGAGAGAACCTCTACGTTCAAAGATATGGAGCAATAAGTTATTTCTAATTTAGAGATCAATACAGTTGAATTTCAATGATGATACTCATATACCCTCTAAATGATTTGAAGGTATCATTAGCCAGCTTTTCATCATTTATATAAATTTTGAAGATGATGTTGTAGATTCACCACTATACTTTCTACTCTTCCAGATAATTGGGAGACATTCTAAATTCTCGTCATTAAATCTGCACTTAATAGAGTTGTTTTCTTAGTATCATTAACACTAGTTTTTTAAACGAAAAAATGAGTATACAATCTCAAGGTTCTTCACCATAGTCAAAGATCTCGGTCATGCAAAACATGGAAATAACTAAATTCAGGAATGATAGAGGAAGGGGTCAAAACAGAAGCAAGTCTAGATCACAATAAAAATATTTGAAGTGTCACCATTGCGGGAAGAAAAACCACATCAAGAAATATATCTTCCAGTTCAAAGAAAAAAAACCGAGGGGAGAAGCGAGAAATGAATGTTAATGACGATAATATAGTTTAATGATATCAATCAATCTTCAGGGGAGAAAATCCAACACAATGATAGGATCATTTTTAGTGATTTTCAAGGATTAGACTGACCTAGAGAGACCATATTTATAAGGATTTAATGGGGCTATCCCATTAATCTCTATAAGGATTTAATGGGGCTGCATTGCCCCCTATTTCAGCGTTCTTTTTTTTTTTTGAAAAATATCACAATGTATATTCATCCCTATAACCATCCTATATGCCATTCGAATTTTGTCAGAAACAAAGACTCCTACAACCTCCATCGAGATAGTGTCGATTTAAAAATCATATGACCGTTAAAAATGATTGTCTGGATGGAGGTCGTAGGAGTCACTGTTTCTGATGAAATTCTAATGACATATAGGAGGGATATAGGATGAATATGCATGACGATATCTTTCAAAAAAAATAAAAAAATGTCGAAAATGACACGGGGACAGACTTGGGGCAGCCCCATTAATCTCTATCTATAGTTATAACTTATTTTTATATGAAAAAATAGAATATATTTTGAATGAAATATACACCGTACTAAAAGTCAAAAATAAAATTTCAAATTGTCACAATTAAAATTTTTCATTAGAAATCTCTTTATATTTATCATTGTTCCCAACTATTCAATCTTCATCTTAAAAAGCTCTCGAGCAATATCATGAAATCGAGCGGACAACTTCAAGAATAAATTACCAACAAAGAGTAAATGTCGGCAACAATGATCATGTACAATAATACATTCACCTCCAAAAACGTTTATGCCATCCGTACATGAGGCATTATTACAACCAAACTATCTACATAAATCTTCCAACTCTCTCCACGTGTCATATGGACATGTATATTTTTTTACATTTTTTGTGCGATAATTTTCAAATTAACTTGATATCTTTCTTAACTAGATAAAAACGATGTGTTTTTCGTATATTTTACCAGTTATTTGATCATGCATCAATTTTACGAAGCTATTTTTTGAAATTTATAAATTACCACAGTTTTAAATCAAATTTACTAAATAAATATTTTTCACGTGCATAAAACTCATTATTTTTATTTAAAATTTACTTGTAAGTGACTCATTTTTACCTCAAATGGAGATTTACTATTATTATATGTCCAAACATGTCATGTTACATTCGTAACTTAATTTTATAAAAAACATGCATTTTTATTTCCAAAATAATTTTTTGGGATAAATTTTACTATAATAGCTAGAATAGTTCACAATTCTACACAATAATCATCAAATCAACGGTCAAGATTAGTATTTTTCAAAGTCAGATAGGAAAAACCCTATATATAAAGAGAGGCGGATCATCTACTGTGATTTCCCCTATGTAACGCAGAGAAACCGTCGGATGCGAGATGGGCGGTCCTGATGGAGGCTCGGGATAGTCGGCCCCTATTAGAGCTGTCCATCTCGCATCCGACGGTTCCTTAAGCCACAACAGGAAAATCACAACAGACGATCCTCTCTATATAGAGAGAGATGAGTAAGTTGAACTTATCTCTTAGTCGATTATGGAGAAAAAATGTGCTAAAACTGTGGACGTACAGTTTGATCATCATCATCATCATTATTATTACGATGATAATCAAATTGGGCATTGATGTCCAACCGATGTCCGTCCATTAAATGGCCCCTCGTGCCTCTAGTCAGATCAAAACACATGTTTGCATCTGTCCTGATGGGAATGGACCAATGCATGGATTTATATCCAAGGGACCATCCGTGCACGCCATATATTAGAGAGAGAGAGAGAGAGAGAGAGAGAGAGAGAGAGAGAGAGAGAGAGAGAGAGAGACTATAGAAGGAGAGAGTTGTGAGTTGTCACCTTGTGGAGACAAGCTAGGGTTGGGAGACATATGAGGTATTTACTTCCTTATTAAGATTGTGGGGGCAACACATGTAAAAGCTTTCGCATCGACGTGCACGTGTGGTGTCCTCTGCATTATTACGCCTCATGTGTGGCAGCGGAGGCGTCCCCATCGCTCGTGTGGACTGCGATAGGGTCGTGTGGTGTGAGTTTAAGATGAGCACGGTAGGCGGAGGCAGCCATCGATATCTAAGAGGTGCATGAGGTGTGGGATGATGATATTATCTTAAACAAGGGGCGCTTAGAATCTTGGAGGATCTAGGAACAAATGATTTTTATGTAATGACACCTGCCGAGTTTGACTCTCTAACATGACTTTATGGTCTACATTGGGCGTATGTACTTTGTGATGTATAGCATCACACGAATACATGACTTTCGACCCCCATATGCATCAACAAGGGTGCTATACATGCATGCATGCATGCATACATACATACATACATATGTGTATATGAAAATGCCTCATTGGTTTTTCTTAACTTAGGAAAGCCCCCACCTCATTTGAAGTTTTCCACAGTCACACGCACACACAGACGCATATGTGCGCACACACACTCACACGCACACACACGCACACGCACGCACACAATATGTATGTATGCATACACGCATACACAGAGGGTGTGTTCACTTGGGAAATAGCCCCAAGAATAAGGGTGCTAATCCCCTCCCCTCTTCTCTACTTTTTCATACGACATCCCCTCCCATCCTCTTTATTCCACATTATTCCACCATTATTCCTATTTTTATTCTACCTTACCTACCTTTATTCCACCTTATTCATATCCTTCTAGCTGAACATGAATAATGCCTTATTACAACTTATTCCTCACCCTTATTCGTACTTAAACACAACTAAGACTACTCATGAAGATATACCTTACGATCAGGTAAGAATAAGTACTTACACAAATAAATACAAATAATTATTCATTTTATAGTAATTATTTGATCTTTTAATAAGAGTTATTGTTGGAATAAATTTATTTTTACAATTTAAAGCAATATTCTTAAAGAGGTTTAACCAAAATTAATGCTTGAGATAAGTAGTTCGAAACTCTTATATAATAAGAGTATATCGATTATGATTATTCGACCCATAAAATAAACATGCATGCATACACACACATACATAGGGTAAAATGAGGCTACACCATGGGGGAGCTAACTTGGCAATATCTATTTCATCACCTTTATTCTTTCATTTTATCTTTTAAACCCTAGTTAAATGCATTTGCATTATCTTGCATGAAATAACACTTCTTACTTATACTATAAATATTGTACAAACTATTGTATTTAAATCCAAAATAAAAGAATAAAGAAAGAAAAAAAAGAAATGAAATACCATAGGTATTGGATGACCCGAAACCCTAAGACCTATGTATCATGATGACTAGGTCAAGAAGGAATAAAGTAGGGGGAGATAATGGTCAGAAATAATTTAAAGCCATAATTTTTAATTTTCAAATAATTAAATTTAGGAATTATTTATTATTTATTATTTATACCTCAAATCAATAAACTTTGTACATGAAAGTTGTAAATAAAAATGCATAAAAAATAGGAAATTTAGTTTATCCAAAAATAATGCACAGTGTGCCTTAGACACTCAGAATTAAAAGCTAAAATCCAAATATCACAGATCTATATCTTCTCCATACTGTATCAAAATTGACCAAATTCATCTTTAATGAGCTAAGATGCAAAAGGTCTAGCGTCCCTATTATGCGATTTACTTGTATAAAATAACTATTTTTATTTATTCTTTTTATTATTCATGTTCTTATATTTTTATAATTTTGTAAATATTATCTATAACACATATATAGAATTAAAATAAAATAAAACAATGAAAAAAAATAAAATAAATAAGTGTATTATCATACATAGATGAATAATACTTGCATATACCTATATAATAAATAGCTATAATTATTTAAAAGTACAAATAACTTCAAAAAAATACAATAAAAATATATTTATATGTATATAAATAAGTTATAAATATATAAATTATGTATATAAAATAATAAAATATAAAATAAAATACGTAATATATAGGTAAATATACCTATATTTGTACTTGTAAAAAGTAACATACAACAAATAAACTCAAAAAATAAATAAAAATCATATTAAAATACTACATAAATTAATAAATATTTTCATATTTTATGAAAAATAAAAAAAATCATTTTCTATTCATTTTCGATTTATTTTCTTTTTTATTTTTTGGTTTGTCTTGTAGTGGGTGACATGGACCAATAGGGACTTGTCTTCAGTTGACCTTCGATCAAGTGACCCACATCAACCGCCTGTCTTCCTCAATTTTCCATTCCACATCTTTCACTATTTTGCTTCGATTCCTTATTGGCTTTTGGCCCTCAATCCATGGTCTTTCATGCCGAATTCATTCATCGATCGACGAGTAACTGAATCATGTGTTCTTCCCAATTTAAAACCTCATTGTACATATTCCCTCCTCGGATTTCGATTTGACTTTGATCCCTTTCTACCACCAAAATCCCTGAATCGACTCGCCTTGGAGCTTGTTGGTGAGAAGCTTCTTGATCCATTTGGCAAAGGCCCCCAGACTTTGTATTTTTGTTCTGGATTGTATTTTTATTTACTAATATATGTGTTTAAGTCCTTCCTAGTGTTTGTATTTCCCTTTATTGTATTTCTTGCATTAAAAATATCATTTTGCTTCCAAAATTTGTAGAAAAAACTATTTTAAGTGTCGGATATATTATTAAATCACATATATTTCTACAAGGTCATTTAATTTTTTTCTTATATTTAAAAATTCAAAATACTTCATTTATTCCCCATTTGCATTAAAAATATATAAAATCTGTAAAAATATTTTAAAAAATTTTTAAAAATTAAGAGTTGTTTATTATTGTATTTTACACATACATACCAAAAATCACAAAAAAATACAAAAGAAAAACAAAAATTTGCAATCCATCTCTAACCATAAAAATTATAAAAAAATCTTGAAAAATCCAAAAAATACATTTTCTATTTCTATATCTTATTCATTATATATATTATATTAAAAATAATTTTGGAAAATTTTAATCTATTTAGCTATTTTTAAATTCTAAAATAATTCGATCTGTTAACATAAGTCACTATTTTGACATTTTTATTTAATTAAAATACAAAAAAATAGTAAAAATTTTGAGAAAAATATAAAAATAGCGAAAATTTAAAAAGAGAAAAATAAAATTTTTACTTTATTTGAGTATTTATAGCTGTATTTATGTATATTAGCCAATATTACATATATATTTACTTATATTATTATTACTACTATTATCATTAAAAATACTAAAAAATAGGTTAAAACCTTAAAAAGATAAAAAGGACTGTACTTTGTGTATTTTTTCCGATTTTCACTTCTATTTTATATATTACCTAATATGTCTCTATTGTCTATATATCTCTCTTAAATACACACATGTATTAAATAAAGGAAAATAAAAAATAAAAATAAAAATTATACAATTAAAAGCTAAACAAAAATTATAAATTAAAAATTCAAAAAAATTAAATATTAAAAATCTTTAAAAATCCAAAAATTCCTACAAAAACACAAAAACATTCATTATATTTTTAGTCAAATTTTTAGTACATCCCCATTGCTCCCTGTGTTGGACCTCTACATACTTCAGCTATACATTTCCTTGTAGAGTTATACTAAATTTAACTCCACACTTTTATCTCTACATTTTTTATTTATATTGTGGGTTAATTGTTGTGTGGTTCACCTTTTGTGAGCGGTCACCACAACACCAATATTCTCTCCTTGTGAGGATACATTAGACCCTCGTCAAAAGCGTTTCGACACTCCTATATAATAGGAGGATATTGATTATGATTATTCGATCTGTAAAATAAACATTCGTGTATACACACTTATACATAGAGTAAAATGGGGCTACCCCATGGGGGAGCCAACTTGGCAACTCCCTCCCATGTTTTTTACATGTATTTTTCAATATCATCTAGGGATTTTAGATCTATATACGCCATCATGTTTCCATTCAAATTTCATCTAAAACAGACATATCTAAACTACCTATCTAAGAAAGGGGTCAATTAAGCAATTCTAAAGCTGTTAAGTTTTGATATGTTTGATGGATGGCTTAGCAATGTTTATTTTGCATGAATTTTGAATGACAACATAGTGTTGTACAGTGATATAAATCCCTCAATTGTCATAAAAATGCCTTTAAAAATAAACATAAGGTTGAGGTAGCCAAGTGGCTCCTCCTGCAGGTAGCCCCATTTTACCCCCTCCCAATCTACATGCGCGCGCACACACACACACACACACACACATACACACACACACACACAAGTACACACACATATAGGGTAAAATGAGGCTATCTCAAGGGGGAGCCACTTGACTATCCTCATCCTTATTTTTTTTATTAAAGGTATTTTTTTGATAATACCTTAGGGGGTTTAGATCTTATATGACACTATGTTGCCATTCAAATTTCATGCAAAATAAACATTCCTAAGTCGTCCATCTAAAAGGTGTCAATTTCAACGATTTTGAGACTGTCAAAATTTGATATGTTTGGTGGATGGCTTAGGAATGACATATAATGATCAAAATAGCGCCACAGTTATCGAAAAATACATTTAAAAATAAAAATAAGGGTGAGGTGGCCAAGTTGGCTCCCCCTGGGGATAGTCCCATTTTATCAATATATATATATATACATATATGTAAAATATGTATGCCCGCAGGGGAGCCAACTTGGCTACCCTCACCTTTATTTAATTTCTTATGACATTTTCTAAAAACACCTAGGAGATTCAGGTCACTATATGACAACATACTTTCATTCAAATTTCGTGTAAAATAGACATTCTTAAGCCTCCATCAAGACTGTCAAATTTTAACGGTCACAAAATTACTGAAATTGACCTATGTTGGATGGATGAGTTACAATATCACGAAAAGTGGATAAGATGGTTGCGCTCCATCTCACTCGACAAGTGGGACAGTTGTCCATTAGCAAGCTTGTTCTGATTGTCAGACATATGGGGGTGGGGAACAAAGGTTTTTGGTCGTCTTATTGGCACATACCATAGTGGGGTCTGCAACTGGAGTGCAGTCGTAACAAGGTAGCCGTAAGGGAACCTATGGCTGGATTGAATCCTTCACGATGATCTTTTCTCCCATATATATATAATAACAAATTCTCTCTAATATCAAATATATCAAAAAAGATCATCCATCTATACTTTCACTATCTTTTTTCTAGCACTATATGAAGATGTTCTATTTTCATCAGATTAGCCTTCTTGTTTATCAATATCCAATCAAGAGTTTAAATGAAATTTGAATGACAACATATTTTCATCTAGTGGACTAAATCCTCCAAGTGTTTTCATAAAATACCTTAAGAAATGAAAAAATAAGAGCGGGACAACCAACTTGGCTCCCCCTAGGAGTAACTTCATTTAATCCTATATATTGGTAGAATCACCTTATCTGAACTTGTCACTATATATGGATACACATACACACACATTCATATATGTATATATGCATACAAATTAGTAAATATGATTTCTCAATCTATAAGATAAGAAACAACATTTTCAATCTAACAAACATATCTCCTATATACATAAAAATTTCAACATGATTCTTTATAGCTTTATCCTTAATTCCAAAGAATCTCAATTTAAACATCATAATTTCTATTTCCTCTTCTATTAACTTGAATTAATTTATTACATGTACGAGTGTCATAAACACAATACGTACACAAATATGTATGTATGCACCCACATATACACATAAATATATGCAAACACACAGATATACATATGTATGTATATTCAAACATATAGACATGCATGCGCACACACATATACACACATATGTATGTATACATGTATGTGCATGCGGGGGCGTACACACACACACACTCTCTCTCTATAATGTCTTGATCTTAGAGTTGAGGTTGTTATTGAGGAGTACAAACCATGGCACTTATAGGCTTAGATCTAATTGGACATGCTGACCATCACCCAAAGTTTTCAAGGAGTGATTCCTCCTTATATAAACACACTCTCATAATTTTTATACAAGGATCATGAACATTCATTTGGATGGCCCAACTCAATCACGAAGCCTGATCCATGAGCCTAACATGAAATCCAACCTAATTTACACGAGGACGGTAAAATAAATGGGCCGAGCTTGGGCCAACCTCGGCCCAAACCCATTAACCCATTGATCCAACCAGATAAGGGCCCAATAAGATATCCCATATAATAATTCTATTGCATAATTATGTATATTCTCGTCAATCTTTACTACCTACATACACAAAATCGTCCCACTCTCCTCTCTTAGAATAAACTCACAGTTAGATTTTTCTCATTATCTTCATCGTAAGGTCACCTTTCTCGCTAAATGATGAGTGTCACTTCTCTTATTCTTCTTCTTATGTATATCTTGTATAATACATATATTTTATTTATGAATTGTTAGTTTTGAATCAATGCTTCATAATGAATCCTCATTAACTATTCATCCTCATTGTTCCGTCAATAACATATATATCTTCAATCACCCATTTTATTTCTCCATGCTCTCACCCAATTTCTTTAACGGTCTGGATCAAACCAAACATGAGCTCATATTAATCGGGTCGGACCGAGCCATGGGCCGAGCATGAAAAAAAACTTCGGACCTCGACCCAGACCACGACCCATTAATTTTATTGGGCCTTGGTCGAGTCACCTTGGAAATGAAGATGACTGGGTTGATGCTCATCCACATTGTGAGTATCCTATGAGGAACTATATGTGTGGTGTTACAACTGTTGGTACTTATAGTCCCTACATACTTGTCCCTATATGATGCGCCACTTACTCACACTTAGATGGTTAATGCATGCTTCGATCAGTTCTTCCCTTTTATCTCTCTATAAGGGGGTAGCTTCACCTCTTAGGTAATCCTTTCCACAAATAGGAAAAATCTGTTCTAATGTCACTTGTAACATATTAGATTTAGATTCAAAGACTATTATCGAGGAAAACTATTCCAAGCAAACTCATTGGAGTTGGCTCAACTTAACTCATTGGCCACTATCATGTAGTATTTCATGGTCTCTACTATATACAAACCAAAACACATATACACGTTCATACGTACATACATACATGTCATCCCCACCCAAATGGCCAATTGCCCTCTTTAAATTCTAGTCAAAACAACCACCATCACATAATCACATCACATGCTAAATTGGACAACCAAACCCTAGATGTACATGGTTCCAAAACCCTAAATATTTATTTTGTCCTCTCCAATTTCGAGCCACCCATTCCTAAGGAAATAATGATCTTACAAACAAGGGGTTTTAAGGCCCCTAGTTTCTCTCTCTTAAGATGTTGTTGGCAAATTGGTGTCAAATATTTGTAGCTATAATGGAAGATCAAATAAGGGGATATTATAGTTTAAGTTGCAATAATGGTCTCAACTTTTTGGATAAATTCCAATATGCGTCACCTTAGAACTGATGAATATTATTATCACAACACTTTTGTCAAAGATTATTTATTTTTCACCAAAACATTATAAAATTAACTTTACGATTATCATCTACATAATCTAAAATTATGATAAACAATGACAACATCATATAGTTGAAACTTTGGATTACATAGAACATACTTCTAAGATGTATTTTCTCATTTGATTAAAAGTAGAATGGAATTAGTACTACTGATATTCATAACCTAAAATGTTAAACATTTTTAGGAGCTTGTCAAACATTTTCTTAAATTAAGGGATCTTTTGTGCAATTAACCCTACAATTCTTGAAACATTGAATTTGCATTAATTCTCCGACAACAGTAGTGTATTGAGAAGGAAAACACATCACAAGTTGGTTGCTAATTTGTCTCTATATCTCTAATTAATCATACTCACTAGGTCATGCAAAGGACAATCCCAAGTTGGCCTCTTTCTCCTATACATTGCCCATGTATTATATCTAAGTCACTAATCATGGTATCTTAAGCACACGAGATTTTAATTGCCTAGATAATTAAGTTTGGAGGCAACAATGGTTCATTCAACCAAAGGGCATGCTAATTAACCTATAAAGTTGCGATTAATAGATTAATTTGAATGCATGAAAGCACTTCCAACCTAAAGATCATTCTAACGTGTTAAAATTTCCAAGTATTTAATAATTGAGTTTAATGGGGCTGCTCCTTTGGAGCAGCCAACAATGGCTGCCCCCGCGTCGTTTTCAGTGTTTTTTTACCTTTTTTTTTAAAAATATCGTTATGTATATTCATCCCTATATCCCTCCTATATGCCATTCGAATTTCGTCAGAAACAGAGACTCATACGGTCTCCATCGAAATGGTGTCGATTTAAAAAATCATGTTACTGTTGAAATATGACTGTCTTGATGGAGGTCGTAGGAGTCTCTGTTTCTGACGAAATTCGAATGACATATAGGAGGGATATAGGGATGAATATACATGGTGATCTTTTTCAAAAAAAAAAATAAAAAAACACCGAAAACGGCACGGGGGCAGCCCCATTAAACTCTTAGGGCCTGTTTGATTGTTGAGTTGGATTGAGTTGGGTTGGGTTAGATCACCCCTTTGAATAGTAAACTGAGGAGGATTGAGAGGGTTGGAATGAGGGGTACATCAACCCAACCCACCAACCAAACATGTCCTTAATAATTTGGTCATGTGCTTAATTCTCTTGTATGTATTAATCCACTTTATATAATTGGCTAAAATAGAGAAAAGATCCTTAAGTTTGAAGTAAACATAAAAAGGGAAAAATATGGTTGTTCCTAATGGGAGTTAATTTACTTCCCTGCTCCATTTTCTTAATTTTTTTATTTTTTACAATGCTTCAGTAGATTTTCATAAATATGTCGCTATATTATGTCATTCAAATTTCGTGCGAAACATATAGTCCTATGGCCTCCATCCAGATAGGGTCGATTTCAACTATTCTGCGATCGTTAGAAAATGACTATCTAGATGGAAGCCGTAGGAGTCTCTACTTTGCACGAAACTTGAATGACATAATACATGTATATTGTGATGAATTTTCATAGAAGTATTTTCAAAAAAATAGAAAAAATTGGGAAAATAAAGTGGGGGAGAACTAAGTTAGCCCCCCTACGAGGCGGCCCCATTTAACCCATAAAAAACTCAACATGATAAGAAAATGTGATATTTTGAGACATGGATTTTAGTACTTAAAGACACATTCTCTTTTTTTATTAAAATGACAATGATAAATGATTAAATGTAATCTAATGTTTTCATCAGGGATACTTGTTGTAATCAAAATCTCAGAGGCATTCCATATCTATTATAGTACTACCACTGCCTGTAAAATACATCTAATTAATCAACATCTCACAACAAAATTTACTAAGGTCAGTAAATAATTTTGATATTCATTGTCATATCTTATGATGTTAAATATATAACGAAGGATCTCATTTGTTATTTTATTCTTTAAATTCATAATGACTATCACATTACTTGGTATATTCTTAGCAATAAAACATATGACAATGATTCTTTCGTTAACCCTTTCTTTAATTGTTGTTAAACTAAGCAACGATTAACACAAATTTTAACGAATAAGTCCGCAGATAAATTGTCGCTATATGAACCTTTAACAATGAATATGAAATTCATTGCTAATTATAAGAATAGAAGATAATTGGGCAACGGATAATACTTGGTGTCATGTCTTTAACATCGGAAGATATGACAACAAGTATTCCAATTTTTTAGTTTGTTTAAACGCATCACTAATAAAAATCTTGAATTATATGAATAATATCCACAAGGTTAATTATTCATTTAATATAAATGTAGTACCGTTGTCATAATATTACAATATTGAAGTTCATCCCTAAAAATGTGGACATTTTTTTTAACTAGAACAATTTCTAACTTTTCCTCCGAAACTTTAGGTTTTTTCTATAATTTACCTTCTGTAATATTAGTGGATGGAAGATATGTTCCTAATAATTGTTTGATATGTTTGTATTCTTTTTCCTCCTTAGTTTTAGGCTTGGCATTGGTTAGGGTCATTGCCTTTTTTAGTATATTTACATATAAGTGTACAAAAAAAGGATTAAGTTTGTTACACATTCCATACACAAAAAAGAAAGACAGAAAGGGAAGAAAAAAAGTAGATGATCAAAGATCGAGCTACATCGTCGATTGACTCCTTCGTGAGAGAACGAGATAGATAGATAGATAGATAGATAGAGAGAGAGGATTAGGGTGAGGGCTCCCAACGACGAGGTTGGGATCCGATGATCCATTCTCCTCCTCATGGAGGTCTATATATAGGCGTGAAGCCCTCGCTTAATCCTCTCCCTTCCCCCACACTCGAAGGTTATGGTCTTCCTCAAGACCTGGCCTCGCTGCAACTGCCTGACCACGTCGATCACGGAGGCTGTTCTACAGATGAAATAGGACTTCATAGAGTCGAGCAAGGTTAGATTATTGAAAATTCTATTGCATCTCTCCTTCCTAGTAAAGCAAAGTAGCATGATAACCAATCATAAGAAACACAAAATCTAAGTTGCGCAAAAGTAAGTGTGAAGTTTGATTTCGATTATCGAGTCGCTACTAGTGTTTTATGTCAGCTAGTAATAAGAGAGGATAGTGTGACTATGCTTTTATGCATAGAACGAAAAATGAGCATGCATCCTTTACAAAGCTTAAGGAGGGAAGGATCCCAAGAAGACATAGCTTTTGGGATAAACCCTAAGCATCAAGGACCTAAGGAGATATGGGTAACTAAAAGAGTATTAAACCGTTGTCTGCACAGTACCCCCAAAGAATACCAAATGGTTCATAGACAGTGAATGTTTCAAGTCATATAAAGGAAAAGTTAAAGCTCCTTATTCAATTGAGAATATCAAAGGTGGACATATTATCCTAAACCACGACCCATTAATTTTATTGGGCCTTGGTCGAGTCACCTTGGAAATGAATAGGACTGAGTTGATGCTCATCCACATTGTAAGTATCCTATGAGGGACTATATTTGTGGTGTTACAACTATTAGTACTTATAGTCCCTATATGATGCGTCACTTACTCACACTTAGATGGTGAATGCATGCTTCGATTAGTTCTTCCCTTTTGTCTCTCTATAAGGGGGTAGCTTCACCTTTTAGGTAATACTTTCTACAAATAAGAAGAATCTATTCTAATATCACTTGTAACGTATTAGATTTAGATTCAGAGACTATTTTCGAGGAAAACTAATCCAAGCAAACTCATCGGAGTCGGCTCAACTTAACTCACTGACTACTTTTCAAAATGCTCAAGTCCATGTAGTATTTCTTGGTCCCTACCATATACAAGCCAAAACACATATACACGTTCGTACGTACATACATACATGTCATCCCCACCGAAATGGCCAATTGCCCTCTTTTAAATCTAGACAAAACAACCACCATCACATAATCACATCACATGCTTAATTGGACAACCAAACCCTAGATGTACATGGTTCCAAAACCCTAAATATTTATTTTGTCCTCTCCATTTCGAGCCACCCATTCCTAAGGAAATAATGATCTTAAAAACAAGGGGTTTTAAGGCCCCTAGTTCCTCTCTCTCTCTCTCTAAGATGTTGGCAAATTGGTGTCAAATATTTGTAGCTATAATGGAATAGATCAAATAAGGGGATATTATAGTTTAAGTTACAATAATGGTCTCAACTTTTTGGATAAATTCCAATATGCGTCACCTTAGAGCTGATGAATATTATTATCACAACACTTTCGTCAAAGATTATTTATTTTTCATCAAAACATTATAAAATTAACTTTACGATTATCATTTACATAATCTAAAATAATGATAAACAATGACAACATCATATAGTTGAAACTTTGGATTACATAGAACATACTTCTAGATGTATTTTCTCATTTTATTAAAAGTAAAATGTCATTAGTAATACTGATATTCATAACCTAAAATGTTAAATATTTTTAGGAGCTTGTAAAACATTTTCTTAAATTAAGGGATCTTTTGTGCAATTAACCCTACAATTCTTGCAACATAGAATTTGCATTAATTCTCCGAAAAGAGTAGTGTATTGAGAAGGAAAACACAGGGAACCACTTCCAACCTAAAGATCCTTCTAATGCCTTAAAATTTCCAACTATTTAATAATTTGATCATGTACTTAATTTACTTGTATGTATTATTCCACTTTATATAATTGGCTAAAATAGAGAAAAGATCCTTAAGTTTGAGGTAAATATAAAATGAAAAATGTGGCTGCTCTTAGGGGAGTTAATTTAGCTCCCCGGCTTCATTTTTCCAATTTTTTAATTTTTTAAAATGCTTCCCTAGATTTTCATAAATATATCAATATATTATGTCATTCAAATTTCATGCGAAACAGAAAGTCCTATGGCCTCCATCCAAATAGGGTCGATTTCAATTATTCTGCGACTGTTAGAAAAAGACTGTCTTGATGGAGTCCGTAGGAGTCTATAGTTTGCACGAAACTTGAATGACAATTTATGGATATAGTGATGAATTTTTATGGAAGTATTTTTCAAAAAAAATAAAAATAAAATATTGGAAAAATGAAACGGGGGAGAGCTAAGTTAGCTCCATGGGGCAAGACCCCATTTAACCCATATAAAAAAACTCATCATGATAAGAAAATGTGATATTTTGAAACATGGATTTTAGTACTTTAAGACACATTCTCTTTTTTTAATTAAAATGACAACGATAAATGATTAAATGCAATCTAATATTTTTCATCCGGGATACATGATAATTGACATTTCATTGTCATTGTTATTGTAATCAAAATCTCAGAGGCATTCCATATCTGTTATAGTACTACCACTGCCTGTGAAATACAACTAATCAATCAGGCATCTCCACATCAAAATTTACTAAGGCCAATGAATAATTTTGATATTCATTGTCCTATCTTCTGATGTTAAATATATAACGAAGAATCTCATTTATTATTTGATTCTTTAAATTTACAATGATTATCACATTAGTTGTTATATTCTTAACAATAAAACATATGATAATGATTCTTCCATTGACCTTTTCTTTAACAGTTGTTAAATTAAGGAGTTATTAACACAAATTTTAACGAATAAGTCAACAGATAAATCGTCGCTATATGACCTTTAACAATGAATATGAAATTCGTTGCTAATTATAAGAATAGAAGATAATTGGGCAACATGTAATACTTGGTATCATATCTTTAACATCGGAAGATATGACCATGAGTATTCCAATTTTTTAGTTTGTTTTAATGCATCACTAATCAAAACCTTGAATTACATGAATAATATCCACAAGGTTAATTATTCATTTAATATAAATGTAGTACCGTTGTCATAATATTACAATATTGAAGTTCATCCCTAAAAATGTGGACACTTTTCAACCAGAACAATTTCTATACCTTCTGTAATTTTAGTAGATGGAAGACATGTTCCTAATAAGTGTTTGATATGTTTGTATTCTTTTTCCTCCTTAGTTTTAGGCTTGGCATTGGTTAGGGTCATTTCCTTTTTTAGTATATTTACATAAAAGTGTACAAAAAAAAGGATTAAGTTTGTTACACGTTCCATACACAAAAAATAAAGACAGAAAGGGTAGAATAAAAGTAGATGATCAAAGATCGAGCTACATCGTCTATCGACTTCTTCTTGAGAGAACGAGAGAGAGAGAGAGAGAGAGAGGATTAGGGTGAGGGCTCCCAACGGTGAGGCTAGGATCCGATAATCCATTCTCCTCCACATGGAGGTCTATATAAAGGCGTGAAGCCCTCGCTTAGTCCCTTCTTCCCTCACACCCGAAGGTTATGGTCTTCCTCAAGACCTGGCCTCCCCGGCAACTGCCTGACCACGGCGGTCACGGAGGCCGTTCTACAGATGAAATAGAACTTCATAGAGTCGAGCATGGTTAGATTATTGAAAATTCTATTGCATCTCTCCTTCCTAGTAAAGCAAAGTAGCATGATAACCAATCATAAGAAACACAAAATCTAAGTTGCGCAAAAATAAGTGTGAAGTTTGATTTCGATTATCGAGTTGCTACGAGTGTTTTATGTCAGTTAGTAATAAGAGGATAGTGTAACTATGCTTTTATGCATAGAAAGAAAAGTGAGCATGCATCCTTTACAAAGCTTAAGGAGGGAAGGTTCCCAAGAAGACAATAGCTTTTGGGATAAACACTAGCATCAAGGACCTAAGAAGATATGGGTAATTAAAAGAGTATTAAACCGTTGTCTACATAGTACCCCCAAGAATACCTAATGGTTATAGACAATGAATGTTTCAAGTCATAAAAAGGAAGAGTTAATCTCTTTATTCAATTGATAATATCAAAGGTGGACACATTATCCTAAAAAACAATCAAAGATTCTAAATTATTGGCAAAGTATTATTTTGTATTATTGGAAACTCTCAAAATCAGATTCACAACATGTCAATGGCAAGTGGCTTAAAGCACTACCTTCTGAGCATCAACCATGTATGTGACAACTTTTGGGATACAAATACTAAGCATCAAGGTTCCAAGAATATATGGGTATCTAAAAGGGTAGTGATCTAAAAGGGTAGTAATCTATTGTTTGCATGATACCCTCACGAATACAAATACTAAGCATCAGTGTAGACACTGAATGCTCGCTTCACATAATAGAAAACTTGAAGCTCTCTGTTCAATTAGAGGATATCAAATGTGGACATGTTATCATAAAAAAAAAATCAAAGATGCCAAAGTATCAAAGAATGTCTTATTGGTAAATTTCAAAAGCAGATTCACAACATATCAATGGCAAGCGCCTTAAAGGACAACCTTCTGAGCATAAGTCATGTATGTGACAGAGGTGGCAAGGCAATGTTCTCGAAAACTCCATAGAATTTAGCCAACCCTTGGAGCCTCATCTTCGAGCACCCCATTGTCTCAACTAGGATAACTGCACACCCCACATGACGATCCCTCATTGATCATTCCCATCTTCGATGATGGGTGGACCATCCACCTTCTTTCTCTATCAACATCGAGTGCATCGACGACTCCTCACTGCACCAACAGAGGCTCACTCCACCAACCGTTCCATATTAGCAGCCGTCGATCTTCTTCGTTTTGGAGGGTACTTTTTCGTATATTTGATTCGATAAAAAGGATTGGTATGCCAGTTTTTATGGTTACTCCCATTTAACATTCAGATGGATGAGATATTAGCCAAAGGTTTTCTGGTGAGAGTTGATAGATTTAATGGGTTGTGGATTAATTGGTAGAGTTTACAAGGATCATGCTATAAAAATCTTTTAACTAAAATAAAATAAAAAATTAAATAGCTATAAAAAAGAAAGAGAATCCAACAAATAATACAAATCCTACAATAAGTTCGAAGGAAAATGATCATTTAAAAAATAGTGGTTTTAATCTTATCAATTAAAATTAGATCTAATGATTTAAATTATATTTTTCCTTATTACGAAAAGACCACCTTCATTTAAAATTTTCCACCCATGCATAAAAATGCCCTCTTTATGATCTTCTCAAAGCAATCAACACCCCATAATCGCATCACATGCAAAATTGGTCCATTTAACCTAAATTATGTACATGGTTCCAAAACCATAAAAATTTATCTTGACATGTCCAACTTGGAGCCCACCCATTCCTAACAAGGAAATCATGACCTTTAAAATAAGGGGGTTTTATATCACCAAGATTTTTTTGGCACACTTTTTTTCACCTTGACAAGGAAATCATAGACATGTCCCTAATATTAAGTCTATTATTTTAATTAAAAAATTATCTTTTGTTTTAGTATGGAAACTCATCTTGTAGAATGCTTCACTTCTTTTATAGGTACCATTTATATATTTACCTTAATTATTGAGATCTTTTGTGTAATTTACCCCACGTTACACGTGCGATGATTGCCACATGGAAGCGTCATTACTTCCGCGACAAATTGAGCGGAAAATCACATTACAAGTTGGTTTCTAATTTGTCGCTATATTTCTAATCATAGTCTTTGGGCCATGCAAAAGACAATACACAGTTGGCCTCTTTGTTCCTAATTGGATTTAGCATCATCCATGAATCATCAATGTCACTAATCATGACATACTCGTACACAAAATTTTGATTGCTAATTAGTTAATTAATTTCGGAAGCAACTATGTGTATTCCAAGCAATTTGGAAGCTAATAAGGATGCAAAGTGGGAATTAAATGATGTGTCTACATGCATGAGATAAGTATCAATCTAAACATCATTCTAATACATTAAAAGTGTCTCAAAGAGATTGATTAATTGATTATTTATGGTCCAGCTGTTTAATAATTTAATCATATCTTTCAAACTAGGTTATATAATTGTGCACTTAAAAATGAACCTAAAAAATGAACCAAGTAGCAAATGCATCATGCATTTAGTTATAATTATAAGGTCAAAGGTAGTCTGACTTCTAAAACTAAACAATCCAAGAATCAAGTAGGAGAACAATCAATATTATCATGCTATATGTATTAATTTACAATGTGAGCCCATTTTTGTGATAACTACAATATATTTTTATTTGCTTAAAAATGTGATTTGCATACTCTTCATATGTCAATTAGACAAACTAAAACCAGAGCTTGTAATTGAACTTTCTTATCTCTTCATCATTTCATGTTGGCTTTTTAAGACCATTTCAAATATTTTGCATAACAATGAATGCATCTTATTGATGAGTCTCCATTCCATCATCTTATTCTTTCATTTTGACCTTAAATACTAGCTAAATGCATGTAAATAGTATCATTTTGAATAAATTAACATTCATTATTTATTGTATAAATATTGTATAAAATACATTAATCAAAATAAAAGAATAAATAAAAGAAAAAGAAATAAAATACCAAAAGTCAAAGGTATTTTATGATCCTAATCTCGAGACATAGACATCATGATGACTGGGTCGACAAAGAATAAAGTACGAGGAGATAAAGGTCAAAAATACAATAAAATCCTATTTATTTATTCTTCAATAATACATTTTAGGACCTATTTTATTTTTATTTATACCTCAAATAAATAAGCTTTGTACATGAAATTGTATATTACATAGAAAATACAAAATTTGTTTCACATTAAAATAATATATATTTTACATTATACACTCAGAATAAGAATCCAAAATTCAAACCTCCCAGTCCCATATCTTATCCATATGAGCTCAAAATGCATCAAAATAACCTTTGATATATAACTTATAATTAGCTATTTAATGAAGGTGACATCACTTAATTTGTAGTTAAGATGCAAAAGTTAGGTTTTGGATCTCTAATGTCCAATACACTTGAATAAAATATTTATTTTATTTATTCTTTATATTTTCATTATTTTATATTTTTATACTTTTGTAAGTGTTCTTTTTAATATATGTACATAATTATAATAAAATAAACCATAAAAATAAACTAAAATAAATATATATAAAATACATAGATAAATATACTATACATATACCTATATAATTTATACCTATATTTATTTAAGTGTACAAATAAAGTTAGAAAAAATAAAAATATATTTAAGAATATTTAAATAATTTATAATTATATAAATGATGTATATAAAATAAATGAAATCTAAACTACAAAAAAATACCATCTTCTTTGATTTTTGCAGCCCATGCCTTGCATTTTTTGGAGAGATTTTTCATCCACTATTTTCATCATTCCTTGCTCTATTACACACCATTGATTCCTCGAGGAATGCTCTTTTTGAATCAAGTGCTTTGCTTCGATCTTCCTTTCATGTTCATCACCTATACAAAAGCTCCACCTCTTCCTTGAATTTTTGAATCCCTTCTTCTCGATTTATCCCCCTCAGACCGTGTTCTTGGGCTCGAACTAGGGACACCAAGCTCACCTTACCATTTGAAGAATAAGAAGTTGAGTGGCTAGGTTGATTCCACCATCTCCGGTGGTGCTCTACCATGTGGTCCGTCTCGCATATTCCCATCACTTGAGGGTGCTTTTTCTTTCATTTTAAGTAGTTTTTAGTTGTAGTTTTTGTTCTGCATATTTAGTTTCGTTTTTAATCGGTCCCAGTATGGTAGAATTGTTGCCCTGTAGTTCACTGGAGCTTTGCTCCAACATGCTTTCCTCAGTCCGATCGTTCTCTGACCTGACAAATGCCCCCATTTTATCGCGTCACGGTTCTTCTACACCTCACTCGCTCTGCTCACCTAGATCCATCGTGGATCTAGTAGTCGATGCTCCACTCATCCTTCGTTGGAGCACCTCCACCCCTTTCCATCCCGTCACCATTTCCCTCATTAACGAGTCTAGGCAATTTTCCCTCGACTCTATTTTTCTCTTGTGTAGGTTCTGAAGCTCCCAGCTCCAGTTGGACGCGATTTCGCAGTTGGGGAGGTTGCCCAGGTCCCCTAGCCTTCCACGATCTATGTGTACCACTCTGGTGATTCTTTGATGATTTTGAGACCTCTGGCCACTGAAGAATCCCTCTAGGAGACTTTTGAGGCATTTGTTAGCAGCAAAGGACACTGGAGGAAGGAGAGATCATCGGAAGAAGCTCGCTCAGGAGGAGCTTATTCCCTATTCTTCCACCGCACTGCTCTGTCGTTGAATCAAAGGTCTTCTCCGGTTCAAGCAACCACCATTGGATGCATTTCATCTCATTCATCATATCAGTTACTAGGATTTAATCCCAGCCATCCATGCTGAAGTGTCGTCCACCGTTGTGCAGCTGCAGAAAATGGGAAAATCAGAGTCGCTAAAATGAGCTGACAAATCAGCTTCACTTGTAGCTGAGGCGATTACTCAAGTCTTCATGCAGTTTCAACAATTAACCCACACAGATAATCAAAGAATTAAGAGCATGAGTTAAAATTTAGTATACCCTACTAAAAATGTATAGTGACAAGGAAGTAGGGGTCGAACACAGGAAGTGATGGAGAAGAGTCGACAAAGTAAAAATCAGAGCACTAGCCAAAAAAATTAGGTTTTTTATTTTTATTTTTATTTTTTATTTTTGCTTTATATTTTTTCTATTTTTAAATTTCTATTTTATATTTTCTTTTATATTTTTATATTTTTTAGATTTATTTTTCTATTTAATACATAATATTGGAATATAAGAGGCTATGTATACAATATAGAGTAAAGTAATTATAATTACTAAAAAATTCAAAATAAAAAAATAAAAAAACTGGGTTTTTAATATATTTTATTATTTTGTGGTTTTTAGATAATTTTTCTAATTTTTATATATTTTTACAGTCAAAAATATTCAAAGTCAGGGATTAACTAAAATAGTCGAAATTGAAATAGACATTAAAAATAGAAAATTATGACCAAAATTTTCCAAATCTATTTTAATAAATAGATAATAATATAAAGAAAATTTATAGAATAGAAAATAATATTTTGGAGTTTTTAGAAATTTTAAATATTTTTATAAAGGTTTTTGAATCTTTTTAATTTTAGGGATTTTCTTTTTATATTTTTAGGTTTTTCTATTTTTGGAGTTGTAGAATTAAAAATTAACTCAAGAAATATTTTTTTTTGAAAATTTTCAAAACTATTTTATATTTGTTCGTATGTTATATTGTGGAGAAGGATATTTTGTGCTCTAAATAATTTTTATAAAAATATTTTAAAGTCCTAAATTTAAAAATAAATATGTAGCGTGGAATTGTGTGCAATCAGGAATTGACACCTATTTTTGGGGATCTTTCGACACAAATGATAATTTTAATAAATTGTGAAAACACAAACAAAATCATTGACTAGTAGGGGCATATATGTAAATAAAATAATATCCAAGGACTTTCATGTAAATTTCACATAAATATATAACATAGCTAAAAAGTCCCAAAGCCAAGATGAAATACACAAAAGTCCAGGGCCACGCCTGCAAAATGCCCTCCTCACGTGGGTGACCATGTGAGGTGAGCTGGTATGGACCTAACTGCAAATACGAAAAGGATGTGCGGTTATTTGCAAATATTACAATAATAATACGATATGCAAATGAAAGATTGTAGACTAATGAACAAATACAAAATTTGGATGGGTTTGGTATGCAAAGTACCAAGTCCTTACGTAGAAACATACGAGGATGCACGATCGACTTGGACACGTGGTGACTCCTCATGGCACGATTTCGCTTCACTCCCGAAGGCTGAGATTATATCTCACGACGAAGATCTACAGTGAAGGTGCGTCATGATTCGACGACAACTGAAGCATGGGATGAACTGGAGGCCATCGAACGGTTGTTGCTTTCTGTGAAGAACAGGGAAGATCGGTCGTCCCTCTTCGCTTTGATTTGCAAAACCTTGGGACTCCGGCAATCTCTCCGACTTCTTATGCTCCAAGAAGACTGCAGGGGTCCCCCTCGCACCAGGGGAAGGGGTCAAAAAGGTGTGGGCGGCGTCGGCTCGATCTGATGGAGGAGAGACATCTGGAGGTGCTCCTGGGGATCAGTGAGAGTCGGTAAAGACTCCTTCTATGTTATTTCATGCATGAGATAGTTAACATGCAAAAAACTAAGCTTGGGGAAGCTCATGGGGGTGGAATGAAGATAAATATGGTGTAGATGGGAGTCTCCGATGTACGATGGAGGATGGAGACTCGATCTCCAGATCTTGGGCAGATCTGGGTAGATGACAGGGTGCGAATGAGCAGAAGGCGATGAGGAGTGATGCACGGGTGATAGGGGATGTGGAGATAGACGAAGGTGACCGAGAAGAGGTGGCGGAGTTGCGAGAAATCACGCAAATTCGAGCGATCTTAAATGTCAGACTATGCTACGACTATGCTAAAGAACGAAAGAGCTAAAAGGATAGAAGCTTATCGTTGAAGCGTGACCGGAAGTAGAAGCTCTGGCAAGGTTGGTGGTAAGTGATGAATACCCATTCATCACTCTTTATTCTATTATTTTAGCTACAAAAACCTTTGCAAATACATGTAGATATGTGTAAATACAAATAATTACCAGAAGCATGCATTGTGTAAAAACCTTTAATTAGCATGTTTTTGTGCACAAAATAAAAGAATAAAGAGCAAAAAGAAAAAGAGGGGAATATTTAGAATAAATATTGAGCAACCTAACCCAAGGGAGGGCTCAGCATGGGCCTGACCGCATAAAAGCCAAAGTAGAGGGAGATAGGAGCTCATGTGTGTATACTTCTGTAAATAAAATTATATATTTTCCTCACCCAAAAATATGTTGTAAATATTTTGTATATATTTTGTAAAAGCTATTAAAAACAAAATAAAAAGATGAAAAACAAAAAGATCAAAAATACCCTTCCTTCACCATGTACATGAACCACACCTTTGTATTTATTTAACCCTATAAATAAATTCAATTATTTTCTAAACTTTTTGTAAATATTCTATGTTATATTTTGTAAATAAAATAAATAACAAGAAACAAAACAAAAATCAAATAAAAATCACAAAATTAAAAATACAAAAATACATTGTATAAATACCATGTATATAAATGTATATATCTATTTATTTCACCCTTGTATATAAGTGATAAAAATAAAATAAAAATATTCTTTTATTCCTCATTTTATCTTGTAATTAAATAAAATACAAAATGAGCATAAAAATACATAAAAATAACAAATAAAAAAATCAAAAATAAAAATCCATATAGTGTACATATACCTATGTATATAGCTAACCTATTTTTATTTCCAAAAATTAATTAAAAATCACCAAAAAATAGAAAAAAATAAAAGAAAAATATTTCATGTTTTGAGTTTTATTTAATTCGACCTATTTCTGCCTTAAAATAAATAAACAAAATTCGGGCACACGTGGCCGCTCCTGATTGGTCCACGGGGGAATGTTGACCCCGGTCAACTCCCCCGCGACCTCCTTCCTTTTCTGGACCACGCGTGCCGCGCCTCCTTCGCCGATTTTCCCACGCGACTCCAGGCTGTCCCCCACGCATATCTCGAGCCCGGATTCTTCGCCGTTCATCCCTCTCCCTCGCCGAATCCTCCGCCATCAAATCCACGCCTTCCTTAGCCGTCCACCCTCAACCCTAGTCGACGCTGTCACCATATATATTCTTCCCTCCGCCGCCTCCGCGCCCCATCTTTGGATATCCATCCTTCTTCCCGTGACCTCCAGAGCAAAGCCCGAGGTGACAGCTCGAGTTAGCCCCTGTTGCAGTGAGGTGAGGGTGCCCCTACCATCGATCCGGCGTTTCTCGCCGCCTTGCTCCGCCGCCGGCGTTGAGCATCGAGCTTCAGGCCTTGACGCCCTTCGAAGCTACGACCCGGAGATAGCCACGCTCCAGCACAGTCTCCAGCATCCATCAGGTAGCCTTAATTCCTTCTGATTTCTTCCAATTTCCGATTACGCCCAAATCATAGCTCCGACGTACATCTCCGATTCCGATCACTTCGCGTATCATCTCGACCATCCGACCCTACCTTCACCTTCGCCATCTCCCCGCGCACCTTCTTCACCCATTCGCACAACCCAGATCGCACAGGATCTGGGAGTCGAGCTCCACCGCCGTCGCCCCGCCGGAGCTCTTCCGCCCCACCGCACCGATCACCTTCACGCCACCTAACCGGGTCGAGGCACTTTGCCCTCGACCCGCGAAGCTTCTTGACCACTTTGCAGGTCCAAAGGGGGTGTCTGAGCCTCCTTCACAGTTCAGCCAGGAGCTTCGAGCCACTAGGCCTCGCCGGAGCCCCTCCAGGGCTCGGTTGGGCCCTTGGCCACCCGCAGCAGCTGCGCAACTTCACGCCGGACCTTCTCCGACCTTCAGGCGCAGCTGAGGAGGACCGGAGTTCACGCAGGACGTCGGCGAAGTTCGCCGGCGTCGAGTTCTTCCTCCACCCTCCAGAGCCGTCCGATGAAGACCTCACTCCAGTTCTCATCCTAGCCGTCGATCTGTAGAGGAGCAGCAGCCGTTGATCCATCTGAGGATCTCATCTGGACCGTCGCAACCGAGGAGAGAGGCGCAGGAGCCCAGCACCGTCAGATCAGCCACGTGGATCTCTCTCCGCCGTCGATCGAGCCCAAGAGCCGAAGGAGTAAAGGCGCGTTTGTTCTCCACCGTCAGATCTGCCACGCGTCAGAATCGGGCCGTCGCTATTAATAAAGGGGTAAATATCGTAGGACCCCATCGTAGTTTGTTGTTTTCGTTTAAGTCCTGTAATTTTTAATTCAGTTGTTTATTTTCTGGGATATTTGCATAGAGACCCTCGCGCTTAATTTTATTTGCATTTATACCCCTGCCAGTAGAGACCCACGTGCTTTGGCACGTGTTTTGTTGGGTTATTTGCATACGAAGCCCTGTAGTTCTGGATGTTACTCATTGAATGAAAAGTTTTGTTTATTTGCATATATACCCCTGTGAGCATTGATTTTGCACATGTGCGAATTATTTTGGGTAAATTGCATATAAGCCCCTGGACTTTTGATACGAGTTATCAATTGGTCCTTGGAACTTATTTTTATTACATTTAGGTCCTTGAGTGCCCCAGGCACGTGCTTGGCACGTGTGTTGCTGGGTATTTTGCACCAGGACCCCAGAACTTTTGGGTATTTGCACTTAGGTCCCTGTGCACAGTGCCCCACCTTTATTTTTGAATAAAATATCAAACGACCTCCAAATCCAATGAAATTTTGACACATGGCTCCTGCCATGGTGTAGGAATTTCTATGATTTTTGGGGACATTTCTGATTTCATTTATTATTTTTAAAAATTCAAAAACCCATATTTTCGCCACTGTTTGACTTTAAAAATACCAAAAAATATAAAATCACCTTTAAAAATTCTAAAAAAATTAGGATTTGTTGTTTGCTGGTTGCTTGATTTTCCAGCCATTTTTGGTGACTTTTCATCACTTAAAAACCCTAAAAATTGAAAAACCCCTAAAAACTCATAAAAATTATAATAAATAAATTAAAAATCCAAAAACAATAATTAGGGTGCCTAAATTTTCCTTACTCTTTGTAGATTATAGGAAAATTACCTTTAGGGCTTTTTGAGATACAAGAGTATTTTATTTTTGGGTCTTAAGCCTTGCTGGACAGTACCCTATTTTTGTCGCATTGTTTGATTTTTAATAAATAATTTACCCATTAGAAAATTTCCAAAAACTCACCAAAAACAGTAAAAAACTTGAAAAACCTAAAAACCAATTTTCTGGAATTTTTGCTTCATTTTTGTGTGTTGTATAAATTGTTGAAGTTGCCTTGTATTTACTTTCTCTCATTTTCTCATCTTTTAAAAAAATTTAAAAAAATATAAAAACAAATAAAAACCATAAAAAAAAAGACTTTCTTGGATTTCTGACTACATCGTAGGCCGCAAGGCCAATCTGTGCTCCTTGAGTTCGACCCTGGGAGCTATACCAGGTTAATCCTATAGCTAGATCGCTCTATTGTGTGCTTGCTTGTTTTATCTTATTTGAGTGATTGATCTTTCTTGTTGATCGATTTTCGAGGGATTGAGGTCGCAACGACCTGTTATTTATCTCCCTTGATCTCTCGTGATCCATCGGTCATCAGAATGGCGCCGTTGCCGGGGAGCACGGCTTTGTAGTCAGTTTTCATTCTTCTATTTTTGTCTCTCTACATTATTATTGTTTTCTGACCATCTCTCTTTGATTTTTGTGCGAGGTACTACTTGGACGACTTGGAGTTACTATTTAGAGGACCCGCGCAGGAGGAAGAGAGAGAAGAAGAATTTTTCTATTTAGAGAGAGAGAGAGAACAAAATTTGTTGTAATAACTTAGACTCTGAACTTTGGACTTGTGGACACTTGTAACTTAGCGGGTCTGTTTCGCCGAGCACCGGTGTGCTCGGGGGACCCATTTGGATTTTCGCGGCTTTTATCGTGGTTTTAGCTAGCTGCCTTTTCCGGTGTTTACGCGGTTTTCTCGAGCCCCTAGATTTAGGAATTTTTGGTTGATTGTGACGTAGATATCTAAGGCCCAACACTTAATAGAAATATCTGTTCCTATAGAACGTAATTGGACCTTGATAAAATTCACTGAAAAAGTTAGTTTAATTGGATTTGAGACCACGTGCCGTGAGGAGTCACATACAGCGCTGGCAGGACCCGTTGTGACGGGCACCGAGTGACTCCCAAGATCGGACTCCGGACTCGATTCCGTTGGCTAACTATTGTTCTTCACGATCAATAGAAGTTGCTCATCTAGGATTCGGTTTTTCCTCGTTGCATCATTTAGGTAGTTTTAATTCTGTATTTAAATTCTGCGCGGATCACTTGCATGTAGAGTGCTGGAGACAAGGTACGCATTTCTTTCTCTGCATGCATCATTGATTTTCTCGCGCATCGGCTTTTTCGTCTTCTCCCCCTGTGTTTGGCTTAATCATCAGGAGAATCGGAAAAACCGTTAGGCCGCTTGTATGTATTTTGAAAAAAATTAAAAAGAAAAACAATAAAAATTGGGACTGGATAACACTATTGACCCTAAAAGACACTCACATTAAAAATTTTGTCTTGGGGAGAGCAACCCCCTCATTGTTTGGTTTGATTGTGCGAGAGAGTGACCCGAACACTAGGTAAAGCCCTCCGGTGCTCATCTCGACTGATTACCGACTCTTCTGTGCGGGACAGTCGGTTGAGAGAGTATCGGGTATCCCAGCAGGTCACGTAATCGCTCTGATATCTTGTGTGTTCACCAAATAAAATTGACAAGATAAATTGACCGAGCTTTCACGGTCTTCAGATTGTGTTGAGTTGGTGAACAAGGGGTTTGCTTTGCGATCATATTTTCTCCAGATCCCATCCGCCCAACTCGCCAAGATCAAGATGATGGGTAGACGATCTCTTAGGCAGCCTCTGGCTGCACCGCTTTCCGGCGCGGCTACTCCATCATCTAGGTTGGCCCGTGAGAGTCGAGACCAGCTCTCCGGGCCCGAGTTCGATTCCACCCTGTTCCCCCTCGACCCCCTTTCTTTTCCTACTGAGAGACATGAGCCCAAGGAAAGACGAATTGATTTAACAGAACCTGAGTTGGGCTCATCTGATTTTGCAGACGTCACTATGGCTGGAGCCGGCAGTTCAGATGATCGCCAGCCCGAACATTTTGTCTTAGACCAGGGAGCGATCAACTCCACCCTGATCGCATCATTAGAGACGGTTCAACAGCAGTTACGCGATCAGGGGGCTTTTATGATTGAGATGAGAAGGGAGATGGAGCGACTCCGAAGAGAGCGAGAAGAGCCGAGCGAGCCTGAGGACATTCCCGATGCTGATGCAGAGGCAGCAGCCGCAGCAGCAGCTGCCGCAGCGGCAGCCGCCGCCGGAGGAGGACCACCGAGAACGATGCGGGAGCTACACAACCCCGGATCTACACTGATGCATCATTGGGTGGTGGTGCCTGCTATCGTGGGGGATTTCAAGTTCCCTCCGAACACCCTGCAGATGCTCCCTCATTTTCACGGGCTTGCTACTGAGGAACCCCATCTCCATCTCCAGGAGTTTCTGATGATCTGCAGTACTGTCCACGACCGTCATGTGGACCAAGATACGATTCGAATGATGGCCTTCCCTTTTTCACTGGCAGATAGAGCAGCCGCCTGGCTGAAACATCTAGGGAAGTTTGTTTACACCTGGGATCAGCTCCGCACCGAGTATTTGAACAAGTACTATCCACTCGGGCGGACGAATGCAGCGAGGGCCCTGATCAACAACTTCTCCATGCTCCCTAATGAGCAATTTCACGAAGCATGGGAGAGGTTCAGAGAGCTTCTGGATAGATGTCCACACCATGACATCTCGAAGCCGAACCTAGTTCAGAGCTTCTTTAGTGGGATGACACCAGAGCTTCAGGGTCTGGTGAATGCTTCTTGCGGCGGGTCCTACTTTGCCAAGGACCACAACCAAGTCTGGGCCATCTACGAGGAGATGGCCGAAAATTACATGGTGATGTCCCAGACTCGGTTGTACACTCAGAGATCTCAGCAGCCGCCAGGACCCGTGCAGTATCAGCGGATAGCACGGGTTGATGCAGGTCCATCCAGTTCGTCCACAGTTGCGGCCGCACAGGCAGAGTCGGCCACTGCGGACATGGGGATTATCAGCGAGAAGTTGGACCGCATGGAAATCATAGAGAAGAAGCAGTGCCAGGGCATAACTCAGATGGAGCAAATGGCACAAACTCTGAGCGACATGAAGACCCAGCTCTTGTGTCTTCAGGAGGCACAGACGGCTCCTCAGCCCCGTCTTCTGTCGCGAGGCGATTCCGGCGGCAGCCGCAGCTCGTCCCAGCGCTCCAGCTCCTTGCAGCAGCCTAGACAAGTTCACCTTGTACAGGCGGAGCCGTACCAGCAGCAGCCGCCCTCTTACCAGTCACCACCATCTCCAGACTTACAGATGGTGGTATATCAGCCGGATCAGCCTCTGGCAGCACTGCCACCAGACCCCTTTGATGCTGAGCCGTTGATGGACGTCAACGGGATTTGGTATGACCGTCCTCAGCCTGGAATCCGACGAGACCATCCCGGATTCAGGTGGGGGAATGGGGGTAACCAGTCCCAACAGCAGCCAGCCGGTCAAGGAGGGCAGTACTCTCAGCAGAGAGATCACCAGCAGCCCCCAGCATACCCACCACACCAGCCATCATCCTTCGTACCTCGTCCCTATCAGCAGCAGGGACAGAATTGGAGACGTGAGCAGCAGGCTCACCAGCAGCAGCATCATTCCTCTTACCCCTCTCAGCCACAGCAGCACCAGGTCCAGCAGCCTCATCACCACAGAGGCAACCCGTCGGGTTCCCACGAGAGCCCCGCCATGGATGATCTAGCCCGTCTCTTCACAGAGCAGCAGGCTACATTTAGACGGGAGATGGACGAGTTCCGTCAGGAGATGCGGGACCTGATGAGAGGGAAGGCCGCCATCCCTGCACAGATCGAGCCTAATCCAAATAACTTGAAGAGGAAATCTGAGCAGGTAGTTCACACTGAGCCTACCACTTCTAGTGACTCATTTGATGTTATCTCGTCGGATTTATTTGATGCTGATTTTATCACACTTAGGAGCGGTAGAAGACCAGCAGGAGGCGCCTCATCTGAGCGACCACACGAGGATCCATCTAGAGCGCCAGATGAGGAAGAGGAGAGCGGTACTGAAGCCGCACATCATGATGACGGTGGTACTGATGCCACCCGAGATGCTGATTCCACCGGCGGTACTGAGGCCGCCGTTTCACCACATAGAGGAGGTGGTACTGACGCCACCAGCAGAGCCGAGCCAGCCCGCGGTACTGAGGCCGCAAGACGTCTAGTTGTAGAGCCAACTAGAGGTGGTACTGATGCCACCAACATTTATTCTGATAGAAATGTTGTCTTTCCTCGCATAAATGTATCTCGGAACTCTGATTTGAATAAAGGAAAAGGTTTAGTTTCTTCTGATCCCACTGTGATGAATGATGTTTGTGAGGATCCGGTCATCGAACCGTCTAGGCCTATTCCTAGTCCTTCATCTGAGAAGGACCCTGTGATCCCCTTTCCTAGAGCCCTTGAATTGGGGAAGGGGAAGAAAAAAGAAAAAGATCCAAAAAAGAGAGAGCAGGAGGAGTTCAGCCAGAGCATGATAGACCGATTTCACATACAGCTGACCCTCAATGAGGCTTTGCAACACATCCCTCTTCTTCAGCGATCCTTGAGAGATAAGACCACAGTCAGAAGGACGAAGAGGAACAAGACCGCAGAAATTCATGTGTTGACAAAAGCCACGTGTTACGCGATCCAGAACCATCTGCCGACTAAGAGGCCAGATTTAGGGGCCCCGTATGTCAGATGTCATATTAGTGAGCAGAGGTTCGACCGTACTCTCTTAGATAGCGGATCGTCGATCAACCTTCTTCCGGCAGCCCTTCTCAACCACTTAGAGTTGGGCACTCTTGTACAGAGCATGACATACCTTCAGTTTGCTGATCGGTCTGTCAAGAGGCCAAAGGGGTTGTTACGAGACGTTGTCGTCACGATTCAGGGTTTGCAATTCCCCGTGGACTTTGTAGTGCTGGACATGGAGACCCCTGACTCGTTGACCGATTCCCCCATCATTCTTGGTCGCCCATTCCTGGCCACAGCCAAGGCGGTGACTGACCATGACAATGGGAAGGCATTCTTTCGCGTCCAGGGCGAGAGTATACAAATAGAGACGGTTAAGGACCACAGAGCCAGAGCTAGATCCCGCTCACATGGCAGTACAGATTCAGAGCAGCTGACAGACGTAGAGCCGGACATCCACCAGGACTGTGATTTTGTGATCACAGATGATGAGGCAGTTTGGGCAGATCCTGCAGCACAGACCATCCTCTCATATTCAGATACAGCTGATGCAGAGATGATAGCAGAGGATAGTCTGGAGAGCACAACCTTGGTTCAGGATACTATTGAGTCAGCAGAGTCGGACCTTGATCGCGACACGATCTCCAGTGATGGTGGTACTGAGGCCACCCTGCTCTATGGTGGTACTGAGGCCACCCTGCTCTATGGTGGTGCTGATGCCACCTTGTTCTCCGGTGGTACTGATACCACCGAGTCTGATACAGATCCCTCGGATTCAGAATCTGATTGGGCAGATTGTGATGATCAGATGCCAGACCTGGATCCACCTGAGCCTACAGACGAGGAGAAGGTAAAGGCAGAGCAGAACAGAGACAATGTAGAGGACCCGCCTTCTCCAGATCCAGTTTGTGAGAGTTCGTTATCATTTTCCCAGGCAAATTTGGCAGAATTATCCGCATACACACATCTTCTTCAGAAGCCAGATTTGCCAGCACCCAGCTGTCCAGAGCTAAAGCCGCTCCCTACTTCGCTGAAGTATAGATTCCTTGCGGGAGAGTCTGAGATGTACCCAGTCATCATCTCTGCTGATCTGACTGAAGAGCAAGAATCCCGTCTGATGGAGGTTCTTGAAAAGAACCGCAAGGCAATTGGATGGAGCGTAGCAGATCTCCATGGGATTAGTCCCTCGTTGTGCTCCCACCATATCTATCTCGAGGAAGGGGCGAAGCCGTCGCGTGAGTTCCAGCGGCGACTGAACCCCAACCTAAGAGAGGTTGTTATGAAGGAAATATCAAAATGGTGGAGTGCAGATTTTATTTATCCCATTTCCGACTCCAAGTGGGTCAGCCCCTTGCATGTGGTGCCCAAGAAGACGGGCATCACTACTGTGATCAGTGAGTCGGGAGAGGAGATTGCTACACGAGTACCCACCTCTTGGCGGGTCTGCGTTGACTACAGGAGACTCAACCAGGCCACCAAGAAGGACCATTTCCCCCTGCCCTTTATAGATCAGATCATTGAGAGACTGGCAGGGAAGAGCCATTATTGCTTCCTAGATGGGTATTCGGGCTACAATCAAGTGGCCATCGCTCCTGAGGATCAGGAGAAGACCACCTTTACCTGTCCCTTCGGTACCTACGCCTTTCGACGCATGCCATTTGGGCTATGTAACGCCCCTGCGACTTTTCAGAGATGCATGCTGTCAATATTTTCGGACATGGTAGGGGAGTGTTTGGAGGTCTTCATGGACGACTTCTCGGTTTATGGCGACGGATTCGATTCCTGTCTTGACTGCCTAGACCGAGTGCTTCAGCGATGTATTGCTACCCGGTTGGTTCTATCTTGGGAAAAGAGTCACTTCATGGTGACTCAAGGGACGGTGCTTGGCCACATCATCTCCAACAGAGGCATGGAGGTTGATCCGGCCAAGGTCGATGTCATTAGAAAACTCACACCGCCGTCCAATTTGAAGCAGCTACGGTCATTTCTAGGGCACGTTGGTTTTTATAGGAGATTCATTCATGATTTCAGCAAGATTGCCCGACCGTTAACTGATCTTTTGACGAAAGACACCGAGTTCCTCGTTGATGACAAGTGTCTTTCGTCCTTTGAGACTCTCCAGCAGTGTGTAATTGAGGCTCCTGTCCTTCAGCCACCCGATTGGTCTCTCCCATTCGAGATCATGACGGACGCCTCCGATTTTGCCGTAGGGGCCGTGCTAGGACAGAGGAGGGATGGAGTGCCATTTGCCATACACTATGCTAGCCGCACATTGGATTCCGCCCAGCGGAATTATACAGTCACAGAGAAGGAGATGCTAGCAGTAGTGTTTGCTCTCGATAAATTCAGATCATATATCATTGGATCCCGAGTGACCTTGTACACAGATCACACCGCCATCAGGTACCTCATGACAAAGAAGGATGCCAAAGCCAGACTGACTAGATGGATCCTTCTACTCCAGGAGTTCGACATTGAGATCAAGGATAAGCCTGGAGTCAAGAATGTGGTGGCGGACCATTTATCCCGACTAGAGCAGCCTGAGGATTCTGAGCAGATTGATCCCATTTGTGATACCTTCCCAGATGAGGCGATCCTTGCTATCGCCTCACTCCCGTGGTATGCCGATATTGTGAACTTTCTCGTTGCTGGGAAAGTTCCACAAGACTGGCCCAGGCAGAAGCTTGAGACCTTCCTTGCGAAGGCCAAGACCTACCACTGGGAGGATCCCATCCTTTACCACGAAGGAGGGGATAGCATCTGGCGTCGGTGTATCCCTCAGGAGGAGCATCATAGTGTCCTCACTTACTGCCACAAGCTTGAGGCAGGAGGACATCATTCTGGGAGGAGAACGACACAGAAAGTGCTTCAATCCGGCTTGTGGTGGCCTACCCTCTTCAAGGACTCAGATGAGTTCGTGAAGAGGTGTACTGACTGTCAGAGGATGGGCACTTGTGGACAGCGTGATATGATGCCGATGCAGCCCATTCACTTCTGTGAGGTTTTTGACGCATGGGGCATCGATTTCATGGGTCCATTCCCTAAGAGTCAGGGATTTGAGTACATTCTGTTGGCCGTAGATTATGTTAGTCGTTGGGTTGAGGCTATCCCCGCCCGAGCCGCAGATGCAAAGACAGTTTGCAGATTTTTGAAGAAGCACATCATCACGCGGTTCGGGGTTCCAAGAGTTCTTATTTCTGATGGGGGATCTCACTTCATCAACGACCAGGTGAAGGCACTTGCTACCGAGTTCGGCATAGACCATCGTGTTGCTACTCCGTACCATCCACAGACAAATGGCCTAGCCGAAGTGTCGAATAGGGAGATCAAGAATATTTTGCAGAAAGTCGTCCGCCCTGACCGAAAGAATTGGTCACAGCTTTTGGACTCGGTCTTGTGGGCATATCGGACGTCTTTCAAGACTCCATTGGGTACATCTCCCTTTCGCCTCGTGTACGGCAAGCCCTGCCACCTACCAGTTGAGCTGAGGCACAAGTCACTCTGGGCAGTTACAGACATATTGATGGATCCAAATGGTATAGGAGACCAGAGGAGGGCAGAGTTAGCCGCCTTGGAAGAGCTTAGAGATGAAGCATTTTCAAACAGCCTACATTATAAGGAGAAAGTCAAAGAGTGGCATGACTCTCATATCAGCCACAAGCATTTTGAGATTGGACAGAAAGTATGGCTGTTTGATGCAAGGCTTAGATTATTTCCAGGGAAGCTACAGAGCAAATGGAAAGGACCCTATTTGGTCAGGAAGGTACACGATAACGGTAGCATTGATATATCTGAGTTATCTTCTGAGAGTACCTTCCGAGTGAACGGCCAGCGGCTCAAACCATTTCTAGATCATGAGCCGCGGGACGTTATTATTGCCGCTATTCATTTTGCGTGAGATGTGGTCTTTTGACTCACATCTTTTACATCTCACGCCTGATTTTCACTGTTCCTCCGCCTGTATAGATCCAGTTGTCCATATCATTCTATTCTTTAGTCCCACATCCCATCTCTCATCTTATGATTATGCTATACTTAGGGTGTACTTTACCCTAAGTATAGGGGGGGTGTCGGACCTGTGAGTATTCTTTTCATTCTTTCTGCTCTTGTTTTTGCTGCCTATACTTAGGGATATTTTACCCTAAGTATAGGGGGGGCAGATTCTGTATCTTCTTCACTCGGCTTTCCCTTCATGTACAGCTTTCTATACTTAGGATTAGTTAATCCTAAGTATAGGGGGAGACCACCGAGTTCCTCTCATTCTATTCAATTATTCATTCCTGTACTTAGCCATTCCTTTTCACTTCCCTTTTACTAAGCACGAGTTATGTCTTCTTCATCGCTCTTGATCACTCTGAGGACATCGCTCGAGCTAAGTATAGGGGGGTGTGTATATTTCATATATACTTTAGCCATAACTCGTACTTTGTGTGAGTGTGTTAATAAATAAAATGGATAAAAATCACAAAAATTGAAAATTTTTCATGCACATAAACCTCTTTTATTCTTGCACATACATAGCTAGTGTACAAAGTATTTTTGTAAAAATGATTTCAAAAATCTTTTGTGTAAAGCTTGTGTAAATATTTTGTATCAAAATTATGTATACAGTACAAATTTTTTCAAAATGTTTTGAAAATCAAAAGTTTGCAAAAATCTTGTGTAAATGTGTGTAAATATCTTTTTGCAAAACTTGCACTTCATGCATCATTCATTCATGATTTCAAAACATTTTTCAAAAATTTTTGCATGATTGTAAAATATTTGTAAATAGCATCTTTTGTACATATATGTATATAATTTTTCCTGGATGAGAGTTGACATTTAAACTAAGCCTGGAATTAAATTGAGAAATGGAGCTTGAACAAGATCTTAATCCACTTAACTTCAAGAGGAACCTTATAGGACTTAGGGTTAAGGCTTTTCAGGTCCATAAGGACTTAATTCTTTGAGTCCACTAGGCTATGAGCATATGTCATCTTGATGAGCCTAAGTAGAGCACTTAACAACACACGCATGACTCTCAGAGACAATGGCTTAACTTGCACCTGCACTTTACACATGGCTCTCCATGGATGAGGTGGTGAGGAGGCAGTTTCCTTTGGCTTGGGGTAGCATATGAGGGTAGTACTTCTAGGCGGAACCTCTCTTCTTCTTATAGTGAAGGAAGTGCACCTCAACTTGGTCTAGTGGTGTTGAAAGCTAAAGACAGAAGCTGTGGGTTGCAATAAAGCTTCAAAAGAGGGATAGTCTACTGGCTCAAGGGGAAATTTCTTATATGCTGCACCATGTAGATATGTTGTACAGAAGTTCTTGAAAAAAAAAATGCAAAAATACAAAAAGAACTCCAAAAAAGTGGTGGGTCGGATTGAAAATTTAATAACCCCACCGGAGTGAAAAGCAAAAGCTTATGGTATCATGTTACATCTCATGAAGCTTGCAGCGGGAGACTTAGCTACACTGGCTAAGCTTCCAAAACTCTATACTTCTACCTCCTCTTCTTGAGCCGGTTGCACTTGAACTTAGAAGGGAATACCCCGCTTCTCGAGGAAAGAGTTGCTAGACTGAGGCATTAGAGTTACCAGGTTGAGGGAGGTTGTTTCTTTGTTACTTCTGAGGTGGGGAGCCACATATCACTTACACTGCATGGAAAGATTCATGGTCATTAGAGTTTGTGTATGTAGACTTGTTCTGATCTGGTTTATTGAGGAGTCTTGTCCATAGACTGGTGGAACTTAGAGGCTGTTGAGTTTTAGGCTTAAGTCCAAATAAGGTTCCGACACATTAATAATCCAAAGATCTGATCAAGCTTCATATTTCGATTTAATGAAGGAAAAGTTTAATAAGTCAACCTTGATCCATGTACATCCTCTTTTTCTTTTTCTTTTTCTTTCTTTTTCACTTCTTTTTCAAATAAGTGTTTGCTAAGGGACTAGCAAAGTTAAAGCATAGGGGGTGATGAATACCCATTCATCACTCTTTATTCTATTATTTTAGCTACAAAAACCTTTGCAAATACATGTAGATATGTGTAAATACAAATAATTACCAGAAGCATGCATTGTGTAAAAACCTTTAATTAGCATGTTTTTGTGCACAAAATAAAAGAATAAAGAGCAAAAAGAAAAAGAGGGGAATATTTAGAATAAATATTGAGCAACCTAACCCAAGGGAGGGCTCAGCATGGGCCTGACCGCATAAAAGCCAAAGTAGAGGGAGATAGGAGCTCATGTGTGTATACTTCTGTAAATAAAATTATATATTTTCCTCACCCAAAAATATGTTGTAAATATTTTGTATATATTTTGTAAAAGCTATTAAAAACAAAATAAAAAGATGAAAAACAAAAAGATCAAAAATACCCTTCCTTCACCATGTACATGAACCACACCTTTGTATTTATTTAACCCTATAAATAAATTCAATTATTTTCTAAACTTTTTGTAAATATTCTATGTTATATTTTGTAAATAAAATAAATAACAAGAAACAAAACAAAAATCAAATAAAAATCACAAAATTAAAAATACAAAAATACATTGTATAAATACCATGTATATAAATGTATATATCTATTTATTTCACCCTTGTATATAAGTGATAAAAATAAAATAAAAATATTCTTTTATTCCTCATTTTATCTTGTAATTAAATAAAATACAAAATGAGCATAAAAATACATAAAAATAACAAATAAAAAAATCAAAAATAAAAATCCATATAGTGTACATATACCTATGTATATAGCTAACCTATTTTTATTTCCAAAAATTAATTAAAAATCACCAAAAAATAGAAAAAAATAAAAGAAAAATATTTCATGTTTTGAGTTTTATTTAATTCGACCTATTTCTGCCTTAAAATAAATAAACAAAATTCGGGCACACGTGGCCGCTCCTGATTGGTCCACGGGGGAATGTTGACCCCGGTCAACTCCCCCGCGACCTCCTTCCTTTTCTGGACCACGCGTGCCGCGCCTCCTTCGCCGATTTTCCCACGCGACTCCAGGCTGTCCCCCACGCATATCTCGAGCCCGGATTCTTCGCCGTTCATCCCTCTCCCTCGCCGAATCCTCCGCCATCAAATCCACGCCTTCCTTAGCCGTCCACCCTCAACCCTAGTCGACGCTGTCACCATATATATTCTTCCCTCCGCCGCCTCCGCGCCCCATCTTTGGATAGCCATCCTTCTTCCCGTGACCTCCAGAGCAAAGCCCGAGGTGACAGCTCGAGTTAGCCCCTGTTGCAGTGAGGTGAGGGTGCCCCTACCATCGATCCGGCGTTTCTCGCCGCCTTGCTCCGCCGCCGGCGTTGAGCATCGAGCTTCAGGCCTTGACGCCCTTCGAAGCTACGACCCGGAGATAGCCACGCTCCAGCACAGTCTCCAGCATCCATCAGGTAGCCTTAATTCCTTCTGATTTCTTCCAATTTCCGATTACGCCCAAATCATAGCTCCGACGTACATCTCCGATTCCGATCACTTCGCGTATCATCTCGACCATCCGACCCTACCTTCACCTTCGCCATCTCCCCGCGCACCTTCTTCACCCATTCGCACAACCCAGATCGCACAGGATCTGGGAGTCGAGCTCCACCGCCGTCGCCCCGCCGGAGCTCTTCCGCCCCACCGCACCGATCACCTTCACGCCACCTAACCGGGTCGAGGCACTTTGCCCTCGACCCGCGAAGCTTCTTGACCACTTTGCAGGTCCAAAGGGGGTGTCTGAGCCTCCTTCACAGTTCAGCCAGGAGCTTCGAGCCACTAGGCCTCGCCGGAGCCCCTCCAGGGCTCGGTTGGGCCCTTGGCCACCCGCAGCAGCTGCGCAACTTCACACCGGACCTTCTCCGACCTTCAGGCGCAGCTGAGGAGGACCGGAGTTCACGCAGGACGTCGGCGAAGTTCGCCGGCGTCGAGTTCTTCCTCCACCCTCCAGAGCCGTCCGATGAAGACCTCACTCCAGTTCTCATCCTAGCCGTCGATCTGTAGAGGAGCAGCAGCCGTTGATCCATCTGAGGATCTCATCTGGACCGTCGCAACCGAGGAGAGAGGCGCAGGAGCCCAGCACCGTCAGATCAGCCACGTGGATCTCTCTCCGCCGTCGATCGAGCCCAAGAGCCGAAGGAGTAAAGGCGCGTTTGTTCTCCACCGTCAGATCTGCCACGCGTCAGAATCGGGCCGTCGCTATTAATAAAGGGGTAAATATCGTAGGACCCCATCGTAGTTTGTTGTTTTCGTTTAAGTCCTGTAATTTTTAATTCAGTTGTTTATTTTCTGGGATATTTGCATAGAGACCCTCGCGCTTAATTTTATTTGCATTTATACCCCTGCCAGTAGAGACCCACGTGCTTTGGCACGTGTTTTGTTGGGTTATTTGCATACGAAGCCCTGTAGTTCTGGATGTTACTCATTGAATGAAAAGTTTTGTTTATTTGCATATATACCCCTGTGAGCATTGATTTTGCACATGTGCGAATTATTTTGGGTAAATTGCATATAAGCCCCTGGACTTTTGATACGAGTTATCAATTGGTCCTTGGAACTTATTTTTATTACATTTAGGTCCTTGAGTGCCCCAGGCACGTGCTTGGCACGTGTGTTGCTGGGTATTTTGCACCAGGACCCCAGAACTTTTGGGTATTTGCACTTAGGTCCCTGTGCACAGTGCCCCACCTTTATTTTTGAATAAAATATCAAACGACCTCCAAATCCAATGAAATTTTGACACATGGCTCCTGCCATGGTGTAGGAATTTCTATGATTTTTGGGGACATTTCTGATTTCATTTATTATTTTTAAAAATTCAAAAACCCATATTTTCGCCACTGTTTGACTTTAAAAATACCAAAAAAATATAAAATCACCTTTAAAAATTCTAAAAAAATTAGGATTTGTTGTTTGCTGGTTGCTTGATTTTCCAGCCATTTTTGGTGACTTTTCATCACTTAAAAACCCTAAAAATTGAAAAACCCCTAAAAACTCATAAAAATTATAATAAATAAATTAAAAATCCAAAAACAATAATTAGGGTGCCTAAATTTTCCTTACTCTTTGTAGATTATAGGAAAATTACCTTTAGGGCTTTTTGAGATCCAAGAGTATTTTATTTTTGGGTCTTAAGCCTTGCTGGACAGTACCCTATTTTTGTCGCATTGTTTGATTTTTAATAAATAATTTACCCATTAGAAAATTTCCAAAAACTCACCAAAAACAGTAAAAAACTTGAAAAACCTAAAAACCAATTTTCTGGAATTTTTGCTTCATTTTTGTGTGTTGTATAAATTGTTGAAGTTGCCTTGTATTTACTTTCTCTCATTTTCTCATCTTTTAAAAAAATTTAAAAAAATATAAAAACAAATAAAAACCATAAAAAAAAAAAGACTTTCTTGGATTTCTGACTACATCGTAGGCCGCAAGGCCAATCTGTGCTCCTTGAGTTCGACCCTGGGAGCTATACCAGGTTAATCCTATAGCTAGATCGCTCTATTGTGTGCTTGCTTGTTTTATCTTATTTGAGTGATTGATCTTTCTTGTTGATCGATTTTCGAGGGATTGAGGTCGCAACGACCTGTTATTTATCTCCCTTGATCTCTCGTGATCCATCGGTCATCAGTAAGCAGCGGACCAGCCTCGATTAAATGCTAAACGCTTTGCCAAGAGATGGAATCGAATCCTGTTGTCACCAAGACCTCGAATCCATGCCAAGAATTAGGGCAAATAGGTAGAAGAGGGATCAATTTTGAATTTTGGACGGAGGTGGTTTTTTTATAGAAATGGTGGAATAGCTCCAAAGTGAAGGATACGGGAAAATCCTTAAGCGTATCATGAAAGCGTGAGGATCGCATCGAGTGTGATCGGAGTGACTAATCACACTAATTGCTCCAGGCAGTGGAATTTAAAATTTTTAATCTGATAAAACTACATGATCCAAGAACATTTCTCGGATCATTTCATCTAAACCAAAAACAAGTACTAGGGGTACCTCTTAAAGCGTGGTTGTGATCAAGTCCTTAAACGAAGAGGCCTCCTATCTCAAGTCTGACCCGATGAAGGAGACACTTGCGAGCGCATTGATGAGACGCATGCTCCTCACAATCCATGTTGATGATCCAAGCACCAAATCTCCTAATCTCGTCACACGAGATCCGACATCTTCTTCACAAGCGAACACACCAAAGGAGATAGAGATCCATGAGCAAGCAATCCGACAACATAACAATGATGCTACGGCGATGATGACTCTCTCAAGGGCTTTATGGTGTATGATCATAATGGGAGTGATAGAGAGAGAGACTTGGCATGTAGAGAATGAGAGAGAGAGAGAGAAATTGTCGATGATGTAACTTGAAGAGCAAGAGGTGCCTTTTCTTATATGGTATCTTGGGATCCATGGATATCAATTCATGGACAACACACAATTAATGGATGAGAGTGATTCATGTTTCTTTCAATTGCCATGATCTTGTTGTGAAAACACAATAACAATTAATTTGATTAAATTAAATATATATTAAGTAATAAATATAAATTAATTTTAAATTAAATCAATTATCTTGGAGATAATTTATAAAAAGATAATTATTCATTAATCAAGGAGGACAACCACCCAATCCCATTGGGACTTGGTGTCGTCCACCATCTTTTGGTGGATCGTAATCTCTTTTCCAATGAGATTACATTATCTCATTTCCAATAGTATCTCATCATGGTAATTCTCAATTATCTTGATAACATTGCAATCATGCCATTGGAAATTTGTGAATCAGATTCCCAACCCAAAAAATATAAATTATATTTTCAATTAATCATCCAATGTGAATCCAATTCACATCAATAATTAATTAACAAATATAAATTACAATACTCTCTCTACTTTATTATAAATCACATTTATAATATATATATGAATAATTAGATAGTGCTATCCACATTATTCATATTCACGATAACTAAATCACATTTAATCATCTTGGATCTCCATTCTCATGTGCTCCAATGATATGAATCACATTCACATTATTCATATCTTTAATAATTAAATCACATTTAATTATATCAGATAACTCTCGTTATAATATGAATCAAATTCATATTATTCATGATAATTAAATCACATTTAATTATCAATTTTCTCAATTCTCAAATATATAATATCAGCAATGAAATTATCCATGAACTCTTTCAAGGATAATGCGATTTCTCCGCAGATACTTGGAGATAAGAACGGGATGATTGTATTGTTCCACGTATTGTGACTTGGATATTGAGATCAAATCTCAAATCCAGATCTTACGGACCTCTCATATATTCTTGATTAAATCAAGATCGTAAATCACATCTTCTCATTGCATATGAATCGCATTCAGATCAGTGTCCAACATTTGGACCAAGATCAGATCATTTCTATACTGAGAGGAGTCACTAAAATCCAGACTTGTTTCGTCACTCCCTAGGAATGGAAGCATCATTGTTATACAATCGTTTATGATCACATAACCCTCAGGTATTCCTAATACCTGTACATCCTGCATACTGAAAGACCAAGAACAAACCCGAAGTTTTAGATCTATTTTACATTGTCTCCTTCAGAATTTTATCATTAAGTTTCTCATTTGACTAATTGGAGTTGGTATCGATCATATACTTTCCAAAATCATACCCATGTGTTGATTATATGCTTTCCAAAAGCATATATCAAACCTATAAATTCAGTCAAACTTCTAAAGTGAGATGAACGTGTACGGAATTTGATTCTTCCCAATATCTCATGAGTGAGCTCATGTCTTTGGTTCAACAATGAACCAGTATAATCCCTTTGAGAGATCATGTTACTCATGTTCCCTTGCATGCACACCAACACGTCGGTGTATAGACCTTGGTTAGGTCATCAACCTATTGGTATGCCAAATGTACATACTCAGACATATAGTAACACATCTGTCTCCGGTCAGAGGATGTGTGCCTATATCATGACACATACAACATAGGACTTTGGTTATCTCGATCTCGTTAAGTCAACTCTTTGACCTAACTAATTTGATACCTCCGAATCTCTATTCCTATGCAGATGACCTGCATCAAGAGGTCAGTTAGATATCAGCCTCCAGATAAAGGATTGCCATCTCCTTCTCAGGTTGGAGATCGTCTCTTAATAATCATTTGATGGTGCTTGATGAGCCCTCAATCTAACTCTTTAGATATTCATCTAAGTACCTTCCTCTATGATTCAATAATTGAATTAATAGTTGTATGATCATTAAATGGCCATGTTATCTAACCCTAATTATACTAAGTAACCTATTATATAAATTTATTATCCTTCATTTCATATCAGGGAATGATATTCGCAATAACATTTATTGCATAATGGCTCGTCGTGAGTTCGCATGTCCAACAATCTCCCACTAGCCCAAAGAGCCATTAATGGGCTAATCTTTAAACCCACACTCATGTGACAATCATAGGCTATTTAATATAGCTAGTAAGTTGATCAGGAACTCTATTCCCGAGAGACTACGCAAAGTCCTTTTACAGCACTTGCATATCCCCCAGTAACAATACTCGTATTCCAATGTGAATGTTGCATCTTATGCAACAAATACTCAACTTTTTCAGTTATATTGTCCTTAACACTACATCTTAATAATTATTATAACTAGTATGTATTTTACATTGTCCTTGTAAGAATACCCTTATTTGTGAAGATCTCTATCTCCTAAGGTATCCGCGGTTAAGACCCATTTTAGATCACTATCTAAAAAGTCTTAAGCTCTTGAAGATAAGACTTAGAGATCACTATCTCTAAAGTCTTGTCATCTTTGAAAATATTGTTATAACTGCAATCAAGTGTTTTATTTTCATAGTAGAATTAGTAATAGTTTACTACTCCCACTGCATGGCAGACATCTGACTTTTTCACACATCTTGCAAACATCTGGCTTCTCATAACTTATTCACAAGGACAAGCAGTTTTAGCATTCACTTCGTCAACTCCTTGAGCCCCTTCAGATAGGTCAGTATCATATCTTAAGGGAAGGAAGCCTTCTTAGGATTTTCCAAGAATGGAATATGTCCAAGGTGTACTACAAATATGACGGTCCCAATACCCTCTTCTCTTTTCTTTTGAACAACTTCAAAACTAAGAAGATGTGTGCTTGAGATCATATCTCAAGGTATGGAATATCCAATCAATAAAACATTTATTATCATCCTTATATCATTCCAAATTATTAGGATATCATCTACATTTAGCACGACGAACACAATGACACTCCCATTAAGCTTCATATGGTTCATCAAGATTCTATCTGAAATCATAACAATTATAATTTCATCAATCTGATGTTCCAACTACAAGAAGCTCATTTGAGTCCATAGATGGAGTTTCTTAAGTTTGCACACCATGTTTCCTCAACCATGAAGCCATGGGGCTACTTCATGCGAATATCATTAGAGAGGCATCCAAAGAGGAAAGCAATATTGACTTCCATCTTGAAGATGTCAAAGTCAAGTTGTGTAGCTATAGTTAACAATATTCTGATGGGTTTAAGCAAGGTCATTGAAGAGCAAGTCTCACTACAAACGATGTCTTCTTTTCGTGTGTATCTTGTGGATACGAGTCCTGTTTTGAAGGTCTCTACGTTTGATGAGAGCGAAATCCACCTCTTTAATAATCGTGAATTGCAGTATAGGAGGCGAAAATCGATCGATAAAAAACCACAATCTTTGAATGTTGTGGAATATTTTTACTTGGTAAGCTTACCAAGGTCGAACACAGGGAACAATGATTTTTAGATGCGTGGCCTTAAATCAAATTAAATAATTAATAAATGCTCGATTAATTTATGTGTTGTAAAAATATACAATGCAATGATGAGGATGTTATGCACAAGAAATAAATAGAGACTATGCTGCCCAGGATCTGTGATTTTAAACGTATTAATTCTTCCAATAATATGATTAATATTTTCACAAGGTTAATCAAAAATCAAAAATGATCTTAACTTGATGCTCCAGGTAATAAATTTAAGCTCAGAATAATGAGATATCAGGCCTCCAAATATCTTTGATTAAATTCCTCAAATAGTCAGCAAAAAATCTTAAAGGAATAAATGTAAATTAACCTCCTATGAGAATAATCAACAATAATTTCAATAGTTTAATTAGAGTAAAATCCTTATCCGAACTCCTGCAAAAGATTCATCAATAATTTCTCAAGCAATACATGGCATAAGTATGTCAAAGTTAGCCTGCTTGTGTCAACAGAAGTCCTCAAATAATAATTATCAATAAACCACCTCAGATCTGTTCACAAACTATGCTAAATTGTAGAGCATGAAAATAGCTTCAAAATGACATATTATATGCTAAAATCGGAGTCCGTATGACAAAGATATGATAAAATAAAGTTTCAGGGACTAAAATATAAATAAAATAAAGTTTTCTTTGCAAAAAGGTCCCTGAGAGGACTTATCTGTAATTAATAAAAACTTGAAGGGCCCGAATGTAATTTACCCATGGCAGGCGTATTTCTGCAAATTTGAAAAATTCCAGGGGGTTCAATGCAATTTGCCTAGGAGCTTCGGGTGAGGAAGCTGAGGCTCGGGCGCCCGAGCCTGTGGTTCGGACCGAGGCTGAGGCTCGGATGGTCCGAACTAGAGGCTCGGTGGGGAGGCGCGAGGCTCGGCGACTGAGGGAGGCTCGGATGCCCCGAACCTCGAGGCCGGGGCCGAGGTTCGGGTATGATGCGTGGCAGAACGAGGACCGTAGGATCAAGGGCTGGTCCCTGATCCCACGGCTGCTGGATGTGGAGGAAGAGCGGCAGAGCTGCCTAGCGCAACGGGCGGAAGGCGCGGCAGGCCCTCGCCTGAGCGGAGGGGTGGCGGTGGCGGCGTTGCTCCTCGACCGACACACGGCACGAGGGGCGACGCGGGGAGGTTGGTGAGCGAGCCGACTGCTGGCGAACGCAGGCGGAGGCGGTGGTGCGTGAAGCGGAGTTGCCGAGGCGTGGGGCGGAGCGCGAAGGAACGAGCGGCGAGGTGGAGGGCGCGAAGGCTGGCTGAGGCGGCGCTCACGCGGAGGCGAGCGCGGAGGATGTCGATGCGTGGCAGAAGGAGGCTATCGAAGGTGGAGGCGCCGCAGGGGTGGTGTACCTGCAGTGTTAGGCAAAACACGAAGAAAAAAAAGGGGGGGGGGGGGGATGTGGCCGAGCAGTGGTGTAGTCGGCGGAGGAAAGGGGTCTCGGCCTTTGCGAGGCCGACGACGGGTGTAGGATCGAGCTTGGAGGCTCGCAACAGCTCACCAGAGGTGGCTGGATCACACCGGGGCTTGATCTCGCCTTGCTGTCACCAAGGTGTCGAGGTTGCTCCAGAGATGGCGGATACGGCTCCTTGGCGCGGGGGCTGAGCTTTATAGGAGGAGGAGAAGGTTGACGTTACGCGCGAGGGGGAAGATGAAACGACCATGCAAGGCGGCTTAATGGCCGCACATGGCGGAGGGGGAAACGGCTGGGAGGAGCCATGCGTGCGTTGGGGAAGATGGTGACAGGGTCACGTGCTAGGCACGTGACCCGGAGGGAAGGGGTTGGAGAGATAGGTGGGGTGCCACGTGGCACGCCCTGGAGCTGCCACGTGGCACCAAAAAAATTTCAGATTTTCAAAGAGGAAAAAGAGATAGAAGATGACCTCGGATCGAAAAATTTCCTTCACGAAAGTTGTTCGTATCGACGAGATCTACAATATTCATGAAAGACTCATGAGCAAAAGAGGTCATCTGTGAGAAGTGGTATTTTTGACGGTTCTCCATTTGTATAGAAAACTGACTTTTTGGAGTTTTATAAATTTTTTGGTGTTTTTAGAGATGATAAAAATATAGAAAAATTAATATAAAATACAAGGAAGTTATTTACACACTAATCTATTTTTTTTGATTTTTAATAAAAAAGAAAATAGGGAAATAAAATAGAAGTCAGAAACACACAACTTTTGCACAGACTGACAACGAACACTTGGACTCGGTCAGTTTCTTTGATTTCAATTTTGATCTAGATTTGGATTTTTATGTCGCTTAATAAAACTTTCATTAAAGAACAATAATGAAGAAGAAATAAAATTAAAAGGGTTAATTATGTATATAAAAACTCAGGTCAAAAATGGCAAAAAGTCAAAATGCGCAAAAGAGGCCCAAAACCCAACTTTCACATATGAGCTCCGAATTTTACGAAATTGGTCTTGTTTTGAAGGTATTTGAAAATGGAGTACTTTTAAAGTGAGTAGACCACGGACACTGTATGTGGGAGATATGCTCAATTTAGTCCGTCAGATGTGAAATTAGACTTTGGGATTATTTGACACTTATTGGGGTTAGTAATTTTGTTTGTATTTTTATTTAATAATGTTAGTAATATCTACACAATGGAGGTAGTTTGGGGTCAATCGGAGTTAGGATGAATTAATTTAAAAAAAGTGAGAAGTTAGCGACTTTTTGGGCTAATTTACATATGGGGTTTTTAATGCAATTTATGCATGATAAAATGCAGATATTATTCACACATGCATGATGGCTAATAATGCTCTATTAATGATTAATCACAAGTGGATGATGGGGGACATAGCCTAAATGACCAATTCTAGCATGATGAATACGGGATTCATCATACCGCTATACTTAGACCATGCTCGTCCCCGAGCATGAATGAATGACTTAGTTGAATATATCCCTGACCGTGCAAGTGAATTTTCAAGGCTTAATTCATAGAAGACCCTTAATTTGAGTGATCCTAAAATTCTGAGCTCAACCAAGCTTTAATCAAAAGGAATCCAACTTCTCTAATTTTCCAGACTCTCTGTTTGTACATATAATATAAGGATATGAACTTAAGTGTACTGCATTTCATGAGAGTCGAGTCGGGGCATCACTCAAAGTTCCAGTCCCAAAGATCCTCCTCTAGACCTAATCCTCGACACTAGGGAATAAGTCTATTCTTGCTTCAGTCAACCGTCTCATTAGTTTGTCAGACTTGAAAGTGTAGATGGACGACCAGATGATGGAGGGCAAGGATTGTGTCTAATTTTCTCTCCCTCACATTGAAACGAGGGGTCTCTCGAGTGCTTTTTTACTCAACACAAGTATATTTTTGTTTTGTTGATCAATATGTCCGTCAAGAGAATTTGGAGTCGTCTACACTTGTTTTTCTGGGAGTACACCGGGTGTGTCTCTTTTGAGTATCTAAGATACCTTCGACACCCAGACTTGTAGCATTTACGATGCAGAGTCCTTTTTTGGTGTCAGCCCGACTCCTTGGTCCTAATTAGCGCTTGGTACAAGTGGATACTTTGAAAATGTTTGGGAGCGCTCGTCATTGGTGGAAGCTCATATAGAATTTGACTTGGATAATAGAGCTTTTCTTTGACATTTCATTGCTTTTCTGTTGTTATCTAGCTCCACTGCTTTTATCAAAAGTTGGCGCACATTTATCAACAAATTTCACTAGGTTTCATCACACCCTGACACTTAGGTCAATATCAAAAAGATAACATATGTATCTTGTTCACATATTGGCTAGGGTTTGCTGACACTCAGGTTTTCTGCATCCTTCATTAACTTTATCCCATCCTCGAATATCATTAGATCAGGTCTAAACTCAAATCTTCAGTCCTATTTCCTCAAGTGATATCTCAACTCATCTCATCAATCATGCAGTTGTGGAAGTGATTTGTACTGATCATATTCTTTTTGAAGGTAGATATGAAGAGTGCAATATAGCGCTCAAATCTTTCAAACTAGAGAAGTGTGGATTATTAAGTTCAAAACCCTAATGAATAAGGCAGGCTAACTCAGAATCTCAAGATCTCAGAAATCAAGTGTCCTAAAACATCCTCAAGCCTTGAGTGACGGTGAATGTGTCAGGAATATATCAACCAAGGAATGTATGATATGCTTGATGAAATGCAAGACCATGAGTGACGATTTTTTTTAATGCAAAAAGTTTTTTTTCTTCTGAAAAATAGGTATTGTACACACTTCTTATACCCATCCCTGATGTTAGATAAAAACGATTAAAGTACGAGCTATGGATAAAGTAGATAAAATATATACAAACACCCCCCATACTTAGCTTGTGCTATGTCCTCATGGCACAAAGTGAAATGTTGACATAGCTCGTACTCAGTATAGATGGGTTAAAAAGAAGAGAAATGATGTATAAACAATGGTAGCGGTCCCCCTATACTTAAGATCAGGTCAGCTTGAGTATAATCGGATAATTACAGATGGGGAACCGGGTATATTTGCGGATGTACAAGAGAGTGTAGGTTCCAGAGAGGTGTGCTATCTGGGTAGATCAAATTTTTCGTCAAAATCTATGCCCTGAGTGAAGGAGATCTGTTCAACTTGTACTAATTGCTCGTTGGATTCGACAAAATGTTTAAGCAGCTGAACGTTGATCATAGATGTTCGCGTGCTATCTGCGGTCTCTGAGATCTCAACACCCCCATTATTGTGAACCTCTCTTACAATAAAGGGTCCCGTCCATTTTGATTTCAATTCCCTTGGAAAATTTTCAATTTTGCATTAAATAGCCAGATTTTCTGCCCTTGGACAAAGATCTTTGTTCGAATGTTCTTGTCATACCATTTCTTTACTTTGTCCTTGTAGATGGTGTTGTTTTCATAAGCATGATTTCGGATTTCAGACAGTTCATTCAAATTCATCTCTCGATTCTTCTTTCCATGGTGACAATTCTAATTAATCTTTTTGATTGCCCATTCTGATTTATGCACAAGTTCTGCGGGCAAATGGCATGGCTTTCCATATACCATTCGAAACGGAGAGGTGCCCAATGGGGTCTTATAAGCCGTCCGGTAAGCCCATAGAACTTGGTCCAGGAGTTGGGACCAGTTCTTCCTGTCAGGGCGGACCAACTTCTGTAAAATTCCTTTAACCTCCCTGTTTGACACCTCAGCCATGCCATTGGATTGTGGATGGTAAGGAGTGGCGACACGGTGCTCGATGCCGTATTCCTTAGTCAACTTCTTCACCTCTCGGTTGACAAAGTGGCTTCCCCCATCAGATATTAAAACTTTTGGAATTTCAAACCTCGAAATAATGTTATCTTTCAAAAACTTGCAAACAGTTTTGCTATCTGCTGCTCGAGTAGGGATAGACTCCACCCATCTAGATAAATAATCAACTGCGAGAAGAATATATTCAAATCCTTGGCTATTAGGGAATGGGCCCATAAAGTCAATGCCTCATGTGTCGAATACATCACAGATGATCACTGGTTGCATAGGCATGGCATCTTTGGAACCAATGGTTCCTCTCATTCTCTGACAGACTGGGCACGACCTGACGAAATTATAAGAATCTTTAAACAAGGTCGGCCAGTAAAATCCACATTGCAATATCTTCTCTGCGGTCCTCTTCCCAGAGTGATGTCCTCCCGCCTCCAAGGTGTGGCATAGATTGAGGATACTTTGGTATTCTTCTTGAGGAATACATCTTCTCCATATGCAATCCGGTCCTTCAAAGAAAAGGAACGGATCTTCCCAATGATAGTGTCTTGCTTCAAATACGAGTCAATTGATTTTGTTTCTGGGCCAACCTTGAGGTACTTCCTTGGTGGCAAGATAATACACCGTGTCTGCATACCATGGGAGTGAGTCAATAGCAGAATTGACTCGTTTGGGAAGGTTTCACGGATGGATTCAAATTCTGGAATTTTGTTATGTTCGATCCGTGATAAATGATCAGTCACGACATTTTTAACACCAGGTTTGTCTTTAATCTCCAAATCAAATTCTTGAAGCAGAAGAATCCATCTCAGAAGTCGTGCTTTTGCATCCTTTTTTGCCATTAAGTATCGAATGGTAGAGTGGTCTGTGTAAACTGTCACCTTAATTCCTAGGAGTATTGATCGAAATTTTTCCAAGGCAAAAACCACAGCAAGCATCTCCTTTTCAGTCACAGTGTAATTTTTCTGAGCAGGGTCTCAAACTTTGCTTGCGTAGTGAAAAGCGTACGTAATTCCATCTTTTCGTTGTCCTAATACGACCCCTACATCAAAATCGGATGAGTCTGTCATGATCTCGAAGGGAAGAGACCAGTGGGGGGCTTGAAGGACGGGAGTCTCAATGATCCTTCTCTTGAGTAATTCGAAGGCTTTTAGATATTTATGATCTACCATGAATTCAGTGTCTTTCCCAAGAAGGTCAGTTAGCATTCGGGTAATTTTTGAAAAATCTTTGATAACTCTCCTGTAAAATCCGACATGCCCTAGAAAAGACCGGTACTTGTTTCACATTTGTAGGTGGCTCAAGCTTTTTAATCACATCAACTTTGGCAGGGTCAACCTCCATTCCCTTCTTGGAGATGACATGCCCCAATACAATGCCCTCTTTCACCATGAAATTGCTTTCTTTCCCAAGAGAGTACCAGATTCACTTCCCTACACTTTTGGAGGACTCAGTCCAGGTGCGCTAGACAATCATCGAATGAATCACCATGGACCGAGAAGTCATCCATGAAGACCTCCAGGATATCCCCGACCATGTCGGCAAAAATTGCAATCATGCATCGCTGAAAGGTGCCGGGGGCGTTGCAAAGCCTAAAAGGCATTCGCTTGAATGCGTATGTGCCGAAAGGACATGTAAAAGTAGTCTTTTCCTGGTCATCGGGGGCGATGGCCACCTGATTGTAGCCCGAGTACCCGTCTAAGAAACAGAAGTATTCTCTCCCTGCCAATCTCTCCAGGATTTGATCAATAAAAGGCAGCGGAAAGTGATCCTTCTTCGTTGCGGCATTCAAGCGCCTGTAATCCACACAGACACGCCACGACGTAGGTATTCGTGTCGTGATCTCCTCTCCCTCCTCATTGATGATAATCTGAACTCCTGACTTTTTCAGGATTAGATGCAAATGTGACACCCATTTGGAGTCGGAGATGGGATATATGAACCCAGCTTTACACCATTTTTTGATCTTAGTCTTAACCACTTCCCGTAAGTTTGGATTCAATCTACGTTGGCATTCACGGGATGGTTTAGCATTATCTTCCAAGTAAATATGGTGTGAGCACAGGGCTGGGTTTATCCCTGGTAGATCAGACAATCTCCAGCCTATAGCCTTGCGGTTTTTCTCCAAAACATTTAGCAGGAAGATCTCCTGCTCTTCGGTCAGATGTGAACTGATAATTACCGAAAACTGACCCTTTTCTCCTGCAAGGAAGGCATACTTAAGTGTAGGGGGCAATGATTTGAGTTCAGGAAGTTCAATGATGTTGCTCGAATCCGGTCCCCTCAGTTGTGATGTGGATGCTTGCAGTGTATCCATTTCGGCCACCATTGTGGTTATTTTTGGAATCGGATCGCTAATGATGGAATGTGGTGTGGCAAGCGCCGCGTCCGATTTGTGTACCTTACTTAAGGATTGTCCATAAGGGGAATGGACTGACAGGTCCAGAGGGGCCTCTGAGTCTCCTAGAGTATAGGTAGATGCATAAATGAGCTGGCAGACTAAGTCATCAACAATTTCCTCTCCAGATGAGGTTGATTCTATCATAGCGATTGGGTTTTGTCTCCAGGGACCAACTGTTGCTTCTGTGATTTCAGTCTCAGTTTCTGATTTTTCAGACTCAGTGCTCGACTCAGTGTCAGGTCTTTGGAACCTAGTTTGCTGCATTTTAAGTTCAACTTTTCCAAACTGGATTCTCCCGGATGTGTAATCAAATATAGCTCCTGCGGTCCTAAGAAAGGGTCACCCCAGTATCATCTGGGAATCTTTCAAATTTCTAGGGACATCCATGTCAAGTATTGTGAAATCTACTGGGTAGTTTTGTCCCTCTATGTTGATGACAACGTTTCGAGTCTCGCCCCTAGGTCTCTTTGTTGATGTATCTGCAAATTGAAGTACAATTGTAGATTGCTTAAGAGGACCTAGATTTAGACGCTCAAATAGGGTTGTGGGCATGAGATTGATATATGATCCATTGTCTAATAATGTTCTTTCAAACTTGATTTCTTTGATGTGGCTAGTGACAAAGTGAGCACCCATGGCTCTTTTCTTCCTTGCCAGCTCATTTTTTATTAGATGAGATGTGGCAATTGAGAGTATGTGTTTCTTTGTTCGGCTAGGAGTTTGTTTGCTGGCCCTAGTTGGTGTGCATCTCACCTTCAGGTATTTTCGAAAAGTCGAGTCTCTTTCTATCATCTCGTCTAGGGACAGAGTGACCTTAATATTTTCCTTACAGATGCGGGCCATCTCTTCATTATTTTTTTGGTTTTTTATGTTTTTCTTCCTTCATGTCGTAAGAGCACGTGGGAAAGGGATTGATTTGTTATGATCAACAACATCACTTTTATTGAATGAAAAATTTCTTACATGACTCGGACTCGGACTAAAAATAGGGAAATTTGTGGTCAGATGTGGCTGGTGTCTTGGTGGCATTTCTCTGTCTGACTTAGACTCAGACTCTTCATTATATATGGGTGGTGTGGGTGGGACTTTTTCTTTCTCCTCCTGTCTTCCTTCGTCAATTTCCCCAGGGTTGTGTGAATTGGTGGACATTGGGGCTATGTCTTCGTATTCTTTTGCTCGATCAGGCATGGTTACGGTCCTTCCGCTCCTAAGAGAGATATGATAAGAGTTATTATTTGAGAAGGGCTCAAGTTCGGGTACGACATAGTCAGAGATTAATACCTGATTGTGTCCAAGGCTATTTGGGTTAGCCTGGACTTGGGATGGAATCATGGTATGGGGTGCAGTCACCTCATCTCTCCAATGAGAGAGTCGATTTATGTCGACTCTCATATCATGAAGCTCATCCCGCACTCGTTGGAGTTCTGGAGAGATAGCAGAAGAGGACGACCCTTGGCCCTACCTGGCCTGAGGTCGCTGATATTGGCCTTGTTGGCTTTGTCGTTGGTTCTGCTATGGCTGAGGTTGCGAGTTCTGATAACCCGTGCGATATTGCTGCCTCTACTGCGGTTGAGGCTAGTAGGTGGGCTGGGCTTGCGGTGGACGAGGGTTTGGAGTAGAGTTTTGGTCTGAGCGATTGACCGGTTCCAAATTATACCAGACCGTTTATCTCCATGGTCTTTGGAGGTTCCTCAAAATTAGTCTGAGGGGTGGTTTCATCAGTTTGTTGGGACAAGACTTGGTCTCCACCCCAATGGCTATGTTGTCCTACCCCTTGACCTTGAATGTAGTGAATTTGGTGTATGGGTGCGGAGGGGGGGGGGGGGTGCAGTTAGGGCTAGTATCTTTGATACCCTGTCAGCCAATTCCTCCATTTGCTTAGGCAATTTAGCCAATTTCTCCATATCAGATGATTTATGGAGTTCGTCCACCTTCTTATAAATCTTCTCAACCATAGTTAGCTTGTTAGCTATTATTCCCATATCAGCACTGTGATCGATTGTCGGATTATTCACCATCTTTTTGGAGCCGGCTATGTAAGCCCGGCTGGTGGTTTGTGCACGGCTGGATTCAGCCAATCTCTCGAACACCTTGTAGACGGTGTCCTCGTGACGTCCCATGTAGCTTCCTCCGCAAGATGCACTAACCAACCCTTGAGTCTCAAGGTTCAACCCACTGACAAGACTTTGGACCAGCATCATTTTACTTATCCCGTGTCCTGGGCATTTCTGTACTAAGTCTGTGAATCTTTCCTAGGTTTCATGAAATGGTTCGCTCGGGTGTTGGGTAAAATTCGTGAGCTTGATCCTCATTTGATTAAATTTACTAACTGGGTAGAATTTCTTTAAAAACAGAGTCTTGAATATGGCCCATGTAGTGACTATTTCCCCTAGATTTTTCAGCCAGTAAGCCGCCTTATCAGTCAAGGCGAAGGGGACAGCTCTCAACCTTATGTAGTCCTGGCTAACCCTAGGGTGGCAGAGGTTAGCACAGACTAACTCGAAGTCGCGGAGGAAGATATATGGTTCTTCATGATTATTTCCTCCGAACTTTGGCAACATTGTAAGGAAATGCGTTTGTGTTCGAACGCATCCTCAGGGGGGACATGTCTCAACCAATTATAGTCTTCATCTAATTCCGGGAGATACGTGTCTTCCATAGCAGCTTTGCCTTGTTGTATTATTGCCAACTGTGTCCTAAGTAGTTCATTGGTTTATTCAGCAGCTGTTATCCTAGCCAAGAGTGTCGGAATATGGTCATTGTCGTTCTCATCATCCACAGAGTTCTTCTTAGGATGCATTATGATTCACCTTCAGAAAGGAAGAATTTAGAGATAAGTGTTGTGATTAAAAGAGGATTTTTGCTAAGGGTAAGAGATTCATTAGCAAAAGAGTGAAAAGATCAAGACACGGAGGATGGAGAGAGTCTTCACTAGGAAGCAAACACAAAGCAAACACAAGCCAATTCTCAAGTTCACCACTCAACACAGATGAAGGCACGTCAGGGTTCAGCCGCTTATCTTTCCAATTTTAATTTAATGAAAAGACAATCTTGCAATTTAAGCGGAGCTGTTAGGTACTGAAATATTCCACAAAGTCTGTCCCGAGTTCGTACAACTAGTTGCACCTACTCTCAGCCAGTATATGTGTAAGTACGGACCGTTAAACGACTACCTGTGTTACTTGAGGACGGAGCCTTCCGCGGTGTCCTCTAAACCACCCACTCTGCTAAGGGAAGTCGGACCGTAAAACGGCTACCCGAGACCCTCACTGAAAAGTAGCTAATTATTTTTAAAAACAGTAGTCTTTGTGAAATTCCTCAGTTTTGGCTCTATCCAAAGTGTGCGTTCTAGTTCTTACAAACAATGAGTGGGTTTCTCTCCACCAGACACAGGTTAATTTTAGGTCAATTTATTTACAGTCACCTTGATTAGCCGTCCCAATTTTAGATTTAGGGTTATCACTGTAGTTTATGTGAGCACAAAGATTCACGCCTAACGAGCAGTCCTAATTCCTTTAAATCCTAGGCTATAAAACTTGAGAAAGGGGAATCGAAAAAGCCAATGCAAACGTAAATCAATGATGCATGCTTAAGAGAAAGACTTACAGTGAATCCTCGCGTTCTTCATGCAGGATGCAAGACAAGGAATTTAAATTTACACTAAATGGTATGCACAGATGGAAAATGCCCTAAACAGATAGTTCTATTAGTGGGAAGAATTGATTGAAATTTTTGGCTAATGTTGAACGATCTATAGTGCGTTTAATTAGTGAAAAGTGTGGCCTAAAAATTACGAGCACAATCAATGATAGAAAACTAAGCGTATATGTGCCTAAGTCCTACGCCACTCAAGTCGGGTCCTAACCACACAGAAGGGGTTGAAACAGACCCGACACACCACAGAAAAAGTTCAGCCTTAATTATTACAAGGGTTCAAAGAGAGGGACCCTGAGAATATTGCAGAAAATTAAATCTATATTAGCTCTCTCTCTCACAAAATTAAAATTCAGTCTTTATCGCAGATCCTTGATTTAATATCAAAATCCAGCTCCCAGAAGTCTGCGAAGAGAGAATTTGCGGTTAGTAGCAGAAGTAAGAGAGAAATGCAAAATAAAATGCAGAAGAGAGAAAAAAATGATACAAAAATTAATTTTACATAAATTAATTACAAAAAATGATTCAAACCCTAAAAATTCGCCGTTCCCCGGCAACGGTGCCATTTGATGAGAGCGAAATCCACCTCTTTAATAATCGTGAATTGTAGTATAGGAGGCGAAAATTGGTCGATCAAAAACCACAATCTTTGAATGTTGTGGAATATTTTTACTTGGTAAGCTCACCAAGGTCGAATACAGGGAACGATGATTTTTAGTTGCGTGGCCTTAAATCAAATTAAATAATTAATAAATGCTCGATTAATTTATGTATTGTAAAATATACAATGCAATGATGAGGATGTTATGCACAGGAAATAAATAGAGACTATGCTGCCCAGGATCTGTGATTTTAAAGGTATTAATTCTTCCAATAATATGATCAATATTTTCACAAGGTTAATCACAAATAAAAAATGATCTTAACTTGATGCTCCAGGTAATAAATTTAAGCTCACAATAATGAGATATCAGGCCTCCAAATATCTTTGATTAAATTCCTCAAATAGTCAGCAAAAAATCTTAGAGGAATAAATGTAAATTAACCTCATGTGAGAATAATCAACAGTAATTTCAATAGTTTAATCAGAGTAAAATCCTTATCCGAACTCCTGCAAAAGATTCATCAATAATTTCTCAAGCAATACATGGCATAGGTATGCCAAAGTTAGCTTGCATGTGTCAACAGAAATCCTCAAATAATAATTATCAATAAACCACCTCAGATCTGTTTACAAACTATGCTAAATTGTAGAGCATAAAAATAGCTTCAAAATGACATATTATATGCTAAAATCGGAGTCCGTATGACAAAGATATGATAAAATAAAGTTTCAGGGACTAAAATGTAAATAAAATAAAGTTTTCTTTGCAAAAAGTTCCCTAGAGGACTTATCTGTAATTAATAAAAACTTGAAGGGCCCGAATGTAATTTACCCCTAACGGGGATATTTCTGCAAATTCAAAAAATTCCAGGGGGTTCAATGCAATTTGCCCACAGCGCACGTGCTTTGAGCTTCGGGTGTGGAAGCTGAGGCTCGGCGCCCGAGCCTGAGGTTCAGACCGAGGCTAAGGCTGGGATGGTCCGAACGAGAGGCTCGGTGGGGAGGCGCGAGGCTCGGCGGCTGAGGGAGGCTCGGATGCCCCGAACCTCGAGGCCGGGGCCGAGGTTCGGGTGTGACGCGTGGCCAAACGAGGACCATAGGATCAAGGGATGGTCCCTGATCCCACGGGTGCTGGATGTGGTGGACGAGCGGCAGAGCTTCCTAGCGCGACGGGCAGAAGGCGCGGTGAGCCCTCGCCTGAGCGGAGGGGTGGCAGTGGCGGCGCTGCTCCTCGGCCGACACACGGCGCGAGGGGCGACGCGGGGAGGTTGGTGAGCGGGCCAACTATTGGCAACCGCAGGCGGAGGCGGTGGTGCGCGAAGCAGAGTTGCCGAGGCGCGGAGCGGAGCGCGAAGGAGCGAGCGGCGAGCGGAGGGCGCGAAGGCTGGCTGAGGCGGCGCTCACACAGAGGCGAGCACAGAGGAGGTCGATGCACGACGGAAGGGGGCTGTCAAAGGTGGAGGCGCCGCGGGGGCGGTGTACCTACAGTGTTAGGCAAAACACGAAGAAAAAGAAGGGGGGTGTGGCCGAGCAGTGGTGTAGTCGGCGGGGGGAAAGGGGTCTCGGCCTTTGCGAGGCCGACGATGAGTGTAGGATCGAGCTTGGAGACTCGCAGCAGCTCACCAGAGGTGGCTGGATCACGCCAGGGCTTGGTCTCGCCTTGCTGTCACCAAGGTGTCGAGGTTGCTCCAGAGATGGCGGATACGGCTCCTTGGCGCGGGGGCTGAGCTTTATAAGAGGAGGAGAAGGTTGACGTTACGCGCGAGGGGGAAAATGAAACGACCATGCAAGGCGGCTTAATGGCTGCGCATGGCGGAGGGGGAAATGGCTGGGAGGAGCCATTGTGCGTTGGGGAAAAAGGTGACAGGGTCACGTGGTAGGCACGTGACCCGGAGGGGAGGGGTTGGAGAGATAGGTGGGGTGCCACGTGGCACGCCCTGGAGCTGCCACGTGGCACCAATTTAAAAATTCAGTTTTTTAAAGAGGAAAAAGAGATAGAAGATGACCTCGGATGAAAAATTTCCTTCACAAAAGCGTTTGTCTCGACGAGATCTACAACTTTCATGAAGGGCCCATGAGCAAAAGAGGTCATCTGTGAGAAGTGGTATTTTTGGCGGTTCTCCATGTGTATAGAAAACCGACTTTTTGGAGTTTTATAATTTTTTGGTGTTTTTAGAGAGAATAAAAATCTAAAAAAATTAGTATAAAATACAAGAAAGATATTTACATACTAATCTAATTTTTTGATTTTTAATAAATAAGAAAATAGGGAAATAAAATAGAAGTCATAAACACACAACTTTTGCACAGACTGACAACGGGCACTTGGACTCGGTCAGTTTCTTTGATTTCAGTTTTGATCTAGATTTGGATTTTTGTGTCGCTTAATAAAACTTTCATCAAAGAACAATAATGAATAAGAAATAAAATTAAAAGGGTTATTATGTACATAAAAACTCATGTCAAAAATGGCAAAAAGTCAAAATGCGCAAAAAGAGGCCAAAACCCAACTTTCACATATGAGCTCCGAATTTTACGAAATTGGTCTTGATTTGAAGGTATTTGAAAATGGAGTACTTTAAAAGTGAGTAGACCAAAATCGGACACTGTATGTGTGAGATATGCTCAATTTAGTCCGTCAGATTTGAAATTAGACTTTGGGATTATTTGACACTTATTGAGGTTAGTAATTTTTTTTGTATTTTTTATTTAATAAGATTAGTAATATCTACACAATGGAGGTGGTTTGGGGTCAATCAGAGTTAGGATGAATTAATTAAAAAAAAGTGAGAAGTTAGCGGCTTTTTGAGCTAATTTACACATGGGATTTTCAATGCAATTTATGCATGATGAAATATAGATATTATTTACACATGCATGATGGCTAATAATGCTCTATTAATGATTAATCACAAGTGGATGATGGGGGACAGAGCCTAAATGACCAATTTTAGCATGATGAATACGAGATTCATCAACGTTCTCATTAGGTTCTCTCTTTTTATTGAAGATCCATTTACACCTTAAATGGTCTTACTCATATAGGTGGATCCTCGAGGGTCCATATATAACACTTGTATATGAAATCTACTTTAAACTTTATTGCTAACATCCATCTTTCCATGTCATGATCCTCAGACACTTCATCGTATGAAGTCAAATCATTATCAGACTTAACTGACACATGGAGTCCATCTTCAAACTCATTTGAAGAGATGTGAGTGTTTGATCTTTATTTGTCCTCTTAGTTTCTGATTTCTGGAGCCTCATTGTCTTCGTAAGATTAAATGAGTTCCTTCACTTCATTTTTATCTTGAATCTCAAGAGAGTCATCCTCTAAGAATCATATCCTTAGAGATGAGATCTTTTAAGAATCTCAAGGTTATAAAGTAGGTATCCGGTACCATCCTTTATTTTCCTAATAAAGTAGGACTCGTTGGTGCTAGATTCTAGCTTACTTGCATCCACGACAGAGTTATGGACCAAGCAACCCTAAATCCTCAAGTGTCAAACACTAGGCTAGGTTTCAAAACATAGCTTATGAGGATGTCCGGGTTTAGATTTGCATGGAATCCTATTAAGAATATATATTGTAGTCTCTACTACAGATATACTTTGAAATTAAGAGGTAATTATTCTAAGATTCATCATTGACCGTATAATGTCACACATGATCCAATTGTATCTTCCTACAACTCTATTGAGATAGGTTTATTAGGAGGAGTGAGATAGGAATGATATTCCTTTCTCCATAATCGGACGACGTAGATGGATTCACTTGTCTCGTAGCGCGTCCTCCCTGTACGATGATGGTTGGGCTATTGTGGCTGAGATTAGATCCCCATATGGGATCCAACGGCTGAGGCTCTACAAATCCGACGATAGTTGCACTCTTGGGAGTCGAGTCTTGATTGGACACCTCCACCTCCATATGGATCACGAAGAACAACAGAAGAACTCACCCTTGGTGAGTTTTGTTCCGACGTTGTAAATGTCTCCGACCACCTGGAATACCACCGATGATCTCTATATGTTCCAACAGCATCCCCGAAACTCCCTAATGCTTTGAAATTGTTCGGGCCCCATCAGAGGGGGACAAGATCCTTGGTCTTCCTGAAGATGCTCCTGAACTTAAACTGGGCTTCAGATGCCCCCTTTCAAACATGCAAAATGCTCAAAGAAACGACGGTGGATGGGCAAGCAGATCTGGGTTGTTATTTGTGGAGGGTAAGGTGAGAATGGAGGAGATGGGATGAGGTCCGACAATGGACCTCAAAGGTCCATATCTGAGGGGATCTAGGTGGTTTGTGATGGATGAAATATGGATAAGAGGAAGGCAGAGTCAGTGGGGTGATTAGTGGGTGTCGGAATAGGTGGTTATGGCAGAATGGAGGTGGTCGGAGCTCGAGAGATCCGGCAAGACTAATTCCTAAACCTAGGCTACTGTGAATGATTAAAAGTTATACTAATGACATAAAATGAAATCTAAGATTAAAACCTACCTAAAGAGTGAAAATCTTACCCTAAGCGATCGGAGGCCACGATATGGAACCGTTGGGAGCAGAGCTCCTGTGATGGACTGGGTACCACTCCTACGTCGCGCTCCTCCCTGCAAGATTGCAGGGTGAGCTCGATGTCACCAATCTCGAGACCTAGTGCACAATCTGAGGGGAAGAAGCAGAGCCAAAGGGAATAAAAAATGAGAGGCGGGTGGGTTATGTGCATGCGAAGGTTTGATTGAGAAATGTGCATGATTCAGAGGTTCAACGATCGATATAAGATGTTGGCGTGATAGAGCCATGATCGAGGAAGAGAAATGGTGAAGAAATCATTCCAAATCGACAACTACATAAATTGGAGAAGGGAGAAGAGAGGTCAAATCCTGACGCATTTTAGGCCTAGGCCGAGGGTCCAGTTGACCTGAGGTCACCAGATCCTTGAACCTCATTGGTCCACATCACGCAAGAAGACAAAAATCAAGGGGAAAAGATAACTAAATAAAAATAAAACAATAAATGAATTATTTAAATAAAAATTATAAAATAAAAATGTTTATAATTTTTTTACAGTATTATAATATGATTTTTATTTAGTTTTAAGAGTTAATTTATTATAGGTTACTTTTTACAAGTATATTGCGGACCAACCATAAAAAAGCTATCCTGATATTATTTTTAAAATCACTAATAATTAGTAAATGAATTAATTAAATTTAAGTTATAAAGTAAAAAATGTTTATTATTTTTTTTAATATTTAATATGAATTTTATTTTTCTATAAGTTGATTTATCAAGAGTTACTTTTTAGGGTTTTATTTATAGGTATATTTATCTATATCATGTTATTTTTATTTTGTATTTTTGATTTTATTAAATTATACAATTATATATATATATTTATAGCTTATTTAAACACACACACACACATATCTTGTATTTTTCTAATGTATTTTGTATACTTAAATAATACGTATACTTATTATATAGGTATAGGTATTATATATTCATTTAAGTATTGTGTATACTATTTTATTTTATTATTTTCTTTATAGTTTTATTCTATTCTAAATATGTACATATATAATAAATTATATTCACAAAATTATAAAAATAATAAAGAATAAAATGAATATTTTATTCAGATAAACTATATAATAGGGATCCAAAACCTAACTTTTACATCTTAACTCTAAATTAAGTGAAACTGCTTTTATTAAATATCTTATTAAAATGTTATTTACAAATAAAGTAATTTTGGTGCCTTTTGAGTTCATATGAAGAAGATGTGGGTGTGGGAAGTTTGTATTTTGGCTTTTTATCCTGAGTATAAAATGTACATTGTTTATTATTTTTTTGTGAAATCAATTTTGCATTTTTTTATATATTTTTGTCTACAACTTTCATGTACAAAGTTTCTTTATTTGATGTGTAAATAGTAAAGAATAAAATAGGTCCTAAAAATAAATTATTGAAAGGTGAAAAATTAGGGTTTTTATTGTATATTTGACCCTCATCTCCTACTCTATTCCTTGTCGTTTCGATCACCAAGATGCATAGGTCTCGGGGTTTAGGGTCATAAAATACCTTTGGTATTTTATTTCCATTTCTTTTCTTTCTTTATTCTTTTATTTTGGCTTTAAAATTGTATTTTATACAATATTTATATAATAAATAATGAATGTTAATTTATGAAAAATGATGGTATTTACACGCATTCGACAAGGGTTTAAAGGTCAAAATGAAAGATTAAAGGTGATGAAATGGAGATTCATCAGTCATGCAACGATTGCTAATCGTGGTTGATTAGAAGACCGGTGCAAAAGCCCTCTCATCACTTATCTTGTTATTGAGTGCTCAAAATAAAAAAAGATGAAGGAACTACAATCTTCAAATAAATGATGATCCTAGCTTGATTCTTTTGTGTTGCATTACTCGATAAATTTGGTATTAAAATAGATCATCGATTTTAATGACAAATTTATGTAAAAATTCCTTTTTTTGTTAAAAATAGAGATACTTAATTCTACTACTTTAATGGAGCATCATTTAAGGAGGGACGTTTTTGTAAACTCCCAAAAAGAAAAGAGATAAACTTTATGAATTGTGAATACCCACTTTTATATTATTCTTATCCTATGTATTTTTATATTTTCCATACTTTTCTTTTTTTGGTAAAGTTTTGTCATCATCAAAATGGAGGAAATCATTATTTCAAGTAACCTAAAAGATAAAAACAAAATCCATAAGTGATTATTTATATGGGACCATCATTTAGTGGAAATTATATGATACATTAGGTCCTTAAAACTCATAAATTAATTGCAAAAGATGAAGCATGTGGCAGGTAAAGTAAGATGCAAAAAGTCGAACAATGCTCATGGAGAGTTCAAAACAACAAAGCACATAAGAAGAACAAGTTAAAGTATGATCAATAAGGAAGGGAGCTCAAGTACCAAAGTGTCCAAGGAAACATAAACTTTATGAATTGTAAAGATCTACTTTAGATTATTGTCATTTTTAAAATTTATGTAATTTTCTTTTTGAAAAATTTTGTCATCATTAAATGGAGGAGATTGTTGGTGCAAGTAGCCTATAACATAATTGTGATAACAACAAAAATCTATAAGTGATTATTTATTAGTACAAATAACTATGACAAATTAGATCCTTAGAACTTATAAACTAATTATGAAATATTGATGTAGCATATGTCAATCAAAGTCAGAACCAAAAACTTGAACAACATTCATAGAGAGTTCAAAATGATAAAAGCACATCAGAAGAACACATTAAATTATGAGCAATAAGGAAGGAAGCTCAAGGACCACAATATCCAAGCATTTTTATGGTTCTCAACTGTAATATGTAAAAGCACGTGCAAAGCTTCTCAAAACATATGCATACTCTATAAACATATGTTCTTTGAATAGAGATATGATAGCTCATAATTGAATATCTTGAAAATATTAGAATAAGAAAAGATGTAAAACTATTTGAAGTTATCCATCTAGTTAATCTCACCCAAATCTCGTTAACTAGTGCATTAATTTTGAGCAAATTCAAAATTTTATTAATTTTTTAATAGAGATTTGAAATATCATGATAGAATATATTGAAAAATGCTAGCATAAAAAAGATGTAAAATTATTCAAAAATTATCTAGTTAATTTCCTTCGCATTTCATATAATATCAATGATAATTTTGAGGAAATTGAAAATTTAGTAGAAAACTACTACAAAAGAGATGTGATTGCTCATGATTGAATAACTTGACAAACACTAGAATAAATGCAAAACTATTTAATAATTTTGTCGTTAATTTCATCCAAATTTCATATATTGAACTCAACGATTCTGAGTATATTCAATAATTGCTTAATTTAAATATTTTTACACTAGCATTTGTCAAGTTTATAATTAATATTTGCATCAATCTTTTTTATTATATTATTTGTCAAAATATTCAATCATGTGCTATCCTATCTCTATTCTAACATTTTCTTCTAGAACTTTGATTTTGATCAAAATTGATGGCGTTTAGTACATGAAGCTAGGGCGAAACTAACTTGAAAGCTATTAAATAATTTTAAATTTTTTTATTATAGTATTAGTCAAGATATTCAATTATGAGTTATCATATTTTCTTTCTGATATATTTTTTTACTAAAATCTTTGAAACTAATTCAATATCAATTGCCACGAGTTTATAAAATTTGGATTAAAGTAACAATATCTTTTTTGAATAATTTTACATATTTTCTTTAATCAATTATTTGTTTAGATATTCAATCATGAGATATCACATTTGTATTCTGAAAATTTTCTATTGTTTTTTATTTTTCTCGAAATTGATGTGGGTTTTTATGTGAAATTTGTATGAAGTTAGCAAGATAACTTTTGAACAATTTATAACCTTTTTTATTCTAGTATTTTGTCATAATTCAACCGTAAGCCACAATATCTCTCGTCTGAGAATTTTGACTAAACATTTAGCGCTTCTCACTATTGATGGGTATCAATGTATGAAATCTGGACAAAATTAACTAGATAACTTTTAAATAATTTACATAAATATTAATCCAAGTACTGTTCAAGCTTTAATCAGCACCTATCATATATCTTTTTTTGATAACTTTCTACAAAAGTTATGAATTTTGCTTAAAATTACTGGGTGTTAGTATGTGATGTTCGGTCGAAACTAACAACCTAACTTTTGAATAATTTCAAATATTTTTACTTTGGCATTTGTCAAGGCATATAATAATCAGCCATCATATATATATATATATTCTTTAATTTTTATTCTAAATTTTTATTATATAATACACCATTATAAATATTAAAGGTGATGGATTTTAGCATACGGAAATTGAAGGAAAAAATTACAAGAAATCATTTTAGTAATTTACATATTTTTATTCTATTATATGTCAAGATAATCACTAATGATTTATCTTATACTATTCTAAAAATTTTCTAGTAAATTGTCAAATTTTACTCAAAATTGATTCATGTATTGCATTTTACTCAAAAAAATTCATGCATGTATTGTTCAAGTTTTTAATCATCACCTATCATGTTTCTTTTTTAAAAATTTTCTGCTAATGTTTTGAAGTTTGCTTAAAATTACTGGGTGTTATTATGTGACATTTTATCGAAATTAACTACCTAATTTTTGAATAATTTGAAATATTTTTACTTTAGCATTTTTCAAGATATGTAATCTTGATCTATCATACCGATTTTCAAAAACATTTCTACTGAAAAATGTGATGTTTCTCAATGGTGATGGATATTAGTATAAGAATTTTGGGAAAAATCACAAGAAATTGTTTTAGTAATTTACAACTTTTTTATTCTATTATTTGTCAAGATATTCAATAATGAGTTATCATATACTACTCTACAAATTTTCTATAAAAATTTTAAAATTTTCTCAAAATTGATGGGTATTAGTATATCAATTTTGAACTAATATAACAAAATTGCGATTATTTAAAATCTTTTTTATTATTGTATTTCTCAAGATATTCGATCATGAGTTATCCTATCTCTATTCTAAAATTTCCTTCTGAAACTTTGAATTTCATCATAATTGATTATCGTTAGTACATGAAATTAGGAAAAAATTATTTTAAACCTTTTTTTTATTATAGTAATTGTCAAGATATTCAATTATGAGCTCTCTTATCTTGTTTTTGAGATTTATTTTTATTAACATTTTTGAAATTAATTCAAAACCAATAGCCATAGATTTATAAATTTTGGGATGAAAATAACAAGATAACTTTTGAATAACTTTACATATTTTCCCTATTTTAATCTTTTATTAAGATATCCAATCACGAGCTATCACATTTCTATTTTTAAAATATTCTATTACATTTTTTAAATTTTCTCAAAATTGATGAGTATTATTTATACGAAATTCGAATGAATTTGGAAAGATAACTTTTGAATAATTTACAACCTTTTTATTCTAGTATTTTGCATGATATTCAATCACGAGCCATCGGATCTCAATTCCGAGAATTTCGACTAAATTTTTAACGTTTCTCACAATTGATGTGTGTTAGTGTACGAAATCTGGACAAAATTAACTAGATAGCTTTTATGTAATTTACATACTTTTTATTCAAGTACTATTCAAGATTTTAATCATCACCTATCATATCTATTTTTTGAAACCTTTTTTACTAATGTTTTGAAGTTTGCTTAAAATTTCTAAGTGTTAGCATGTGACATTTTGTCAAAATTAACTGCCAAATTTTTGAATAATTTGAAAATTTCTTACTCTTGCATTTGGGAAGATATTAATTAGATGTTTCAATAATGAGTTAGTATATGTTTCAATAATGAGTTAATTTCTAGATTTTTTCTACTAAAAAATTAGAGGTTTCTCAACGATGATTGATGTTAGTATATGAAATTTGGAAAAAATCACAAGAAATCATTTTAGTAATTTACATATTTTTAATCTATTATTTGTCAAGATATTCAATAATGAGTTACCGCATAGAATTCTAAAAAATTTCTACTAAAATTTTATTTTTTTTCTCAAAATTGATGGGTATTAGTATATCAAATTTGAATGAATATTACTAGATCACTTTTGAATTATTTGACATCTTTTTTTATTATTGTATTTCTCAAGATATTCGATCATGGGTTATCCTATCTCTATTGTAAAATTTTCTTCTGAAACTTTGAATTTGATCATAATTGATGGTCGTTAGTATATGAAATTAGGATAAAATTTACTTGGATGCTATTAAATTATTTTACAACATTGTTTTATTACAGCAGTTATCAAAATATTCAATTATGAGCTCTCTTATCTTGCTTTTGAGATTATTTTTGATAATATTTTTTAAAATCATTAAAAATTAGTTGTTGTAGATTTATAAAATTTGGATGAAATTAATGAGATAACTTTTGAATAATTTTACGTCTTTTTCTTTTTCTAGTATTTTTATTAAGATATTTAATCACGAGCTATCACATTTCTATTTTCAAAATGTTCTATTTTATTTTTTATCGAATTGATGAGTGTTATTATAAGAAATTAAAATGAATTCGGAAAGATAACTTTTTAATAATTTACAATCTTTTTTATTCTAGTATTTTACCATGATATTCAATCAAAACTATCAGATCTCAATTCTATGAATTTTGACTACATGTTTAGCGTTTCTCACAATTGATGTGTGTTAGTGTACGGAATCTAGACAAAGTTAACTAGATAGCTTTTAAATAATTTACATATTTTTTTATTCAAGTACTGATCAAGTTTTAGTCATCACCAATCATATCTATTTTTTGAAATCTTTCTACTAATGTTTTGAAGTTTGCTTAAAATTTTTTAGTTTTAGCATGTGACATTTTGTTGAAATTAACTACCATTTTTTTTGAATAATTTGAAATATTTTTACTCTAGCATTTGTCAAGAGGTAGAATCATGAGCAATCATATCAATTTTCAGGAACTTTTCTACTAAAAAAATTGTAGTTTCTCAATGGTGATTGATGCTAGTATATGGAATTTGGAAAAATCACAAGAAATCATTTTAGTAAATTACATATTTTTATTCTATTATTTGTCAGGATATTAAATAATGAGTTATCATAAACAATTATGAATTTTCTACTAAAATTTTAAATTTACTCAAAATTAATGTGTATTACTTTCAAATTTAAACAAATATAACTAGATTACTTTTGAATTATTTCAAATATTTTTATTATTTTATTTCTCAAGAAATTCGATCATGAGTTATCCTATCTCTATCGTAAAATTTTCTTCTAAAACTTTGAATTTTATCATAATCAACGGTCGTTTGTATATGAAATTAGGAAAAAAATTACTTGAAGGCAATTAAATTATTTTACAACATTTTGTATTACATTACTTATCAAGATATTCAATTATGAGCTCTCTCATCTTATTTTTGATATTATTTTTAATAATATTTTTTTAGTTCATTCAAAATCAATTGTTGGGGATTTATAAAGTTTGGATGAAACTAGTGAGATAAATTTTGAATAATTTTACATCTTTTTCCTATTCTAGAATATTTTATTAAGATATTCAATCACGAGCTATCACATTTCTATTTTGAAAATGTTCTATTTTATTTTTTTAATTTTTCCCAAAATTGATGAGTGTTATTATATGAAATTCGAATGAATATGAAAAGATAAATTTTGAATAATTTACAACCTTTTTTTATTCCAGTATTTTATCACGATACTCAATCATGAGCCATCAGATCTCAATTCTGAGAATTTTGACTAAATTAGCATTTCTTACAATTGATGGGTGCTAATATACAAAATATGGAAGAAAATTAGCTAGACAACTTTTACATAATTTACATATTTTTATTCAAGTACTGTTCAAGTTTTTAATCATCACCTATCATATCTATTTTTGAAAGCTTATAATGTTTTGGAGTTTGCATAAAACTTTTGAGTGTTAGCATGTGACATGTTGTCGAAATTAACTGCCAAATTTTTTGAATAATTTGAAATATTTTTACTCTTGTAATTGTCAAGATATAGAATCATGAGCAATCATATCAATTAAAAAAATTTTTCTACTAAAAAATTGATGTTTCACAATGGTGATTGATGCTAGTATATGGAATTTGGAAGAAATCATTTTAGTACTTTACATCTTTTTTATTTTATTATTTATCAAGATACTCAATAATGAGTTACCATATACAATTCTGATTTTTTTATTAAAATTTTATTTTTTTCTCAAAATTAACGGGTGTTAGATATCAAATTTGAACGAATATAACTAGATTACTTTAGAGTCTTTTTTAATATTGTGTTTCTCAAGATATTCTATCATGAATTATCGTATTTTTATTCTTATTTTTCCTTTGAAATTTTGAATTTGATTAAACTGATGGCGGTTAGTACTTGAATTTGATCAAAACTGATGGTAGTTAGGATGAAACTAATTTTAATGCTATTAAATTATTTTACATATTTTTATTATAATATTTTCAAGATATTCAATTACGAGCTATCATATCCTATTTTTGAAATATTTTTTACTAATATTTTTAAATTCATTCAAAATCGATTGCCACAAGTATTTAAATTTTGGTTAAATTATCAAGATAATTTTTGAATAAATTTACATCTTTTATTAATATAGTATTTGATAAGATAGTCAATCATGAGCTATTACATCTCTATTCTGAAAAATTTCTATTAAAATTTTAATTTTTCTCCAAATTGATGTGTGTTATTATATGAAAATTTGGTGAAGTTAGCAAGATAACTTTTGAATAATTTACACCCTTTTTTATTCTTGTATTTTATCATGATATTCAATCATGAGCCGTCATTTTTTTATTATGAGAATTTTGACTAAACTTTTAACGTTCCTCACTATTGGACTACATGACATCTGGAAAAAAAATTTAAATAGAGAACTTTAAAAAAATTACATAGTTTTTATTCTTGTATTGTTCAAGTTTTTAATCATCACCTATCATATATATTTTTTGAAAACTTTCTTCTAAAGTTTTGATTTTTTCTGGGTGCCATGGTGAGACATTTGGTCAAAATTATCTACATAACCTTCAGATACTTTTAAATATGTTTATTCTAGCATTTGCCAAGATATATAATAATGAGCCATCATATCTTTATCTTTAATTTTTCTACTAAAAAGTTTTGATGTTTCTCAAAAGTGATGGATGCTAGTATACAAAATTTGGAGAAAAAAATATAAAAATATCACTTTTGTGATTTACATATTTTTTATTCTATTATTTGTCAAAATACTCAATAATGAGTTATCATTTACTACTCTAAAAACTTCTACTAAAATTTTAAATTTTACCAAAAATTGATGGGTTTTAGTATGTGATATTTGAGCAAAAAATAGTAGATTACTTTTGAATCATTTTAATTTTTTGTTATATATTTGTCAAGATATTTGATCATGAGTTATCCTATCTCTATTCTAATTTTTTCTATGGGAGTTTGAATTTGATCAAAATTGATCTTCTTAGTACGGGAAACTATGATGAGATAAACATGAAAGATTATAATTATTTTACATCTTTTTTAGTTGTAGTATTTGTCAAGATATTCAATTATGAGCTATCGTGTCATATTTTAAGATATTTTTTGCTAATATTTTTGAAAATCATTCAAAATAGAAATCTACAAGTTTATAAAATTAAAATGAAATTAATGAGATAAATTTAGTTAATTTCACACCTTTTCTTGTTCCAGTATTTGTTAAGATATTCAATCATGTGCTATCACGATATCCCATCTCTATTCTATTTGTATTAAAATATTTATTTTTTCTCAAAATTGATGACAGTTGTTATATGAAATTTGGATGAAATTAGCAACATAACTTTTGAATAATTTACACCTTTTTTATTCTAGTATTTTATCATGATATTCAATCATGAGCTGTCATATCTCTATTATGAGAATTTCAACAAAACATTTAGTGCTCTCACTAGATGGATGTTAGTATACGAAATATAAATAAAATTAACTAGATAACTTTTAAATAATTTACATTATTTTTTTATTCAAGTACATATTTTTGAAAACTTTCTACTAAAGTTTTGAATTTTGCTTAAAATTACTAGGTGTTAGTATGTTACTAGATAAGTTTTGAAGATGAAAACATGCCGCAATAGTTGCATTCTATTCGGCGAAAGGAGAATATGTTGCATGATAACATGTATCCTACAAATTGGGAGTTTACATTCAAGAATAATAGTAATACGATTAGAAAGGAAACATTCAGCCAAGACAGTACGTTATAATTTTCACATGTTTTTGTTGTGCCTAACAATCTACCCTCATGGATGTGTACGAGATCCTTATTCTTGATGCTTACATTGATGATACAAGTATGGATATCACCCATAAATGCAGTTGATGTTTACATGCATTTACTAATAGTCGAACTATAGAAACTCATGTAAGACCTAACATACATATTTTCTCCTTAGAATTCTCTGTCAAAAAATCTTAAGAAAAATCAATGGATAATCGAATATTCGTTGTTATTGCATATGATATAAAACGAATTAATACGTTACAATAATTAGAGATAATTTGACAAGCAATAGTATTATAGCTCTATTTATTGCTATATATTTAATCTTGACATAGCCAGAATGATCCAAATATTGTTGTTATAAGTGTATTAAGATTTAAGCCGTCCGATCATATCATCTAACGGTCAAGATTCACATAATTGCGACGAAGAAAAAGAACATCCACAAACGTAAACATATGTCCAAATACCTTTGTAGATCGATAAGTAATGGCAAAATATGGAGATTATTTAGAGAGAGAAATTATAATTTATATACACTCGCATTTGCTTTTGGTCGCATTCGGCCGACTTGCCCTTATCAAGCCAAAAATTAGGACAAATTTCTCTCTCTAATTTACTCCCATTTAATTAGTTATGTGTTGGCTATTGTGACCACCCGAATTCGATTCCGACCCCTCATCAGATTTCTGTTAAAAAATCCATATCAATAAATACCGATTCTACCATACGATCTATCCAAATTAAATATATATGAATCCTTCTGATCATTACAGTCCTAAAGCTTTGTACGTATGGCTTCGATCCGCTGCTGTTATATATTGTCACGAGAATTTGATATATGTATATGTATTTGTTTTAAAATAAATAGCTACATATTACATTATATATGTATTTGAACGTTAGATTTCCGTATAATTTCTATCAAAAGATATACTGTAACGTACCGAGCTTAGGTCCTCGGTCCGTTAGCAGAGCATTACTGGTCCTGACAATTTCTTGGGATCAGGCCCATGCGGACCCGATTAACCACCCCCAAAATGCTCAAGCCGGATTGTTCGGTAGTAGGCTCCTCACTATTTTATCCCACCCGGAACTTTCGTGTTCCACGGTACGTGACATTCTTTTTGTGGGGTGTTACAACCTCCCCCACTTATATTCGCAACGTCCTCGTTGCGACATGGCCCATCACTTATTCCCGGTGATAGTGGCGGCTGCACGCTCCGGGTAGCCATTTCCTCCAACCTCTTTGTAGGGGCGGCTCCACCTCTCGGGTAGCCCTTTCCACTATCAGAGAGAATTTGGCTCTGATACCATTTGTAACGTCCTGAACTTAGGTCCTCAGTCTGTTAGCGGAGTATTACTGGCCCTGACAACCTCTTGGGATCAGGCCCATGCGGACCCAATTAACCACCCCCAAAATGCTCAAGCCGGATTGTTTGGTAGTAGGCTCCTCACTATTTTATCCCACCCGGAATTTTCGTTTCCACGGTATGTGACATTCTTTTTGTGGGGTGTTACATATACATATATAGAATACTTATGCTACCTTTATAAAATTCCGTCGTCATTGATTGTAAAATTTATATTGTGTTATATAACAAAAAGTAGATTGTTAGATATATATAAAAGAAATAATAAATGTAAAAAATAACATGAAATTGTAAGAAGTAAGAGACTTGTAAAAAAATGATTTGAGATGGTAGGAAATTGATAAAAAGAAATGTCAAATGTAAAAATAACCTGTTATTGTAAAAATGATTTAATATTTGTAATAAATGAACTTATATTGTAAAAAATACTCGAGTTTTTTTTAAAAAATATGAGATTGTTAGAAATTTATAAAAGAACAAATAAATGTATTTTTTTGAGATTGTAAAAATGACTTTGGATTTGGAAAAAAATAGATATTGTAAAAAAAGATCCAAGGTTGTAAAAACCAATCTCAGATTGTAAAAACTGATCGCGCACTCCTTCATCCGCATTCGTCCTCCACCTGCACCTCCTCCGCCCTTCTCCACGACCCACCTCCTCCACATGCACCCTCCTCCGCCCACACCCCTCCTTTGTCCGCACTCTTCTTCACCCTTTCTCCTCCACGATCCAACTCTTCCACGCACCGCCACCTCCATTGCATGCAAGAAAAGAATCGTGGAGAACCCATCTTCTTTCCTCCTGATCTGAAGGTCAAAAAAGCACCGCACCGCTGTTGGAAGAAGCCGTTGTACGTCCACAGAGCAACAAGCCATCACTGGCCACCGCAGAGCAGTACACCATAATTGATCGATCGATCGAGAGAAAGATGAGATTATTTAGGAGATATTCGTTGCATTCTAGATTACAAAATATGCCAAAATGACCATAATGAGCTTTTCAACATTTTAAAAAATAGATAACGAACTATTAATCGTAACCGTCAGATTGATTACGAATGGATAAAATGGTTGACTTTTTATGCATCCATGAAAGAACCGCCTTATCTGAAACTAGTATCCAAAGTGATGCAAAACGATCGGATGCGGAGATAAATATATATTATGTCATTCATTCACATGTCTGGATTCTAATACGTAATCACAAACTACTGCAAGCTGCTTCTTTAGTAATCAAACAGAAAAAAAAACGGCTTCTGATATATCCTCCCGTCATCCCGCACCGAACCCGTTCCTCGGCTTCCGATCTCAGTGTAATTTTGAAAGATCAGAGGGACATGTTCGCAAAAATTCGTAATATACATTGCTGTTAATATAATGAATGGTATATGATGGTGGCCATGATGTGGATGATGGGATGGGATCCAATGGCACATGACGGCATGGTGGCATGGGCGCCTGTGGGAGGGATGGCAACTTGGGGGAGACATGCCAGCGCCACCATCACATGACCATGGCAGTCCTTGGGACCCCCCATCCAACTGCCCAAAGTATGAATACGAGATAAGAGTTGGGAGAAGCTAGATGCACTTTGAGTGCGTCCCCCACAATGACATTTTGCTCTAAACACCCATAGGCATCGCACCACGTGTACCTCATCGAGTTGACCTGTCCCCGATCCCCCTTTACACGTGGGCCCCACGACCACCTCCGCCTCCCGTCCCCTCGGTCAGATGTTTCTCCGACGACCGCCTTCGTACCGAGGCGGTATGTAAACAGTGATAGGTGATGTCACTGCTCAAGTCATCTCGGGTAGATCATCGCCTTGCTCATATCGTGTGGGTAAGAGCGAGACAACGCCGAGAGCTAGCTCGTTAGAACATATCGGTTCGAGCTGAAGTTCGACCATGCTTGCCTACATGCTTCCCAAACCCTAAACCCTGAGACGGTCCTCTGGAGCTGACCGATAAGGGAGTTGTTGTTCCTGACAATGTGAAATAAGCAGGGTTTAAAAAATCGGGCTGGATCAATCGATTAGACCGGTTGGAACGGGAACCGACCCCGACCTGATCGGTTATGCCGGTATTATGTGATTGTTTTTTTTTAAAAGAAAAATAAAAAATTGGGTCCGACCGATGGTCGGACTGGGATGACCAGGATTGACCCAGTTTCGATGGTTTAGCATATTTTCAAAAAAAATTAAATAAGGAAATAATAGGATTTTTATCACTTGTGTCCTTCTCAACTTCTGCAATTTCAATTATGTCCCTCTCTTTTTTGGAATATAACATGTGCTACTACTTTCTTAGAGTAATTTTCTAAAGTAACTATAAATAAATTATTACAAATAATGTACTATTATATAATGATAGAATGTGACTATGTTTTGTAGAGTTTACTTTAGATAGACAATCATGTTATTCTATTGAAAGATTTGACATTTTAAATGATTATTTCATTGATATATAAATACATATTTACATATATGCATTCAGTTTTATCTATATAAAAAATCGGTTCGATCGGTCGGACCAGTAGATTAAGCCATGTCTGGTTTTTTCCGAGTCGATAGGAATGATGATGCCATGCTGACATTATCACAGGTCCGCCTAATTTGGACCGACAGTCCGACCTGATAGGACCAAACTGAAAACTGTCCGGTTCAATGTCAGGTCCGATTTTTAAAATCTTGGAAATCAATGATAATTATTGTAAAATTGGTAATATGAACGAGGTGATAAATTGTAGTAATTGCTTGGAAGTCTGGGTAAGTAAAGCTGTATAGTTATTTCGAGAATAAGGAAAATCCAGGATAAAGAGAAAATCCTAAACTTTTATCTCTATCCTTAGATGAACTTCATTTGCTTAATAAATTGGAGGACATGATGAGTAACATCAGGAAAAAGAAATACCCTAATTTTCTTTGCTTGACCCATAAAACGAGGAGACGGTCCGCTATATAAGGTGTATTTACATTTATACCCATGTAGATTTACAAAAGTAAACAGTTTGTAAAGTGTAGCAAATAAAAAGTGCTGCAGGGTTATTCTTGTATCATTGAAATTTACAAGGGTATTTATGCAAAGAATCCCTTATAAAATTTAAAGAAGGGAACAACCACCACTATTTGTGGAAGGAGGAATATATGTGTCTCTGTGCATGAGGCAAATGCAGCAGTGTTTCACAGTTTGAGGTCTTTTATCAAAGATGACAAAAAACAAGAGGATGGAGAGGAACACACTTTAGTTTTTGGTACCTATTGGGGAAGTAATAGTTTGCTCATATTCCCACTTAGATCCACATTTGAGGATGGGGAGAAAAATCCTAGAACGAAAAATCCTAGAAATTAGGGATTTTTATATCATGACTCCTACACTATTTTTCTTATTACCCCGCAACCCTGCGATCTTTGTTACTACGTTGCGACAATGACCATGTTACGTTACTGAGTCTCACACCACAACTCTTAACTGTGCATAGTCCGATCGCGCTAATGTAATCGGTCGGCGAAATGATCTGGTGGTTAAGCAGTAAACCTGTCATCCATATTCATCTTAGAAAAAAAATTAATAATACTTTTTTTATATTTCTAAAACTTGTCCTATTTTATTTATATTAAAATCAGACAAATTATATAAATTATATATAAATAATATATAATATAAATCTATTATATTATATAAACACTAAAGACTTGTTGTTACACCCAACCATATATTTATATTAAAATCAGACAAATGTTTACTAATTTGGCTAATTTTGAATTTGGTAAAATGAAATGGTTGAATAATTGAAAAATTAGATTATTCAGGAATACACTTTGAATGCTGAGATTATACATTGAATTTCTAGTAGTGGATTCATAATTTAAAAAGTTTCTGCGATTTATGCAGAAGAAACGACAACCATAGAATTACTCAAACCCTAATAAACCAAAACCAATTTTCAAAAAACGGATGTTTACAACATGATTCCTGTAATCTTTTGCTCAATTTCGGCACATATGCTAATGGGTAATAGAGTGATTTGCAAGGATCGTGATGTATATACAATTGAATGTAGGAGCTACGACATTATCGAACAAAACTTTAAAGGTTCATGGTGTAAAAATCCCCCCAACACAAACATCCTCTCATCATCATCGGCCACGTGTTGTTATCTCTATCGTTCATCTCCGATACCAATCATATTAAAAACCTACCCCCTCCTTCCACCATTCAAAGGGCTCTCTTTCTCTCTCTCTCTCTAACTCTCTCTTCCTTTCTCTCTATCTCTTTCTCACACTCTCACTCATCAAAGAACACACTTTTCACCAACAACAGCAAAGGATTTGATCTCGAAATTGCCATATAAAGAAGAAATCTCCGATCAAGTTCTCGATTTGGATAGCTTTGGACCATGTCTGGGGTGCTCATGGCGCCGGAAAGCGGCGGTCTTGGCTTCGAGGAGACCGAGCTCCGCCTCGGCCTCCCGGGGGACGGAGGAGACGCAATGAAGAGCTCAGGGAAGCGTGGCTTCTCCGAGACCATAGATTTAATGCTCAAGCTGCAGACCGCCGTGGATGACGTCAAGGACGACACGAAGGAGAAGATCACGATGATGAAGAAGGCCTCGGTCGCAGCCGTCGACCCCGCGAAGCCACCGGCCGCGAAGTAAGCTTACCATCCTAGCTCACCTCGAACTTCCATCATGCAAAATTCCTGTGATTATCAATATAAATTTTTTTATCATAATTATACGGAAGATAATGGTCCATATCACAATTTTTCCAATATTTCTAGAAGTACTTGGGTATTTTAGCATTCACCCCCGTAATCACGAAAAATTAGAAAAAAAGAGCTCATTTGCTGTGAGAAAAGTCTTTTTATGTGATTTAGATGTGCAATTATAGAAAAAATATTTATTTTCGCTCAACAATATTGTTGTCTTGAGGCAAAAATATCAATATCAATATATATATACATACATATACTAGTGATCCTGTAAGAACAAAAAGCTGTGAAAGAATGAGAGGAGTTATTCTGGATCACTAGATTCAACTAGGAAAGAGAAGATCAGGAGAGAGAAGACATGATCTAATGGTCTAGAATCATTCATCTCATACTCTCACAACTTTTTTCTCTCACGAGATCACTCCTCTCTCTCTACACACATACAAGTTGACGACATCTAATGATTTCCATAATATGATTAAGATAACGACGACTTCCTCATAAATCAGTATATCTAAAATCCATAGTTCGATAAAAAAATGATCTAGCAGTTGAACAATTTGATTCCGTTGGAAACATACCGCAGGGCGCAAGTCGTTGGTTGGCCTCCGGTGAGATCCTTCCGCAAGAACGCGCTCTCCGTGCAGAAGGTCGGGAAGGACGAGGGCGACAAGACCGGCGTCACCGCCGCGTTCGTGAAGGTCAGCATGGATGGTGCGCCGTACCTCCGCAAGGTCGACCTGAGGATGTACAAGAGCTACCACGAACTCTCCTCTGCCCTCGAGAACATGTTCAGCTCCTTCTCCGGCGGTAACCTTTTCTTCCTATCTCTTTCCGTGTCCATTATTTTACTGGATAAATTGCATAAAATCTCCTGAATTATATGACATTATTTTTTTCCGTCTTAATGGCAAATTAATCGTGATTAGGGCTGTCAAGACATGTGTTAATATTCCTCGATTGATGTGAATTAATATGATGGGGATTGTTGTTAGGACATCAAATCGGGCATTATTAAAAGTGGTAATAATAGGAAATGGTTGAGGGCATGTGGGTTTGCAGCAACCGGTGCCCCCCACATGCTCTCTTATACACTCTGTCCTCTTTGGATTATTGTTCAGCCCATAGTACCCAACTTTGGTTAATCAATACATCCAAGTAAAAAAGTATACATATAGCTTAATATTTTCCTTACATTATTTTGCATGATTCGTTAAATAAAAGATATTTAAAATCATGAAAATATGTACGACTTAAGCATGCATATAGTTATTGGATTATAGCTCTATCATATAAACAAAATGTATGCATATATACTGGTGTTGTATCTGTAATATTATCTGTTGCAAAATCGCTTTTTATATATTTGAAATTCGCAACGAAACAACATATTTGATGTTACCTCACTAAAAAAATTGAGTTACAGTGACAGTTTTTTTCCAGTTCCGTCACTAAATTAATCGTTGTTAAATATATAACGACGATATTATTTGTTGCGAAATGATTTTTCGTACTCGAAATTAGCGACGAATATCATATATGTCGTTATATCATTAGCAACGGTCCACAGCGATGCTTATCCATTGCTGTGGACCGTTGCTATTGAAAAATAGCAACAGATAAGCGTCGCACTGTTGCTAATGATATAACAATACATATGACATTCGTCGCTAACTTCAAGTACGAAAACTCATTTCACAAAGAATAATATCGTTATTATATATTTAACAACGGCTAATTTAGTGACAAATTTTAAAAAAACTGTAACTATGGCTCAATTTTGTTGTATGGCTCTTTTTCTTAAACCAGTCACCCTATCTTCTATTGTTAAATAGTAACGACGAATACTAGTCATATTTTTTTTTCAAAATCCGTTACTAAATCGGTCATTGTTAAATATATAACAAAGTTATTACTAGTTACGAAATTATTTTTATACTTAAAATTAGCGATAAATATCAAATCTCACGCAAAATTAGCGATAAATATCAAATCTCACGTTATTCGTTAGCGACGGTCTACATAGCGATGCTTATAAAAATAATAACTAATCGTCAGTAAATTTTGAACAAAAAATGAGCGATGATTACTTGGAATTTTGAAAAATAACGATGGATAAACATCACTGTATGGATCATCGTTAATGATATAGCGAAGAATACAAGATTTGTTACTAACTTCAAGTATAAAAACATTTCGCACTGAATAAAATCATTATTATATATTTAACCACGGCTGATTTAGCGATGGATTTTGGAAAAGCATCAATATTAGTTCAATTTCTCAGATGGATAATTATTGTTTTACGAGCCAAAAGGACATCATTATTACTTTATTTGTTGATAGTTTTGAAGTGCATATTTTTTTATAACGAACAATATATGTGTATGTATATATATTCCCAAATTTTCAACCAAGATTAAGAAAAAGAAATAACATGACATGCACATCATGTTCCATGCAAACTGATTGTTCACGGTACTGCACACTCTGCAGCTGCTCTAATCGCTCAATCTTGATCGAACGGTTCACACGAACTTGTACAGTAGGGACTCATAAAAAGTGCGAATTCGTGCAAACCGTTGGATCTTCCAGGGATCTACACTTTTACAACAGACGTCTGCAGTACTGCAAACATCCTCAAAACCCTAAATGGAAGATATACATAGCACGTAGAAGCACAGGCATTGGCTTTATCTTAAAAAAAAAATCAGAACGGATGAAAATAAAGCAAACGTGGACGTACGTGATTAATCAGACTAATTAACGCATGCATGCACGTAAATTACGAGATTAAGTGAACAATTACAGGGTCCCAAGGGATGCACGGGAGGGACTTCATGAACGAGAGCAAGCTGATGGATCTGCTCAATGGATCTGAGTATGTTCCAACCTACGAGGACAAGGATGGTGATTGGATGCTCGTCGGGGACGTCCCATGGGAGTAAGATCAATCCACATTATCTTAATTACTTTCTCTAATCTCTTCTTGTTTCTGCAGCTGCAACATATGCCTGCATGTATGTATTCATCTGTGATTTTAGGGTTTGAGATTCTGAATGTAAATTTCTGATTTGTCGTTAATTATACGATGATCAGGATGTTCGTCGATTCGTGCAAGCGCCTGCGAATCATGAAAGGATCGGAGGCCATCGGCATCGGTTAGTATCTGACATCCTCCTAATCACACTCTTAAGTTCTTAATTAAGTCCTTAACAGTTCATGTTTTGAGATTTCCAGTTTACACGCATTAGTTAGTGATATAGCATTTGAAGGAACTTTAGGCTAAAGCTTAATTAAGGAACGAGATTAAGCATCAAGATAGTTTGATTACATACCCATCAATCTTAAGTCCATAATAAATAGGGTAAATTACATAAATATCTCGAAGTTTGAGGTAAATTTAAAAAAATGGGGTCACCTGTAAAATATCATTATGTTATAGGGTTTTATTTTACTTTTTTTGCAATAAAGTTTGTGCCATATATTCTTACGAAATCCACAGTATTATGCTTATGTTAAAGTAAAATAGGAGGCGTAAATTTAATAATAAAGGGATAATATTGTGAATGTTGTAAGAATACATGGAGCACAAGTATTGTTAAAAAATATAAGGGCATAATTATAATTACAGAATTTCGGAGGGACGTGAGCGTAAAATCCCTATAATATTTATGACACACCTCAAGGAATTTTACGCTATCAGAATCTTAGAATACATAAATGATCATATTAGTAAGGTTAGTTTTCTCATTTTTCTGAAAAAATAGAAGTTCACTGGATTTCTTGCAAGGGATTTTTACTTGACAGATCCTATAAATTTTTTAAATTATCTCTATAACCTTTTCCACAACATAATTACCCTAACGACCCTGTGAATTACCCCAAGAACCCTCATATGCTTCAAACAGAATAATCAAAGGGTTCATAGGGTAAGAGTTGGCAAGTTTACGAGATCGGGGAGGGAATTAGGTTGTTTCAAAGATCGTGGAGGTAATTGACAAAGCTTATACAGTCTGCCAAGTAGAAATCCCTTCTTTTAATAGGAAGCACTTTTATTTCTACAAAAACTTTGGGACCTTTTTATGCAATTTACCCTTAGTCTACTTGGACCATATTTCTACAACTTAATTAATACCTAAGATTACAAAAGAAAATCCAGTTCTCAGGAATAAATATTCATGCAGATTGAAAACCTACTGTTTGAACAGTACATCAGAAAAAAAACTCCTGTCCACATCATGAACTTCCATCATACTTAAAAACCGCAATCTGCTGAAGATTATTATAATAATTTCAGCAATTTGTTCGACGACTTCAATCCAAACCTAAAAAGCAGGGCCAAGATTAAGCTTGAAGATACCCTGATAAACTAATATTAAATCTAAGTGATTAGACTGCAAACAGTTCTTAACCCTCTCACTGCGCATTGATTCCAGCACCGAAGGCCGTGGAGAAGTGCAAGAACAGGAGCTGAGGAAGAAAAGCTGAATCACTGCATCATATATTAATATCAGATGATTATTATTATAAGATGTTTGAGTGCAAGATCTGAAAGGTGTCTGTAATTTCCTGTTCCCCTTTATATATCTCTTTGTTTGAACAAACAGTACTGGTTTGAGCAGAAGACTTTGCTTGTGTCACTGCATGTCTAGTTAATTAATCTTTTTTATTTGTTTATTAATAGCTTCCAGTTTAGGGTTTGTGTGGTGCTAAGCACCATTTGGTGCAGATAATAATAATAATTAATAACAGTGATGGATTATTCCTTGTGTTTTCTTCTGCTCCCTCTCGTGGTCTTCATACTCTCTTGGTAGGATATAATATCAAAATAATGCACTACAACAAATTTGGTCTTTGACACTAACTCGTATGTTGTTAAATATATAGTGACAAATATTATATATTGATAAATAATTTTTTATACTAGACATAATTCATAACCGTTGATATATCATTAGCAATAATTATTTGTTGGTATTTTTTCAAATTTAATTAATCTAATCATTTTCTTAAATTCAAAAAAAAGGGGGAAACACGCGTAGATGTCCGTCCTAAATATATTAAAAAAAGATCAGAATAACTAGGACTCCAGGAGAGTTAGAGCAAGATGGGTTACATTTTCTACATAGAATCTCTCGACACGGAAAATTACATCATTTCTAGCAAGCCAAAGAGCCCATAAACCCACTATTGGCACCAATCTCTCTATATTTGGACGGAGTCGAGAGTTGAGGAGAGATTCCCAGAATGTTGTCATGTTGCTACAGTCAACTCAACCCACATCCAACATCGGCCAGAACTCTTTCTCCTTTTCGCATCCTAAAAACAAGTGCTTCGCGGACTCCAATGCTAAACTACATAGAGTACAAGAGTTATCCTCACAGCGCAAGATGCATACACGCCTTTCCCTCATGTGCAGTCGTCCATGCCTTAGAAGCCACATGAATATTTTAATACGCACTGGAACCCTCAGCTTCCAGATCATCCTGCACTCCCTAAAAAAGTCCTCTTGAAGTGGTTCCACTCCTTTGATCATCAATGTGTAAGCCTTCTTGACAAAGAAATCGCCTTCTAACCAAACCAAATGATCAAGTCCAGCAGGCAAGGCATTGTACATGTATTTGTATGCACGATACGTATCGTAGGGAGGGCTAGTTTGGTACGATGAGTAAGGAAAGCGTTGTGTCACGCAATGGGTCTCGATCGGCTTTTCCGACCTAGGTCGTGATTAGTCCATGTCTTAGGAGGATGCATCATGCAGTGCATGAAAGATTAGTGTGTGGTCGATGCTTAAGCTAGAGCATGATTATCTTGTGTTAAGCAATGGATGGTTGGAATTAGGGCAAGTAATCATGTCCAGAGAGGATTAGTGGTGGAGTTGGGGACAATGGCATGTGGGTGGACATGGAGGGCACCTGTCATGACTAATTGTTTTATGGATGCTTTGGATTTTTGCATGTAGATGCGATGTACATGTGTATATTTATAAGGTTGGAGGGACCCCTTGATGTGGACCTTTTAATGGTTTGTTGGGGGATTGACATGACATGAAGGGAGAACCCATATCTGCATTATGTGATGAGATGCCCATTGGTATATTGTAGAGGGGAATGGCAGCTCATCGTTTCAGACATTTTCTACAATATCAGACAGTGGGTTTTGACCGATTGATCTCTCATTCATATGGATGGTATGTATGATTGCATGCAGATAGCTGGAAACAGTTGCATCATGCATGCACTCAATTGATGCTTCCACCGGAAGAAGTATGTACATACACCCTTGTAGTGTAACGTCTCAGGTTTTGGGTCGTCGGTCCGTTATCGAAGAAAACTGTCATTGACAACTTGTTGGGTTCGGAACCAAATAGATCCGTTGACAACCATCCAAAATGCTTAAGCTTAAGTTATCTAGTAGTAGTCCCCACCATTTATCATTCATTCACACTTTGTGAGTTTTGGATATGTGGGACTATCTTTGTTGTAACATTCCAACCCCCAAACATAATCTCACATCCAAAACTCGCAAAGTGTGAGAGTAGGTTATAAGTGGTGGGGATTATTATTTGACAACTTGAGCTAAAGCATTTTGGGTAGTTATCAACGGATCCATTTGAGTCCGAACCGAACAATTTGTCAAGAGGCCAATTTTCTTGGATGACGGATCGGGAACCTAACTCTGGGATGCTACATCATACACCCTTCTTCTGTCATTAGATGAATCTAAGATAGTGTTTGATCTTGTACAAATTTCTGATCATGAGAGATGGGTGTACGTATACACTGCAAAAGAATGGGTTTATAGTGATATTTCTTTTTTAAATCCATCACTCTACATCGCTCGTTATACACAAATATGCACACGCACGCGCGCACGGACACATATAATGATGATATTATTAGTTGCGAAATTATTTTTATATATACTTGAAATTAGCTACAAATGGTGTATTTGTTACCATATCAGTAGGCATGGTATATAGCTAAAATTTTGGAAAATAGCAAAGGATAAACACTATATGTACTGTCCCTAATGATATAACAATGAGTCACTACAAGAAAATTGACCTAAGACAACGAATGATATAGTATTCATTGTAATGCCTTTATCGTTAAATATACAACAATGAATATTGTTCGTCGCTTGCTTCTTTAAATTCGTAACAAATAATGATATTCGTTTTATATTCCTCGCAATGAATCATATAACAACGGTTATTCGTTGACTTTTTCTTTTAGTAGTTGCTAATTTCCGCAACGATTAATATGAATTTCAACGAATAAGACAGTAGAAAAATTACTATTTTATGAACTTTTGGACAATGAATATGACATTCTTTACTAATTATAAGTATAAAAAGATGATTTGACAACGAATAATATTTGTTGTTATATCTTATCGAAAGATATACCAATGAATATTCATATTATTCGTTGTCTTAGGTCTAATTTCTTGTACTGGATATGACATTCACCGCTAATTTCAAGAAATAAAAAAATCACAACGAATAATATCGTCGTTATATATTTAACAACGGACGATATAATAACGATTTACATTAAGTTCACATAGAATAACATGGTTGTTGATATATCATTGCAAACGAATATACAACAATGATTATTGCTTATATTTGTCATGATTTTTTCGCTTTAAGCTTGATAAAAATAATAGCGATTAATGAAAAAATAATAGAAAATGTAAGATGTAATAGTTGTTATATGACCCGCAGCTGGCAATATGGCAATGAACATGTCATCTATTGCGACGTTCTCGCACAGATTAATCATTTTGCAATCGACGATAATATTTGTTGTATATTTAGTGTCGGACTATTAACGACGATTGTCAAAATAGGTGTCGCTGTAGACCGATTTTGTTGTTGTCGAGGTGCCTATATAATAACATAATTTCCAAGAGGGTGTGTGTATAAAATGCCTATAGCTTAAGCGTGCACATGAAGATCTCCATCATGAGTGTGGTTCCAAGAAAGATAATGCAGTTGTATCAACATTTATATAACATTTATGTAGAAAAATAAGATATTGTTTGATGTAATAGTTGGTTGGGAGAATGCACTTTTTGCTATTAGAAAAGTATATGGTTTTAGTCACATTCAAGAACAAATAATTATATTCAACGCCAATTCAAGACACAAGATGAAGAAAATATGTCGCTCTACCCCAAGAATCCACACAGTACCCATTTAATGGTTTAGTGGTAGTACAACATGTCTACCATACAAAAGTCTAGGGTTCAAATCCCACTATTGCAGGAGTTGCGTTAAGTAATCGACGGCCAGCATAAAAAATAATCGAATCTTTCAATATGGATTTGAACAAGATTCCATATAGCCGATCATACTTATAGTGGGAGAAGGCCTAGTACATTTTTCTACCTCAAGAATCCCATACTATCTCACTCAAAGGTAGATAATAGTCTTCTTCCTACATTGCTAAAATGGTATGCCATCCTGGCTACGAAAGTAGTTACCATATGCGAGTTCTTGCTCCATGATCCAACCTCCTTTTGTCTTCTCTCATGAAAGTTCACCCCCTAGTCCATTCAACATGATGATTCACTGACAACACAACTCGCAAGCATTAACATGATATCCCTCTTCAGATAGAAAATACAAAGTTATTATCATGAATAAGTAAACGAACGATAGAAAAAGAGACTGAAAAGAATGAACGCATGAATGAATGAACGCTGATACAACCTATCCAAGGTTAAGCTTGAATAGGCAATCTTAACCAAAACCAAGCATGTAAAAACCTAGCATATTTTGGTGTTTAACCCAAAGAAGACAACCACATATCCCCCTTCAGATGGAAAATACAAAGTTAATCAAGAATAAGTAACCGAACGACAGAAATGAGACAGAAAGAACGAACGAACATCAATACTACCTATCCAAGGTAGCCTAGATAGGCAATCTCATCCGAAACCGAGCTTTTACACCTGCCATATTTTGGCGTTGAACCTAAATAAGCGATCTTATCAACCAACCTACCTAGCATCTTTCGATTTTAAACCTAGATAGGCAAATCTCAATGACCAACCAAGCATACACCCTAGCATTTTTTGGGTGATAACCCAACAACCAAAACCATACCATATAAGACAAAGAAAGCAAGGAACCCCATTAAAAAAAATCTAAAAACCTCCCCATGACCTAGATCCATATCCAACCATCCCTCCAATTGGGCAAACAATCCATGGAAATTTATGACCTGAGAAAATGATGCAATGGTGTGGGGGCAAAGTTGATGGAGAGTTGTCCACGGGGGTGGTGAGGACCCATGCCATCAAAGCAAGGAGATTCTAGTGCATGAATGTGGATAAGGGTGCATGCAAAATGTCTGGTCCATGGCTCCCATCACCTTGAAATCAAGATCCACATTAGGGTTACATTGGCACAAACATGTATTGGTCGGGGGTCGCATCACTTATTTGGGTGCCATTGTAATTATGGTGAGAGAGAGCTACTTGACCTTATTTCTTTATCAATTTCCATTGAGAATTGATTTTGCATTCCCATCTCCAATAATTAGACAGCTCATTGGGCTCCCTTTACATTCTTCTCCTTCCTTTCTTCCTTTCCCATTATGTTTGGGTGACTAGAAGTCTCATAATTGCTCCATTTCAATTGCTTGATGGGATAGGTATCAAGTAAATATTTAATAGCATGTACATCACCTTCATCCTTAGCTTGCTTGAAAATGAAGTCCCTCCACATTCATGTAAATCATATTCAATGGACACACAAATATACAAACACACGCGCACGCACATATGAGAACATGGAGCATGCAACTCACCGCAACATGGAGATGTAACGGCCAATCAGCACATCACAAGATGCCCACCTTCGAAGATTGCAATACGCGGTCGACGATGCCTCACAAGATGCTGTCATGTTACTGTGAAAACAATGGAAGTTGCCCAAGTCGTGCGAGAGGTTGTCCATGCTATGCAAGGCAAGGAAATAAACAAAGGCATTTCTCAGATGCAAAAAAATAAATCATATCGCATGTGAATTTCCGAGACGATAGCAAGTCGTAAAACCCTGAATTTTTATCCTATTTTCGATGCTTCAAGTCACTGCACCAAGGCAGTCAGAGTTTGTCTTAAGGCAGTCCTTAAAACAATGCGGATATCGCTTTGTCGATTAAGGCATAAGCATGGCATATATCTGTCTAAAGCAGGAAGTTTTTTACAGACTATCAGATATAGAACCCGAAGTATTGTTTACAGCAAGAAGATTTACATAAAGAATGTTCCTTACAGGGGAAAATTCAGGGAGGGGATGCTCGAAACTCTTACGACCTCTTTCCCATTGATTGCCTTGGCGATTGCCTGCATCCCATCCACAACCTACGACAAGATCAGACTGGAAATGGAGACAAATTAGCATTGATACGGCCACTATAAACCACCAATTCGATCAGCCCAACTAGCTCCAAATGGGGACTGCAGCTTCGGCAAAAATGCTATCCGCAATGTGTCGATGCCATCTCAGCATCTTCACTCTTGCAACTGAATTCCTGGATGTGTCTGTCATGTGCCAACGGGACGAGAACTGCTTTTCGCAAGTTCTTGAAAAAGCCACATTTCTACCGCACCATAGTCATGTTAAGGCTGCACCATGAATGGACGAACCACTTGTGTCGGAAGTGCGTGAGGAGCTCATGATAACAGGGGGCGACTGTTGCTGCAGTTCGCTTACAAGGCCTAGGGCTACCGATATTGGTCTGGTTTGTGCAAATATAGGGTGAGCACAGTAAAAACAAGAGGGACAAAAACACAACCAACAGGTAAAACGGTTTCTTTGTTAATGTAACATCAAGCAAGTAATCTAATACGTAAGCATTGTCAATGGGGAACGTGCTTGGTAGTACTCATTTAGAAAGTATGACCACAATTTTATAAAAGTTTGATAATTAAATTCAACTAACATATTGAAATCATGGAAAATTACCTCGACAAGGAGTTTTTTATGTGGGGCTGACTCGCATGGGCAGAGAGCGATCCTCTAAGGTTTGGATGCCTACTCAAAACAATCTCAAGCTGTTGTGCTGGTAACTGGAGGAAAGAAAATAAAACTTAATTAGAAAGGATGCAAAGAAATGGTAGGATGTAGATAATTGCATCAGCATACATACCTGCAATAGCACGGGGAACGAGTGCGGTTGAGTCTGCAAAGCACACTTCAAGAACCCAACCCACAACTTTGGCATCTTCCAAATCTATTGGGAAAGAATGCGATCAAAAAATGGCAGCCAGATACTTGTGCCTTAAAGCCTTCACTAAGAAATCCCAGAATACGCAAAACACAGAACAAATGAACATAGAATTCTCAATGGCGTTATCATTGTATTTCAATTAGCACACGATCCAATGTACACTTCATTTGATTATTTTGTTTTTTTTCTGAGCACAGTTATTTTGTTCTTGTACATTACAACATTTATCTGTACTCACATAAATGGTTGGGTGGTAGTGCAGTGTGCCTACCACCAAAAGACCCAGGTTCAAATCCTCCTTTGTGAGGGTTGGTAGTCGACAACCAGTGTAAAAAATAGTCGAATCTTTCAACATAGATTTGAGCAAGAATCCATGTAGCCAACCCTACCTATAGTGGGAGAAGGCTTCATCATTTTTCTACATTACAACATTTACCCCATATGCATATTGGCAGGTTTTTTTGCTAAAGTGACTTTTCATATATCAGATGGTGCACCTTGAAACCTCCAAAGAATTCTTATTCACATTGCTATCTCAATCAATATAAACCAAGATTGGCCTCTATAAAGAGTTAAAATGCCTCTCAATGCGTACAAATCCTATCATACCAGATATGCAAGCCAAATGAAAGCAAGAAACTCGAATCCCATAGATCAGATAAGATTCCAATTTGGTATATAACCCAAAGCCTATAAATCAGATTATTGGTCGCGCGCAAAAACACTGGATTGGGTCGAATTTGACATCTAGATGGATTGGATAAGATGATGATCTCTCTAATTCATAGGAAAAATAATTTGAGGGGTTACATCAACCCAATCCAGTCAATAATATGCATGTAAGCTTTTCCAATGCATCAGTAAGTACTCAAGAGTCGAGACATTTGACAATCGACTAAGGGGAATATCACGTTCGTTGTCGTAATAAGGTTGGGTTGCAGGATTAACAAAAAGTGATAAGATCTGTGTTTTAAGAAATCAATGGTACTTTAATAACTTAAAATAATAAGGTTGGGCCACATCTGGAATCATGTATGCCCATGCGACCATAGGAGCGATCCAATTTCATCATTCGCTCCATTATGCTCTCCTTGCATATACGTTATCTGCATATGCTGCATATGCGCCTGATTAGGTGACTCTATATGCTATATTTTTAATCGGATCTTACAGTATCCAGTAATTACTTATAAGCTAATGTTTGGTTAATCTCTTGGTTGGTTGAGGTACGCTGACATTGAAATTTTGGGTCTCCATGTCGACTGTTATGTCTACGTCTCATATTGAACCCATATGTGCTTTTGTCATGCTTTGAACAATTTGGCTTTTTTGAAATGGAGTCCTCTTTTGGAAAGATCTACATGGAGAATGTAATCCGATATGTCAGGATAGTTATGACATTTGGTCTTCGTAACTGTAATTTGAGTTAATTCAATACAGTTTTTGGTGTGTCTCAACTTGAGTCTACTCCCTATTCCTTTTCAAAAAAATTCTTGACAATGACAACCCTTGTTGTGGGCTGTCTTGTATGGATAACCAACACAACGAGATGGTGGTGGGATACTCGTATAGGCCACGAACCGTGACATATGTCAAAGATGAAATCTATGTAGTGAGGGTATCGTCATCACGTGCAAAGAGAGGGAGCGCCACCGTCTTCCAGACTTTAATAAAAAAATAAAAAGGGAAGGAAAAAGGTGGATTCGGGAAAAAGTTTTGGGATTACCCGAGCGCAGGATGCGATGGCTATCACCTAGCAGTGATTGGGACCCCGGGAGCAGCACCTGCGAGGTTGTGATCGACAGATATGAGGCTTTGTAGTGCATGAAACAATCAGCTGAACAGAGGTGTGCATCCAAAACCCTAAGGCAGGCAATAGCCGTAGTCAAAGCAACACGAGCAGCATTACTAAATGATTGCAAACATGAGAAGAGGCGATCTTGGATTTTAAGTTTTAGGTTTATCTGTCCCGAGTAGCAGAACATGAGCAGGTCGTGAACTCCAAATCTGTAATGAGGATCTGCAGGTAAACAATAAGTGCTTAAGATCCTCCTACCCCTCTACAGACCAAGGATAGGAGGTGCCAACATCACCCATCAATTTAGTCATAAGAGCCTCGGTCGTTAGCCGTGCCGCCTTCTTTACCTGCCAAAGAAAAACCTTTATCTAAGGGGGAATTGGCGGTCCCCAAATCAATTTGTAATTGTCTGCCTCAACTCCCATAACTGGAACACCCCCCACAGTGAGATACTTGTGTGCCGTCCTAATTGAGAATATACTGGTTTCTGAAGCCCAGTGTTCTCGACCCTGGGAAGGGCCCTCATGCACTGGAGCTCGCATAAGAGAAACTAAATCTTCAAGCCACTGATCCAAGAAGCCTACAACAAAACGCGGGTTCTACTGCTATCGCGTTTGAGACAAATAAGATGGCATTGATCATCACACGAGAAATCTACAAACCCATCTCACCATCATGTATGTCGTTCCTTTGTATATCAAAAATCTCATGTGAATCCACGATGCTAACTTTTAGATATCAATGAAATTTATGATGCATGAAGCAGGTTTATCATGCTAATGTAGCAGTTATGTCTTTTCAAATAATAAGTTTATAAGATTTTTACAGGAGATTGGTCTTGTCTTACTTCAACATGCAACGGTAATTATAATATATCAATTATTATTTTGTCAATGGCAATGGTAGTCTACATTTCTTGGCCAGATAAGATTATTTTTTATAATTCTTTCATCGCAAGAAAACAGAAAATTTAGATGGCAAACAGCATACAATATAGATGAAAATTCAGTATCTTTATGCATTTTATATCTTGATTTTGGGGAATAGTTTTACTTATTTGAGTACCCATATTCAAATAGACTTGTAAAATTAGATATTTAAAATTATGATAATCTTTATATAAAAGACTTACATGTCCTCTATAAAAAAATGGCAAAACCTTCTCCAACTTTAAGTAGGGTTAGCTACATGGATTCTTGTTCAAATCCATGTTGAAAGATCCGACGATTTTGTGCATTTTATATCTTGATTTTGGGGAACAATTTTACTTATTTGAGTACTCATATTCAAATGTAGACTATAAAAAATGCCAAAGCCTTCTCCTACTTTAAGTATGGTCGGCTACATGGATTCTTGTTCAAATCCATGTTGAAAGATCTGATTGATTTTTACGATGGTTGTCAGCTATCTAAAGCAACCCCCACAAGGGGGGATTTGAACCATGGTCTTTTGGGTGGTGGGCACACTGCACTACCACCAGACCATTGAAGTGGGTACATGTTCTCTATAACCTAAATTAATATTTTGAACTATTTTAAAAATAAAATAAATAGAATTTAATATTTGAAACTCAAATAGATCGAAATTGATTTCAAGATAGCAGATTCTTTTAGAATTCGAGTTCCGATTCAAAACTTCAAAAATGAATTGAATTCGAATCCTAGTAGATTTAAAGGTATATGATTCAATTAGTACCCTAGTTATAGGGCTTTTGACAGGGTTGCACCCAAGCTATCATCGCCTTATTATGATTAATAGAAGCCTTTAAGTATACTCCTAATTCTAATATTAATATAGGTGTACTTCATGTAAAGTTATTAAAGGAGTAATATTAGTATCTTGTGTTTAGGCATATGAATATTTTAGATAAAGTCATTGACTACCCATACACGATGAGAGGAGAAGAGAATAATGGAACAAGGAGGGTTGTACCTGTTCTTCAAATAGAATTTTCTTCTCTAATAATTGTCTCAAGATGCGACAGAACACTGTGAAATCAAGTAGTGCTCATTTGCCAATTTGGTTACCCCAACAATCGGGAAAAGAGCAAAGTTCCATGCCACGAGAGGATACAAAGTTATGGTTTGCATTCTTCAGAAACTGAGAAAATCAAACTGATAAGAGTTGTCAAAAGATTGTGTTAGCAGTGGCAAGCAGTAAAACCCAACAATTTGAAGTGAACCCTTGGCAATTCATGCAACTATCATACATCCGACAATTCTAAGTGAACAATTGGCAAGTCATGCATAAAGAGTTCAAATAAGGAGATCCAATAATTGGCATAGGGGTTTTGGCATGCTCCAATTACATTAGAAAAGAGTATTCAGTTCCAAATTTTCAGATTTCTCATCAATCAAATGAGGAGACCCGATAGTTGGCATAGGGGCTTTGGCATGCTCCTATTACATTAGAAAAGAGGATTCAGTTCCAATTTTTCAGATTTCTCAAATAAATCTGAATTCATCATTTACAAGGTTATCATGGAGATTAAATCCAATCGAGTATTATAGAAAAATTTGTGGCATTGGAAGATGGAGACCACACCATGCGTACATAACAAGACAAATTTCATATCAAATGGTGCATTACTCTCTGTAGATCCCTTTAAAGTAAACAATGACTTCACCTTGTCATAGCAATAGCCAAAAAATATACTCATGCAAGAACTTCTAAAGTCTCTGCAACCAGTAGAAGAGCCATACAAGATGAACGAATAGTGGGACATAAGAGATCTCTGGAAGAGTACAATACAATTGTTCTTGACAGATAACACTTTTCATTACACCGGTTGATTTGATAGAGTTCTGCAATAATTTCGTTCGGCGATACAAGTCCATATCTTTGGAAAGCACGTTAATGGTTTAAGAATTTGTATAATAGTCTAAGGCAGTGCTCATGAAATCGGCCGCACCGGCCGCATATGCAACCACATATGCCCCTATGACATGCATACCGAACTGATTATGTGAATCAATGCATTATGCACTCTAAGCGCATATACGTCCCGCATATGCCCTACATACTGCTCCACCAATAGGTTAGAAAATCAGCCTCCAGCAATTTCAAATCTCCAATCCTCGTATTTGGGTGATTACCTCCTTAGCACCGGTTCTTCCATTCAAATGTAAGAATATGCAATGTATTTGTATACAATTGCGATATATTATGCCATATGTATATGCAATTTTTGCCCATGTATCATTTTCATGAGTATATGCAGTGTACAATGTGTTTATCACACAAAAGACCAGGGTTCAAATCCCAATCCTGCAGGGTTGCGTTAGGTAGTCGACGACCAGCGTAAAAAATAGTCAAATCTGTCAACATGGATTTGAGCAAGAATCCATGTAGTCGACCCTACTTATAGTGGGAGAGGGCTTAGTACATTTTTATGCAGTGTATCGTCTAATATTTTAATATATATGTTGATTGAGGTTTTGCTCATCTATTGCAAATCTGCATGTATGTCTATTTAAGTTTTGTTATTATGAATCATCTAATATGTAACGTTTTATGGCAATTTGTGATTAAATGTTAGACAATTAATGGCATCTACTCAACCACCTAACATGACGTTTCTTCTTAGATTTTCTTTTGAACCGCTGTTTAATATACATATATGTTGAATGAGGTTTTGCTCATCTATTGCAAATATGCATGTATGTGTATTGAAGTTTTTTTATTATGAATTATCTAATATGTAAAGTTTTATGTCTATTTTTTGTGATTAAATGTTAGACAATTAATGACATCTACTCAACCATCTAACATGACCTATTTTTTCTTAGATTTTTGTTTGAACCACTTTTTCTTAGATTTTCTTTAACTCCACTTTGATGCATAAATTCAGTAGTAATATTATATTGGTAAAATGGGGCTGCCCCCAGGGAGTAGCCAACTTGGCTACTCCCACCCCTATTTTTCCCTCATTTTTTTATTTTTCCCTCTCACATTCATCATTATATCCCTCTCACATTCTATTAAAATTTCGTCAGAAACAAAGACTCCTAAGCCCTCCATCCAAACGTCATTTTTTTAACGGTCGCAAGATTTTTTAAATCGACCATGTTTGGATGGAGGTCGTAGGAGTCTCTGTTTCTGACAAAATTTTAATAGAATGTGAGAGGGATATAATGATAAATATACAAATTTTTATTTTTCAAAAAAATAAAAAAATGAGGGAAAAATAGAGGTGGGAGTAGCCAAGTTGGCTACTCCCTGGGGGCAGCCCCATTTACCTCATATTATATATATATATATATTGATTTTTAAACTAAAATTTAGAAAACCACAGAGAACCACATATATTGTATTGTAAAAGTCACCCAACCGGTCCAACTAATAGGTCCAACTAGTCTAGTCAGTGGGGTGGCCGACCAAGTACTGACTAATTCCGATTAGGCACACTAGTCGACCGATTTTTACTTGGAGATGCCAAATTTTTTTTGCTTTTTTAAAAGCAAACTTATTATAACACGCTTAATGTTTTATTTAAATTCAATTGCTTCTTTTATTTCATTGTGATAATATAAACAAGTACAAGATCTATGTAAATATACGTATAAGAATGATTTATATATTTACAATAATCCAAAATTTCAAAGCCGATTAAAGTCCGACTAAATCTGATTAGTCGCCCGGTTGCCGATTAATCCTTAGTCAGCGACCGGACCGACCAAGTACCAACTTTTGCAACCTTGCACATATACAGCATATGCCCCTGCATACCGCTTATTCAGTATTCGATGACCTGTACAAATGCATACGCATACCGTTTTCCTGAACTTTGGTCTATGGATGACCAACGAGATGAAATTAGAAGTGCACTTGCATGAATTCAATAAGATTTTGATGGACACGGTTTCCTTAGAGGAAAAAACGGGAAAAGGGGATCTATGTTCATAGTATATAACAGGGATTATCTTGTTGAGTTCTCTTTCATCTTCAAAGGATCATAAAGTAATGGCAATATTACAGTGGAGAGACCATCAAATTGGACAGTTAGTTGCTTCACTACTTATGAATGAGCTTTCAAATAAATTATTATGTACATCTCAACGATGTCGACATATGATGTCATGTTTTGGTAACATACACAGACTTTATAAGTCGAGGGGTTGCAGCTAAAGGTAGATCCGTGTCGCAAAATTCCATTAAATGCTTCCAATTGACAAATAGGTGTCACAAGAATTCTAATTGTCAAATGTAGAGAAATGGAAAAAAGGTCTGAGATTCGAATTCAAAATGAAGAGGACGTGCGAGGGGGACTTCTTAATGCACTCAAGATAAATCGGATTCAGGATGGCCACAAAACTTGGCATATTCAGTTCATGTAGGAAATAGTACAACACAAAACATGCATGCAATGATAACCCCGTTCAGAAGGCAGAGATGGCAGATAAAGAGGTACACTATGTTTCTAGGAGTTGGATGAGTGTGGTTCTGTGTGTTTAATGGGAGGATGCAAACTCCGAGAGGCTTTAGACACAAGCCTATAATTACAAAATAATTGTATTTCAATAGGGACAAGTTACAAGAACATTTGTGTTATTATTGGATTTATCAAAGTGAGCGAAGGAGCATATATGGCGTGGATATATCTAACGCTTTAAGGACCAATAAATCAGAGGATGTTGCTCATCAAATGATGATGTCAATGCCACTCACAAGGACTTGAGTGCATGGGAAGTTCAACAATTCTATCTTCAAGCAAAAGCTTAAGATCATGTTTAAAGCATGAATGGCTGCCACCATGGCTTTGTTGAGCATAGTCACCTTGGAAGCATGCAGGCAAGATCTTAAAGAAATGTAAAATGGGCTCAAAAAGTCATGCAAAAGAATGTTTCAATTCTACCAGTTGCAATAAGTTGCAACTTGTCTCAAACTAGGTGGTTTGCCTTCGATGCCCCCGAGGATAGCTTGGGAAAATGGACATTGAAGACAAGCACTCCAAACAATTTTTATATCTGGAGCTTCAGTCTGGTTAATTGAACCCACTCACCTGATATGGATTCCATAATTGTAAGACCTCACATTTTGTCCTTTTGCCCAACTTCTGGCCCTCTTTAACGCCCTTCTTATTGCCATAATTGTTCTTCACCATCACCACTACGACGTTTTTTCACAGGTACCTGTTGGAGTATAAGTTGTATGCGCCTATTGTGTTGTAGCAGGGTAAATGGATCCTGGAGAAGATCCATTTACCCCCATCCAGTGTTTAGTCCCACATGGACCAGTGGTGGGACTTGGAGGCTCTGGGAAGGCTATATAAGGAGCCCCAGACCTCCTGTACTCATTGAGAAAATCAATAGAAAAACACGCCCCTTAGAGGGCTTCTCCCGTGGTTTCATCCCGCTCCTTCTGGAGTAGGGTTCCACGTTAAATCCCGCGTTCTTCGTGGATGTTTATTCTTTTTCCATGTTCGCTTCCGCATTCTTCATATTTTATAACATGGTATCAGAGCAGGTCGATTCTCGAGGTTTTTAATCTTTATTTTTGGTCGAGATTCGTCTTTAAAATTCTTGTTCTTGAAGTCTGTTCGTTGAAGATTATATATGAAACGATTTGTTCAAAATCAGATCGACTAGGGTTTTATTGAAACCCTAAGTCTGCAGTTTTGTGTTCTAAATAATTGAAGCAGCCGCCATCGACGCCAATATCTTCAGATTTGATTCTACGGCTCTTCATGCAAAAGCATCTCTCCTGACGGATGAGATCTCTTCCAGGCGGCAATCAGCCGCAGTAGCCGGATCGCGGCTTCCTTCAGATCTCCAAAGAGGAGCACGGGCTCCTCTGTAAGGTCCTGTGGCGGCGGCTACGCACGATGAGGTGGAGAACCCACCCAGGCGGAGAACCCCCATGGTCGAATCAACGGGATCGTTTCTTCCTCGATCCTCCAGTGGTTCCAGTTCTGGCCCCTCTGGCCGCATATGGCTCCAAGCGGCACGGCGCGATCCATTGTCGCCCATCTCCGCCTTCTCCAATGCAGCAGGCGAAGCCTCCAGGCCCAGTACGATTCTCCAAATCGACGGCGATTCGCAACACACGCGCGCATCTACTGGCGCGCCTCCCCGATGCTGCAGCAGCCCCTTGACCTCCAGGCGGAGCCCAGGTGACCCTCAAGGCGCTCCTTGCGAATCCATGTGATTTCCAGCGGCGGCGGCACCCCCAGGCGGCACCCACCTCCTCTCCGCACATGATCCAGCGGAGGCACCCAGCGATGGCCGCCTCTCCTTGGTGCACCCTCCATCCCGATAGCAGCCCCTCTCAACGCTTACTCCATCTCGCGCAGGCAGGAGCGATCCCATGCAAGTTCTCCTGCTGCTGCGATTGTCGCCTCTTCGTGATGGCGGTGTTTGTCTTCTCCGGGAATGCCCTCACGCCGGGGCGGCGGCTTCCAAAAATTAGGGGTTCCCACTTGTGGGAATCCTAATTGTCGTGCGTGGAAAACAGGGGGGCCAGAAGCCCTTTAACGGGCCCCCTTGGGCCTGCTGTAATTAAAAAAAAGGCCAAAGATTTGGGCCCAAGTTGGCCGGAGAGGGTGATTAAAAAAAGGGTTATATTGAGAGCGATGGGCTGGAAAAGAGAAGCGGGGCCCATAAAAAAAATGAATGAGGTTGTTTTGTAGGTCCAAATGAGCCGAAGTTTAAAAAAAATGAAAAAGAGGCGCGTACATTTGAAAAGCCGTACGCACGAAAAAAAAATTTATGATGATGCAAAAGCCGTAAAAAAAATTTGGAACGGTTTACAAAAAAAAAGATGAAAAGCCAAAAAAATGTCATCGCCTTGAAAAAATGTGTTTCAAAAAAAAATTGAAAAAAAATGTGACGGCTTATTTAAAAAAAAGGATGAAAGCCGCAAATTTCATGTTTGTTTTCCCCATTATGTTGTCTTCTCCCAACTTGGTCAATTTGTCTGTTTTCCGACAAGTATGGGAGAAAGGGGGAGTATATATGTAGAGTCACAGGTCTTGTATTCCAGAAATGTATATGTAGAGTCACAGGTCTTGTGTTCCAGATGCTGATTCAGATTTCTAGACCGGTCAGATTCCAGATTCTACGGTTCAGACTCTACAATTGTTCAGACTCGACGATCATTGTTTCCGAGTCTCCAGTTTCAGACACGCACGAGTGTGCGGTCATTGTCAGATGAGCATAAGTTGCCATCATTGTTAGAGGTCCCCATCATTCTTCTTTGTTGTCAGGCCAGAGTTTTCATGTGAGCCATAGGGACTCCAGAGCAGAGGACCATTCCCTATGCCATATGTTGGCAAGGGTTTTCATGTGGTATCATAGGTACACCGGAGCAGTGCACCATTCTCTGAGCCAGATGGGAGAGACCCAGTTCTCCGACGAGGAGACTTCAGGCGCAAGTTCAGACTCGATGGTCAGGTTCCGAGTCTTCAGTTGACTCACACTCCAGCCCGTTCGTCCTCCTCACCTGCACGGCATGAGAAGCAACGTCCTCGACTGCAGCAATGTGCGCGTTGGGTTGATATTGTCCGTAGTGTCTTGTAGCGTTGAGTTGAGTTTCTGTCTGTTTGTCCAAGCTGAGCATTGCATGCTCCAGCTTGAGGGGGAGTGTTGGAGTATAAGTTGTATGCGCCTATTGTGTTGTAGCAGGGTAAATGGATCCTGGAGAAGATCCATTTACCCCCATCCAGTGTTTAGTCCCACATGGACCAGTGGTGGGACTTGGAGGCTCTGGGAAGGCTATATAAGGAGCCCCAGACCTCCTGTACTCATTGAGAAAATCAATAGAAAAACACGCCCCTTAGAGGGCTTCTCCCGTGGTTTCATCCCGCTCCTTCTGGAGTAGGGTTCCACGTTAAATCCCGCGTTCTTCGTGGATGTTTATTCTTTTTCCATGTTCGCTTCCGCATTCTTCATATTTTATAACAGTACCTTCCTCTAAATAATGTTTTTCTCATTCTCACTCTCTAATTATATATTTTCTGCATATTTTTTTATTCTTTCAGAATACTTGTCCATTTTACTGTGATATTTTTTATGATGTTAAACCTTTTGGGATTTTGCACAGTAATTTATGATGTTATACTTGTCAATAATATGATGTTATACTTCTTACGTTTTTTCTAGATATGTGCATAATGTTATATCAATTATGATAGGTTTGTAATTTGAAATTGAACTAATAATTGATGAATGCAACTATTTATTTATTTTACTAAATTTTACTTGAATACCACGCGAACAAACATACATGCATATGTATATAGAAACAAATGCATTTACATAAAACAAATTACATACATATTTATTTATTATATAATTTAGTGCCCACCATTCTGATTCATTTTTCCCAACTGCACCAAGTGCTCCTAACACTAATAATGGGTCTCTCGATAGTATATTGGTTTTCCAAAAGAGCAATTAACAAGTCATGATTTCTACAGAAGAATATAAATCCACTCACGCCACTTCATGTGAAGTGCTGTGCCCATTTTCCAACACTATTTATAATACTCATTCTCTTGGAAATTTGGATGTTTTACAATAGCAAGTTAATGAATGAGGCACAAAAATCTGGAATCCAGATCATACAAGAGCATTATCAATTACTTCATGATCTCGTGATATGTTCTTGATGCTATCATTATCTTGAACCAATGTGCAAAGAACGTACTTAAATAAACCAAAAGGAATGAAACTTCTATCTTCTGCTCGATCCTTCAACTTCAAATAGTCAACTGCACCATGACAGTGTACAATATGGCAGGGTAACTACCCATCCTTCAAGTTTTAACTGTGGTAAATAGAGTTTTATTATATTTTGGATGATTATGGGTCATGGGGTTCGGCATGATAGTAAATTTTTTTGTATTGAGGGTACTTTGATCTTTTACTGAGTTAAACAAAATTTGTAGATGACCACTAACTTTGGGCTTCTGAAAGAAAATGAAGAGAAGTAATCAGCAGAAACAAACAGAGATTGCAATGGAGCAGATTGCGTTAGGAAAGTGATGAAATTAGAAAGAGTAGATTACACAACAGAAAACACCTTTTAAGGCAGTAAAGAAATGCAAGATTACAAACTTGCTCATCATAAAACAGAGAAATATTTGATAATAAGCAATAAGTGGGCTTGAAAACCATATAAAATAAGTCATGCGCTAAAAAATATACGAAGGAATATGTTAGACAATGTCTAAACTGCTTCAAACAAACCAATCGATGCAAGTGTAATAAGCATCAGAAAAATCGAGCCCTGGTACCTGTTTGCTAACGAGCTTTGAGAGAATTTCCATCACAAAATTAACCTATAAATAAAATTAGTCATTGGCTTCAGGCAAAAACATATCTAACATTGATGTTCTAGACAGGATATTGATATCTACCAAGAAATTGCCAAATTCATCAATGTGAGAATCGCAAATAAAAAATGTAAAGCAACCCACAAAGGAACACCCAACATTTCAAACCACACCAATCAGACAAAGTGATTTGAATAATTTCCAAATGCGTGTAAAACCATGTAGACGGTTCAGGAGAGACATGATAGATATCACATAACAAAGAGTAAATATTACACAGCCATATCAGATAAGCAGCAATAAAAATTTTCTTTACAAGAATATACAATGGTTGGTAAAAAACCAAAACCTGTGAAAGAACGAAGATGGGTGGGTAATGGCATGAACTTGAATAGCAAATTAAGTAAAACGCTCTATAGCAACAGACATAAATGACTAAAAGCTCAAGAAACCTTCAACTGCATATATAGGAATAGATCTTGCAGCGGATGCTTCAGAAATGTCAATATGAATATCTAAACCATGGGGAAAATGAGGGGTTTAACAAAAGATATTTATGATGCCACAATCTTCCACCTGTAATATACGGATGACATTGTTTCTTGATTGAGAGCAAATGTGATCAAGGATTCGCAATGACATCTCTTCTGGACACTTTCGGGGAGGACTTAGGAGTTGGGATCGCAGGTTAACCATCAGAAATTAAACTTCGTACATTTACAGATGGACAAGCATACTACTTTGAAATGTTCATCAATGTTGTCTACCCACTAAACGAGCTGGCCCATTGCAGAGCTTCCTTTGATCATGCACCAAATCTGTGGATCGGAGACATATTAGAATGGATGAAGCATCAGTTGGAGGGTGGTCTTCCAAGGTACTCTCCTTGGGGGGGGGGGGGGGGGGGGGGTGGGTTGGGGCATGCGCACTAACGGTAACCAGACTTTAAACTTTGACAACAACTAGACGTTGACAAGAGGATGTACACGTCTATTCCTCCGGTGCAGATCTGGTGTCTTGTGAAGTAGGATGAGGTTTGTCTGCAGGTGATAGAAGGGTCTCGAGAACATGGAATATTGCCCTATCAAAGCGGTTGTTGCAGATACTTGGAACAGGCCCTTCGATGGCTAAGTGTGAGCTAAGATTTATGTGAACGGAGGGGCCAGGAATCTTTGCCAGTGTTTACCAGACACCCGCTGTCTTTACCAATGTTTATCAAAGTAAAGAGAAGGATATCGAACAATTGTATCCATGTTGCTCTTTTGCAAGGGAGATGTTGGTATTGTGGAGATATGTTTCTATGTTCCTGTACTTTTCCCTTTATTTTCTTTTCCTCTTGTCTATCTTATGTAATTTATCCTTAGGTCTCTCCACTATATAAGAGAGCTTAGGGTTCTCAATAACAAGTATCTCTTCTCAAACCCTAACATGGTATCAAAGCGTTAGGATTCTCACATCCTCACCACCGCCGTTGCCGCCCCCCCCCTTTTCTCCCTCATCGCCGCCGCCGCTGACTCTCTCCCTCGCCGCCGGTCCTCTCCTTCGCCGCCTCCACCGCTCCCCCTTGTTGGCCCCGCCCCTGCTAGGGTTCCGCGGAAACCTCATATAGGGTACTGCCAAACCCCATCTAGGGGGCCTTCTCCTTTCCGCGGCCTCCCGTGACTGTGTTCTTCCTTCGCAGTCGTCCTCTTATGGATTTGGGTGCATAAGTCTACATATGCGCTCAAAACTCTCTATGGTTGTGTAGACATATTCTGATCTACAAAAAATAGTTCTTCTCCTTTCGGCAATGTAAACATATATTATTCACTTAAGTACCTTTTTGTTATTTTTCTTTCCCGTTGGACTCTTTATATAATTTACCCATAGGCTACTCTCCTATATAAGAGAGCCTAGGGTTGATGGAATAAACAGGTTCTCTTATTTTCCCAACATGGTATCAGAGCGACGGTCATAGACCGGAGTTCGTGAGCCAAACCCTAACCCTAGCCCTACCCTCAAGCCTCCGCGACTCCACGCACGCTGTGCGCATCCGCGCAGCCACCCGCACATCACCGCGCCTCCGCGCACAACTGCGCAACGCAACGCCACCGCATGTATCAGCTCACGGTCTTCAGTGCCACCGCGTGCTCCAACGCCATGAGCCTGTGCGCACCTTCTGCGCGCGCCTGTGCGTGCACCTGAACGCCTGAGCGCTGGTCCTCTGCGTGCGTACATCAGCGTGCGATCGCGTGCTCCTGAGCGCCACCGCACGTGCGTGATCTTCGTGGGTCTCTCGCGTGTTTGATCATCCAAAGTCAAGCGCGCGCGCCTCCAAAGTAATGGGTTTGGTTGCTTGAAGTCTACATATGCAACTAAACCTGTTTATGTTCGTGTAGACGATCATATCTTTAGTCTACTACTCCAATCTTCTGTTATCAGTATGTCAGAAAGCAAGACAGATATTCCATCTATAGGCGCCTTCCGAGGTCCAGCACCGATTGTGAAGATGGATGGTTCGAACTATGAACTGTGGGCTATGCAATTCATGAGTATGATGAAGTCAACCGGTAAGAAACACATTCCTACTGAAGAAGAGCCTGTTGAGAAGACTGGAGCTAATGCCTCGTGGGAGGCAGATGATGCATATGCCAAAGTATGGCTATCTGGAACTCTGGCAATCGAGATTGCCAATGATATTCTTCATCAGCCCACAACCAAAGCAATGTGGGATATTCTGGCTGCCACATATTCTCAAGCGAAGAATGAGACAAAGATTCTGCAACTCCAGCATGACATATTCACTATCAAGCAGAATGGATGTCCTCTACACTCACTGTACACATCTCTAAGAGGAATGTTCGAGAAGCTTTATAGCTTCATGCCCCTGACAGCCACACGGCCCACACCAGAGCAACAGAAGACCTACCGGAATGCTACTATGGTAGGAGTTTTCCTCGCTGCCCTTGATATGAGTATGAGGCAGCACGGCCCCAGATCTTGGCGGATTCTACTATTCCTCCTATGGAGGAAGCCTTCCACAGACGTAGCCGGATCACTGTTCCTTCTACGACTACGAATCAGACTGCTTCAGCTGTGACTGCTAACCGAGGTCGTGGAGGTCACCATCATCAAGCCCGTGGCCGTGGTCCTCGTGGCAGAGGAGGCCGTGGTCGGCCAACGTGTACCTACTGCCATCGCACTGGACATACCGAAGGCACATTCTACTCTAAGCATGGATTTCCTGCATCTGCACGAGTCGCTGAGCAGATAGAGCCTCCATCTGCTGCTTCTTTATATCAACGCTTTGATGATCTTGTTGCCCGTCTAAGGGGCATTATTCCTCCATCTGGCACAACACCCACTACTGAGAACCGATCTGATGTTGCTGCATCCGCCTCTGCATATACCAGTACATCAAGTAGCACGTATGCATCTACTAGTAGTGGATCAGATACTTTAGCATGGATTGTGGACTCTGGCGCTACACATCATTTATGTGGCGATCAAAGTCTACTTACAGGGTACAGACAGATCCCTCCAGGTCGAACATTGGTCATTGCTAATGGTACACATTCCTCGATTACTGGTCAGGGGAATTAGACTGACGTCATCTATGCAGCTCAAGAATGTGTTACTGTAGCACCCGGTTTCCAATCAAACCTGAAGTCGTCCGATTTTGGGTCTAATGAACCCAAAAACGTTGTCGGTCAATACTAAACAACCTAAAACGACCAATTGATCATGAATCAAAAGTCGTTCGGGCGAAATCAACCGAAAATCGGTCACATCGTATTGCGCGCCGTGAAAAGCCGCGACGCAAATTCGGAAACCGCGAAATGAACCGAGACCATCATTAGATCCGATTCGACGACACGAGACCAACGGAATCGACCGTTCGTCAATCGGAGGTCATATGATATTTTTTAAATCGCAAAATTTAGTCTTAAACAAAAACGTATCCGAAAACTTCGGGTATTCAAAACTCGATCGGAAGTATATCAACATTATACTCAAATTGATCGTCGTCCCGAGACGATCAAAACGAGATATTATGCGTTAAAATCCGAGACCCGAGGTACACATACGGTCAACTTTAAGATTTGTAAAAAAAAAAAATAATTAATTAATTATTTGTCTTATTTCTGATGTACAGTATACTCGGTTCAAAGTTGTTTAAAAAAAAAATTTATAATAAAAAAATGAAATGCACAAGTGTACATCCCTTCTTTCCAAAACACTCCACGTTACCCCTCTCTCCTCTATAAATTAACGCCAACCCCTCTTCCCTTCCCATCTCTTCTTTATAAATCCCACATCCAACGAGAGCTTTTCCTTTTTTCCATTTCAGCTGTAATCTCTCTTCCATCTTTCTCTTCTCCTGAATGAAGTTGCTGCCTTCTGCCGTGCTTGTTTGTGTTGCATGATGCCATCTGCTGAAGCAACTGCAGCCATGACCATTTCAACCTCTTTGCTGCTCTAAAAATGTGCAGCTATTGTTGCTCATAACAACAACAGTGCTGCAACTACCAGGTTTTTTTTTTTAAAAAAAAAAACCACTTGGGAAGTCCCAATTCCAGCCCCTTTGTTGATGCTTCTTGCTCCAGAATTCAGCCTTGCATGCAATTGATTCTCCTCTTTAGAAATCAAAAAATAAAAAGGTACATCTCCATACCCATCCACCTTGCTGCCATACATGCATATTACATTTGATTCTTGGTAAAATCCTTAGCCCCTATTTTGCTGCTATGCATGTTGCCTCACTCACAATCTAAAGATTTAATTGTAATATTCTTAGCCCCTATTTTGCTACCATGCATGGAGTTATATACTTGTTTATGTCACAATTTAACAAAAGATAAAAGAGTTTTGAAATTTAATTCCTGGATATGACAAATTTCCTGAACATATGCTTTCTGTATCATCATCAAAAATAGGATTCCAATATTTAATTTAGATAAAATGCCCAACTGTGAACTTCTCATTGACCAAGGACAGATAACTTGATTAGTCAATTGTCAAAAAGTTCGTCTCTTCACTGGTTTGATGTAATTTATGTGTATTCCAGAACTTATGTTAGTGGTGACAGAACATAGGAAAATAGTTATGATTACTCATTTTTTTATGGTATGGATGAGTTAATTATTTGTTGAGAAATATGAAATACCCTGTTGGAGACAAAATCAAATGTCTGTAGATTTAATTCAGATCATTCATATACTTGAATTTGGGTACTAGCATATTCACTGAATTAGTTGTTTTGAGAGGAAGAATGCTAGAGTTAAGTGCCTTCATCTCTATGTAATTATGGGATTTAGTGACCTTCATTCCTTATTCCTTGGTAAATGATGAGGACGAAGCCACTGCTCACGTGATTGGGTGCATAGTACGAACTCGAAGGATTGTTGTTCCTAAACATCCGACCATCAATAGGTGAACCTATTAAAATGAGTGAGGATTGATTATCTTATGTCATTACTGTAACTTCCACAAAACTCGATAGTTCATCACGAGGGCAATACACCATATGGTCAAATGGGTATTGTGAGATTAAGGTTTGTGTGCTAAATCATCAAAAACATGGATGAAAGTGATGAGATAGGGAAGTCTTCTCAAGACTGTGTATCTGAAGGTGTGTGATAGGCATACAAATCGTGGAACAATGGTTCTGCATGCTTGTCATCTCTCTACCTTTAACACATAGTACTCAGTCTGTGAGCAGCAAATTCTGACCCAATCTTTCCGTAAAAAAAAAAAAAAATGTTGAAACATGAATATTTGAACACATTGAAGTACTACATTGGTATGGTTGGATTATCACCTAAAACAACTTATATATCAAGGAAATTATGCTAGAGGTGATTATAATTGTTTTCCACATTTGTGCTATTGGTAGGGGGCCCTTGAGAGCTACATGTGTTGCCCATGTCACATTAGCAAATATATATATATATATATATAATATAATATAAAAATAATAAAATAATAGAAGAGATATACATACATAAGAGTTGAGAAAAGAAGATGAAATCAGATACATCCACTTCACGGCAAATCTATGATATAAATTATTAATGCCGATCATGATGACTTCTACACATGATCGTGCGAGGGCGCGGTGACTCTCAACTGGGCGGAGGAAAGGAAGCCCAGTTAGGGCAGCGGCCGCCAAGTGCGCGGGTCTAGGATCCCAATCTTTTACACGGTTTTACGCGAGCTCGCAGTGTTTTTACGCCTCGTTGGGATCCTGACTTTAGACCAGTTCCGCTGACCCTGTCTATTAGGATACCCAGGCGGGGGATCCTTGGTTTTCAGTTTTACGTACGAGCTCGTTCGCCTGTACTAGTCAGGCAGGTTTCTAGAGCGACTTTTCTAGGGAGTCTCTCTCACCCGTCTCAGTGGCGTAGTTGGGGAGTAGACCTATCCCTCTATTGGACCGCGCTTCCAATTAGAGGGCGAGACGGAAGAGCCATTTGCAGGCTTCTTCACCGCTTGAGTTACTTCGCCAAACAGACTTGGCGATTCTATATCTAGATCATCCATATCTACATCTACAACATCTGGAGTTATATCTGAAACATTGAAGATTGAGGAATTTGAGAAGTTATGATCAAAAGACTATGCTCTCTCTACCCAAGAATTTAAATAAATTAATAGATCTCTACAATCTCAACTTTTCCATTCTTTCACTAACCAACATGATCTCTAAGGAAAATGATATATGCATTCCCCCTCACACACTCATGATTACGCAACTGCTATCGAAATAATGTTACATATGGGAAATGCCGGGTTCAGGGGAAAGTCATTAGAAATGCATTACGAACATTTGAGATGCTTACAAGTAACCTGAAAAACCGTTTTCATTTGCAAGTAGAATTTAATCTTAATTTGAGTCGCTCTCGCCTTTCTGCTTGTTTCTTTTGTAAATAATAAATGCCCGTTATGTTATATAAGTTTTTGGGAGGTACCAGCAACCGCTGACGCCTTTTCTTCCTATTGTGTGTGGCAGGCAAACAGCCTGCAGTTTAGTAGCCGCTCAGTATATACATGCTTCCAGGAGATATAGTGTACACCCGACGGTATGATTTACTTTGTCTTAGTTTTTGTACAGATGATGATGTAAATGCTATCTCTTTTGTCACATTTTGGGATATATGTTGTAACATGGAATATGCTTGTACATGTTGTAAATGGATATGAATATTAATGAAAAGAAATTTTGGTGATGTCTGTCTCTTTTACTTGTGGTCATGAGTTGAGAATGAATGTCATAGTCGCGAAAAAATTTTCCCTGTATTTTCACAACTTGTGTGATATAATTGTGAATGATATCTTGCGAATTGCGCGTAAACGGGTACCCGGATCCTGAGGGGTCGACAGTTTGGTATCAGAGCAATGGTACCCCGATACGCACATTCGCGATATTACAATTCCGATCGCATTAAGATCTCGAATAGCGACAGTCTACCGACTTGTCGTGAGTTCGAGAAGGGAAATATGACATTCATATTCAATAACCACAGATGTCACCAATTTCATTAATTTTCATCTTACATCCCAAGAAGAGAAAAGCATTTATGATAAATATCTGTCTAGGGCATTTTTTATGACTAATTATGGTTCTTATGCAGAGCCATGGCATCTCGACCAGGTCAGGATACTTCTGATCAGCTGGCACGCATACTGAGCGCACTTACTGATCTTCAGCAGCAGCAGGCTGCTATGAGAGGCCAGCAGGAGCAGATATTGGCCCAGCAGACCGAGATTGCTGACAGGCAGACGGACATAGAGATGAGATTTGAGGATCTGTCAGATTTCACGTACCATCCATCTCAGGATGGGATACGGCAGGACCAACACCAGTCCGTTGAGGTGGAGCAGCCTCATCCTGATGATCCACTAGAGGCCATTCCAGAGCATGGAGCTGAGGAGGATGCAGACTTAGACAGGGAGCAGGACCCTGTTGACTTTGCTGACGAGGATGCACACGAGTTTGCAGCCATTCACAGGCACCAGTCAGTCTTCACTTCTTATCAGCGGGCCAACATACCCTTGTTCGAGGGCACAGGTCCACCAGATGACGCTGAGCAGTGGCTGATGAGAGTAATGAAAGTGCTCAGGGCGATTAATGCGCCACGAAACACGTGGCTATCTTTCGTAGAGTACTCACTGATAGACTTCGCCGAGCGATGGTGGATGGCCGTAGTGTCCGAGTTAGGCCGAGAGCCTACTTGGAACGATTTTGTGACGAAATTCAGAGCCCACTTCTTTTCTGCGAAGTGGAGGGAGTCCCAGCGCCGACTGTTTGCAGAGCTTCGTCAGGGACAGATGACAGCCCGGGATTACTTTATCAGATACACAGAGCTGTCACGACACACACGAGCAGCTGGCGCATTTCCAGAGGAGAATCTGGAGAAGTTCATTGGCGGCATGCGAGAGGAGGTGCAGGAGAAGCTGGCTGGACTACACATCACTTCTATCTCCGAGGCTACCGATGCTGCGGAGAAGTTCGAGGACATCAGAGGGAGACGTTACGGGAGCTCGTCTGGAGCACCGCCTAGACCGCGGCGATATTTTGGGCCGATACGTCGACCATTTCAGCAGCAGAGGTCAGCCAGACGGTTCCGACCTACAGGTTCGACATTCTCTGGCAGTGCTCGCTCTTCTCCATCGACTACTCTAGGAGGAGCACTTGCCGGACGAGGTACAGAGTCCACTCGACCATCTGGGTCGCAGCGAGCAGATAGACCACCTGCAGGACCAGCTCGGAGCACGGACACAGCTACTCCCTCTACTCGACCAGTCCGGTGCTACCGATGTCACGAGTGGGGACATTACCGTGCACAGTGTCCACAGGCTTCTGGCGAGCCTCAGCCACAGCCTTCACAGTCACAGCCTCAGACACAGCGTTCAGGGAGTTTCCGTGGTAGGAACTCCAACTTTAGGCGGCAGCAGCAGAGACAGACGCAGAGTGTGGCAGGTTCTAGTGCTGCATCAGCCAGGCAGGGACAGTTACATGCCGTTACTGAGGAGCAGGCACGTTCAGCGGCTACTGTGGTGAAAGGTATGGTCTCAGTCTTGGGCCGACCTTTCCATGTTTTATTTGATTCCGGTGCGACACACTCTTTCCTTGCTTCGAGGTTGCTTGTTTCTTTAGATAGAGTTGCAGAGACGCTATCGTCTCCATATCACATCCGAGGGCCAGGTGGCCAGTTATTTGTCATATCTTTGATAGTCAGGCACTTGCCCGTACTGATTGGCGGTCATGAGATGATCGCAGATTGTCTACTTCTGCAGCTTGATGAGTTCGATTTGATTTTGGGCATGGATTGGCTATCTACTCATCATGCACTAGTTGATTGCTTTAGGAAGACGGTTGTCTTCAGGATTCCTGATATACCCGAGTTCACCTTTGAGGGTACTATACATGACTCCACCATGGAGTACATTTCAGTATTGCGAGCCCAGCGACTTGTTGACCAGGGTTGCGATTCATATCTTGCTTTTGTTCGGGAGGTGTCTGATCAGGAGCCGACGATACAGGATATACGAGTAGTATCTGAATATCCAGACGTATTTCCTGATGAGCTACCAGGGCTTCCTCCTGAGAGAGAGATCGAGTTCGAGGTCACATTGCTGCCAGATACACAGCCGATCTCGATGGCACCATATCGCATGGCACCAGCCGAGTTGAGGGAGCTGAAGGTGCAGTTGCAGGAGTTGCTTGACATGGGATTCGTAAGGCCGAGCACGTCACCTTGGGGTGCTCCGGTTCTATTTGTCAAGAAGAAGGATGGATCCATGAGACTATGCATCGATTACAGGCAGCTGAACAAGAGAACGGTGAAAAACCGTTATCCTTTGCCGCGCATCGATGATTTGTTTGACCAGCTCCAGGGATCTTCGGTTTTCTCGAAGATCGATCTTCGCTCAGGCTACCATCAGCTGAGGATTCGCGAGTCGGATATTCCGAAGACAGCCTTCAGGACTCGCTATGGACACTACGAGTTTGTGGTGATGCCGTTTGGGCTCACCAATGCACCTGCGGCTTTCATGGATATGATGAACCGTATCTTCCGTCCATACTTGGACAGGTTTGTAGTAGTGTTCATCGATGATGTGCTCATCTATTCACGGAATGAAGAGGATCATGCTAATAATCTGCGGATCGTCTTAGACACATTACGAGAGCACAAGCTATATGCCAAGTTGAGCAAGTGTGAGTTCTGGTTATCCCAGGTCTCATTTCTCGGGCATATTATTTCTGGAGCAGGCATTGCGGTTGATCCCGCGAAGATAGATGCAGTCATGTCTTGGGAGCAGCCCAAGACAGTCACTCAGATTCGGAGCTTCCTCGGATTAGCGGGCTATTACAGACGCTTTGTCAGCGGATTTTCACGCATCGTCCGTCCATTGACACGATTGACACAGAAGGGAGTTCCATTCATTTGGGACGATTCATGTGAGCAGGCCTTCCAGACACTGAAGGAGAGGTTGACCACAGCACCTATTCTTGCTCTTCCTTCAGGCACTCAGGACTATGCAGTCTACACGGATGCATCTGGAGAAGGTCTCGGAGCAGTGTTGATGCAGAGAGGACAGGTGATTGCTTACGCATCACGACAGTTGAGACCGCACGAGCGGAACTACCCTACACATGACTTGGAGTTGGCGGCAGTTGTCTTCGCCTTGAAGATCTGGCGCCACTATCTATATGGGGTGAACTTCGAGATTTTCACAGACCACAAGAGTCTGAAGTACATCTTTGATCAGAAGGAGCTGAACATGAGGCAACGTAGATGGCTCGAATTGCTGAAGGATTATGATTGCACGATCTCTTACCATCCCGGTGAGGGAAACGTGGTGGCTGATGCACTTAGCAGGAGAGCACATGCTGATGGTACGGCAAACTGGCTATACACGAGGGATACACTTGCAGCTTTGAGTGATTGGCATCCTCAGGAGAGCACATCCATTTCTACCGCCGTGCCTACACGATACAGCAGTCTTTGGGATCGTATTGTTGAGGGCCAGAAGACCGATCCTTGGATTCATGATAGATACATGCGCGCCATCAAGGACGAGTTTGACGACTTTATTGTGATGGAGTCTATTTTATGGAAGGCAGGACGGGTCGTTGTACCCCATGACGAGCAGCTCCGCAGAGACATACTTGATGAGGCACACAGTTCACGGTTATCTATTCATCCAGGCAGTACGAAGATGTACCGTGATCTGCGTCGACATTTCTGGTGGGATGGGATGAAGCGCGATGTGGCGCTATATGTTAGCAGATGCATGACCTGTCAGATGGTCAAGGCTGAGCACAGGAGACCACCAGGATTACTGCAGTCTCTCCCTATTCCCGAGTGGAAATGGGAGAGCATTTCTATGGATTTTGTCACAGGATTGCCGAAGACGCCAGGTGGCCATGATTCCATATGGGTCGTTGTTGATAGGTTGACCAAGTCAGCCCATTTCATACCTGTCCACACGACTTATACTCCATCCAGATTAGCCAAGCTCTATGTGCAGAACATTATCAGGCTACATGGTATACCACGAGAGGTGGTGTCTGACAGAGATTCGAGATTTACATCTCACTATTGGCAGCAGTTCATGTCAGCACTACAGACAGAGCTGAAGATGAGTTCTGCTTATCATCCGCAGACAGACGGGCAGAGTGAGCGCACCATTCAGACGCTTGAGGATCTACTTCGCGCATGCACATTGGAGTGGAAAGGGTCCTGGAAGGACCATTTGCCTTTGGTGGAATTCACGTACAACAACAGCTATCACTCCAGTATTGGCATGGCACCATTCGAGGCCCTATACGGGCGGAGATGCCTCACACCTCTCAGTTGGCGTGAGGTAGGTGATCATGCTTTATATTCCGTGGATCTCTTGGAGGAGACTGCGAGAGCTGTTGATCTGGTGAGACGGAAGCTTCTGACGGCACAGAGCCGCCAGAAGAGCTACGCGGATCGTCGGAGGAGAGACTTAGAGTTCCAGGTAATCTAATTAATTCTTCTTCATCTATGACATATATATATGTCCAAAATTAATCTCATATTAATAACACTCCTATCGATTATAGGTTGGAGATTGGGTATTTTTGCGAGTATCTCCCATGAAAGGAGTGCAGAGATTCGGTGTTCGTGGCAAGTTGGCGCCGCGATATGTTGGACCTTTTGAGATTCTGGCTAGAGTGGGGAAAGTGGCATACCGAGTAGCCCTTCCTCCACATCTTTCAGCTATTCATGATGTTTTCCACATATCCAATCTGAGGAAATATGTCCACGACCCTCGGCACGTCATCAGTTACGAGAATCTTGATGTAGAGCCAGATCTGACTTATGAGGAGAAGCCAGTTCAGATACTTGACCGTGCTGTGAAGAAGCTTCGCAGCAAGGAGATTTCACTGGTCAAGGTTTTGTGGCACCGACACGGCGTCAAGGAAGCGAAATGGGAGACTGAAGCCGACATGCGGGCACGATACCCGCAGCTATTCTGATGTAATCATCAAAACAAGCTTTTGTAATTAGATATATTATAAATAGATGGCTTGTTTTCTCTTTGAGGTTTTTATGGGTTCAAAACCCTTTGAGGTTTTTATGAACATATGAAATTCAATCATGACAACGGATGGCCTTAATTCGAGTCTCGAGGACGAGACTCCCTTTGAGGTTTTTATATTTGTAGCACCCGGTTTCCAATCAAACCTGAAGTCGTCCGATTTTGGGTCTAATGAACCCAAAAACGTTGTCGGTCAATACTAAACAACCTAAAACGACCAATTGATCATGAATCAAAAGTCGTTCGGGCGAAATCAACCGAAAATCGGTCACATCGTATTGCGCGCCGTGAAAAGCCGCGACGCAAATTCGGAAACCGCGAAATGAACCGAGACCATCATTAGATCCGATTCGACGACACGAGACCAACGGAATCGACCGTTCGTCAATCGGAGGTCATATGATATTTTTTAAATCGCAAAATTTAGTCTTAAACAAAAACGTATCCGAAAACTTCGGGTATTCAAAACTCGATCGGAAGTATATCAACATTATACTCAAATTGATCGTCGTCCCGAGACGATCAAAACGAGATATTATGCGTTAAAATCCGAGACCCGAGGTACACATACGGTCAACTTTAAGATTTGTAAAAAAAAATGTTGAAACATGAATATTTGAACACATTGAAGTACTACATTGGTATGGTTGGATTATCACCTAAAACAACTTATATATCAAGGAAATTATGCTAGAGGTGATTATAATTGTTTTCCACATTTGTGCTATTGGTAGGGGGCCCTTGAGAGCTACATGTGTTGCCCATGTCACATTAGCAAATATATATATATATATATATATATAATATAAAAATAATAAAATAATAGAAGAGATATACATACATAAGAGTTGAGAAAAGAAGATGAAATCAGATACATCCACTTCACGGCAAATCTATGATATAAATTATTAATGCCGATCATGATGACTTCTACACATGATCGTGCGAGGGCGCGGTGACTCTCAACTGGGCGGAGGAAAGGAAGCCCAGTTAGGGCAGCGGCCGCCAAGTGCGCGGGTCTAGGATCCCAATCTTTTACACGGTTTTACGCGAGCTCGCAGTGTTTTTACGCCTCGTTGGGATCCTGACTTTAGACCAGTTCCGCTGACCCTGTCTATTAGGATACCCAGGCGGGGGATCCTTGGTTTTCAGTTTTACGTACGAGCTCGTTCGCCTGTACTAGTCAGGCAGGTTTCTAGAGCGACTTTTCTAGGGAGTCTCTCTCACCCGTCTCAGTGGCGTAGTTGGGGAGTAGACCTATCCCTCTATTGGACCGCGCTTCCAATTAGAGGGCGAGACGGAAGAGCCATTTGCAGGCTTCTTCACCGCTTGAGTTACTTCGCCAAACAGACTTGGCGATTCTATATCTAGATCATCCATATCTACATCTACAACATCTGGAGTTATATCTGAAACATTGAAGATTGAGGAATTTGAGAAGTTATGATCAAAAGACTATGCTCTCTCTACCCAAGAATTTAAATAAATTAATAGATCTCTACAATCTCAACTTTTCCATTCTTTCACTAACCAACATGATCTCTAAGGAAAATGATATATGCATTCCCCCTCACACACTCATGATTACGCAACTGCTATCGAAATAATGTTACATATGGGAAATGCCGGGTTCAGGGGAAAGTCATTAGAAATGCATTACGAACATTTGAGATGCTTACAAGTAACCTGAAAAACCGTTTTCATTTGCAAGTAGAATTTAATCTTAATTTGAGTCGCTCTCGCCTTTCTGCTTGTTTCTTTTGTAAATAATAAATGCCCGTTATGTTATATAAGTTTTTGGGAGGTACCAGCAACCGCTGACGCCTTTTCTTCCTATTGTGTGTGGCAGGCAAACAGCCTGCAGTTTAGTAGCCGCTCAGTATATACATGCTTCCAGGAGATATAGTGTACACCCGACGGTATGATTTACTTTGTCTTAGTTTTTGTACAGATGATGATGTAAATGCTATCTCTTTTGTCACATTTTGGGATATATGTTGTAACATGGAATATGCTTGTACATGTTGTAAATGGATATGAATATTAATGAAAAGAAATTTTGGTGATGTCTGTCTCTTTTACTTGTGGTCATGAGTTGAGAATGAATGTCATAGTCGCGAAAAAATTTTCCCTGTATTTTCACAACTTGTGTGATATAATTGTGAATGATATCTTGCGAATTGCGCGTAAACGGGTACCCGGATCCTGAGGGGTCGACAGTTACACGCACCTGATTTTTCAATAAATCTGTTGTCTATCAGTCAAATTACAAAGGATTTACAGTATCGGGCGATTTTTGATCCATATTCTCTTGTTTTTCAGGACATCCTTACGAGAAACGTGATTGGGCGTGGCTATGAGAAAGGAGGCCTCTATCGCCTCAATCAGACTCCTTTTGCTGGAACCTCATCTTTACCTGTTGGACTCGTCTCTCCTCTGCTATGGCACCTGCGCTTTGGACATCTACCGCTTCAGAAACTGCGCCGTGTGTTACCCCAGGTTTCGCCTCACATGTCTATTCAATGTGAGGCTTGTCAGTTGGGAAAGCATCATCGGTCTACCTTTCCCAATCGTCAGTATCGAAGTAGTACCTCCAAGTTTGAGTTGTTTCATGTCGATATATGGGGTCCGAGACGTGTTCCTGATCATCAGGGACATAGGTTTTATATAGTTAATGTGGACGATTTCTCTCGTGTGTCATGGGTATTTTTGTTAAAGAATAAATCTGAAGCAGGGAATATTATCATCAATTTTCTTAATGAGATTCGTAATGTTTTTTCTACATCTGTTAGAATTGTGAGAAGTGATAATGCCCTGGAATTGTGTACTCATGTCCTATCAAGTTACTTCTCATCCCAAGGGATCATCCACCAAACATCATGTGCCTATACCTCCCAACAGAATGGGGTCGCTAAAAGGAAACATCGCCATTTACTGGATGTAACCAGGTCGCTTCTTATACAGAGTCATGCTCCTCATTCTTTCTGGGGTAACGCTGTTCTTACAACATGTTACATCAATCGTATGTCGTCATCTGTTCTAGGTGAGAAGATCCCTTTCTCTCTTATCTTCCCTGGAAAAGAATTATTCTCCCTTACTCCTCGTGTGTTCGATTCGGTTGCGTTTGTCCACCAGTTGTCTTCCGGGACTGACAAGCTCTCTCCTAGGGCTATCAAGTGTGTCTTCGTTGGGTACTCCAGAACCCAGAAAGGGTACGCGTGTTATGATCCATTGCGCAGGCGGTACCTTGTCAGTGCAGATGTTACATTTTTTGAATCTGTTATGTATTTCTCAGCCTCAGGTGATCAGTTGATACCCCCCCTCCCCCCGCTAATACTGATGCCATTTACATGTCACCACCACCACCATCACCAATACCACCACCAGAACCGTTACCATCTTCTACACCTACTGTCGCTATACCTGTTTCACCATTACCATTTCATTACACCCATAGGCCTGCTTCAGCTCATGGTCATTGCTCATCACCTAGCTCGCCCAAGGTATGTTCTGAAGATATTACTATTGATGGATCTGATGATTTTTCTGAGCATGATGTGTTACAGAGGTCAGAAGAGGACACATATGATTTAGATGTTCCTATTGCTATACGAAAGTCAAAGCGGAGCTGCGCATCATATCCTTTAGCAGCTTCTGTGTCATTTGATCGACTAACTGGAGATTTCAGGAATTTTGTCATCGCATTGTCAGCAGTAGCTATTCCACGGAATTACCAAGATGCATTGAAGGACGGTAGATGGCGTCTAGCCATGGAGGAAGAAATGACAGCTCTTCAGTCTAGAGGAACTTGGAGTCTGGTTCCTGTACCTGCTGATGTGTCACCACTCACCAGTGAGCTACAAGTGGGTATTTACAGTCAAGCAGAATGCAGATGGCAGTATTGACAGATACAAGGCTCATCTCGTTGCTCGTGGCTTTACACAGACATATGGGTTGGATTATCTTGATACATTCTCGCCAGTGGCTCGCCATTCCACTCTACAGATCTTGCTGTCTGTTGCGGTCACTCGTGAGTAGCCGCTATACCAGTTGGATGTGAAGAATGTGTTCTTATATGGTGACTTACAGGAGGAAGTCTACAAGCAACAACCACCTGGTTTTGCTGTTGAGGGGGAGTGTCCTAAGGTGTGCAGACTTCATAAGGCTATCTATGGCCTTAAGCAGAGCCCCAGAGCGTGGTTCCAGAAGCTCTCAGACCTCTTTGAGAAACAGGGATACAAACGTTCTAATGCTGATCGTTCCTTGTTTGTACAAAAGACTTCCAGAGGTATCATAGCAATCATGGTCTATGTAGACGACATTCTGATTACAGGTGATGATGAACAGGGAATAAATGAGGCAAAAGAAATGCTGGGTCGTGAATTTGTTACCAAGGACCTTAGACTTCTTAGATATTTTCTGGGACTGGAGTTCGCCAGAAATCCTTATGGGTTGGTAATGTCTCAGAGGAAACATGTCACTTACCTGTTGAGTGAAACAGGAATGCTTGGTTGCCAACCTGCTACCACACCTATGGATCCTAGTACGAAGCTATGTGATGGTGATACAGAGGAGGTGGATAGGAGAAGATACAGAGAACTGGTGGGCAAACTTCTGTATGTCACTATCACTAGGCCCGATATAGCCTTTGCTGTGAGTCGAGTGAGCCAATTCATGGAGCAACCACGTCAGGTACACATGGATGCCATACATATGATACTCAGGTACCTCAAGTCATCTCCAAGTGCGGGTTTGTTGTTAAAGAAAGGCGAGGTGATTACTATCTGAGCCTGTGTAGATGCCGATTATGCAGGGTATCCCAAGGACAGGAAGTCCACCTCCGGGTTTGCTATATATGTTGGAGACTCTCTAGTCTCATGGAGGAGCAAGAAACAAACTGTGATGGCAAGGTCTAGTGTTGAATCTGAATATAAGGCTATGGCCCAGGTTAGCACAGAAATGATGTGGGTAAAGGCGGTGCTTACAGATTTATATATAGAAGTCCCACTCCCTATGGCTTTGGAATGTGACAATCAGGCGGCCTTGTTCATTGCAAATAATCCAGCATTCCATGAACGAACCAAGCACATTGAAGTTGACTGTCACTTTATACGTGACATGATTCAGAAGGGATTCATTGCTACATCCCATGTCAGATCAGAGAATCAAACGACAGATATTTTTACCAAGGCATTACTGCGAGGCCCGTTTCAGAAGTGTGCGTCCAGGCTGAGCATGATTGATATCTATGCTCCATCTTGAGGGGGAGTGTAAACATATATTATTCACTTATATACCTTTTTGTTATTTTTCTTTCCCGTTGGACTCTTTATGTAATTTACCCATAGGCTACTCTCCTATATAAGAGAGCCTAGGGTTGATGGAATAAACAGGTTCTCTTATTTTCCCAACAGGCAACATGTCTGAGTCCAAGGTTGACATGCCCTCCACAGGCGCCTTCAAGGGTCCAGCGCCTATAGTCAGGATGGATGGGTCCAATTATGAGCTCTGGACTATGCAGTTCAAGAGCCTCATGAAGTCCAATGGTAAGAGACACATTCTTACCGAAGATGAACCAAAGGAGAAGACAGAGATATATGCCTCTTGGGAGGCAGATGATTCATATGCCAAGTGTTGGCTGTTCGGCACCTTGTCTATGGAGATAGCCAATGATGTTCTTCATCAGCCCACTGCCAAGAAGATGTGGGACACTCTTGCTGCAACATATTCGCAAGATAGGAATGAGACAAAGATCCTTCAGCTACAACATGATATCTTTACGATCAGACAGAATAGTCGGCCTTTCCATTCTATGTACACATCCTTGAGAGGGATGTTTGAGAAGGTGCACATCATTATTCCTCTTACAGCTACCCAGGAGCAACAAAAGACGTTCCAGAATGCCACAATGGTGGGTGTTCTTCTATCAGCTCTTGATTCTGACTATGACGCAGCCCGCTCTCAGATACTAGCAGATGCCACCATTCCTGCTATGGAGGAAGTCTATCGCAGATTCAGTCGGATTGTTGTCTCATCTTCTGCACCCAACCAGCCCCCATCAGCTATGGCAGTTCCTCGAGGTAGAGGAGGCTCTTCCTTTCGTGGCAGTGGACCTTGTGGTAGAGGAGGTCGTACTCGCCCATCCTGCATGTTCTGTCATCGTCAGGGACACACGGAGGACAGATGCTATTCCAAGCATGGTTTTCCAGCATCAACTTAGTTAGTGGACCAGGGCACCTCTCCATCAGTACAGACCGCGGATCAGCGGTTTGATGATCTTGTTGCATGGTTGCGTGATATCATGCCTTCTGCCTCTACTCCGTCCACAGGGGGCGATTCAGATGTTGTTGCCTCTGCTTCAGCTAGTACTTCTGCCTCAGTCACTACTTCAGGTAGCCCTTGTGCTTTTACATCGTGTATCTGTCATATTGGAGTATAGATTCTGGAGCAACACATCATCTTTGTGGCAACAAAGATATTCTTACATCATACCCGCAAATCCCGCATGGGTGAACAGTTGTAACAGGTAGCCCTTGTGCTTTTACATCGTGTTCTATGTCAGATTGGATTATAGATTCTGGTGCAACACATCATCTTTATGGCGACAAAGATATTCTTACATCATACCGGCAAATCCCGCATGGGTGAATAATTGTGATAGCAGATGGGATACATTCACCCATCACTGGACATGGGGAGCTTAGTTTGACTCCGTCTATACGTCTGCAGAATGTGTTGCATGCTCCCAATTTCTCCATGAATTTACTTTCTATTAGTCAGCTTATGAAGGATTTGCATTGCCGTGCCATTTTTGACCCGCCATCTCTTGTGTTTCAGGACATACTTACAGGCAGGGTGATTGAATGTGGCCGTGAGCAAAATGGCCTTTATCGTCTGGACCAGTCTCCCTTTGCAGGTGTCATCTCGCATTCCAGTGGCTCTGTCTCTCCATTCACGTGGCATCTACGTTTTGGTCATCTTCCACTCCAAAAAATGGGTCGTCTTCTACCGCAACTTTTGCCTGGTTCTTCATTCCAGTGTGAAGCTTGTCAGTTGGGAAAGCATCATCGGTCTACTTTCCCCAGTCGTCAGTGTCAGAGCAGTAGCTCCCCTTTTGAGTTATTTCATGTTGACATTTGGGGTCCGGGTCGTGTTCCTGATCATCAGGGGCACATGTTTTATCTTGTTGTGGATGATTTCTTTAGTTTGTCATGGGTTTTTCTTCTAAAGAATAAGTCTGAGGCTGGTCTTGTTATCAAAAATCTTATTATTGAAGTTAAAAATCAGTTTTCTTCTTCTGTCAAAATTACTCGAACTGATAATGCTTTGAAGTTTTGTACACGCTATATTTCTCAGTTTCTTGCGTCTCGTGGTATTATTCATCAGACTATTTTCCCTTACACATCTCAGCAGAATGGTGTTGCTGAAAGAAAGCATCGTCATTTGCTCGATATTACTAGGACTCTACTCATTCAGAGTAGAGCACCTATGTCTTTTTGGGGGGATGCGGTCCTTACTGCATGTTATCTGGTCAACCGCATGCCATCGTCTGTTCTTTGTGAGAAAGTTCCCCTTTCTATTGTTTTCCCAAACAGGGATTTGTTCTCCCTTACTCCTCGTGTTTTTGGGTCGGTTGCATTTGTTCACCAGTTGTCACCCGGTCTTGACAAGCTTTCACCTAGGACGGTCAAATAAGTACTTGTGGGATACTCTAGAACCCAAAAAGGGTACAGATGTTACGATCCCGTGCGCAGAAAATACTATGTTTGCGCGGATGTTACGTTCTTTGAGTCATTAATGTATTTTTCTCCGTCAGGTGACAGGATGGCTTTATTGCCTGTCAGTGACGAAGTCTTTGTCCCACCTCCTCCCACAGTTCCTATTCCTACTCCGTCATCCACTCCTACATCACAACCACCGTCACCACCACCTCCACCACCAACTGTCTCTCCACTTCCAAGGTTTTACACTCGTCGGTCTGGTCATGCTCACGCCCATCGCCAATCATCCAACACGCCTCTGGTTTGTTCAGATAACACTAGTATTGATGATGGTTCTGAAGATGTGCAGGATTCTATGCAGGAGGAGACAATTCAGGAGGATATTGGTCCTAATATTCTGGATGTTCCTATTGCTTTACGAAAGAAGAAACACAGTTGTGCCTCATATCCACTAGCATCACATGTTTCCTTTCACCATCTATAAGGGGATTTTCAGCGATTTGTTATGGCCCTTTCTACCGTGGAGATTCCACGGACATATCATGATGATTTGAAGATTGCTTATTGGCACTCTGCTATGGAAGAAGAAATGAAGGCTCTCCGAGCACACGACACTTAGAGTCTTGTTCCTACTCCGCCAGGGGCTTCTGATGTAAGCTGCAAATGGGTATTTACTGTTAAATATCGCCACGATGGCAACCTAGATCGTTACAAGGCATGACTTGTTGCTTGTGGGTTCACTCAGACACATGGCGTGGACTATTTGGATACCTTTTTCTCTAGTGGTGCGACATTCTAATTACGTATTCTTCCATCTGTTGTTGTGGTTCGTGATTGGCCTTTATTTCAGCTTGATGTGAAGAATGCGTTCTAGCATGGGGATCTCCAAGAAGAAGTCTATATGCAGCAGCCTCCAGGGTTTGATACTGAGGGGGAGTATTCGAAGGTTTGTAGACTTCACAAGGCCATCTATGGTCTTAAGCAGAGTCCACGGGCGTGGTTTCAGAAATTATCAGATCTCATTGAACGACAAGGGTTCAAGTGATCTAATGCAGATCACTCCTTGTTTGTGCAGAAGACCACCATAGGTACAATTGTTGTTATGGTGTATGTTGATGATATTCTTATTACAGGAGATGATGTGCAAGGGATACAGATGGTAAAAGATTTCTTGGGACAACAATTTATTACCAAGGATCTTGGAACCCTATGGTATTTCCTAGGGTTGGATTTTGCCAAGAATGAGCAGGGTCTTAACATGATCCAAAAGAAGTATGTCACTGATATGCTTGTTGAGACAACCATGATCGGGTGTCGTCCAACTTCAACTCCTATGGATCCTAGCATGAAGCTGTATGATGAGGAGACAGAAGAGGTGGACAGGAGAAGATACAGAGAAATGGTGGGAAAGCTTCAATATATAACCATCACTAGACCTGACATCGCTTTTGCTGTTAGTCGGGCTAGTAAGTTCATGGAGCAACCACAACAAGTACATTTAGACGTCGTTCATATGATATTGAGATATTTGAAATCTTCTCCAGGTGCTGGTTTGTTGTTTAGGAAAGGCACAACTCTGAATGTGAATGTGTGTGTTGATGCAGATTATGCAGGATGCCCTAAGGACAGGAAGTCTACGTCAGGATTTGCAGTTTTCATTGGTGAATCACTAGTTTCTTGGAAAAGCAAAAAACAGACTGTGGTGGCAAGATCAAGTGTAGAGTTTGAATATAGGGCTATAGCACAAACGAGTACTGAGATGATGTGGGTTCGTACTGTGTTGATGATTTTACGCATAGAGGTTCATCTACTTATGCCATTACAGTGTGATAATCAAGCCGCTATATCCATCGCCAACAACCCTGCATTTCATGAAAGAACAAAGTATATTGATGTAGATTGTCACTACACCAGAGACATGATCAGAAGGGATTGATTTGTATTTCCCATGTCAATTCAAAGGAGCAGACTGCAGATATATTCACCAAGCCATTACTTAGAGGGCCTTTCATGAAGTGTTCATCCAAGCTGAGCATGATCGACATCTATGCTCCATCTTGACGGGGAGTGTGGAGATGTTTCTATGTTCCTGTACTTTTCCCTTTATTTTCTTTTCCTCTTGTCTATCTTATGTAATTTACCCTTAGGTCTCTCCACTACATAAGAGAGCCTACGGTTCTCAATAACAAGTATCTCATACTCGAACCCTAACAGGTATGCTTGGACATACCCTACCAAAAAATTATCATCAGTCGTCTCTTTGACAGGCCTTCACAGAGGACCGAAGAAATGGGACTGATACCAATGTCATTTACATTTAGAGGCACAATCAATTTGGCCAGGTTTTGTGTTTCATGGAAAAAGCAATGTTGTGCTAATCCTTTAACGAGTTTAGTGAATCATATAGACTACCATTAACCTCTACTCGTTCATTGATTTTGAAAAACGATGAATAGAATAAACAAAAAAGGCAAAATGAAGAAATGGTACCAACTGGGAGAATGGAAAAGATTGGAAACAAATTCCTACGTAATGTAGTTAGAAAACTTTATTCATCAACTAAGCAAAAAAAAATTATGTCAATATTGCAAATATATCGCATAGAATTTATGCGCTATAGAGTAACACGTACTTTCTATGCGCTTCCTTATAATACACATATTTTATGTGCTTCCTCTGTCCCAATGTGCATAGAATCTATGCGATATGCTCTGCTACTCCAAAAAAATAAACAGAACCTTATATCCCAAAACCAACCTAACATTTGACTCCTCGCTTACTTACAGTCTTTCGTGAGGGGTACTCATTGGTATTGTTAGAAATAAACATGCGGAAGCGAAACATGGAAAAAGATAAAGAAGAATAAGAACAGCAGGATTTACGTGGAACCCTACTCCCTAAGGAGCGGGATGAAACCACGGGAGAATGCCTCAGAGGGTTGGTGTGTCTATTGCACTTTTCTCTCAATGGACTACAGGGGTGTGGGGCTCTATATATAGCACCCACGGAGTCTCTACATCCCATAGGTGGTAGATGTGGTACTAAACTCTGGATGAGGTAAATGGATCTCTCCAGGATCCATTTACCCATCTCCCTCATAGATGACGCATACAACGAATACTCCAACACTCCCCCTCAAGCTGGAGCATGCAATGCTCAGCTTGGACAAACAGAAAGAAACTCAACTCAACGTTGCAGGACACTGCGGACAATATCAACTCAACACGCACAATTGTTGTTGTCGAGGACATTGCTTCTCATACCGTGCAGGTGAGGAGGACAAACGGGCTGAGTGTGAGTCTGCTGAATCTCCTCGTCGGAGAGCATGTGCTCTAAAAATGCGCCTGTCAGAGTCACTGCAACTGGAAATGAGTCTCCACGTCAGAGTACTCTGGCCTGCCACAATATGTGGACAACTGCTCTATCTCTGAAAAGGACCGAAACTGAAAAGGTCGTGGAAGTGCAATCCTCATCGGAGTCCACGGTCGCTGGAGAATGGAGTCTGAAAGAAATCTCCTCGTCAGAAGTCTGGGTCACTTCCATCTGGCACAGAGAATGGTACACTACTCTAGAGTACCTATGATACCACCTGAAAATCCTTGCCAACATGGCATAGGGAATGGTCCTCTACTCTGGAGTCCCTATGGCTCACATGAAAACTCTGGCCAAAAAATAAGAAGAATGATGAGGACCACGAATAAATGATGGCAAACATATGGACATCTGAAAAAGACCGCATACTCGTGCGTGTCTGAAACTGGAGAGTCGGAAACATCTGACGTCGAGTATGAATATCAACTGTAGAGTCTGAACATCTGAATGGCCTCTAAAATTTTTGAATCTGGAGAATCTGACAATCTGGCATGTGACTCAAAACAATACTCCCTCATTCTCCCATACTTGTCGGGAAACATGACGTCAACCAAGTTGAGAGAATGGCTTCAAAAAAAACCAAATTGAGAGAAGACAAGAAAACGGGAAAACAACATGAACATTAACAAAAAATTTCCAGTGGCTTTTCAAATATTTTTTATAAGTCGTCTTACACATTTTTTTAAATAAGTCGTTTACCTATCTCTTTTTACGGCTTTCATCATTTTTATTTTACGACCTTTTTTCTTCTTTTTTTCTCTCATTTTTCTCAAAATACTTGTGTACGGCCTTTTCAAATGTATGTGCCTCCTTTAAATAAATACACGGCCCACTTTGGGTTCAACGCTCTCTCACTTTTTTTTAAATACTCACCGCCCACTTGGGCGACGCAGCAACAAAAACGGAGAAAAACATTTAAGGCCATTGGGCCCCCTATGCGCCACTAGGGTTTCCACTAATGGGAACCCGTCAAACAAAAAGGAACCGTCGCCGCCTGTAGCACATGGAGGAGATGGAGCGCGCAGGGCCCGAGCTCCTGGAGCTCATGCTAGATCTCACCCCTGTTTCGCGAGGATGCACGAGGGGATGCGTGTGGCCATGCTGCCGCCTGGATCTAAAGGGGATCACGCCTGGGAGTCGCGTGAGGCTTGGAGGTGCGCAAGAGCATGGAGCACGGCTTGATGTCGTCGTCTTCTTGGGAAGCGTTGCCCAGGGATCGAAGGTAGCACCTGGAACGATAGAGGCGCCAGGAGAAGAGGAGGATGTCGTCGCCTATGCTTGATGTCACCAAGGCGGAAGAGGATCGGAGGAGAGGCGCATACAAGCACCGCGCTGGAGGGATCTTCGTCACCTGAGAGGCGCATGCGCGATGCCTTGGAAGGAGAGATGCCTTAGAGGGAGGTGCAGGGTCCCTCGCGCCTCATGGGAGGAACCAGATCATCGCAGGTGTCTACACGTGGGGAGTTTCATGCCGTCGCTTGGAGGTCTGCATGGTTTTGCGTCGCCATCAGTCTGGAGCGCTGCATCGCAAGGGCTCGCAAGGGCGGTTGCGAGCATGGCTGGACTTTGGCAGAACTTTCGTCACAAATCTAAGGTTCAGAAACCAAGATGGGAGGAGGGCTCCGCTTGGGAGCATGAGAGGAGTCACATGGATGTGCGCCGCCTGCGCGCATATTGTGTGCCTGAAGAAGAGGTAGGTTGGAAGATATAAATCGACAGAGATTCGATCAGCTTTAGACTCTGCCTCCTGGAGCCTAGATCTGCTAGATGCACAACATGAAATAGAACACGAATGAACAGCACCACGAAGTTGCACGAGAAGACTGGAGCGTCATCTGTCATGGAGAGGAGTTTGGAATACGCGATTAGGGTTTCCAATGAAACCCTAGAGGACAAACTGTAGAACCTCTTTGATAAATCACAACTCTTGAATATAGAATTAATCTCTAGAAACAATTTTCAAAATCGAGTGTTGAATAGAAATAAGAATATGAAAACTTCGAGAATCGAACCCGCTCTGATACCATGTTAGAAAATAAACATGCGGAAGCGAAACATGAAAAAAGATAAAGAAGAATAAGAACAACGAGATATACGTGGAACCCTACTCCCTTAGGAGCGGGATGAAACCACGGGAGAATGCCTCAAAGGGATGGTGTGTCTATTGCACTCTTCTCCCAATTGACTACAGGGTTGTGGGGCTCTATATATAGCACCCATGGAGTCTCTACATCCCACAGGTGGTAGATGTGGTACTAAAATCTGGATGGGGTAAATGGATCTCTCTAGGATCCATTTACCCATCCCCCTCATAGATGACACATACAACGAATACTCCAACATGTATCATAGCACCTGACATTCCTTCCTCGTCCGCTATTGTTGCACCGTCCACCGCTGACACCTTGTGCCGCTTGCTCAAGTCGCCACCTCTCGTTCTCCACTTCCTTTTCTTCTTCTATAGTAACTTCCTCTCTAATAACAGTATGTCGATGCCTTCTATGATGTTTGGAAACTTAGGGTTCTATATTTTTATGGGTTTTTTTTACTGTTAGTTATTGTGTTAGTGGAACATTGGCCTTATGCATAACCTAAGATGATGTTGATGCATTTTATAGGAGGTCAAGGGCATCTATGTATTGCACGTTTGAATTGAAGAAATATAATGGTGACCCTAGTTGTTCGATCCTACGAGGTCTGGTATTGCAAATGTCCATGCCTTCCGAAGAGTTGTTGGAAATGGTTTGTAGGAATTTTTCGTTAGATAGGAACAACCACAACATCAAGATATCGCATCTCATTGGAACTGGTACAATGATGACAACTATTACAAATGATGATGATGATGATGTCCATGGTGTTTTCCTTAACGCCAAGACAATTGCAAAGTCAGCCCCCATAGAGATGGTAGTAGATGCATCTTCAATTGAATGTGCACCCAATGACCATGACTTGGGAGCACTTGGTTCTCCCCCTATGACTGATCTGTGTAGCGACATTCCACCTACTCAGGCATCTAATGATGAGAGTAGCAATATCAGTGAGGTTGTGCTGAGGGAAGTGAATCGTGTTCTGAATGATTGCTCGCCATAGATCACAAATGATGAGAAGAGAATGGAACTGAGGAAGTTGAAGACGATGTTATGCACGACCGTCTAACAGATGGTGTTCCCATTGCCTCTTCCATACAATTCTATAATGTGATAGGAGGTGATAGGCTTGCCCATTTTGAAGAGAATTTTTGAAATGAAAGTGGCATTAACAACATTGGCCATGAATTGTGCAGGGATCACACTTTATAGACAAAAGATGACCTTATCTTTTATGTGAAGAAGTACCACAGATTTTCCCATGACAACTTCATAATTAAAGTAACACATATCAACCACATTGGCTTGGTCCATCTTGTCCACGATGGACTCCAAGGGTTGCAAGTGATTTTTACGTGGCAATTATCGCAAATTTGACAAGATCTGGGTAATCTCTATGCTTGACGATCCACACTCATGCATCAACCCAACTGTCAGTCAAGACCATCCCCAACTTGACTACAACTTCATGGTCGAGAGAAACTAGAATTTATGAGGGGCAGGGCCCAACTTGTCCCAGAATCCACACTTAGAACTCATATTCATAAGATATACAACTATTGGTTTACAAAGGAAAATTCTGAGATGCAAATCGCAATCGTCTATGGTGAATGGAAATAATCTTATCCAAAGATGCCACAGTTACTACATGCTTTGCGGTCCGCCATTCTAAGGATTGAAATTGCAATCACACATAAGGAGCACCCCGATCTAATGAAGCCACATTGTCTTAGATTTCAACAGTGTTTCTGAGCATTTAGGATGAAGTTTTCAAGCATTATAGGCCTTTGATAAGCATAGAGGGACACATTTTTATGAGAAGTATTAGCATAAATTATTGACTGCATGTGGGATTGACGGTGACAAACATATTGTCCCACTTACCTTTGGCATTGTGGATGAAGAATTTGTGCCAAGTTGGAAGTAGTTTCTTTTTCTCCTGCGGATCCAGGTTATTGGGATGCATCCAGGTTCAATTTGTATTATATCGGATCGTCATACTTGGTAAAAAGTATGCCATGAAAGATGTTGATGTTGACCTGCTTCCACCATTTGCACAATCGCATTTATGTTCCCGACATGTGGTGAGCAACTTCAACACTGTATTCAAAAGCGGGTCCATGAACCCTAGTGATTGCAGCTGCCTTTCTGACATCCTCTAAGAAGTCCGCATACTTCATGAGGAAATTATGCAAATAGGATACCAATACCATCAGATGGTTTGAAACACATGATTATCCGAAAGAGCACTGGACTTTGGCCTATGATGATGATTTTAGGTTCGGCCAGTCGACCACCAATCTCAGTGAGAGTTACAGTATTGTGCAGCAGGATGCACATCCAAAAAAAATTATTGCTAAGTTGAGGAATAAAATTTTCCAATTACATTGTGTAGGAATTTGTCTCTAACAGATTGTGTTGTGGCCAGGAAATGATGAAAGTAGAACTGGCAGATTATGGAACATAAAAACTCATCTCAGGCAAATTGGAAAAATATGCACAACTAGAAAGTTGATAACACCACCTCTACGGAATATTTGATAACAATAATAATAATTGGGTTTAAAACACCACAATACAGAAATTCTATGACAAAAAAGTAAACAAAATAAGACATTACAATGTAGTCTAAGCTGTAAGTTTCAGCAAAATCTCCGCTTCATGAGCTACAGACAAATAGAGCAATAACACTACTTTTAAATAATCATTAGTTAAAAAAGGAAAACATCAGATGTGATAATATGTAATAATGTAAATCCAGGAGCTAAGAAAACAATTGTACATGTAAGGAATCAAGCTACTGACCTTCTAAGGAACATGACATGCAATTTAAACTTTTTAATAAGTTATTTAAAAAGAAAAAAACGCAGCTAACTTCTCAAGGGCACTGAAACGAAAAATACAAATATAGTCAAACATAAAATTACCAGAGTTGGAAATGCATCAATCGCTTGGATAACTGTTCTCATGAAAAGAACAGGTAGATGTGTGCGATCAACCTGATGATAATTTCCATTAAGGATATATCAGAATACAGGAAAAGAATATGACAATTAGATAATCATGATTCCATACCAGTTGGTTTAAAGATTTTCCCAATACTTGCTGTGTAAAAACAGTTCGCTGCTCAAAGCAAGCTGTGCAAGCATCCATGATCTGAAAAAAAGAGGGAAAATCAGCCGATCTCATATAAAATATTGAGAAGTTTCAACATGCAGAGGGATGATTGAAACCTTTTTAAGGGGCACTCCATCTCTGTCAGGGTTTATATCGTGAATAGCAACCAACACTTCCACAGGTGTTAATGCAGGACCTGTATGAGCTGAACCCTGTAGTCAAAATTCAAAAGATTAAGGTCCTCACTAAAAAGACATATTCATAAATACAAAAAGTTACTGTGTAACAGTATAAATACCGAAGAATATAATTGCCATGGAAAATATCAAATGCAAAAATTAATATTGGCACGAAAGCTTTCTTTTAAAGGCTACAGGATGAACACTAAAGTTCGGTGTTCACCCAAAAATTTATTAGAAGAAAAATGAAAGGCTGCAAAAAATTATTAAAACTCAACACCCTAAGGACTCCAACAATAAGATACCAATTGAATAACATTTTTCAAATACAGTCTGGCTGATCGGTAAACCACCTTATTTTCCTACAAACACGAGGTTTGTGTTGCTGGAGTAAAGACAAGGTGGTCCAACAAAAGAATCGCACAACTCCCCCATAAATTCTGAGCAAAAGTGCAACTAATGACAAGGTGGTCTACATTTTTGTGTTGCTGGAAGTACCCCAGATACAATCAGAGGTGAAGGGGAGAGGCAGCATCCGCTACGCATGCCCTAACCCTACACAAGAGGACACACCCACATCCCTCCTCTCCATCGCGACCAGGAGTCATCACGACCCGCTTGCCCACAAGCGGGAACGAAGAAGTGGGTGTTTACGCCATCACAAAGAGAAGAAACATCTAGAGGAGGCACAACTCAAAGCACAAGATACACCCTTAGTGATCCGAACCTGAGCCGCAAGCCCTCACATAACCAGTCTGATCTAGACCCATACCCGACCAAGGATGCAAAAATCGGTTCCGGCGGCCGTTTAAACGACCGTTTAGACTCATTCGGCCCTCGACCGCATCGATTGCCTTTAATCAACTATGTAAACGATCAGACCGCTTAAACTGGTGTAATCGGTCGTTTACACGTCCTTTAAGCGGTCGCGTTTTGCATTAAGGTATACATAACCCCCTTTGACCCGATTCATTTAAAACCCAAAAATTCCAAAACCCCCCATCTCACGCCCAGACCCCCGACTCCCTTCACATGTAACCCTAACCTCCAAAACCCATAGCCGCCCACCTTGACCAACGTATAGCCTCACCGCCCGCTGCCTCCAGCCACTCTGGTTCATCGATGACTCTCCTTCGAAGCCCATGTGACCGTGGTCCTCACCTAGCCTCGCTGCCACCACCGTCCTCGCCTCGCCGCCGCCGTGGACCTTGCCTTGCCTCAGTGTCACCGTGTTCCTCGCCTAGCCTCGTCGTCATCGTTGTCCTTGCCTCACCTTACCGCACTGACCGTTTAATTTCCGTTTAAAACTCCTGCATATCATTTAATCAGTAATCAGTGACCCTAACGACTGTATACCGCATACCATTTTTTGCAACCTTGTACCCGACAAAAGTGGGACTCGGTTTATATGATCAATCACAACTATATCAAAACCAGAAGGATCCAGCCAAGGCTCCATCAGAGTTGAAAAAGGTGCCACCCATCTTTCATTGCTGCATCCAATGGAGCTTAAAGTGATGATCACACTCCCCCCAAATCTCCATTGGTTTACATCGGAGTCTCCTCAACTTGCATATCAGCTTCCGCCAAACCTCCAGTACTATCATGACTCCATACCCGCTCTAGTAACAAATACATCCCGTTTGATTAACATAGAACCCAAATCAGAAACTCCCTCACTTGCCTTACAGTGACCACCATCAAGAATGAGAAACCTACAATCTTAAGTAGGTCGCTATTCGAAGAATAAAAATTGATAACAAGCCAACAATGATGTTAACACCAGCATAGTAACCCAATGCCAACCATATGGAGATTATCTCCACTAGGGTGCTCGCCGACTTTAGCAAAGATGTTAGCATGTCAATGATGTCTACTTGTCAATGCTTACATGGAGGGAAAGCCCCATCACGGATTAGAGATCATCACCAGGAGATCTATCTAGCACCATTAAGGACAAGGCATAAACCAATCAGGCACACCACTGCTCAGTGAAGACATCATGAGGAAGCATCTTTTTTGAGGAAATGTGAAGTGGAGGGTTCAGCCACCAAACATTACTTCCTGAATCTGCAGACTTTACAGGCTCGTTAAATGGCTTTCAAAAAGGAGACCTGTGAGCTTTGCTACAAAACAAGAACAAGGGCTCAAGCAGAGGTGAACCATCTGGATCAAACTGAAGATGAAAGGCAATTGTTGCCTGAAGAACCGGAGGACCATGTTTTAAATTAGATCATTGTAATGGAGGATAAAAAATTGGAGATTGATTGGAGACAATGATCAAGGCAGAGATGGATCAAAGAGTGTAACACAAATATGAAATTCTCAAGGTGCTTTTTGGGACCTATTCCCTCTGGCCTTTTGGGACGAGTTACGAGTATGCATATAGCTGAACATCTCAAAGTGCTTTTTTTATGGTTGAAAGGTTATGCTGGGAGATACTTAAGATGCCTTCTTGATTTTAGTCTGAAAGGATGACGTCAAAGTGAACATCTTGTTTTGAAAGACGGATGGATGTTCTTTTAAACTCAGTCATTCTTATGCTTTTCTTTTGACTTTACATGTAATCCTCTTGAAGGGAAAATATGTAACTTTTCAAGGTTTATGAAAAAAACGTTGCTACCTGAGTCCCTTAAATCGGTTTATGATTTAAAAATACGAAAATCAGCTTATGATTTAAGCAATACGGAACTGTTACAGCTATAGAAAAAGACGGAACAATATTCATTCTATTGAGGTTCATGAGGAAACTGTTACAAGCGTTGTTGTGGATTACTTCCATTATATTAGCAGACGGGGCCAGGAAGTGATTGGAGTTGGTGTAGGAAAAGCACCACCAGGTTTTCGCATACCAAATGTGATGAGCTTTCTAGAGCAGTATCGTTGAAGGAGGTACATGATACGATGTTGAGACCAAGGCCTCAAATTTCAGCGAAATTCAGTCGAATTTCTGTCAAATATCGATATCCTGTCGAAATCGAAATTCGATCGTAATTGGTCGAAATGACTGAAATATGAGGGCCCTAGTAAAAAATGACCGAAATTTCGATCGACTTTCGATCGAAATTCCACCGAAATTCTGCTTCAGTCGGTCACCGAAATGGTGACCGAAACCGACATTTAAGGCCTTGGTTGAGACTTAATGAGAATGGGGTGCCAAGCCAGGATGGGATCGCAATTTCCTTCTACAAGAGATTTGGAATGCGGTCAAAGATGATGTGATGAAGGTAACTGGGAATTTATGCATGGTAATAGAGGCACTGAATTGTTGAAAATGGCTCATTAATTCATCCTCCCAAAAGGAAAATAGTGGAGAGAAAAATAATGAGTTTTTTATTCATAAGGCCCTAGAATTCTCTTATATAGAGGTGAAACATGTTGGGCAAATTACAAAAAGTAGACGGAAAGAAAAGAGAATACATAAGAGATTAATATCTCAACACTCCGCCTCAAGTTGGAGCGTAGATATCAATCATGCTTAGCCTGGAACATCATCTAAGGAATGGCCTTCTGGCTAGGGCCCTCGAGAACACATTCGTTATCTGCTCTGATTACCTAAGCTAACATGAGTGGTGGAGATGAAACCCTTCTAAATCATGTCTCCGGTGTAGTAACAGTCTACATCAATATGCTCGGTCCTCTCATGGAAGGCTAGGCTATTGATATTGAAAAGAGCAGGCTGGTAGTCGCATTGGAGGTGCATGGGAAGAGTCACTTCAATTGCTAAGTCAGTAAGAACTGATCTAACCTACATCATCTCTATATTGTCATGTGCCATAGCTTTGTACTCTGATTCTGCATTGGATCTGGCAGCCATCGTCTACTTCTTACTCTTACATGACATTAAGGAACTCCCTATGAACATTGCAAAACCAGATGTAGACTTCTTGTCCTTGAGGTACCTCGCATAATCTGCATCTGTGGTGCAAAATGTAACGACAAAGGATGTGCCTATGCTAAATAGAAGATCAGTACCATGTGAGGTCTTCAGATATCTCAGAATCATATGGATTGCATCCATATGTTCCTGTCTAAGTTGCTCCATGAACTGACTCACTCTGCTCACTGCAAAGGATGTATCTAGCATGGTGATGGTCAATATAGGAGGAACCTAATGAGCTCCATATACCTCCTCTTGTCTACCTCCTCGGCGTCATCATCATACAGCTTCATGCTTGGGTCCATGGGAGTAGTGGCAAACCTGTAATCCGCCATGCTCGTCTAAGAGAGAAGATCTGTAACGTACTCTGGTTCATCACAAGACCTCGATGGTTCATGGCGAACTCTAATCCAAGGAAGTAACATAGATTGCCAAGGTCTTTGGTTACAAACTTCTGACCAAGGAAATCTTTAGTAGTCTGGATGCACTGCTCACCATCCCATGTAACAATGATACCATCAATGTAAACTAGTATAGCAAATATACCCCTATGAGACCTTTGAACATGCAATGAATGATTTGAAGTCGATCTCACGAATACCAGTTGCTCAATCAGAACCGAGAGCTTCCGAAATCAAGCTCTTGGACTCTGATTAAGGCCATATTTTGCCTTGTAAAGTCTATAAACCTTCTGGCGCTCGCCCTCAACAGCGAACCCATGTGGTTGTTGCATGCATACCACCTCATATAGCTCACCATAGAGAAACACATTCTCCACATCACACTGATATATGGGCCAATCCCATGTCACTACAACAGAAAGAAGGATCCGCAGCGTAGAATGTTGAGCCACTGGAGAAAAATCATGATAGTCCACCCCATGTTTGGGTGAACCCACGAGCCACAAGCCTTGCCTTGTAACGATCCACATTGCCATCTACTCGGTGCTTCACCATGAATACCCACTTGCAAACCATGATATATGCTCATGTAGGAGTTGTAACAATGCTACACGTGCCACATGATTGTAACATTGGCATCTTTCCTCCATGGCAAGACACCAAAGACTATCTTGTATCGCTTCATGATATGTTAGTGGCACCTCCACGTCTGACAGTCCCACGACAAACCTCCTGAAATCCTTTGAGAATCGGCCCAAGATAACATGGGTTGCAAGAGGATAGGTAGCACAAGTACCTCTCCGCTTTCGCGGAGTAATAGGCACATCAAGATCACATGCCTCCTCAACCTGTAAACCACCCTCCTAAGAGGGACCTGCTCATCCTGTAAAGAACCATGCTCCATAGACAAATCACTAGTGCCATTAGTAGAAATAATGTGCTCAGTACATACCCGGGACGTGTTGGATGATAGGAAAAGTCCATGAGAAGGGGGAACTGTGTGAGTCTTGTGAACGTAAGAGTCCAAGAACATGGTTCTAGAAGCTCTCAAACTTGATAGCACAGCAAGAATTCGTGAGATCTAATGCCAATCATTCACAATTAGTTAAGAGTTCTCAAAGAGGTATGTTGTCATCCTTGTTTATGTTGATATCATTGTTAAAGGGGATAATGAGCAGGGCATTCACACTGCCAAAGATTTCCTAGGTCAGCAGTTTGTGACTAAGGACTTGGCAGTCTACGCTACTTCCTTGGACTGGAGTTTGCCAGGAACCAACGAGGTCTGGTGATGACCTAGAGGAAGAATGTTACAGTTATTATCTCTTAGACAAGCATGACATATTGTAGGCACACCACTACTCTCATGTACCCAAGCATGAAGTTGTATGATGATGGCATTGAGGAGGTAGACAAGAGGAGGTACAAGGAGCTCGTTGGGAAGCTCCTACATGTGACCACCACTCGGCCCAGATATATCCCTTGCAGTAAGCAAAGTGAGTCAGTTCATGGAGCAGCCTAGATTGGCACATATGGATGCAGTCCATATGCTTTTGAGGTATCTAAAGGCCTCACCTGGTACTGGTCTTCTATTCACAGAGGTGCAACCCTTGTTGTTACAGCTTATGCAGATGCAGATTATGCAGGGTATCCCAAGGACATGACGTCTACCTTTCGTTGTTGATGGGGAGTGTCAGAAGGTAGTAACATATGGGTCAATGTACTGGGTGGTGGTGCAAGGGTAGGCACAGGAGCAGGAGTGTAGGTACTGGAAGTGGTGGTGGTGGAGGTGATAGAAGTGGTGTAGGTACTAGAGGTTGTGTACCCCTTGGAGGAGGCACAAACACCTCCTCCCCAAAGTCAGACGGGGTCAACTTGTCACATGTAGGAGAGAAATACATAATAGACTCAAAGAATGTGACATCACAAAACTAACTTAGTATTTCTGTTGAACCGGATCAAAACAGTGATGCCCCTTTTGGGTATGAGAGTAGCCTACAAAAACACACTTGACAGCTGTAGGAGAGATCATGTCATGACCATGCGTCAGATGGTGAACAAAGGCAACATAGCCAAACAATGGGGGGTAAGGGAGACCTTCTCTCATAAGATTGAAGATGGCTTGTGGTTCACCAATTAAAAAGCAGTGAGGATCGCATCACCTCGGAAAGAGTGAGGAACACGACTCTGGATCAAAAGTGTTCGTGTCACATCAAGTAAATGACGGTGTTTGTGTTCGACAACACCGTTCTGCACAGAAGTGTAAGCTTACGAGGACAGGTGCACGATGCCAAGAGACCTAAAAAACTCAGATAGTTGTAATGTGCAGAACACTAAGGCATTGTCCGGGCAAATAAACTTGTTTGTAGTAGAGAAAATGTTTTTATTTCATTATTAAAAAAATTAATGACATACACAACTTCAGACTTGTTTTTTCAATAGAAAAACCCAAGAAAGTTTAGAATAATCATCCACAGCAATAAGATAAAAAACGACATCCCAGGAGATTAGGAACACGACTGGGATCCCAAATATCCAAAAGAAGAAAGGTGATACTTCCCAAGCAGGCAAGCCTTGCACTGAAAGGAAGATCGCATGGAAACCTATGGGAGGACATGACACAGCTTCTGTAAAGGAATGTGGCCAAAACAAAGATATCACAAATAAGGTGAGACAAATCCAATGCAAATTGTAAAGGCACCGGCACTAGAAGACTAGACCAGTCTGTAGGCTATTCGCTGCTCACGACCACATCCAATCACCTTACCCATACGTATATGCTGAAACACAAGACGGTAAAAATGGCACGATAATACAAATCCATTGTGATCTGACTCATAGAAAGTAAGTTCATCTGAAAATCAAGAGCATATAAAACATTCTGCAGGCACATAGATGGCATTAAATGCGCCTCCCCGTGTCTTCTAATGGATCAATAAATCTCATTCACAATAACGGCTCATCCATCAATCTGTAAGAACTGAATTGTGCTCTGTCTCCACACAAATGGTGAGAAAGCACTAGAGTGCATGATCCACTCTGTCGTATCTGCACTGCTTCATCTTGCTTCCACAAAGCACTTTTTCCAGACTTATCTGTCGGCTTCAACTTTGTCAGAATGTGCTCCTTATTATTGCAATGTATAAGGGTCAAAAACTGTATGGACCACATCTCATAGTTGGTCCCATCGAACTTCGTGATGGGAGCCAGGCCCTAAAAAGCACCATATGAAAAGAAGTTGTCACCCTTGTTCTCCAACATGATGAAAACAAAAGCCATAACGATACTCGAATGGGATAGTAGACTGATTCAAGCGAGTCTATACAATCATAAAGAGGATCGGTTGTACGTGCATTCTCATACAACCAGACTCGTCAATCCTCGATCCACGCTAGACCCGAAAAAGGTGACTTATAAGAGTGTTGAGCCTTGTCACTTGTTACTTGGTACTTTGAAATAGTTTTACATCTAAGATTATATTGTGCGGGGAGCCAAAAGAAGTAGTAGACTATTTTTCTACTTTCTAACTTGTTATCTAGACAATGTAGAAAGAAAGCATTCGAAATCTAGTTTTCGTTTATGCCGCCTCTTTTTCGGATTACGCGATGAATACGTAACCTGGACAAACGAGTTGAAGGATATGGTTAGATCCTCAAGCGCATCACGGAAGCGTGATCGTCGTATCGAATACGATGAAGAATGACTAGTCGCACTAGTTGTTCTATGCAGCGGAAATTAAAAAAAAATTCATGTGACGAAACCACATGATCCAAGAACACTTCTCTTATCGTTTCGTCTAAACCACAACCAAGTATTAGGTTTACCTCTTGAAGCGTGGTTGCGATCAAGTCTCTAAACGAAGAGACCTCCTGTCTCAAGTCCGATCCGTCGGAGGAGACGCTTGCGAGCGCGGGGATGAACCGCGTGCTTCTCGCAATCCAAGTTGATAATCCAAGTGGTGGATCTCCTGATCTCGACACACGAGATCCGACGTCTTCTTCACGAGCAAGGCATGCCGAAGTAGACGGAGTTCCACGAGCAAAACATCGGGCAGCATAACGACGGTGCCGCGGCGATGGAGAGCCTCTCTAGGGCATCCATGGTGGACAGCCATGAGAGGGAGAGAAAGAGAAAGAGAGAGAGAGAGAGAGAGAGGGAGAGAGAGACTTGTTGTCTCACTTATGTGTAAAGAAGAGCAATGGGGTGCCTCTCCTTTTATAGGGTTTTGGGATCCATGGATCTCAATCCATGTGTCAACATAAATCCAATGGTCCACATTAATTTGTGTTTCTTTCAATGGCCATGATTTGTTGCTAAAAACACAACAACAATTAATTTAATAAAAATCAAATATATATTAAATATAATTTGATTTATATCAAATCAATCTCCATTGGAGAGATAGGAAAGGAGGCAAGCCTCCTTCCATAAGGAGGGTGGACGGCCACCACATTCCTTATGGAATTGTGGCCGTCCCCTCTCCTCATTAGGAAGGGAGCTTCCTTTTTCCTATTACATGAGATCACATTATCTCATGATTCTCTCCAATATTTGCAACAATATTTGTTGCAAATTATTTCACAAAAATAAATCCAATTTATTTTGTGAACATTGCAATCATGCCATTGGAAATTTGTGAATCATATTCACAACCCAAAACAAAATGTAAATTACATTTTCAATTCAATGTCCAATGTGAATCCAATTCACATTAACATTTAATTAACAAATGTAAATCACAAATAGCTCTCTCTTATATATTATAAATCACATTTATAATATATATGACTAATATGGATATTGCTATCCACATTATTCATATCCATGATAATTAAATCATATTTAATCATCTTGGATCTCTATTCTTTTGTGTCCAAATAATATGAATCACATTCACATTATTTACATCTTCGATAATTAAATCTCATTTAATTATCTTGGATAACTCTCTTTATAATATGAATCAAATTCATATTATTCATGATAATTAAATCGCATTTAATTATCCATTTTCTCAATGCTCGCATACATAAATCAACAATAGAATTATCCATGAACTCCTTCAAGGATAATGCGCTTTCTCCGCAGATACTTGGAGATAAGGACAGGGCGATTGTATTGTTCCATGTATAGTGACATGGATATTGAGATCATATCTCAAATCCAGATCGCGGGCCTCCCATAGATGCTTGATTAAATCAAGACCGTAAATCTAACCTTCTTATTGCATCTGAATCACATTCAGATCAATGTCCAACACTTGGACCAAGATCAGATTACTTCTCTACTGAGAGGAGTCACTAAAATCCAGACCCGTTTCATCACTCCCTAGGAATGGAAGCGTCATGGTTATACAATCGTTTATGATCACATCACCCTCAGGTATTCCCAATACCTGTACATCCTGCATACTGGAAGACTCAGACTAAACCCGAAGTATTGGATCAACTTTTTACTATCTACTTCACGGTTTTATCAGTAAGTTTCTCATTCGATCATTGGGAGTCGGTATCGATCATATACTTTCCAAAAGCATATATCATACCTAGGTCTTGATCATATACTTTCCAAAAGTATATATCAAACCTACAAATTCAGTCAAGCTTCCAAAGCGAGACGACCGTGCGCACGGAATTTGATTCTTCCCAATATCTCATGAGTGAGCCCATGTCTTCCGGTTCAGTAACTGAACTTGTATGATCCCTTTGAGAGATCGTATTACTCATATGCCCTTATATGCACACCAGCGCGCCGGTGTATAGACCTTGATTAGGTCATCAACCTATTGGTCTGCCAAATGTACATACTCAGACATATAGTAACACATCTGTCTCCGGTCAGAGGATGTGTGCCTATATCATGACAGCATACGATAACCTAACTAATCTGACACCTCTGAATCTCTATTCCTATGCAGAGGACCTGCATCAAGAGGTCGGTCAAATATCAGCCTTTAGAGATAAGGATTGCCATCTCCTACTCAGGCTGGAGATCATCTCTTAACAATCATCTGACGGTGCTTGATGAGTCCTCAATCTAACTCTTTAGATATTCATCCAAGCACCAGCCTCTATGATTCAATAGTTGAATCAACAGCTGTATGATCATCAAGATGGCCATGGTACATAACCCTAATTGTACTAAGGGACCTATTATGCAAATTATGTATTCTTCATTTCAGATTAAGGAGTGAATTGCAATAACATTTATTGCATAATGGCTCGCCGTGGGCTCGTATTTCCAACACGAGTATATTTAGCATGTTTTCTTGCATGACAGAGGAGCAGGTAGAGAGGACAGTCATGTCACTAAACCGTCCCGCAAGCCTAATATCTTCAGCCATCTGAAGCTGAAGCGGGACAAGAACCTGCCTGGAACCTGAGGGAGATGGTAGAGGCAACAAAGAGTAGTAGACTATGAAATCTAACTAAGAAAGATTGATGAAGAGGGGCTATAATTGGATATATGGATAGGGACATTATTTCCTAAAATCGACCCTTCATCAAGCAACACACGAACCAAGCTTGGAGAACAATAATAGTGAGTACGAGAAAAGCTTTCGAAGGATCCCGAGAAGTATCCTGATGTCATGAGCCGGTCCATTAGGTTGAGCCCAAGTAGATTGGACCGAGTTCATCGAGGGGCGGATCAATAGGTCAATGCTTCTTCTTTCTACAAACATATGATACGAAGGGAAAAGAGGAGGGAAGTGGGCATCAAGATTAGCAAAGCCACTATTACTATTATATCCAGATAAGACCACCTACTCAACTTAACTATACTCTGTTGCTTTTCGTGCTTATACCGCAAAATCATGTATGGCTGACTTATAGAACCTTATTCCAACTCCGAACGTCAAAAATCATTGTAAATAATAAATAACCTTTACCGATCAAAATCAGACCGTTTGGATGGCGACAAAGAGGACAGGAGAGGCCCTCTGTGAACCCCTCGGGATCCGGGTACCCGTTTACGTGCATCTCGCAATATTTCATGCACATCTGATCGCACAAGTCGCACAAAAACATAGAAAATTTTTCGCGCAATTATGACATTCATTTCCATCACATAACCACAAGGTAAAATAGACAAATAGCACCAAAATTTCTTTTCATTAATATTCATATCAATTTACAACATGTACAAGCATCTTCCATTTTACAACATATATCCCAAGTCTGATATAAAAGAGATAGCATTTACATCACCAACTAAACAAAAACTGAGACAAAATACTTCATACCGTCTAGTGTATACTCTGTCTCCAGGAAGCATGTATAGCTACTGAGCGGCTACTGAACTGCAGGCCGTTTGCCTGCCAAACATGTTAGGAAAGAAGAGGCGTCAGCGGAAGCTGGTACCTCCCAAAAACTTATAAACATAAACCGGCATTTAATATTTTCAAAAGCAACAAGTAGAAAGGCGAGAACAACTCAAATTAAAATTTAATTCTACTTGCAAATGTAAAAGATTTCCAAATTTTTAGTAAGAACATATCATGATCAGCCCTTACCCCAACATTTCCCACATAAGCATATATCTACGGTAACTCATTGATCATAAGTAAGTATATTTTATTCTCATATTACTTAGAGATCATATTTGTGAATTGTGATGATGGCAAAAATGAGACGAGAAGATATAATGATTTATTAAATTCTTAAGTCTAGTGGATAGTCTGTGGTCTTGGTTCTTGTGAAACCTCACACTATGACTCTAAGACTTGGGAAACGTCTTAGGGTTGGGATGCCTCCGTAGGCATGCGGTGTTGTATAATGCATCCTAACTAAGTTCCCAACACGTCCACTGGCTTAATGAGATTTCGAATTAGATTAGAGTCTTTTCCATTTACTCAACTCTAATTGTAGTCCCTAAAAACCTCAAGTGCAACTGTCTCAATGTAACTCTAAATTATGTAGATATAGATATAGATATGGATGGTCTGGATGTAGAATCGCCAAGTCTGTTGGCGAAAGAAAACTCAAGCGGTGAAGAAGCCAACAAAAGGGCTCTTCCGTCTCGCCCTCCAATTGGAAGCGTGGTCCAATAGAGGGATAGGTCTACTCCCAAACTACGCCACTAAGACGGGTGAGAGAGACTTCCCGGAAAAGTCGCTCTAGAAAAAGGCCCGACTAGTACGGGCGACTGAGGTCGTTCGTAAAACTGAAAACCAAGGATCCCCCGCCTGGGTCAGCAGAATGGTCTAAAGTCGGGATCCTAACGAGGCGTAAAAACACTGCGAGCTCGCGTAAAAACCGTTAAAAGGCTGGGATCCTAGACCCGCGTACTTGGCGGTCGCTGCCCAAACTGGGCTTCCTTTCCTCCGCCCAGTTGAGGGTCACCGCGCCCTCACACGATCAGGTGTAAAGATCACCATGACCGGCACTTAATATATGTCATTCATGATTCTTATCCAACTAGTTATCTGAATCAACATCCATTTGTCACGCCAAAATGAAGATGTATATGTACGATTATCTTGCTCGTCCAACTATTTGATTTTATTCAACAATAGAGATTGATTATATATCTACAATGAGCATCAATAGTGAATGTGATTTGATTTTTTTTATTTTAAAAAAATGCCTTTGGCCCATCTTCAAAGGATACTACACAAATTAATAGTGCTTTGAAGAAGTTAATAAAGATGTTTGGCACTTAGATATGTACTTTACACGGATTGAAATAGTAAAACATTGATGACAATAAGTTTTCAGATAATTGAATTAACCAGATCAGTGCACCCCTCAAAGTGTTGTCAAAACAAAACACATACTGCATTGCTTCTATGAGAAAGAGGAAGCTCTTGAGCTACTAATTGCCTTAAGCATCATAATCTTCAGCAGACCCATAATGGATTATTGAGAACATAGTCCAGATGATATTCACTATATAAGCCACTCACAGTTTCTTTTCTTGTCTAAATTCTTAAAAAAAAATTCTTCTGTCAATAAATGAGCTATCAACTTAATAACTCAAGTCAACTATTATCTCTACATATATGTGTCAAATTTTATCAGGTTGGAACCAATAAGCCTCTCTTATGCCATTGTTTCTTCATTATTCCGAGATGTCTATGAGCTCCTATTTATTTAAATTTTAAATCTAATATATAGTCTTTTAAGACCACGTTCTCACATCATTAGATTTGAATTCCCAATGTATTCCTATTATATATATTTGTGCCTAACTGTCGACCCTAACCTTCCGAATTCATTTTACTGTGTCATCCAAGGTTTTAATCAGTTATCTAACAGAATACACAAACCACATGTATATGTGTATAAACGAGTTCCTTCAACCACTTTTTTTTCATTATAGTACAACTACAGGCCACAGTTCCATAAGGTCTGGTCTTTCAAATAAATTCTAACTATCAGATTTAGAGAAAAATTTTGAATATACAACATTGCAAATTTCTAATAGCTTTAACCTGGAACTATAATCAAGCCTCTAGAGTCCATTTAATTAAGTATAGTCAATCAATATGTATATACAAGACATTACCACACAACAATAATCCCATAAAATAAAAGTAATATATTTTTTTTCATTCCAGATACTGGAATTTAAATCTAAGATTCTGAATTTAAAATTTTAATTCCTGGAACAAAGACAAACCCGAAGATTATTGAATAGGTCACATGGCAGCAATAAGGGGGAGAAGAATTGTACAAAAGATCATTTTTAAAGCATGCATGGTATACAAGGTAACAAGATGAGATGAATATGATTATACACATGTATGGCAGCAAATTGGAGGGGAGGGATGGTACCTTTATTTGGATCTCTAAGGATAGAGATCAAAGGCTTGCATGCAACTCCAGGAGCAAGAGATATGGGGGTGATTTGAGGTTCCAGGGTGGGATTTCAGCAGCTTGAGACTTCAACTAACAGCAGATGGTTGCTGCCCATGCTACAGCAGTAGCATCAACAGTAGAAAGGCTTCCTCTTCTTGATGGAGAGCAAGGCAGCAACCCAAATGACAAGAGCATCTGACCCAAATGTTGTGGAGAGCAGCACAACACCAAGGCCACTCGTTCTTGGTGGAAGTTTAGAGGGGAAATTGGGAAATTTTAAGTAAAAAGAGAAGGGGCTTTTGGGATATATATATAGAAGAGAAGGGGAGTTAGAGTTGACATGTGGAAGGGGGACTGCATGCCAAATGGTAAAAGAGGAACCAAGTGGCGGTATTAGAGAGCATATAGTCTGCTGTAGCAGATTAATTATTTTTTTTGCTGGAATTTGGCCGATACCACTAGTACTGTTATAGAAATTTATTTATATTTTTTTTCTTTATTTTATTTTTCTTCCTCTCTTCTATGAATATAAAAAATCGCCCGCAATCGCACCTCGAATCTCCGATTTCAACGCGTAATATCTTGATTTGATCGTCTCTGAAAGACGATCAATATGAGTATAATATTGATATACTTTCGGTTGAGTTTTGAATTCCCGAATTTTTTGATACGGTTTTTGTTTAAGATTAAATTTTGTGATTTAAAAATACCAAACGACCTCCGATTGACGAACGGTCGATTCCGTTGGTCTTGTTTCGTCAAATCGGATCTAATGACGGTCTTGGTCCGTTTAACGGTTTTCGAATTTTGCGTCGCGGCTTTTTCGCGGCACGCATTACGAAACGACCGATTTTTGGTCGATTTCGCCCGAACAACTTTTGATTCATGATTACTTTGTCGTTTTAGGTTGTTTAGTATTGACCAACAACATTATTGCGTTCATTGGACTCAAAATCGGACAAGTTCGGGTTTGTTAGGATATGGATGTTACAAATATAAAAACCTCAAAGGTAGTCTCGTCCTCGAGACTCGAGTTAAGGCTATTAGGTGTCTTGTTGGAATTTCATATGTCCATAAAAACCTCAAAGGGTTTTGAACTCATAAAAACCTGAAAGAGAAAACAAGCCATATTTTTATCATGTATCTATTTACAAATGCTTGTTTTGATGATTACATCAGAAAAGCTGCGGGTATCGTGCCCGCATGTCGGCTTCGGTCTCCCATGTCGCCTCTTCGACTCCGTGACGGTGCCACAAAACCTTGACCAATGAAATCTCCTGGCTGCGAAGCTTCTTCACAGCACGTCAAGTATATGGACTGGCTTCTCCTCATAAGTCAGATCAGGCTCCACGTCAAGATTCTCGTAGCTGATGACGTGTCGAGGATCGTGCACATATTTCCTTAGGTTGGATATATGGAAGACATCATGTATAGCTGAAAGATGTGGAGGAAGGGCTACTCGATATGCCACCTTCCCACTCTAGCAAGAATCTCGAACGGTCCAACATATCGTGACGCCAACTTGCCACGGACACCGAATCTCTGTACTCTCTTCATGAGAGATACACGGAGAAATACCCAATTCCCAACCTGTAATTGATAGAATGTCATTAATATGAGATTAAGTTAACTTGTAATAAAGGAAAGAGAAGAAGATTGGATACCTGAAACTCCAAATCTCTTCTCCGACGGTCTGCATAGCTCTTCTGGAGGCTCTGTGCCGTCAGAAGCCTCCGTCTCACAAGGTCAACAGCTCTCGCGGTCTCCTCCAAGAGATCCACGGAATAGAGAGCATGATCACCTACCTCCCGCCAACTGAGAGGTGTGAGACATCTCCGCCCATATAGGGCTTCGAATGGTGCCATGCCAATACTGGAGTGATAGCTGTTGTTGTACGTGAATTCCACCAAAGGCAAATGGTCCTTACAGGACCCTTTCCACTCCAAAGTGTATGCGCGAAGTAGATCCTCAAACGTCTGAATGGTGTGCTCACTCTGCTCGTCTGTCTGCGGATGATAAGCAGAACTTATCTTCAGCTCTGTCTGTAGTGCTGACATGAACTGATGCCAATAATGAGATGTAAATCTCGAATCCCTGTCAGACACTACCTCTCGTGGTATACCATGTAGCCTGATAATATTCTGCACATAGAGCTTGGCTAGTCTGGATGGAGTGTAAGTCGTGTTAACAGGTATGAAATGGGCTGACTTGGTCAACCTATCAACAACGACCCAAATGGAATCATGGCCTCCTGGTGTCTTCGGCAGACCTGTGACAAAATCCATAGAAATGCTCTCCCACTTCCATTCGGGAATGGGGAGAGACTGCAGTAATCCTGGTGGTCTCCTGTGTTCAGCCTTGACCATCTGACAGGTCATGCATCTGCTAACATGTAGCGCCACATCGCGCTTCATTCCATCCCACCAGAAATGTCGATGCAAATCACGGTACATCTTCGTGCTACCTGGATGGATAGATAACCGTGAACTGTGTGCCTCATCAAGAATATCTCTGCGTAGCTGCTCGTCATTGGGTACAACAACCCGTCCTGCCTTCCATAAAATAGACTCCATCACAACAAAGTCATCAAATTCGTCCTTGACGGCGCGCATGTATCTATCTCGGATCCAAGGATCTGTCTTCTGGCCCTCTACAATACGATCCCAAAGGCTGTTGTATCGAGGAGGCACGGCAGTAGAAAAGGATGCGCTCTCCTGAGGATGCTAATCGGTCAAAGCGGCAAGCGTATCCCATGTAAATAACCAGTTCACCGTACCATCAGCATGCGCTCTATTGCTGAGTGCATCAGCCACCACGTTTCCCTTACCAGGATGGTAAGAGATCGTGCAATCATAATCCTTCAGCAATTCTAGCCATCTGCGCTGTCTCATGTTCAGCTCCTTCTGATCAAAGATGTACTTCAGACTCTTGTGATCTGTGAAAATCTCGAAGTTCACCCCATAAAGATAGTGGCGCCAGATCTTCAAGGCGAAGACAACTGCCGCCAACTCCAAGTCATGTGTGGGGTAGTTCCGCTCATGCGGTCTTAACTGTCGTGATGCGTAAGCAATCACCTGTCCTCTCTGCATCAATACTGCTCCTAGACCTTCTCCAGATGCATCCGTGTAGACTGCATAGTCCTGAGTGCCTGAAGGAAGAGCGAGAATAGGCGATGTAGTCAACCTCTCCTTCAATGTCTGGAAGGCCTGCTCACATAAATCGTCCCAAATAAATGGAACTCCCTTCTGCGTCAACCGTGTCAGAGGACGAACGATGCGTGAAAATCCGTTGACAAAGCGTCTGTAATAGCCCGCTAGCCCGAGGAAGCTTCGAATCTGCGTGACAGTCTTGGGCTGCTCCCAAGATATAACTGCATCTATCTTCGCAGGATCAACTGCAATGCCTGCTCCAGAAATGACATGCCCGAGAAACGAGACCTGGGATAACCAGAACTCACACTTGCTCAACTTGGCATATAGCTTGTGCTCTCGCAATGTGTCCAAAACAATTCGTAGATCATTCGCATGATCCCATTTATTCCGTGAGTAGATGAGCACATCATCGATGAATACTACTACAAACTTGTCCAAGTATGGACGGAAGATACGGTTCATCATATCCATGAAAGCCGCAGGTGCATTGGTGAGCCCAAACGGCATCACCACAAACTCGTAGTGTCCATAGCGAGTCCTGAAGGCTGTCTTCGGAATGTCCGACTCGCGAATCCTCAGCTGATGGTAGCCTGAGCGAAGATCGATCTTCAAGAAAACCGAAGATCCCTGGAGCTGATCGAATAAATCATCGATGCGCGGCAAAGGATAACGGTTCTTCACCGTTCTCTTGTTTAGCTGTCTGTAATCGATGCACAGTCTCATGGATCCATCCTTCTTCTTGACAAATAGAACTGGAGCACCCCAAGGTGAAGTGCTCGGTCTCACGAATCCCAAATCAAGCAACTCCTGCAACTGCACCTTCAGCTCCCTCAACTCGGCTGGTGCCATGCGATATGGTGCCATAGAGATCAGTTGCGTATCTGGTAGTAATGTGATCTCAAACTCGATCTCTCTTTCAGGAGGTAGTCCTGGTAGCTCATCAGGAAAGACATCTGGATATTCAGATACTACTCGGATATCCTGTATCATCGGCTCCTGATCAGACACCTCCCGAACAAATGCAAGGTAGGAATCGCAACCCTGATCAACAAGTCGTTGGGCTCGCAATACTGAAATGTACTCCATGGTGGAGTCATGTAAGGTACCCTCAAAAGTGAACTCGGGTAAATCTGGAATTCTAAAGACAACAGTCTTCCTAAAGCAATCAACAAGTGCATGATGAGTGGATAGCCAATCCATGCCTAAAATCAAGTCGAACTCATCAAGGTGTAGAAGTAGACAATCTGCGAGCATCTCGTGTCCGCCAATAAGTATGGGCAATTGCCTGACTATCAGGGATATGACAAATAACTGGCCACCTGGCCCTCGGATGTGATATGGAGAAGAAAGAGTATCTGCGACTCTACCTAAAGAAGTAAGCAACCTCGAAGCAAGAAAAGAATGCGTCGCGCCAGAATCAAATAGAACATGGAAAGGTCAGCCCAAGACTGAGACCATACCTTTCACGACAGTAGCCGTTGAACATGTCTGCTCCTCAGTAACGGCATGTAACTGTCCCTGCCTGGCTGATGCAGCACTAGATCCCGCCACACTCTGCGTTTGTCTCTGCTGTTGTCGCCTAAAGTTGGAGTTCCTGCCACGGAAACTCCCTGAACGCTGTGTCTGAGGCTGTGACTGTGAAGGCTGTGGCTGAGGCTCGCCAGAAGCCTGTGGGCATTGTGCTCGGTAATGTCCCCACTCGTGATATCGGTAACACCGGACTGGTCGAGTAGATGGAGTAGTTGTGTCCGTGCTCCGAGCTGGTCCTGCAGATGGTCTATCTGCTCGCTGCGACCCAGATGATCGAGCGGACTCTGTGCCCCGTCCGGCAAGTGCTCCTCCTAGAGTAGTCGATGGAGAAGAGCGAGCACTGCCAGAGAACGTCGAACCTGTAGGTCGGAACCGTCTGGCTGACCTCTGCTGCTGAAACGGTCGACGTATCGGTCCAAAAGATCGATGCGGTCTAGGCGATGCTCCAGACGAGCTCCCGAAACGTCTCCCCCTGATGTCCTCGAACTTCTCCGCTGCATCGGTAGCCTCGGATATAGATGTGATATGCAGTCCAACCAGCTTCTCATGTACTTCCTCTCGCATGCCACAAATGAACTTTTCCAGATTCTCCTCTGGAAATGCGCCAGCTGCTCGTGTATGTCGCGACAACTCTGTGTATCTGATAAAGTAATCCCTGGCTGTCATCTGTCCCTGACGAAGCTCTGCAAACAGTCGGTGCTGGGACTCCTTCCACTTCGTAGAAAAGAAGTGGGCTCTGAACCTCGTCTCGAAATCGTTCCAAGTAGGCTCTCGGCCTAACTCGGACACTACGGCCTCCCACCATCGCTCAGCGAAGTCTGTCAGTGAATATTCTATGAAAGATAGCCATGTGTTTCGTGGCGCATGAATCGCCCTGAGCACATTTATTACTCTCTTTAGCAACTGCTCAGCATCATCTGGTGGACCTGTGCCCTCAAACAAGGGTATGTTGGCCCGCTGATAAGAAGTGAAGACCGACTGGTGTCTGTGAATGGTTGAATACTCGTGTGCATCCTCGTCAGCAAAGTCAACAGGGTCATGCTCCCTGTCTAAGTCTGCATCCTCCTCAGCTCCATGCTCTGGAATGTCCTCTAGTGGATCGTCAGGATGAGGCTGCTCCACCTCAACGGACTGGTGCTGGTCCTGCCGTATCCCATCCTGGGATGGATGGTACGTAAAATCTGATAGGTCCTCAAATCTCATATCTATGTCCGTCTGCCTGTCAGCAATCTCGGTCTGCTGGGCCAATATCTGCTCCTCTTGGCCTCTCATAGCAGCCTGCTGCTGCTGAAGATCGGTAAGTGCGCTCAGTATGCGTGCCACCTGATCAGAAGTATCCTGACCTGGTCGAGATGTCAAGGCTCTGCATGAGAACCATAATTAGTCATAAGGATGCCCTAGACAGATATTTATCATAAATGATTTTCTCCTCTTGGGATATAAGATGAAAATTAATGAACTTGGTAACATCTGTGGTTATTGAATATGAATGTCATATTTCCCTTCTCGAACTTACGACAAGTCGGAAGACTGTCTCTATTCGAGAACTTAATGCGATCGGTATCGAAATATTGCAAATGTGCGTATTGGGTACCACTGCTCTGATACCAAACTATGAACCCCTCGGGATCCGGGTACCCGTTTACGCGCATCTCACAATATTTCATTCACATTTGATCGTACAAGTCGCACAAAAACATAGAAAATTTTTCGCGCAATTATGACATTCATTTCCATTACATAACCACAAGGTAAAAGAGACAAATAGCACCAAAATTTCTTTTCATTAATATTCATATCAATTTACAACATGTACAAGCATCTTCCATTTTACAACATATATCCCAAGTGTGATACAAAAGAGATAGCATTTATATCACCAACTAAACAAAAACTGAGACAAAATACTTCATACCGTCTAGTGTATACTCTGTCTCCAGGAAGCATGTATAGCTACTGAGCGGCTACTGAACTGCAGGCTGTTTGTCTGCCAAACATGTTAGGAAAGAAGAGGCGTCAGCGGTTGATGGTACCTCCCAAAACTTATAAACATAAACCGGCATTTAATATTTTCAAAAGCAACAAGTAGAAAGGCGAGAACAACTCAAATTAAAATTTAATTCTACTTGCAAATGTAAAAGGTTTTCAAATTTTTAGTAAGAACATATCATGATCAGCCCTTACCCCAACATTTCCCACATAAGCATATATCTACGGTAACTCATTGATAATAAGTGAGTATATTTTATTCTCATATTACTTAGAGATCATATTTGTGAATTGTGTTGATGGGAAAGATGAGATGAGAAGATATAATGATTTATTAAATTCTTATGTCTAGTGGATAGATTGTGGTCTTGGTTCTTGTGAAACCTCACACTATGACTCTAAGACTCGGGAAACGTCTTAGGGTTAGGGTACCTCCGTAGGCATGCGGTGTTGTATAATGCATCCTAACTAAGTTCCCAACACGTCCACTGCCTTAATGAGATTTCGAATTAGATTAGAGTCTTTTCCATTTACTCAACTTTAATTGTAGTCCCTTAAAACCTCAAGTGCAACTGTCTAAATGTAACTCTAAATGATGTAGATATAGATATAGATATGGATGGTCTGGATGTAGAATCGTCAAGTCTGTTGGCGAAAGAAAACTCAAGCGGTGAAGAAGCCAACAAAAGGGCTCTTCCGTCTCGCCCTCCAATTGGAAGCGCGGTCCAATAGAGGGATAGGTCTACTCCCAAACTACGCCACTAAGACGGGTGAGAGAGACTTCTCGGAAAAGTCGCTCTAGAAAACGGCCCGACTAGTACGGGCGACCGAGCTCGTTCGTAAAACTGAAAACCAAGGATCCCCCGCCTGGGTCAGCGGATTGGTCTAAAGTCGGGATCCCAACGAGGCGTAAAAACACTGCGAGCTCGCGTAAAAACCGTTAAAAGACTGGGATCCTAAACCCGCGCACTTGGCGGTCACTGCCCAAACTGGGCTTCCTTTCCTCCGCCCAGTTGAGGGTCATCGCGCCCTCGCACGATCAGGTGTAAAGATCACCATGACCGGCACTTAATATATGTCATTCCTGATTCTTATCCAACTAGTTATCTGAATCAACATCCATTTGTCACGCCAAAATGAAGATGTATATGTACGATTATCTTGCTCGTCCAACTATTTGATTTTATTCAACAATAGAGATTGATTTTATATCTATAAAGAGCATCAATAGTGAATGTGATTTGATTTTTTTGTTTTATAAAAATGCCTTTGGCCCATCTTCAAAGGATACTACACAAATTACTAGTGCTTTGAAGAAGTTAATAAAGATGTTTGGCACTTAGATATGTATTTTACACGGATTGAAATAGTAAAACATTGATGACAATAAGTTTTCAGATAATTGAATTAACCAGATCAGTGCACTCCTCAAAGTGTGGTCAAAACAAAACACATAATGCATTGCTTCTATGAGAAAGAGGAAGCTCTTGAGCTACTAATTGCCTTAAGCATCATAATCTTCAGCAGATCCATAATGGATTATTGAGAACATAGTCCAGATGATATTCACTATATAAGCCACTCACAGTTTCTTTTCTTGTCCAAATTCTTAAAAAAAATCTTCTGTCAATAAATGAGCTATCAACTTAATAACTCAAGTCAACTATTATCTCTACATACATGTGTCAAATTTTATCAGGTTGGAACCAATAAGCCTCTCTTATGCCATTGTTTCTTCATTATTCCGAGATGTCTATGAGCTCCTATTTATTTAAATTTTAAATCTAATATATAGTCTTTTAAGACCACATTCTCACATCATTAGATTTGAATTCCCAATGTATTCCTATTATATATATTTGTGCCTAACTGTCGACCCTAACCTTCCGAATTCATTTTACTGTGTCATCCAAGGTTTTAATCAGTTATCTAACAGAATACACAAACCACATGTATATGTGTATAAACGAGTTCCTTCAACCACTTTTTTTTCATTATAGTACAACTACAGGCCACAGTTCCATAAGGTCTGGTCTTTCAAATAAATTCTAACTATCAGATTTAGACAAAAATTTTGAATATACAACATTGCAAATTTCTAATAGCTTTAACCTGGAACCATAATCAAGCCTCTAGAGTCCATTTAATTAAGTATATTCAATCAATATGTATATACAGGACATTACCACACAACAATAATCCCATAAAATAATAGTAATATATTTTTTTTCATTCCAGATACTGGAATTTAAATCTAAGATTCTGAATTTAAAATTTTAATTCCTGGAACAAAGACAAACCCGAAGATTATTGAATAGGTCACATGGCAGCAATAAGGGGGAGAAGAATTGTACAAAAGATCATTTTTAAAGCATGCATGGTATACAAGGTAACAAGATGAGATGAATATGATTATACACATGTATGGCAGCAAATTGGAGGGGAGGGATGGTACCTTTATTTGGATCTCTAAGGATAGAGATCAAAGGCTTGCATGCAACTCCAGGAGCAAGAGATATGGGGGTGATTTGAGGTTCCAGGGAGGGATTTCAGCAGCTTGAGACTTCAACTAACAGCAGATGGTTGCTGCCCATGCTACAGCAGTAGCATCAACAGTAGAAAGGCTTCCTCTTCTTGATGGAGAGCAAGGCAGCAACCCAAATGACAAGAGCATCTGCCCCAAATGTTGTGGAGAGCAGCACAACACCAAGGCCACTCGTTCTCGGTGGAAGTTTAGAGGGGAAATTGGGAAATTTTGAGTAAAAAGAGAAGGGGATTTTGGGCTATATATCTATATACCTTAGTTAAAGCTGGGTTTTCTCCCCAGCTCTTGCCACGTGGCTATCCTATCTTTTCTCCATTCTCAGTCGCTCATGCCTCTCTCCTTCCGTCCTTTCGATCGAAAGGTGTTGTCATCCAATTCTTTGTCGCGGGGACACGTAACTATCATATGTTTCTTTCTCTGACTGTCTCCCACGGTGCCTCTCATCACCCTCCCTTCTTATCTCTCTCATTACTCCACCGAGAAGAGATTTGTATCTCCTCAAGAACCCTCTCCCATCTCCCGTGTCGTGTAGCTCCTCTTTGTTGTCTTCGCTTTGGAGGCTTTCCCCTCCGACGACATTAGCGTCTTTCTCTCTCACCCATCTCAGACCTCCACCCCCCATTACAGCCTGAGAAGGAAGATAGAGATAAAGCTCGAAGTTCTGTTTTGTGGGTAATCGAAAAGGAGAGATGTGTGTATTCTGGTGTCATACGAGGGACTAGGTGAGAACGTAGAGGAGGTGATCTTGGTCGCCGGATTCGAGTATGCTTAAGGGGCTTTAGCTGGGTTTGGGGTGAAGCTGGAATGGTTGATGCGATCGAAGGTAATAAGTATTGAATCACCTTCCTTTTCTTCTTCTATTTTTTTGCTTTGTTGGGGAGGATAAACGAAACCCCGACGATGAGGAGAAAGAGGGTGGTTAGTGAAATGTCAAATATTTTGCACTTTGAGGAATTGCATGCAGTAGAATTGGTGTGCTGCCTATCTTTGAACGTTGAGGAGGCATTTGGGTTGTCTTTTAGCAGATGAAGGACAAGACAAGTATGAGAAGGATAGGTTCTTAGTGATGAATGATGATGAGGAGGAGCAGGAGGACGAGGATGATGGACGGTAGAACAACGACTATGAGGAGAGACACAAAAAGAAGTGGAAGAAAAAGAGGTATCTTTTCTGACGTTTTGCTTTCAATGCGAGTCATGGGCTTGGTTTTATGAGTATTCAGGTTTTACTTGCCGTAGGGAATCTGGGAAGAACCATGTTCTTGACGAAGATGATTACGAGCTCCTCCAGGATAACAATATCATGGCATTTTGCAGACCCGAACACGAGAGTTTGAGAGTTAGAACTTGGTATTCTTTTTGGTGCCTTTTTTGCTCTTTGTTTACCTTGCTGTCAATTGATTTCAAGGTAGCGAGAAGGTTAAGCATCAAAAGAAGGCATCAAGGGATGCAAAAGAGGAGCATTCGAGTTTTTTAGATGGCAAGGGTTGTGGTAAAAAAAATCAGGAAGTTCGGACTATTGAGGAAAAGCTGAAGAGAAGTATGTTTGGAGATGATGAGTGTGGGATCCATTTTGCCCATGCTGCTCTCTTAGTGTAGTTTTTTTGGATTTCATTAGATGTTTGTTGATGTCTCTGCAGCTACTTGCTCCTCTGGAGGACATTGCTGAAAAAGAGGACCGACATGAAGAGGAGGAAGGTGTGGATATTGGTGAAGATGGTGAAATGGATGTTTCATTGTGGACGAGCAAGATGTCGATGACGATGGTGTTCCTGCTGTTACAAAACATCCTCTTGTGCATGTTTTTATACCAGTTGCTGATTTGTTTAATTTGTCGATGCATGCAGAAAGGAAAAAATCAAGAAAAAGAACCCTAGACAAGCACCCAGTGTATCATCCTCTGCACTAGAAGTAGAGGAAGCTCATGATTTTTTTATGGAAACATCTCCATTGACATTTTCTCATGGTTATACGCCTTTATTACTTACAATATGATGATTCATTCACTAGAAGTGCCTACAAATATCATTCATGTGACACTGATTAAGGTCTTTCCATGGATTGTCACAATGACATCGCTGGATAATGGAAAACTTCCGAGTTCTTGAAATCAACATCTCTAGGTAGATCTGGGAACGACAGCTAAAGGCTACACGATGCTATCATACATTCTTTTTAGTTTAAGGTTCTTGAAACATACTACATTAGCGATTTAATTATTTGGTTTGGTTATTTTTCTTATTTAGACTACTTATATATTTTCTATTCCACTTATATGTGTAAGTCTGAGTCCAAGTTAACCACACAACTTACAGAACCAACCAATTACAATTTAGTTTCTCATTTGTGATATGTTATCATCAGTATCTCATAATATAACACAATTCTAATTTATAAGTTATAGTCCCTTTATATGCCCATAATAAGTAATTTTACTCCAAATTTCTCTTATTATATTTTCTTATAGCTTTATTTGAAATATGTGCTTGCAGAGTCTGAAGGATTTACTTTGCAATGTCTCATATTACCCTTGAGACTCTGAGGAATGTGTTTTGCAAAACTTTTGTTGAACTGTCAGAGATAATTAATGGTGTTCCCATAGTCGATGAAGAGACCATATTTAGTCTGGTTTCTGTCTTAAGTGCTGGTAGAAATGCAAACATGGGCGATCTAATCACATGTGAACTCTTCGCATCAAAACTGTGAAGATCTCCATGAAACATTGGGTAATTGACTTTATTTTGGGAAAAATGTGTTCTTGCAGTAATGGAGGAGGTTACTATCCCTCCCCAGCAGAAGATGACATCAGTACGGAATAAGAGATGACATGGAACAACTAGCTTACTTCTTTTGGTATTCTGTCATATTCCAGTCAGCAGCATGCTGTTAGGGGCATTGATATGGGGTGCATTGAAAATGTTTTGACGATGCTCCGTGTCCATTAGTTCAATGTAAGCATGTAAGAATTGATTCTGCAGTATCTTTTGCTTTTAAAACTAAGTATTGTTTTAGTGAAAATTTATTATTGTCTTCATTGGTGGTACAAATTTTTCTTCTGGTATTAGATTCCATTCATTGAGATGTATTGAGATGTATCAGAAGGAGTTGTGTTTGTGTCTTTTTAAAGACCCAGATGATCCATACACTATCTTTTGGGAGATTTTAATGATATTAAGTAGACTCCTAGGCCGCGGTGGCATACGATATTTATCTACTATATTTTTCTATGAAATGTCATCAAGACATTATCACTTCTGTCAAATGGTTTTAACATGGAACTTTTTGATGTTTACAGTTACTCTGGGTGATTCAAACTTTAGGTATGAAGTGTATGCTGAATCAGAAGAGAAAAATTACTTTGCATTCTTATCACACCAAAATATCCGAGGAGGCCCATAGGATTGTTGATGAGACAAGACTTAGTTTATGTCGTCAAGTTTTAAAATCTATTATGGATGCTCTCCAAGATGCCAACGCTAACAGAGAAATTGATGATTTTAAATAGTTGTTAAAATAGAATTCGTAAGATGTTTCCTGGTAATTTGTTGGAGACTGCAGTTTGCAGCTATTGTATATATACATACTGATTAAAACTTGGTTTGACATTTTTTAATTTAATGATATCCCTTTAACAAACTTGATTAGAATACGTGAAGCACTGAGAAACAACATAGCAAGTACATGTTGTGGGAGTATATCGCATGTTAAATTCACATGAACTACAAAAGATGATCTTAGTTATCTTGGAAAAACTTGCATGAATGAGCCATCTCATGTTAATCCTTCAAAATGGACAAGCGAAGGTCGGTTTGGCTATCAATCTTCATTGATTTATAGAGATTTATGATTTCAATTGCTTAGAAAATATACCTTCATGAAATGGTCGATATTACACATCTATTACTCTCATTTTATCTAATTTCAGCAACTCTGATTGCTACAATACTTTAAAAGCCTACGCAAATTTCAGATGTATGATCTTATTCTGGTAAATTTTGAATGAAGACCTGCATATATTTAGATGGTATAGATTGTACACAACAATGAAGAATTTTCACTTTCTGCACATGACATTCTTTGCGCATCACTCAGTGTATATAACGATTGTTAGATGGTATAGTAGTTTGCTTTTGGTGAACTTGGTGTATTTCCAAAAACATGAAAGATATATGCATAATTTATGCATGATGTATGTAAATATTATATTTTGGATTTTTTAACCGGTGTATCCCTCTTAATTTCTGCAATATCAGTTATACCCCTATCTTTTTTTGCAATATTAGTCGTGCTCCTACATTATTGGGCAATTGACAGTTGTTCTCTTCAAGTTAGTTTATGTCCATTCCTTTCTCAAGCAGACATTATCTCAGGGTAAAAATGTAGTTGGAAATAAAAAAGAGGGAACACATGTAATTTTTTGAAATTTATAGGGGCACAATTGTAAGTAAATTTTAAAAAATCAAGATTTGATTTGTATAAACCATGTTCTGGTTTATTTCACTGACGACAAAGCTAATTGATTTCTTTAAATTCAAGTTATTACCAATTCTTAGCAAAAATATTATGTTTATACAAGTAGAACATGGGCATGATTCTCATATACAACTTTCCTCTTCATCTGTTATTTCTATATATATATATATATACACATAAATACATACATATATATATGTATATATATAGTATTTTGTATATCTACCATAAAACATGGGTGAAGTTATGCAATTTTTGCCACATGTATTCTTTTTTAGATTATTGTAAGATATTAAATGGTTTGTAATTCATCTATGTTTTACATTCAAGCTATTATCAATTCTTAATGGATAAAACGGATATATTTAGAGATAACATGCTTTATCGAAGATATATATTAAGAGTAGAAAAAAGTTCTATTTTTCATATTGATCTCCTGATGTCTTTCAGCTCTTCTTCTTATTATACTTCAAATTCATATGAACCTATACAAGCTACTTTGTTATATCTTCATACAAGTTAAATTTGTAGCACGTTGGCAATCTGTTCCTATATAATCATAGATTCTAAATATTTTGTAGGTACAATGTATACTCTTTACAAATATATATCCTTCAAAGAGTCAGTCCATTGAAGCTACCAGACGGTAAACATATTATTCAGTGCTATATTACATGTTTTTGGTAGTTAATGGAACTTACATGAAAACTTATTATAGTTTGAACCATTTAAACATTATTTATTTGCATCAATATATGTAACAATATTTACCTTTTATGTAATTTCCCATTTCTAATTAGATGTGTTTTACATGATTAAATTTATTATGCACTCAAAATGCTTACTTCGTAATGTTAACATACACATATCAGAAAGTCTTAGCAATATACCATAACATACTACTATGAATGTAAATTTGTGAGTTTAACAAGAAGAAGTACATACAGCCCGCTGCGAAGCGTGGGTTTGTATCCTAGTATAGAAGAGAAGGGGAGTTAAGGTTGACATGTGGAAGGGGGACTGCATGCCAAATGGTAAAAGAGGAACCAAGTGGCGGTATTAGAGAGCATATAGTCTGCTGTAGCAGATTAATTATTTTTTTTTGCTGGAATTTGGCCGATACCACTAGTACTGCTACAGAAATTTATTTATATTTTTTTTCTTTATTTTATTTTTCTTCCTCTCTTCTATGAATATCAAAAATCGCCCGCAATCGCATCTCGAATCTCCGATTTCAACGCGTAATATCTTGATTTGATCGTCTCTGAAAGACGATCAATATGAGTATAATATTGATATACTTCCGGTTGAGTTTTGAATACCCGAATTTTTGGATACGGTTTTTGTTTAAGATTAAATTTTGTGATTTAAAAATACCAAACGACCTCCGATTGATGAACGGTCGATTCCGTTGGTCTTGTTTCGTCAAATCGGATCTAATGACGGTCTTGGTCCGTTTACGGTTTTCGAATTTTGCGTCGCGGCTTTTTCGCGGCACGCAATACGAAACGACCGGTTTTTGGTCGATTTCGCCCGAACAACTTTTGATTCATGATTACTTGGTCGTTTTAGGTTGCTTAGTATTGACCAACAACATTATTGGGTTCATTGGACCCAAAATCGGACGAGTTCGGGTTTGTTAGGATATGGATGTTACACCCTCGAGGGCCTAGCGATGGCCAACAAGGGCCCTAAGGGTACCGGCAGGGGCACGTATGCTTAAATAACACCCAACGACATTTAGGGAGGGTCTATGGTGACCCTTGGAGCGTGTGATGGCCCCAGCAGTGGTTGTAGTGGTGGTTGCAGCAGTGAAGGATGCATTGCATTAGCAACGTCGCAGCTCCAACGACATCAAGCTCGTAGATGCCTTGGGTCACGTGCAAGGGCCCCCTTGGAGGAGCTGTGGTGGGCACACGAATGGTGAGCGGCGCACATGACAAGAAGAGCACTGGTGTCGATGAGTGGGGGGGCTAGGGCATGGCAAGGCCTCAAATGTCGGATTTCGGTTTCGTTACGGTAAGCCCAAAAAAGGAATTTCGGTGGAATTTCGGTGAAACGGCCGGAAATTGGGAAAACGACTTGAAAACTCATTTTTTCAAAATTTAAGATTTGTAATGTTGTTTAATCAATAAAAGAAGCATAAATACAAGTTTTTTTGCTTATAATAAGATGTTATAATGTTCAGTACCTTAAAATAATGATTTCGGTCATCATATCAATGACCGTCCAGAGTGAAATTTCATATTTCAGTACACGGTTAAATTTTGGCATTCAATTTTTCTATCAATTCTCAAAAGAATAATAATACTTTTATTTAAAAATAAAACAAGACACACACAAGCACGAATATTTTAACATGTATGCCAAAATAAATGCATAGTAGAGCTTGTGATCGTAAAATGTATGTTATACGAGACTTGGAATTTGGAAACTTGGCTCTCCAAGACTTAAGTTAGGTTGTGAATTGTGACTTGTGAAGTTGTGAGATGGAATGAGAACATATACATTATATTTATTGGGTTTAAATAGGACCCTTAATGGCCTTATTTATTACAATGGTGGTTGGAATAGTGGCTTATATTGCAATGGTGGTTGAAATAATGACCTATAAATTTCATTTAGTGACCAAATAGTACCTATGAATATCAATAAGTGGCCTAGGCATGACATATGGTGACCTAGAACAATTTCAGTCGAAATGGACCGAAATGAACCGAATTTCCACCGAAATTCCACCGAAAGCCGTGAAATCTGTGAACAATTTCCACCGAAATGGACCGAAATGGACCGAAATGACCGAAATTCGGCCGAAATTTCGGCCGAAATCCTGGAAACAGATATTATACATGGTTTCGATGTCGGTATCGCCACGAAACCGAATTTCGACCGAATTTCAGTCGAAATTCGCCGAAATTTAAGGCCATGGGGCATGGATGCGCTACAAAAACTCCGGTCAAAGAACGTGCTCTGATACCATGTGGAGAGAAAATAATGAGTTGTTTATTCATGAGGCCATATGATTCGCCTATATAGAGGAGAAACTCATTGGGTAAATTACACAAAGTGGATGGAAAAAAAGAGAATACCTAAAAGAAATTAAAGATAATAAATATCTCAACAAAAATCAATTACCAGTATAGATGGCATTAGACACACTTCATTATCAAATGGGAATTATCTCATTAGACATGTCCTTGGCGATGTCTCGGCATTTAATCTAGGGAAGAGCTTGGTCGATGGCTTGCCTTGGTGCTTGCATTTGAGATAATCAATGATTGGAAGAGAAAGCAGACAAAAGGCTTGCTTAAGATAATTGACTTTTCCAAGGCTTATGACAATAATTAATGGAGTTTCATTTGGCCCACTTTGAGAAGGAGAGGCTTCCCAAACATATGGATATCTTGGATGAAGCGGTGCATAGCTACGATTTCTTACACGGTTCTAGTGGATGGAAGAGCGAAGGATCTTTTTTTCCTGCCCTAAAGAGGAATACATTAGGGATGCCCCTTGTCTCGTACCTTTTTGTGTCTTTGATAGTGACAGGCACGCTTGCTATTATAGTTAAAGGGGTAGTCAATTGCCATTTTGTCCATGGATATAGTTGTGAGGACATCCGCATTCCTCTCCTTCAGTACACCAATAATAAGGTGTTTTTTAGCTAGGGGCAAGGTACAAAAAGTCAGTATGCGGTATTTGTTCAGTCATGAGGTCCCGATCGAGTAAGAGGATATACAGAAGTATATGCGGATTATGCGGTTTGTATTATTTTAATTAAAAAAATTAAAGAATTATATTCAATTATGATGTCAGAGAAAAAAATACATCTTTCCTTTAGATTCCTACAAAAACATACTTTTAAAAATCAAAAAAAGTACCACAATAAAATAGAACCTATCCAGGAGTGTAATCCAAAATATAATTATTGGCAACACTAGAAAAGATGAAAATCGCACTTGACTTTCTAACAAAAAAAACTTATTGGTAAAATATAACCTATCCAAGAGTGTAATCCAAAATATAATCGTTGGTAACAATAGAAAAGATGGTAATCGCATCAGATAGAAAAGATCTATTCAAAAAATAAACCGAACTTGAAACAATAAACACAACAGGTAGATAATATTGACAAACCTAACATAATATTCAACAACAGCAGAATATCCTCTAGACAAATATCAAGTAAAGTAGAATCAATTTAAAAACATAACCGAGCCTTCCACGATGAGGAATGAAAACCATGTGCAAGTATAAGAACCCGGCATCAGTAGTGTACATATATTCAAGTACCTAAAATAGCCAAGGATGATTAGTGGCTTGATAATATTCATTAACAGTAGAAAAGAAGCTAATAAAATCACAAAAACATGTCAGCCCTTGAACATAATATTCAGCAACAGTTCAATAAATCTCTTGAACACAAAATGAGAACACAAAAAACATGTCACCAACAATAGAAAAGAAACAAATAAAAATCATAAAACATGTCATTGTTGCTTAACACAAATCGAAGTTGAAACTTGCAGTGTTTTAACTTGCTAAACAAACCAAAAGAAGCAACAACATGTCATCAAGTAGCAGGGTCAAATCAAAGTTGAAACAAGGTTACCACAGGTAGAGGCGATGGCGCAAGAACAGCCAGAGGCCGAAGACAGTGACGGAGGCCCACAGGAGCTATTGGGGAAGAATGTGGAGATGTAAGAACTCTTGTGTGGCGGAGGCGGAAGGCTGAGAGATTGGAGGAGTTTCTACGACGGAGGAGGAGGCGCTTCAGCCGGTTAGGGTTAGGGGTTTGTTGAGGTTGGGAAAGGTTTTGGTCGGGTATGTGCGTAGCTACTTGTCGAGAGGGGAATAATTGGGTTTCTGGCTTGTCGGATTAAGATCCCTTTACTGGATCTTAGTAATTGGATCGGGTCGCATATTGGACCACATATTCGACTGCATAGGCGATCTATGTGGTTTGCATGTGCGTGAGAGCCGCATATTGCTGCATATGTCATATGTGGTGCGGTTGCCCCTGTGCATGCGCATATGCGCCGCATGAACCACGACTCTGAACATTGGCTAGGGGGACTATGCGAAGCAAGGAATATGTCAGGAGTTTTAGACATTTAGGATCTACTGATCTTTTTTTGGGGGGGAAGGGGTTTGACGGGAAGCAAGGAACATGTAAGGAGTATTAGACATTTTTGGATCCATCTTCAGTCTGAAAGGCAAATCAGCCGTTATAATTCTGAACCAATCTCAGGAGGATGCGGACGTGTGCAACGAAATTATTGGATCTTCTAGGAATGACTTTCATATCACATACTTAGGTCTCTCTCTTACCAATGGAAGACTTGACCATGCGCGTCGTATCCCATTAATTGAGAAGTAGGAGAGCATATTGGTAGGACAGAAGTTCTCGAATCTATCGAAGGGTGGTCATTCTTTTGCTTAATTCATTCTTCCCATCATCCCCATCTTCTACATGTCCACAAGAGGTATCCCAACCGGCATCACTCAACAATCGGAGGCAATTATGCATCATTCTTTTCCGATCTATAGCTCAACGGGATGGTATTGGTAAAGGGTCACATATGGTGGATTAGGTTACTATCGCGTGGAAGAAATTGAATGGGGGGTTTGAAGTTCAAGTAGCTCAAGTTTTTAAAAAAAGCTCCTCTGACGAAATAAACTTGTAGAATTTAGGGCGACGGAAATGACCTAATGGAACATCTGATGTGTCGCATCTATAGGGTTACTGCGGATCTGACTGGTAAGAGGAATTATACTCCCTTTCCTTCATATCTATGGAGAGAAATATGTTCTGTAATGCCGCATATTCGGAAGTTGTTGAGACCACGTGTTGGTAGGGTGATCGGTTTCGATTTTAAAAGGATGATTAGACGAGAAATGGAGTGTTGGTAGATAGATACCGGAGGCTTTTTGCACTATCAAAGTATCTACTGATAAGAATATTCATATTTCAAAGGTGTGGACAATGGATCATAGTGACCCCTTTATTTCTTCATGCTTTTCTGGTCAAAAGTTACGAGATTTCTTGGATTTACTTTGGGGCCATGATGAATGGGAGGGTCAATCTAATGAGCATGATTCATGGACATGTGCAGATGGAATTTTTATGTGAAAAAGGAATATATAACGCTTCATATCCAAATGTGATAAGAGGTAATAAGGTTGATGATTATAGTCTTATCTTGAGTTCTCCTTTACCCACAAGAGTCAAGATCAACCTATGGTAGCTAAGGAAAGGTTGACTGATGATGAAGAATCTTCATGCGGGTGGACATGGAATACATATACAACATGCCGAGATGCAAGGGTGCGGCAAAAATTTTGGAACACTTGTTCTTTAACTGCACATGCTCAGAGGAATTATGGAGGTGATGGTGCTTCCAAGGTTGCACCAAGCAAACCTTAATGATTTTTGAGCTTCTATGTAAACCGCTTATGCCAGTTCTCCCATGCTAGTTCTCCCATGACTTTGTTATAACTTGGGTCATCTGGTTTTTGCAAAATGGGTATATCTTTAGGCAAGAACGGTACTATATGGATAATGTAACTCATCATGTTGGAGCATTGTTGATGGCATGGTCCTTGTAGACGTCTCTTAATCTAATATATTTGGATATAACTAACCTCGAGTTCAACCCTCGTTCCTTTTCAAATGAAATGATCGGATCAACACAAATTATATCTCTTCAGAAACCCCTCCCCTCAATCCCTAGCAAAGCCTTTCAATCCTACACCACTAACTAAATTATGATCATCGATCCGAATGTTTAGCACACCAATGGATTCCGATAGTCAAGAGAAGTATCCTATGAACAACAACACACACAGCTTGCGACCTTCCCAAAATCTGTCATTCTCACGTGACCTCCACCAGAAGCCACCACACTGACATCCTAGGACGGCGGTGTCTCCCAATGGTCAGCCAAACCATTGTGTCCCCTCCGACATTTCAGAGTTCCCCCCTCCTTCACCTTCTTGCTCTCACATCACGTCCCACCTCCCTTCTCTCTCCATCTATTTCACCCCTCATTCCATTGTCCTGCATATCGTGGCCAAGATACAAATTTACAAAAGGAATGGATGCGCCATAAGATAAAGAATATATATTTTTATAATCAAAGGGAAGACAAATGAAAGGAATTTCTTAAGTAAAAAAATAGATCAAAGTACTTCCAACAACGGTTTTACAATGCATAAAAAAGGATTTCCTTCTCTTTCATTATGACTTGTGCGCGCCTTTTATAAGTAGGAAAATACAGGGCGATCAGTTTCCTTACTAGAAAATACAAGGGAAAATGATTTCCCCCACTATAAGAAAACCAATACATCGAACAGTTCCTACAGATGTTTTCAGAAAAAAATAAGCCAGAGTAGTTGTTCAGACACAAATCATTACTAAACATCACCTCTAAAATGCGAGCAAGTGCCGTTTGAAACTTCTCTAATGGAAGATCGACAAGTCTGGGAAATATTGGCAACACCTGGAACCAGAAGAATAAACAACTAAGAAACATGACCAATTAGATATAGTAGCTTTAGCTAATTATATCCTGGATCAAGATAACAAAAAACCAGGATTTTATGTCAAATAAAACTATCAAAGGTTGCACAAGCATAACCTAAATAATTTTCCTTTCACAATATGTGTGATTTGTAAAATGGAATGGATTAGCGACTTCCAGGGGTTAACATATTTTTCTTATACTAAGCTCTGATCAAGATGTATATCACCCCCACAGTCAAATCAGGAAAAGTTCAACGTATTGACAACACTTCCATCAGTAAAATGTGAAGGAAATCAAAGTTTTTTCATGGCCACTCTCTGAAAGATGATGATTATTATCCAAAGGTAGATAGAAAGCAAAGACCCCAAGTAACTGTTGGTCCTGCCCCTCCGTGTGTATATCACCTTCAAACTAGCATTTCCCTTAGACAATGGATTCACCTCGGCTAGGAAATCTAATTTTCAACAAATATGCCCATCACAAGTGCACAAATCCATGCAGCAACATCTAATATGCAATCCTATACAACGAAAATCTGCCATGAAAAGATTTCCTATTATAAAACATGCTGATATTAAAGTGCTTCAAGTAAATGACTAATTGACCATATGACAACAACAACAAAGCCTTTTTCCCACAATTAAGTAGGGTTGGCTACAGGGATTTTCTGCCTCCATTCATATCTATTTTGGGTCCTTCTCGGGCTTAAATCCAAATAACTAAGATCGCTTCGGATAGTCTCATTCCAACACTTATCGGGCCATCTTCGCCCTCTCTTAACCGGCTCAACATCCAAAATCTTGTATCTTGTAATTTGGTGCATCAACCGACCTCCTTTGCAAATGGCCAAACCATCGAAGGCCTTAAATGTCAGATTTTCGTTACGTTTCGGTAAGCCTGGGAAAAGAAAATCGGTGGAATTTCAGTAAAATAATAGGAAATTGGGGAAATTAATTAAAAACTTACTTTTTTATAAAATTAAGATTTCTAATATTCTTTAACTCAATAAATGAGTAACATCATATGTTACAATTCCATGCACTTGTTCCATCAGTCAAGAAAGCAATATGATGCTTAGAAGCATGACCAGATTTGGAACTGAAATTAGAAACCATTAGTTTCACCTCTTGAACATGAAGAGAATGATGATACACGCAATAATAATGAAGAAAAATATGGGTCAAGAAAGAGTACTAGCAAAATGATTACTTATGTAAGAAACCTGAAGATTGAAAAGATAGCTTAGAACTTGTATCCAACTAAAATATTTTCAACATAGAAAAAATTTATTTTAAAAAAAAAACACACACACACATAGACACACATACACACAAAATTTTCTAACATGTATGTCTAATAGATGCAATGTATAGCTTGTGATTGTAAAATATATATACTATACAAGACACAAACAAATCAATTAACATCGAGAATGTAACGTCCTAAGCTTAGGTTCCTGGATTGTTAATCGAGAAAATTGTCCATGACAACTTGTTGGGTTCGAACCTAGTTGGACACGTTAACAAACACCCAAAATGTGTAAGCCCAAGTTTTCAAATAGCAATCACCATCAATTATAACCCATGGTCATGCTTCGTGAGTTTAGATTTGGGGCTATATTTGGGGTTTTGGGGTGTTACAACTCCTCCCATTTATATTCGCAATGTCCTCGTTGCGACATGCCTCATCACTTATTCCCAGTGAAAGTGGTAAATTAGCTTGTGAGCTAAAGTGTCAGGCAGGATGCCTAAGAGACTTGTCAATGCAGTGGATGCAACGGTAGCTATCGACGAAGAACATCAGTTAACCTAAAACCAGTTGAAAATACATAGCAAGGGGAGTGGAAGCATTGGTGTTCGTCATGATACCTTTAAAAGCCCTAGCAAAGAAGATTAAGAATGGGTTCATGGCAAGGAAGTGGTTAAGGCAAGGTTCAGGAAAGTAGTATGTGTATGCAAGGTTCAGAAAGTCGGAATGCAGTATTCTTTCGATCAGGCGGTCCCGAGCGAGTAAGCGGATATGCGGAAGTATATGCAGATTATGCGGTTTGCATTATTTTAATTAAAAATATTAAAGATATACATATATATATCTTTAGTTATTTAATTGTGATGAGAAACTATGTTTCCTTTAGATTCCTACAAAAACAAACTTTTAAAAATAAAAAAGGCACCACAATAAAAAGCTACATCGTTCATTTAGATATCCTAAACATTAACTTATTGGATTTAATGGCTACATGTATAATCGTTGGCACTTGGCAACAATCAAAATATTACCTAATCTCCTATAAACACTAAACTTTTTCATGAAATAATGCCGAAGAAAAAAATCATAATGAATAACATTACCAACATAAGATTGCCATTATCAACATAACTTGTAAAAAAAAGTAATAAACGATGAAGGTTGCATTATGCAAATAATAACTTCTATATTATAAACAAATCTTCCTGCTGACAGTGATAAGTTGCATGAAGAACTCCACGATGGAGGTGCTTCGATGGAGAATTTTGGAGGCTAAAAAGGTGCTTCGGCTGGCTAGGAAGTCAAGGCAGGATCATGTGGAGGTACAAGATGTGCTAGAGGTGGAAGACGCAGGCGTAGGAGGTACTGGAGGCAGAAGGCAGAGGTGACTTGGTGTTGTTGTATGGTTCAGTCGGTGAGGGTGAAGGTGCAGGCGGAAGGCGGAAGACGAGAGGAGGGGGTGGGGGCGAAGGCGCAGGCTCGCGGAGCTGCAGAAGGCGCTTCCAGCTGAGGAGTTGGTGATGCGAGCTCGTACAGTTGAGGAGATAAAGGAGGGTTAGAGTTTCCGATTGAGGGAAATAATATTGGTCGAGGGGTGGGAGACTAGGGATGAGAATGAACGTGAATATATTCGTATCTGATCCGCTATCGTATTCGTTTTATACATATTTTGACATTCATATTTGTATTCATTTTAAAATGGATGTGGATATGGATATCACTTCGACATTCGATAATATTCGCATTCCGTATTCACACACTCCTTTTTGTACATAACTATAGTAATAGATTTATTTATAACAGTGTATACAACATTTTATGATTGCATTCACCATTATCGATATAATTGTTATAAAATTATTATATGGCCCATATCTATTTTATGTGTAAACCATCATAAACATGTATACTTTAGTTAATCTACTAAAAATTTTTTTATTATTCGCATCCAATTCGTATTCGTTTTTAAGGATATGGTAACACATTTTTCACATTTGCCAATATTTGTATCCGCATTCGTATTTTAAAATGGATAAGGATATGATTATACTACATATATCCGTATCCGACCGTTTTCACCCCTAGTGGGGACTATTTAATTGAAGATTTGGGTATTTGTAATCGGATCTTTAAATGCTTCAACCGCCTATAACCCGCATGAACGATCGCATAAGCGGTTATGCACCCCGGCATATGCGCTTGGGCCACATATGGTTGCATATCGCATATAAGTCAGCCATGGGTGCCAGCATGCGTATATACTGGCCCCATATGTGGTCGCATGAGCCGCATTTCTGAACCTTGGTGTGTATGCGTTCGGACAAATCACCGAATAGAGATTAAGCGAAGTGTGACGGTATATAAGGGGTAAATGCGTCTTATGCGGTTTTCTAATTTTTAATTTAAAAATAAATAAATATCTACAAAATCACCCATAATTAAATTGAATTTATGAACAAATGCGGTCCAAAATTCCTAAACCCTACAGCATACTTAACCTATTCTTGTCAACAACAAATCTTGATATTTTTAGAAGTGCAAGACTATCAAGGCCTTAAATTAAAAGAATATATAAAAATATAATGGATATCAAATTCATGTTATACATGTTTAACTGAACAACCTATGGGATATTGCTGATGCACAAATATATATACTATGAGCATGGTAGATCTTATATGTAGAAAATGTAACAAAAGATATTAGAACAAAATCAAAAAAATATACACTGTAAATATGCATTTAGATAGTCTGAGACTTTGATGAGATGCTGAAAGATGACGATGTAAGAAGATTTTTTACAATAATTGTGTACATATCCACTATCACAGGGGCATAACGATAATGACTTAGATTTCAACTTAATAATGTCACATATGAACCAAGAACGTGGCAGTGGTAAGATTTGTCGACATAAAAACAAGATATCTTAGGAAACCAATAATCGAATACATGCAACCACTGTGAACATGCAGAGATTTGCGGCACATATGAAAAAAATGTGATTTAGGGTTACTGGAGGCAAAGGAATGCATAATGACGAGGAGCATGGGCGAGGAGCTTTGCAGCAGAGGGGCGTCAAGTTAAAGTGGCTTCGCGAAGAAGGTTGGGAGGCGAAGGCGCCTCAGGCGAAGATTCATGGCAGAGGTTGGAGATAGAGGGCTTGGGTTTCTGATGCAGCGTGAACAGATAAAATAGGGCCTCATTTTCTACTTTTTATCCGTTAATTAGAGGCCTAATTTTATTTACGTTTATTCGAGTCATCGCATTTTTTATTTAAATAAAAGAGATCGTGTGTGATCTCAAATTAGTTAGTCGGTTTCAATTTGAATTTAATTAGTTAGAGTCAAATTAGGATAAGGTAAATTTGAATTTTGGTTCAAATCAATTAGAGTCGATTTGAATTTTATTTATATCTTTGTAACCCCATCCCTCTATATAAAGGGATGGTAGTCTATTATTTTAAAGAGTTCAATTGATATTAAAAAATTGAGATTTTATCTCTATCTCCTCTCTTTCATCTCTCTCCTTCTCCCGCGTGATCTACGCGCTTCTTCTTCCTCGAATCTCATGCAACCGACTCGTTTTCTCTTCTCAACCACTCCAACTTCGTCTACCAAATAAATTCCGCCATAAATATTTATTTTTCTCCATCGCGAATTTCTGATTTGCATCAATTGGTATCAGAGCAAGACATCTTGATCGTCCTCACGATCTGGCGATCCCTCCCGTCGTTCACGTGAAAAGTCCAAAGGATCTCTCTCCATGACCGTGCATGCTGTCGATGTTAGACAAGCGTTATCGAATATGCTCCCAAAATTTGGGCCGATACGCCAGTTCTTGGCGTCCCAGATGCGAGAGGCATGGAATATCAAAGCATTAACACGCCCAACTAGAAGAAAATGCCGCCAAAAGGGCCTATGAAACTTCCGTCCAAGTTCCCGATGAAGAAGCGCAAGAAAAGATCGTCGTCTTCAACAATATGCTTGTTGTTCAGGTCATTTCAGACCTGCAGTCAGAAGAAAAAGGGACTCCAGCACCCTCCCGAACCTTCCAAGGGTTCCCGACACTACTCCCATGCCTCCGGCCTCTGCCAGCTCCACCCCCGTGCCACCACCCTCACCCGTTGCACCCGTACCCCTCGTGCTACACCCACATCCCCAGCCCCAGCACCTACAACCCCAGCCACAGCCCCACCATCGCCGCAAACCCCTCCCACCCCCCAAACCCCATCACCGCCACCACCCCTTCCCGCTGTACCTGAAATCCCAACAAAACCCCCCTCGTCGCTATCCCCTTACCCTCTCGCCGCTGCCCCCACATCCCCAGGCCACCCACTACTGACTGCCGCCCCCTACGCCTACACCGACCCTGACCCAGTCTCCCTTGCCTCCATCCAGGCCCTCTTCATCCGCTGCCACCCACTCCAACTCGGCAGTCGCACCACCCATCCCCCTCTCTACCCCAGCCCAGCACCGCCCCTAATGCCTCGTCTTACCCCCCTCCCCATGGTTCAGTGCCGCCACAACCCCCTTCCCGACATCGCTCGTACCCCCGACCCTCCCTCACAACCCGTATTGCCGCCCTTCCTGACTGACACCACCGACGTTGTCTCTACCCGCTCTTGAGCCGCCGAAGCCAACAGGACCCTAGATTTAGGGTTCTATGTCGTTTACGATGGGGAAATAAAGACCGAGTCTCTTAGATTCCTGGCTTGCTACCCAAGAAGCAATCCCGTGATATCAGGGATTTGGTATGGTTCTTAAAAATTGCAGTGATACACCTCATTTTAAAATATTTGCATAAGGGTTAAAGAGTGAGTATTTAAGAGGAGATAACTTGATTAAAGGGGTATGAAAATTGCATCCCACCCCTTGTTGTAGAAATATTTAAAAGGGAGTGCTGAAAGAACAAAATATGAGTGACTTCCTTACCCAATTAGGATTAGGACTATGGGTTTCACCTATTTAAAGGCCTCATAGCATAGTTCATTGGCCACATCTCCTCCTCTATTAAATTTATGCCATTGCTTTACTATGGGATCTCCAAAGGATGAGACGTTCAAGATGAAGATGCCTCATCAAATTTTTAAGCACCACGCAAAGGGGACAAAATTCGAGTGGGCACCCACCTTCGCGCCACACATGTTATTCCGTCATGAAGCCAATGGCTCAAACCCTCGCACCACGCACGCATGGATTCGACCGTTTTCTCCAGATCAGTTCTTCCTTGGGATGATCGAGAACGCTAGATTAAATTTATCAATCTTCAAACCAGCAGATCTAGCAATTCGTCGAGAGATGAATTTTTCAAGCGGAGGAGAACTAATGCAGCGTGAAACGGATAAATAGGGCCTCATTTTTTACTTTTTATTCGTTAATTAGAGGCTAACTTTATTTATGTTTATTCGAGTTGTCGTATTTTTTATTTAAATAAAAGAGATCGCGTGTGATCTCAAATTAGTTAGTCGGTTTCAATTTGAATTTCGAATTTAATTAGTTAGAGTCAAATAAGAAAAAGGTAGATTTGAATTTTGATTCAAATCAATTAGAGTCAATTTGAATTTTATTTTTATCTTTGTAACCCCATCCCTCTTATATAAAGGGATGGTAGTCTATTGTTTTAAAGAGTTCAACTGATATTAAAAATAGAGATTTTATCTCTATCTCCCTCTCTCTCGTCTCTCTCCTTCTCCCACGCGATCTACGCGCTTCTTCTTCCTCGAATCTCATGCAACCGGGTCGTTTTCTCTTCTCCACCACTCCAATTTCTTCTATCAAATAAATAAATATTTATTTTTCTCCATCGCAAATTTCCGATTTGCATCAATTTTACAGGGAGATGAGTATCAGAGGGAGAGAGGTGCTCTAGGAGAGAGGGGAGGGCTTCTTAGTGCTATCGGATCCGGATCTTGAAGATCTGTATCCAATTACCCAACAAGACTACAAGTGGCCGTACGGACCGCATATGCGCAAAGGGTGCATAGTTGTGCGCTTCAGGTATTCGGTTCGCTAAGAAGGGTGCATAGGTATATGTGGTTGTATATGCGGTCGCACGGGTCGCTTTCCTGAACACCGGGTTAGGTTCAAACCTACAAAGAGACCAGGTGTTCATGTTTGTCCTCATAGCACGAGAAACCATCGTGCTGAATGTTACAAGATAATAGGACCTTATCTGAAATGTGGTAAGAAGAGTCACTTCATTTGTGATTGCCCAAAGATGAAGCAAACAGATAATAGGCAGAAGAATGTGGATCCGAAAAAGAAAATAATGGGCTGAGTATACTCTATCATGGATTCGTGACTGAGCAGTCTGAAGATCCAAACCAAGTTGTGGAAGGTTCACCTCTTGTCTCAAGTTTCATGGCTAGAGGTGCTTTATGATACAGAAGGTTCTCATTCGTTTATATCCAGTAGATTTGCTATATTGGTTAATTTATAACCTACAGAAATGACATTTATAGTGTTAAGAAATAGAAAGCGGAAGCAGAATCGAAAATAAAGATAAATAAACATGGAAGAACAAAGATTTAACGTGGAACCCGACTCCGTGAGGAGCATGAAACCACGGGAGAAGCCCTCAAAGGGGCGTGTTATGCATTGCACTTTCTCAATGGATACAGGAGGTCTGGGGCTCTTTATATAGCCTCTCCGGAGCCTCCGAGTCCCAACACAGGAAATTTCGGACTATACACTGGATGGGGTAAATGGATCTTCTCCAGGATCCATTTACCCATCTCCCTCATATATGACGCATACAACTTATGCTCCAACAGTCCCCCTCAAGCTGGAGCATGCAATGCTCAGCTTAGACATCCAGAAGGAAACTCAACCCACGCTACAGGACACTACGAACAATATCAACCCAACGCGCACAACTGTTGTTGTCGAGGGCGTTGCTTCTCATGCCGTGCAGGTGAGGAGGACGAACGGGCTGGAGTGTGAGTCTGTTGAATCTCCTCGTCGGAGAGCATGCGCTCTGAACTGCGCCTGTCAGAGTCGCTACAACTGGAAATGAGTCTCCTCGTCGGAGTACTATGGCATGCCACAATAATGTGGACAACTGCTCCATCTCTGAAAAGGGCCGAACTGAAAAGGTTGTGGTTGTGCAATCCTCGTCGAAGTCCACGGTCGCTGGAGAATGGAGTCTGAAAAGTCTCCTCTTCGGAGAACCGGGTCTCTCCCATCTAGCTCAAAGAATGGTGCACTGCTTTGGTGTACCTTTGATACCACATGTGTCAACATGGCGTAGAGAATGGTCCTCTACTCTGGAGTCCCTATGACTCACATGAAAACTCTGGCCGAACAAAACAAGAAAAGATGGGGACCACGACAAAAAATGGCAAACACGTGCACATCTGAATATGACTGCAAACATATGCGTGTCTGAAAATCAGTCTCTCTGGAGAACTCGAAAATGGGCTACTCAAACATGGAGTGCCTCGAACTGGGACTCTGACCAATCTGAATGTCGTTCTGAATCTGCGAATCAAACTGTGGACTCGGAATCTGAACATGGAGTCTGAAAGTGTGCATGGAAAATCTTCATCTGAAAACTGTAGAGTCTGAACAACTGTTTGGCCTGGAATCTGACATCTCTGAAATTTAGAGAAGACCTGTGACTCTACATATACTCCCTCTTTCTCCCATACTTGTCAGAAAATGGCATCGAAAAAGTTGGGAGAAGACAAGATAAATAGGGGTACAAAATACCATTAAGTTGTTCACAAATTTGTTGGCTTTTCAAAAAACATTCAATATCATTTTTTTCTTCTTTTTTTTCAAAACACATTTTTTAATAAGCCGTAGACATTTTTTATCGGCTTTTCAACAACATTTTTATCTCCTTTTATTTCAATTTGTGTATGGCTTTGTCTTGTACGCGCCTTTTTTTTCAAAAACAACTTGGCCCAAAGTCTGGACCCAATGAAATCACCTCATCTTCTTCATAAATTTTCTTTTTTTTCAGTTCACTTTGAGCCCATATCTCTCTCCTTTTTTTAACAAGGTGGTTAAATGGCGTCTTCCTCGGGTTGCTGATGGTGCTTCCTTATCTCCTGTGCGATGTGAGGTGGAGGTTCGTGGTGTTCCATTCCTCTCTCGCTCGGCTCATTGCCTCTCCAAGGTTATCCGCAACTGGGGCCAGGTGGTGGCTATCTTGGATGATGGCCTCTCTCCGGGATCGGACTGGTCATGCACTAGGATACTGGTCGAATGCTCTTCCAACCTTTGCCGCTCCATGGCTGGCAAGTCTTTCTCGGAGATTTTGGACCTGGGCAGATGGTCCTTCAATCTCGAATTCTTTTTTCCGGCACCGGAGCCCTCATCGGTGCTATTCTCCGATGGATGCGACGCCCATGGTCTCAACGGCGACGTTTCAGCTTCGAAGGGCCACGTGTCCTCCGCGACGATTTCCGATGCGTCGCCGATGCATGGCGACCCTTCGCCTTCGCCGAGTTCGCATGGTCCCGCATGCAATCTGGGGCAGCCGCCCACTCACGTGGCTGGGGGCGCTTTCGAGGTCGATACGAGGCAGGCGGATATATCTGACTTTCCAAATTCAAAAAGATGCGGCCCCACTACTTGCTTTGCGGTGGCGTTTCCACTTCCCTCGAACGATCCGGACCTTACTCGGTCCCCCTCATGGGTCGGGTATGACCCGGATGTATTCGGTGAATCTCTCATGCTCTATGAAGGAATTCCTTGCCCTAATCCTATCTCAGCGGTCCCCTTCTATCCATCTCCGGAGGACGTTGTCTCCTTCTCTTCGAGCGCTCAATGGCCTTCTCCTACGTTGACGATTGAGCAGGGCTCTTCGGTCAAGACCTCCGAGCACGGTAACGAATCTATCCCTACTCTTGATGCTCAGCCTCTTTCTGCTGTTGGGAATTTCAGGCCTTCCGCCTCTCAAGGGGATTTCCCATCGCCTACTTCGCCGCTTCTTTCAAATCGAAGTGTTGCCCTCTGGGATTCCTGGAACGCCTCCATTGCGTCCCCGGTTAGATATGGAGTGGTTTTTGGGCGACGTCGGGACTCTGCAATCGCGGGGCCTTCTTCTCCGCAGGTTCTTGTATCGCGGGAGACGGTGGCGGAAGCGGCTGGCCTTCGCCGCAGGAATCACCGTCGCGCTTAAGCGAAGCATATCAGTAGCCACTTTTTTGGGAACAATTTTTGTAATATTTAATGAAGATACTGTCTTGGAATACTCGCGGTCTAGGTGACCCTAGCCGTCGCAGGGCCCTGGGATCACGTTTGCTCGATTGGGATTGTGATATAGCCCTACTAACAGGAATCAAAGCTTGGCGGACTTGACGACGTGCTCTGGAGATCTTTTGGGGCGGGACCGATGGATGCCTTCTGCTCGTTAGACGCAATTGGCTCATCTGGTGGCGCTATTGTCGCTTGGAGATCTTCCAGCTTCTCTTTACGCAGCTCTCGAATTGGTCGTCATTCTATCTCTGTTGTTCTTATGCACTTAGCCACTAACGTAACCATGGCTTTATCTTGTATTTATGCTCCATCATGCCACAATGCACGTCGGAATCTATGGGAGGACTTGCTTGCTGATGCCGCGGCATTCGGGGATATTCCATGGCTCTTGGGAGGGGACTTCAATGTTACATTACTCTCATCCGACCGTCCACGCGGTAGGGGGGGAAGGGATCCAGGCTCTGATGATTTCCTGGAATTCATAAACCATTTGGCTCTGGAGGATTTGACCCCCGCGGATATAAAATACACTTGGCGCAATAATTCATCTAGGTCGCGTCTCGATCGATTCTTGGCTAACTCGCATTGGATGACGATGTACCCCCTGTGCTCGGTCTCCTCTCGCCCTAGAGCTTTTTCGGACCACAGCCCCATCTTGTGGGATTCGGGAAATTCGTCTCGGCCTCGTGGTATTTTCCGATACGAGAAGAGCTGGCTCCGGGAGCCCAACTTCAAGGAGATGGTGAGGCTACATTGGACTCAGGCATCATTTACGGGCAACGCGGCTCATCGATTCGCTCTTAAGCTATCTTCTTTGCGTCGTGCTCTTGCATCCTTCAAAGTCCTTACTCGTCAGGCTCGGAAATCCGTATGCAACGAGGCGGAGGCGACAATTTCTAGACTGGACCTTCTGGAGAATGACAGGGACCTCTCCCCGGAAGAAGTTGCCGAGCGAGCTTCGGCTACTCTCATCGTCGCGGAGGAGGACAGGAAAAGAACCACTGAATGGAGACAACGCTCGCGCATCCGTTGGATCAAGGAAGGGGATGCTAATACTGCTTATTTCCACCGGGTCGCGAGTGCACGTAAACGCGCAAATACTATAACGTCTATTCAAATTGGGGCCGCTACTTATCAATCGGACCGCGACATGGGCTCGGCTATGGTAGATTATTTCAGGAATTTCTTCGATCGTACCCCCTCATCAACTTGGGAGTGGACGGCTCCGGATGTCCCCACGCTTTCCTCACCGGATGCAGCTGCTCTCTCTCGGCCGTTAACTATGGACGAGCTCAAATCCGCAACATGGGATCTTAATGCTGACGCCTCTCCTGGGCCGGATGGGTTCCCCATTGCATTCTATAAGGACTTCTGGGACGTTATCGCCAACGATGTTTTGGAGGTGGCAAGCGAATTTTGCGAGGGAAACCATGGCTTCAACAGAATAAATAGGGCCTGCATGGTTCTCATACCAAAATCCCAAGGTGCGAGGCGGATTGAGGACTTCCGCCCTATTGCAATCTCAAATGGCATTTACTTGATCATTGCGAAGGCATTGGCTCGTCGATTGGCGCCTCTCCTTGACTACCTTATCTCCCCTTGTCAAGCTGCCTTTGTTCAAGGAAGGCAAATCTCGGATTGTCATGTTCTGGCCTCGGCAATCATCGACGGTTGGCACAAGAATAGATCTAAGGGGATATTATGGAAAATCGACTTTGCCAAGGCTTACGATTCTTTGGACTGGAGATTCCTCTGGTCAGTTCTCAAATCTAGGGGGTTCCCACCGCTGTGGATCACCTGGATCCGCCGATGTGTGACCACGGTTTCTTTTTCATTATCTATCAACGGTCGGCCTTATGGGGGACTCTTCCAGCCTAGAAGGGGGGTCCGTCAGGGGTGCCCCCTTGCCCCTCTTCTCTTTGTATTGGCGGCAGACGTATTGCCTCGAATGATTCATCGCGTTGCTGCCGCTGGTCTTACTGCAGGATGCTCGATGGGAGACCTCCATATCCCGCTCCTCCAATATGCGGACGACACTTTATGTTTTATTGAGGGGGAAAGGGCTCAATGTGCAGGCATGGCCACTACGGTCCAACTATTTTGTGATATGTCGGGGCTCCGCATCAACGAAAACAAATCCAGCTTCGTGCCCTTTGCTCTCTCGCCCTTGGACATCGGGGCTTGCTCCTCCATTCTGGGGGCTGCTCCTGGGACTCTTCCGCTGGCCTACCTGGGGCTTCCTCTTTCGGTGGGAAGGACTCGGCTGCGCGATTACCAAAGGGTGGTGGAGAAGGTTGAGTCTCGTCTGGCGGGTTGGAGGTCCTCGCTGCTTTCTCGCGGGGGTCGATTGGTGCTGCTTAAATATGTTCTTGCGGCTATACCCATTTATTATCTATCGACGCGGGGCTTGCCAAAGGGGATTAGGTCTCGCCTGGAGAAATATATGAGAGCTTTCCTTTGGGGTAGAAACGACTCTACTCGAAGGGGGATCCACCTAGTTGCTTGGGAGGATATTTCTCGTCCGAAATGCGTCGGGGGCCTGGGCGTCCGGCGGATGGAGGTCATTCGTGATGTTTCCCTTATCAAATGGGCGTTGAGACTTGTTAGCAACAAAGAGGATTTCTTTCTGCGATGCTTTCGCAAAGCGGCGGGAAACGCTCTTCTTTCCGTCTTTGACGGTCGCCCTATGGATCATGCATCGCGCTTTTGGCGTGAGGTCTTTGGGATCTTCAACCGCAACCGATCACTATTTCGACCGTGCCTCGGAGATGGGTCTTCATTTCGCTTCTGGACTTCGGACTGGTCTGGTAAGGGGGTTCTCAGGAACCTCTTCCCGAGACTTTTTGCGCTGGCAAGGGACAAATTCGCTTCGGTGGGCTCATGCTGGATCAACGGTTCGTGGTGCCCGATACTGGTCGACTCTCTTTCAGATCATCGGATTTCGGAATTCAGCTCTCTCATGTCTCTGCTTGTTGATGCCCCAACGCCATCGGGTGGTCCTGATCACTTCATTTGGGGTGCGGGGTCCTTCTCAGCAAGGAAGGCATACTTAGCTCTTCTCCCCTCCGACGTTCGTTCGGAGGCCTCTCTTATCAACCATTGCAACTTCATCTGGGGTCTCGGGCTTCCGGAAAGGATTGGTATATTTTTGTGGATCCTTAGGCGGGGTCGTTTACTTACTCGCGACCGTTTGACATCTCTATTCCCTCATACCTCCGGTCTTTGTGGCCTGTGCGACTCGGTGGTGGAGTCGACAGACCACCTCTTTCTTCATTGCGAAAGTGTTCGGTCCATATGGGATGACATTGCCTGGGTTAATCTCTCGTCCATGGAAGCTTTTTGGGCTAGCCTTGCGGCGGCTGCGTCTCGTCCGAGATCGGTGATTCTAATCCCCTTCGCGCGTTTATGGAGCATCTGGCTGGGAAGAAACAAAGCTATCTTCGCGGGTCAGCGATTCTACATCGAAAATATCATCATCGACGCAAATCGCTTTTGTATGGACTGGTCCTCTGTGTAACTGTTTGTAGTTATGGGCCTCGGATATCACTATTGATATCTGCTCGCCTATACCCTCTCCCCTTTTTCCCGCTGTAAGTATTCTTTTACATAAACCTTAATAATATGGGGCGAACACCTACGGGTGTCTCCCCCTTTTTGGAGCGTCAAAAAAAAAAAACAATAAAACTAGGCCCAAATATGGGGGCCGAAAGAAGTCAGCCCAATAAGACTTTTGTTGTTTTTTTTGTTTTTTTTCTTATGTGTCTGCTCAGGCCGAAAACATAGGGCCCCCCAAAAAAATTATTTTTAAACACCACGGGGTACGGGCCCTTTTATTTTACCGCTAGGGTTCCCAACTGGGAACCCTCTTCTTTACGATGTCGCCGCCATCGCTAGATGGAGTTGGGAGGAGGGCACCGCCAGAGGATAATGCCGCCTGCAACAATCAGAGATATCGCCAAGGCCTGCCGCCAAGGCTGGGAGGGAAGCTGCACGGTGGGGGAAGAGGCAGATGATGTGCCTCCCCTGTGGAAGGAGGATCTTTCTTTGCCTCCTGGAGCGTCGCGCGACGGGAGATCAGATGGGTTCAGGACCTGGAGCTCAAAGCAGAGTTGACGCCTGGGATCTGTCTCACGCCGCCTGCGCGAGACGAGAGAGGAAGTGCGTGTGAGGAGCGCCTGGGCTATGAGATCGAAGACCCTCTTGACGGGTCTGGATCGTTGGAGGATCCTCGGCAGTACGACTGGAGACACGCGTGTGCGAGGAGGGTGTTACTTCAAGCTTGGATCGCCGGGTCTGGATGGCGCACAAGAGGTGCCCTGCCTTTGCGATTGGGGTTTGGAGATTCGTCACCTGGGCTGGACCATATTCAGATGCATCTGAAAAATATCCTCGCATGGAGAGATGCATAGCAGGAGGACAGAAGTGCACGGCTTGTAGCTCGCGCGAGGGATCTTGAATGCCGCCTCTTGTAGAACAGAGCATGTTCGGCTCATCTTCATGTTGACGTAGAATAAGGGTTTTAACAAAACCCTAGATGACCTTCATCTTCCTTTGAACTCACAATAGATTACGAAGAACAGAAATAATGAATAAACTTCAAATCAAATTAGCACTGCTTGCGGAATGAGGGTTTTATGAACCCAGAAAATGAATCTTGAACAGAATAACGATCTTTAAGAACAACGAAGAATATATCGAATCTCGAATTCAAAAATAAAGAATATAAAACTCCTCAAGAATCGAACCCGCTCTGATACCATGTTAAGAAATAGAAAGCGGAAGCGGAATCGGAAATAAAGATAAATAAACATGGAAGAACAAAGATTTATCGTGAAACCCTACTCCGTGAGGAGTGAGATGAAACCACAGGAGAAGCCCTCAAAGGGGAATGTTATGCACAAGGCCTTAAATGTCGGTTTCGATCACCATTTCGGTATCGACCAAAACAGAATTTCGATGGAACTTCGGTGGAATTTCGACCGAAATTTCGGTCATTTCGGTCATTTTTTATACTAGGACCCCCATATTTCGGTCATTTCGGTAATTTCGGTCGAATTTCGATTTCGACTGGATATCGATATTCGACAGAAATTCGACCGAATTTCGCTGAAATTTGAGGCCATGGTTATGCATAGCACTTTCTCAATGGGTACAGGAGGTCTGGGGCTCCTTATATAGCCTCTCCAGAACCTCCAAGTCCCAGCACTGGACAATGTGGGACTAAACACTGGATGGGGTAAATGGATCTTCTCCAGGATCCATTTACCCATCTCCCTCATATATGACACATACAACTTATGCTCCAACATATAATATATGTTTCTTCATCTATCGGGGAAATCGATACTTCTGGGTCCTTACATGAGGAGTCCATTGAAATGAAGGACAAATAATTTGTTGCAAATCTAGTCCTCCTAGAAATGACATATTATGATGTTATATTAGGAATGGATTGACACTACGAGAACTATGACCATGTTCTCTGTAGGGAAAAGTAAGTCATGCTATGTAGACCAGGGGAATCTGTAATCCAAATCAAGGGTTTTAAGAAACTCATCAAGCATATGCTTGCTTCCTTGTTGATGGCACACCAGAAGTTGTCTAAGGGATGCAAGGCTTTTTTTTGCTATTGTGGTGAAGACAGAGGCTCAACATGTTTTCATTGAGGATATGCCCATAGTTCGAGAATATGCAGATGTTTTTCCTGAAAACCTTCATAGATTACCTCCTCATAGAGAGATCGATTTCACTATGAAGTCATACATGGATCATCTCCCATCTCCAAGCCCCCTTAACGCATGAAACCCACAGAGTTAGTAGAACTTAAGGAGCTTGAAGAACTTCTTGAGATCCCTATGGGGTGCTCCCGTGTTCTCTGTCAAGAAGAAGCATGGGACACTTAGACTCTGCGTTGATTATCAAGCTCTGAATCAGAAATAATCAACATCAAGTACCCCTTACCTCGAATAGATGAATCTATTCGATCTATTGCAAAAGGTTGATATCTTTTCAAAAATTGATTCAAGAGTCAAGGCAGAGGATGCTCCAAAGACTCACGCTTTTAGTTTAAGATATGGTCATTACGAGTTTCAAGTATTTCCATTCGGATTAACCAATGCTCCTGCAACATTCATGGACCTCATGAATAGGGTGTTTCGTGATTTCCGTGATAAGCTATGATTTTTGTTGATGGCATCTTAATCTATTCAGAAAATAAGAAGCATCATGAGGAACACTTGAGAACAGTATTAGAGACTCTGAGATAACACCATCACTATGTTTAGTTCTCAAAATTTGAGTTTTGGCTTCATAAGGTGACGTTTCTTGGTCATGTCATGTCGAAAGAGGGTATATCTGTTAACCCATCGAAGCTTGAGGCAGTTCTAAACTGGAACCAACCAAAGACAATTACAAACGTTGTAACTTTTAAGGTTGGGTTCATGACTTCTCAGAGATAGCTTTACCTCTAACAAAACGGATGAGGAAAGAAACCAAATTCATATGGAGTCCACAATGTGAAGAGAGCTTCCAAAAATTAAAGGGCGTCGACTTCAACTCCGATTTTGACAATTCCTTCTGGTATTTGAAGTTAGTGCATACCGATGCCTCAAGGTCAAGACTTAACATTTTTCTGATGCAACGCAATAAGGTCGTAAAAAGAATATGCCACCAACTAGTTAGTTTTCATTCTAGCAACCAAGAGTCAGCATAAACAGTAACAAATTCTCGGACCCGATAAAAAAACTTTCAAATTCGAAGCAGGACAAATTTATGCACTTGCCAGGGAACATAACATATCTTACAATATTATAGGCATTAGATGGAGAGTTGCTTCTCGGTTAGATGTACAAATAAAAAGTAAAAAGAAAGGCTATATAGCAATTAAAATTAAAAAACTGAATGTCAAAAATGAAACCTCATTTTTAGATAGAGAGGACAACAATGGAATGAGAATTGCTACATCCTGAAAGAGAATAATATTTGTTGTAAGAAATATTTTTGATTTTAAGTAAAAAAAATCTCAGGATTACTATTGACACTGCCTAAAAAGTTGCAAACCTTTAGCTTTGTCGCATATAGATGCTTAACAGTGACAATGAGATCCATGGAAGGAGTCATTTCCTCGGTCAGAATTGCAGAACCTAGACAGAAGTATAAAGCAATTACCAACCACATTCACCCCGAAAATGGTAAAATAAAGTTAGCACATGACAGATAAAAAACATGAAAAACTAAGATATATACCAGCATCAAAAGGTTTTCACTTCCTTCGGAGGGATCAGAAATAATTTTCAGCAAATCTGAAAATGATGGACCCATGTTTCTTACAAGAGCAGGGACATGACGATGTATTGACTGCAAAGTTTATGATATCAGTTACATCTGTATGATCTTGTATAATTAAACAAGAACCACATAGGCTAAGAAAATCCAATAAACTTCAACAGACCTGTTTAACAGATTTGGGAGCCTTTCCATATATATCAAAGACCACCTGAAGTAGACTTGCTTTCTGGTCGCAAGAAAATTTTAAAATGCAAAAAGTTCAGTGAGGACCCCAAATGAAAAGTAAAAGCTGCAACAGAAACATAAAAATAGATAATTGCAAGAAAGAAAATAGCATCAGAAATCAAACCTTTGTGCACAAAGCAAAGAATAAAGAAGCATGTCTTTGAGTCTGAGAGAGGGATACGTGTAATGAGTTACCAACATTAGTAGTGTAGTCATCTTTTACTGATCCAAAATCAGCAGCAACTACCGAATTATGAATACTACTTTTTGAGGTATCCTGACTACTGGCCTGAAAATAACAAAGTGCACTATATATGAGATAGAGTTACAGATAATGAGAAAGAGGAAGATAGGCCCAGTTACAGATGATGAAGTGGTCAGATACCAAAGAACAAGATTACAGAAGTCTGCAGCAAAAAAGCACAACTAAAACTACAATTCCTGGATACTGATTCCAACCCACAAACTCAACAGCAAAGAATGCCGAGGAAATTTTATTAAATGGAACCAGCCTTATTTCAATAGGAGTATGAGATCCATTCACCTCATTAAAGTCTCAAGCTTCACCATCCAAATAGCTTGGTAGATTTTTTTCAGAATACTATGAAATGTAACCTGACTCAGGAACAAATTTTAATAGATTTACTAATTGAATTGATAATAAAATTGCCAGTCTAATGAGGAGCGTTGTCATCCTATGTTTGACTGATTCCACTATTTCCTTTTTCTATAAATATTATAACAAAGTTGTCTTTACAAAAATAATTGATATCGAAGAGTCATAGCAACACGTAAACAAAGTAAAATATGAACCGCTCCTCAAGGAAATTTTGTGGTCAATGCCTGAAAAAATTCTACGTAAAGGAAAAAAGAGTGCACAATTACATACATCAATCTTATGTTCCCCAGAATTTAGAGATATCAGGTCAGCATCTTGAGCACGTTTGTCGAAAAGTGATAGCAACTTGTCTTTCGCGAACTGTTCGATAGTTTCTGAAACATAGCTAAGCAAGTACAGCTTGTTTGCAACCTGAATTTAGAATATTACGATATAGAACATAAATACAAAGAAAACTAATGTCCTCATTCAATGATGCAATCCTGTGAAGTCCATACCAGACGGATGGCCTTTGCACGAACTTCATCTTGAGCGTGAACAGTACACTACATTGGGCAGGACAGACATTAAAATATTTGTTCTAAATCTTAACAAATAAAAGATGCAAGAAAAAGTCGCTAGTGATCCTCAAACTTCTTGAATAAGCTTAAGGCATTTGACATTTCAAACAATGTACTCAATTTTGTATTTTGCAATGTCATGCTGAATAAACTATCAAGTTCCAGTATCCACAGACCATTGAAAAACTTTCACGAGTTACAAGCAAGAGAAGAAAATCAGGAGGTCAAGAATGAGTAAAGCAAATAAACCACAAAGTTATCTAAAACAAAGTCATATAAACTGACAATAGACCAAACTTAGCATTGCGCCCAAGTGGATCCATGACAACCATTGAAAATCTTCAAGCCTGAGTTAAAGTAGGATACCTCCAAAGTCCAAACAATAACTGCAAACAACTTCTGGGATATTCTATGAGGTGTTAAAATACAAGTATTTGTATAATTTAACAGGCACTTATTCTTTAGATGTTTTGCGATTTGATGTTGCAACTTAAAATACAAGGTGACTGGCAACATTGTCGAGACACCCCATGTGAAAAAGAAGCATCACAATCTCAGATAATCATTTCCTCCCCACTCCTCCAAAGGGATGTATGCACCCTCAAGTAGTTCATTCCACTTATTACTGGGAGTCTGCTCTAGCAACACTTGTGACCATCTGAGCTTAAACAGGAGTATTAACAAAGAGGAGCAACTCTGGAAATGTAAAGAATCAGCCATTTAGACACACCTTATGTATTCTTCGAGAAAGCTGATAGCAAGGCCCTAAATGTCGGTTTCGATCACCATTTCAGCAACCGACCGAAAAGGAATTTCGGTCAAATTTCAGTCGAAATTCGACAGCATTTCGGTCATTTTTTGTACTAGGACTCCCCATATTTCGGTCATTTCGGTCGAATTTCAATTTTGACAGGATATCGACATTTGACAGAAATTCGGCCAAATTTCGTTGAAATTTGAGGCCAAGGCTGATAGCAAGATCAGACTCCACAAGCAAATAAAAAAAGTTCCTACTATTTGAGCCAATAAAAACCGTTATATTTTTTGAGTCAGGCTTTCATAAGGCTTATACATTAGGATTGGTTTATATTGGGATGGGACATAAAAGGTTAAAGATCACTGCAAATAATTGTATGAAATTCACCAATATATAAGACCAGATACAAACTGTGAACCTAGAGCTTCTTATAAGAAGACTAATCAAAGAAAAGGCATTAACTTATCTCTTTTAAAAACAAATCAGCAAATAAAAATTTGGGGGAAATTTCGATCAAATGGGGGCGAAAATCGGAAAATATCCTATTGAAAATTCACATTTCGATGAAATTGAGCGAACTTTGGCAAAATATTAGCTGATATGGGAGCAAAATCAATAAAAATAGCATCTCGGCAGAACTGGTTATCAGTGAGTAACACCAAAATGTAAGGGTCAAGTAGCCGACTAAGAACATATTGGATAATACTAGTTATAGCAGCACATGTTGTCAATTTGGCTATTAAAACCTCATGGGCACTATTCCAACTACTTAGGATCGTCGGGAAGTGTACAGATGGTGTACACCTTAGCGTTCGACTCATACACCTTAATTTACTCAACTATTTCCTATTTCACTTGCTCAAACAACTCACCCTTTTTCCCGTTATCACTCCATCAGAAGTCATATGATTGTTTCTCTTGGGAGAAAAGAGGAACGTGTTATTCTATAGTGCCATATGGCTCTCTTATATAGAATTGAAACTTGAGAGGTCATGGAAAAATTACATAGAGCACAAACAAAATAAAGAGTGATAAATAAATTCATGAACATAAAACTCTCAGCACTCCCCCTCAAGCTGAAGCATAGATATCTATCATGCTCATCTTAAATTTGGAACTGCATTTCTCAAAAGTAGGGATGGGCATTGGGTTGGGCCGGCCCAGCCCGAAGCCCGGCTCAAAAATCTCAGCCCATTGGGCATTGGGCCGGGCCTGGGCCAAAAATTTCGGCCCAAAAGTGCTTTGGGCTTGGCTCAGCCCAACCTGGCCCAGCCCGTTCAGGAGCCCGAAATAGGCCCGAAGAGTGGCCCGAGGAGTAGAGCCCAAGACCCCCTCCCCTTACGCAAATCCCCCTTTTGCCCCAATCGACTAACCCTCATTCGACGTTCCTCAATAACGACCCCCTCCCTCCCCCTCCCAGACTCCTTCCGCGTTCCCCATTTCGCTGTAAGTTCCTAACCCTAAGCGTCATTGGTGACTCGACGACCTCCCCCGTGCTCCTCCAAGGCTCCTCCCCTCGCCGCCTACCCACGATAGCCACACCTCCAGTCCTCCCCCTCCTCCATACCAGTTTCTATCTTGCTCGCCCACACGACCCCCTTCCACCTTGCAGGTTGTGGCGGCGCGACCCCTTTCAAAATCAAGCGTAGACTGCTCACGCTTGCGAGAGGTCTCAAAAATCTGACTGGAGTAGTTTGTATCAGGTAACTCTCAGCCTCTCAATTTCATACCTTTCATTATTATTTTTAATTAGCCTTTTTCATCTTATATTATCTTTGACTTTCTTTGAATCTTTAATCGTTTCTTTCTACGTTTGCTAGTGAGATTTATGTGGGAGGAACTAGAACATTTGGGGTGATTTTATTTGATTTTTTGACTCCTCGAACTCTAGATATCCCTTCTATTTCTATGCTAACTTTGATTTCTAGTTGAAGGGTTTTTAGCAGGGTTCCTCCTAAAGGACAACCTAATGTAATTATTTCCATAGCTACAAGGGTAGGTTGTAACTTACGATACATCAAGGGAAAACCTTGCAAACGTTGTCAAACCTCTCCCTGCGTGATCTAGCAATATCTCAACTAAGGGATAGCCTCTCATGGGCTTGTAGACATTTGAGAAGTAAGAAATACTTATGCCCAATTAGAGATGACCTTCGAAGTTCTTTGAACGTGTAGTCTGATTTTTCCCTCTTAAGGAATAGTCTCTTAAACACTTACAGATCAAGTATGAGCAAGATGTTTTATGTACATTGACCAGTGTTGCAATAGTCGGCCGACTATCCCAAATAGTCGGTCCGATTATGAGGTGCGGTGGGGTACCCGACTGAACAAACCTCCAGTCGGGCAATAGTCGGCCCGACCGAATAGTCGGCCGACTGGCCCGACTATGAGGCCGACTGGAGTTTGACTTTTCATATTTTTATTTTTTTTATTTTCAATTTTTAATATTTATAGGTTACATTTTACCATGGTATCCCCACAAATGTCAAATTCTATATGTCTATTATATTGATCGATACTTTTATCTTGGATTCATGTTAAATAATGACCATATATGTATAAAAATATAAGAATATATGTATTATAAATAATTTTTATATTAAAAAATACAAAACCGAATAATTCCGAATAGTCGCCCGAATACCGATTATTCTCTATTCAGTGACCCCTCCGACTGAATACCGAATACCATCTTCTGCAACACTGACATTGACCATTATTTGTGACATGAGGAGTCTAATGAGTTTTAGCAAGGAAGATGCCTTTTTTCAGACGATGCTCGTATATAAAATCTGGAAAGCAAAACTGGGTGCTTACACAGGGTGCATCATGTAATCTATTTGTTTATCCAAAACATATACAAATTGTATTCAAAAAAAGAAATGTTGTTGTAGGAAAGCTCTGGTATGGTACTCCCTCCCTGTAATATTGAACCTTGGTCCTCTTCTCTCTTCGGCAATCAATAGATGATCTGATATCCAACAGCCATCCTGTCAAAGCAATTTGTATTCATTTTTACGTATTAGAAATACATGCCTCGTGTGCAGATTGTACAACAATGGCTGATCAATCGTGCCATGCTTCCGCGATAACACTTATGTTTTTACATTTTCATCTTCCTCGCTTGGATCTCAACAATTTGAGCTTTGATGATTTATAGTTTGGGAAAACCATAGTTATTGAGGATTTCTAGAACGTCACCACTTCGTATTTACATGTACGCATGTTGAGGTTTGGGTCGGCCCGGCCGAAGGCCGACCCAAAGGAAATGGCTCGAGCTCGGGCTTGGGCCAAACAACAATAGGATTTACGGGCCTAGGCCCGGCCCAAGGCCCCAAATAGTTAGATGGGCTTGGGTCTGGGCCCTTCAGGGCCCGGCCCATGCCCATCCCTGCTCAAAAGGTCCTTAAGCGAATGCTTTGGTGAAGATATAAGTTGTCTGGTCACCTAAAATGACATGAAAGGTAGCAATCAGTCCCTTCTGAATCATATCACAAGTAAAATGACAATCTACTTCAATGTGCCTTGTTATCTCATGAAATATTGGATTATTGGCAATGAAAAAGGCTACATGGTTGTCGCACTTCAGTTTCATAGGGAGAGTCACACTAATGTGGAGGTCAGAAAGAACAGACTTTACCTACATCATTTCAGCATTGCTCTGAGCCATGGTTCTATATTTAGATTCTGCATTGGATTTAGCCACAATTGTTTGCTTCTTGCTTTTCCATGACATGAGAGAATTTCCAAAAAAATGCAGAAACTTGAGGTAGATTTCATATCTTTAGGGCACCCAGCATAATATGCGTATGCATAGCCAAAGATAAATAAAAGGATAGTCCTACTAAATAATAAGTCATTTCCTGGTGATAACTTTAAATATCTGAGGATCATGTAGACTTCATCCATGTGCACATGACATGGTTGTTACACGAACTAACTGACTTCACTAACTGCAAAAGAAATAGGCATGGCAATGGTGACATAAAGTAGTTTCTGTAGAGATATTTATGTATTCGTACTGCATTGTTATTTTCTTGTTCATGTGTCTATCATATGTAACTTACCCATATGTTTCTCCTCTATATAAGAGAGCCTAGGGTTCACAGGAATAAGACAACTCTCACTTTTCTCCTAACATGGTATCAGAGCGACGGTTCGAGGATGGAACTCTCGTACCCTAACCCTAACCCTAGCCCCACCTTTACCTCCCACACCTCAAGTCGTACCTCGTCGCACCGCCCAACGGTACCAGCGGCCCCAGCCGCACATCCCAGCGGCCCCAGCTACTTCCCCCTGCAATCCGTGTGCTGCCCCACGCCGCCTAGCGGCCCTGCACAGCCATCGCACGCATGCCGTGCATGCCTAGGGGCTTTACGACTTCCTTGTACGCGATTCACTCGCGTGCAGCGCCTCCGTGCGCGGCGTGCCATCTAACCGTTGCATTATCGGCAAAGGTCTCTTCTTGTATTTGATGGATTTGGGTGCATAAGTCTACATATGCATTCAAATCCACGTATATTTGTGTAGACATCCACACATTAGTCTACAAAATCCCAGTTTTTACATCCGGCACTATGTCAGAGAACAAGGTCGATATAGCCGTCACAGGCACCTTCAGGGATCCAGCGCCTATAGTCAAGATGGACGGGACAAACTATGAGCTCTGGGCGATGCAAATTATGAGTCTCGTGAAGTCAAGCGGTAAGAAGCATATTCTTACTGAGGAGCATGTTGAGAAAACTGGGATCAATGCCTCATGAGAGGCTGATGATGCTTATGTCAAGGTGTGGCTTTCATATACATTGGCAATAGAGATCGCCAATGATGTATTGCATCAACCCACAGCAAAGGCGATGTGGGATATTCTAGTTGCGACTTATTCCAAGGCAAGGAATGAGACGAAGATTCTGCAACTCCAGCACGATGTTTTCACTATCAAGCAGAATGGACGGACCCTTCATTCATTATATACATACTTGTGCGAAATGTTCGAGAAATTCCGTAGTTTCATGCCTCTTTCAGCAACTCCGGAGCAACAGAAGACTTATAGGAATGCCACCATGGTGGGCATATTCCTAGCAGCCCTAGACCCTTAGTATGAGGCTGCTCGCTCTTAAATTCCGGGTGATGCCACTATTCCTCCCATGGAGGAAGCTTTTCATCGTCTCAGTAGGATCACCGTTCCACCTACTCCTGCCAGTCAGACTTCCTCAGCGATGGCTGCCTCTCGAGGTTGAGGAGGTCCTTCTCAGTTTTATGGACGTGGACCCCGTGGACGAGGAGGTCGTATTCGTCAGTCGTGCACTTATTTCCATCGTCTTGGACATACAGAGAATACATGTTATTTCAAGCACGGATTTCCCGCTTCTGCATGAGTAGCTGAACAGGTTGAACCCCCTTCTGCTTCCTTTTTGGATCAGAGATTTGACGACCATGTCGCACGATTGAAGGGCATTATACCTCTATCCAACTCAGTTGCTTCTTCATCGGCCCCTGTGAATCAATCAGATGTGGTTGCGTCAGTATCCTCTAGTACCTCAGGTAGTACCTTTGTACTTACTAGGTGTAATGGATCAAATGTTACAGAATGGATCATGGACAATGGTACTACCCATCACCTTTGTGGAGCAAAGGCCAGCTTACAGCTCACGGACAGGTTCCCCTAGGACGGACTGTGGTTATAGCAGATGGAACTCATTCCCTGATCATTGGACAGGGGGAGATTAGCCTAACACCATCTATACGCCTACAGAATGTGCTTCATGCCCTTGACTTTTCTATAAACTTGCTCTCTATTAGTCAGATTACGAAAGATTTACATTGTCGAGCGATTTTTGATTCATCTTCTCTTGTATTTCAGGACATCCTCACGGGCAAGGTGATTGGTTGTGGCCGTAAGCAGGGCGGTCACTATCATTTGGTCCGTACACCTTATGCCGACACTTCCTCCCATTCTGTTGGATCCGTCTCTCCCTTTACATAGCACCTGCGCTTTGGTCGTCTTTCGCTCCAGAAGTTGTGTCGCGTTCTTCCTCAGATCTCTCCTCACTCTTCGTTTCAATGTGAGGCATGTTAGTTGGGAAAGCATCACCGGTCTACTTTCCCTAGTCGTCAGAGTCGAAGCAGTAGATACATTTTTGAGTTCTTTCATATAGATATATGGGGTTCTAGTCGTGTTCCTGATCATCAGGAGAATCGATTTTATTTAGTTGTTGTCGATGATTTTTCCCGTTTGTCTTGGGAGTTTTTATTAAAGAATAAATCAGAGGATGGAGATGTTATCAAGAATTTTAACAAAGAAGTACAGAATGTCTTCTCTTCGTTTGTTAAATTTGTGCGTACTGATAATGCTTTGGAATTTTGTACTCAATCTTTCTAAATATTTTGCTGCCCATGCTATTATTCATTAAATGTCGTGTGCTTATACTTCCCAGCAAAATGGTGTAGCTGAAAGGAAGCATCGTCACCTGCTTAATATTACCAGAACGCTTCTCATTCAGAGTCATGCCCCACATTCCTTCTGGGGTGATGATGTTCTTACGGCATGTTATCTTGTCAATCGCATGCCATCGTCGGTCTTGGGTGAGAAAATTCCTTTTCCCATGCATTTCCTGAAAAGAATTGTTCTCCCTTACTCCTCGTGTGTTTGGCTTGGTTGCTTTTGTCCACCAATTGTCTCCTGGTATTGATAAGCTCTCTCCTAGAGCAGTCAAGTGTGTCTTTGTTGGGTGTTACAGGGCACAAAAGGGATATAGATGTTATGATCCACTGCGCATGAAGTATTATATTAGTGTGGATGTCACCTTCTTTGAGTCTGTGATGTATTTTTCTCCTACAGGTGATCGTTTGATTTCCTCAAACACTGATGATGAAATATATGTGCCACCACCACCTTCAAACCCGTCACCATCACCTCCTTTACCGCCTCCTCCATCACCATCACCTATAGTACCAGGTCCTATCATCCATGTCCCACCCTAACCCCACCATTATGTGTGTCATCCTGCATCTGCTCATGGTCACCGCTTGTCATCTAGCACGCTTGAGGTATGCTCTGAATACATTATTCCTACGATTGGGTCTGATAGCTTACTTGAGCAAGATTCCTTATAGGAGACGGACATGGAGGTTGTAGATCTAGACCTTCCTATTGCACTTCGGAAGCCGAAGCGTAGCTGTGTCTCTTATCCTTTGGCCTCCCTGGTCTCGTTTGAGTGCTTGACTGGTGGTTTCACGATATTTGCTATTGCATTATTTGTTGTGGAAATTCCCAGGAATTATCAGGAGGCTCTAAAAGATAGTCGGTGGTGGTTGGCTATGGAAGAAGAAATGGCAGCATTGCAGTCACGTGGCACATGGAGTCTGGTGAATGCTCCTGTTGGTGCCTCTGTTGTCAGTTGTAAGTGGGTGTATACCGTTAAACATCGCGCAGATGGAAGTCTAGATCGATACAAAGCTAGACTGGTTGCTCGTGGCTTTACTCAGACATATGGCGTGGACTATCTGGATACATTCTCTCTTGTAGCTCACTATTCTCCTATATGGATTCTTCTCTCTGTTGTTGTGGTACGTGACAAACCTCTTTCTCAGCTTGATGTTAAGAATGCCTTTTTGTATGTGGACCTACAGGAGGAAGTCTATATGCAACAAACGCCTGATTTTTCTGTTGAGGGGGAGGGTCTGAAGGTTTGCAGACTTCATAAGGCAATCTACGGCCTAAAACAGAGTCCTCGGGCATGGTTTCAGAAGCTCTCGAACTTAATTAAGAAGCAGGGTTTTAATAGGTCAAATGTAGATCATTCATTGTCTGTACAGAAAACCACTAGAGGCATGGTGGTCATTATGGTTTATGTTGATGATATATTAGTCACAGATGATGACTTGTAGGGAATAAAAAGGGCAAAAGCTTTTCTGGGACAACAGTTTGTTACCAACGATCTTGGCACCCTATGGTACTTCTTAGGCCTAGAGTTTGCTAGAAATCAGCAAGGTCTTGTGATGACACAACGAAAGTATGTGACAGATATGCTAGCTGAGACAAGAATGATTGGATGTCGACCAGCCACCACTCCTATGGATCCTGACATACGGTTATATGATGATACAGAAGAAGTGGACAGAAAATGATACAGAGAAATAGTTGGGAAGCTTCTTTATATTACTATAACCAGACCAGATATTGCATTTGTAGTCAGTCGAGTGAGTCAATTCGTGGAACAACTTCAACAAGTACACATGGATAATATCATGTTGCATATATGATTTTGACATATCTAAAGTCTTTCCTAGGTACAGGCTTGTTATTCAAAAAGGGGGAAACAATTACTGTTTCTGCATGTGCTGATACTGATTATGCTGGATGTCCAAAAGATAGGAAGTCCACTCCAGGCTTTGCATTTTTTGTTGGTAGCTCCTTTGTTTCTTGGCGGAGTAAGAAACAAACTGTTGTAGCCAGATTCAGTGTCGAGTCTGAATAAAGAGCTATGGAACAAGCAAGTACAGAAATGATGTGGGTTTGTGTTGTAACTTGTAGATTTACATATAGATGTACCCGTTACAATGCAACTACAATGTGATAACCAAGCAACCTTGTTCATTGCAAACAATCCGGCTTTTCATGAGAGAACCAAGCACATTGAAGTAGATTGTCATTACACAAGGGACATGATTCAGAAAGGACTTATTTTTACTTCTCACGTCAGCTCAGGGGATCGAACTGCAGATATTTTTACTAAGGCTTTGCACAAGGGACCATTCCAGAGATGTTCATCCAAGCTGAGCATGATTGACATCTATGCTCCATCTTAAGGGGGAGTGTAGAGATATTTATGTATTCATATTGCATTGTTATTTTCTTGTTTATGTGTCTATCATATGTAATTTGTTAAGATAAATAAATCTTTATGCCTCTTTTATGTAATTTTATTCTCTAAGTATTTATCATGTAATTAACCTAAGGGCTAATCTCCTATATAAGAGAGCCCTCGGGTACGTCTAATGCATCCGATTCATTTTTCTCTCCAAGCATGGTATCGGAGCAACGGTCCTCGACCGGGGTCCCGGTATCCCACCCAAAACCCTACACCCCCCCTCCCCGCCGCCGGCTGCAGCCAGAATGGTTCACGCCGCTGCCTGCCCAGCAGGTCTCGCGGCACAGCAGTCTTCCCTATGTTGTGCACGAGCGGGCGCTTGCACGAGGATTATGGATGGTTGTATGAGTTTACACATACAACCTATCCCTCATATGATTCTATAGACCGTCTATTTCTTCTTCCTCCGTCGGTATGTGGCTCTTTTTCAAACATGTCAGAGAACAAGGGTGACGTTTTCACATCTTCGGGTGCCTTCAAAGGCCCGGCCCCTATAGTGAAGATGGACGGAACCAACTATGAACTATGGTCCATGCAGTTTAGAACCCTGATGCAGTGCCATAATAAGGAGCACATCCTGACAGACTCTGAGCCGGAAGACAAGACTGGAGCGAATGCGACGTGGAAGCAAGATGATGCTTATGCTCGTATATGGCTCTCTGGGACCCTAACTACAGAGATCGCGAGTGATATTGTAAATCAACCAACTACAAAAGCCATGTGGGACATACTAGCGGCTACATATGGGCAGTTGAGGAATGAAATCAAGATACTTCAGTTGCAATTCGATATTTTTTCCACCAAACAGAATGGGAGACCACTTTAAGCCCATTTCTCTCATATGCGGGGCATGTTTGAGAGATTGCATAGCTTCATGCCAATCACAACCAGTACGGAACAACAACAGCATATAGAAATGCCACAATGATGGGAGTTTTTCTGTCCTCCCTTGACCCTGAGTACGATGTAGCACGTACTCAACTTCTGACTGGCGAGACCATCCCACCTATGGAGGAGGTCTATAAGCGATTGAGTAGAATTACGAATGCATCGACGTCTACAGCACAGCCTACACCTAATGTTATGGCTTCTACTCGAGGCAGAGGAGGATCGTCCCACTTTCGGGGTCATGGACCTCGTGGTCGAGGGGGAGGCAGACATCGTGGTCCTTGTGCTTACTATCACCGTCCAGACCATTCTGAGGAAACATGCTTTCACAAGCAGGGTTTTCCAGCGTCTGCACATGTTGCTGACAGACTGATGCTCCCTCTGCACCTATCCCAGACACTCGATTTGACGATATTGTCTCGAGACTTCGGGAGATGATGACTACTCTTGCGCCTCCATCTTCGGATTCCACAGAGGATGCCGCTTTTGCCAAAGCGTCCTCTAGCACAACAAGTACTCATTATGCACTTACCAGTACTGCTTGCTCAGACTTGACAGATTGGATTATGGACTCTGGGGCTTCCTATCATGTGTGGCGACATGATGCAGTTTACTACCTACAGAGCACTTACACCTGGCAGATCTGTTGTCATTGACGATGGGGTTCGATTACCCATTATTGGTCAAGGAGAGATTACTCTAACGTCTTCCTTGAGTTTTCAAAATGTCTTATATGCTCCTGACTTTCAGATGAACCTGTTGTCCATTAGTCAGCTTACAAAAGATTTACATTATCGTGCCATCTTTGACCCATCTTCTTTTGTGTTTCAGGACATACTGACTGGCAGGGTGATTGGACATGACCGTGAGCAGAGAGGCTTGTATAGGCTTGCTATTCCATCATGTGTTGGGCTCGCTACTATTCCGTCTGGATCAGTTTCTCCATTTCTTTGGTATCTACGATTTGGCCATCTTCCTCTTCAGAAGATGTGTCACGTCCTACCACAGATCTCTACTCGTACCGTGTTGGATCGTGAAGCCTGTAAATTTGAAAACACCATCAGTCTTCGTTTTCGAGTGGTTCGAGTCGTCATAGTAGTCGTTCTTTTGAACTATTTATTTTTATTATATGGTTGTTGTGGATGATTATCCCAGATTGTCTTGGGTATTCTTGTTGAAACAAAAGTCTGAAGCTGGTGCTACTATAAGAAAATTTATTCTTGAAGTTAATAATGTCTTCTCTGCCAATGTTAAACTCATTCGCACGGATAATGCTTTGGAATTTTCAACTTTACATTTGTTTCAATTTCTCAGTTCCCATGGCATTATTCAACAAACTTCGTGTAGCTACACTTCGCAACAAAATGGCGTGGCGGAACGCAAACATCGCCACCTTCTTGATGTCACACGAACATTGCAGATTCAAAGTCGTGCTCCTCATTCTTTTTGGGGGGATGCTATTCTCACCGCTTGCTACCTGGTGAATCGTATGTCGTCTACTGTTCTAGGAGAAAAGGTTCCCTTCTTGATTGTATTTCCCGAGAAGGACCTATTCTCGCTTACACCTCGAGTCTTTGGATTTGTGGCCTTCGTGCATAATTTTACCCCTGGTCGTGATAAGCTCTCACCGCGAGCTATCAAATGTGTGTTTGTTGGATATTCTCGTACTCAAAAAGGGTATCGATGTTTTGATCCGGTCAGTAGGAGATATTATGTAAGCGCTGATGTTACTTTCTTTGAATCTATTATGTACTTCTCTCATACAAGTGATAGGTTATCCAATACCTATGAAGATGATATTGTTGTTCCTCCACCTCCATCTCTTCCACCACTTGAAGTTGAGCAACCATCACCTTCTCCATCACCTCCTCCTCCTCCACCACCACCACCTACACCTCAGCCAAGATTCTTACCTATTATTTACACTCGCAGGTCTTCTACTATCTCCTCTGCTCATAAGCCGTCCACATCATCCAGCACGCCCGAGGTATGTCATGATAACATTATCTCTACTGATGGCACTGGAGTTATACATCATACACAGGATGATTCTGGCGTAGAAGACATAGGTGATGCAGATTTAGATGCTCCTATTGCTAAGGAAGCCTCGGCGTAAATGTGCCACATACCCACTTGCTGCACATGTCTCTTTGGAACATCTTTCAGATGAGTACATGAGGTTTGTAGTGGGACTTTCTGCAATTACTATACCTCGAACATATATGGAGGCTTTACAGGATGACATGTGGCGTCGTGCCATGGAAGAAGAAATGGATGCCTTAACGTCACGAGGGACATGGAGTGTTGTCTCCGCTCCACAAGGTGCTTCGATTGTAAGCTACAAGTGGATATTTTCCATCAAGCAAAACGCAGATGGGAGTGTTGAACGTTACAAGGCAAGGTTGGTGGCGAGAGGCTTCACCCAAACATATGGGGTGGATTATCAGGACACTTTTTCACCAGTAGTGAGACACTCAACACTACGAATTCTACTAGTTGTTGCAGTTTCACAGGATTGGCCATCATTTCAGCTGGATAAGAAGAATGCATTCCTCTACGGGGACCATCAGGAGGAGGTTTACATGCAGCAGCCACCTGGGTTTACTAATGAGGGGGAGTCCCAGGAGGTATGCAGGCTACATAAAGCCATTTATGGCCTGAAGCAGAGTCCTAGGGCTTGGTATCAAAAGTTGTCAGAGTTGATTGAGCAACAGGGGTTTGTGAGGTCCACTGCAAACCACTCACTTTTTGTTCAGAAGACACAGAAAGGTATGGTTGCCATTCTGGTTTATGTAGATGACATTATTATTACAGGAGATGATGCTGAAGGCATTCAGATAGCCAAGAAATTCCTAGGTAAAAAAATTTGTGACCAAGGACCTTGGCACCCTTCGCTACTTCTTGGGGTTAGAATTTGCCAGGAATCATCGTGGTCTAGTGATGAACCAGAGAAAGTTTGTGATGGATCTCCTCTCTGAGACATGTATGACCGGATGCAAGCCTGCTACTACTCCTATGGATCCAAGTATGAAATTGTATGACGAGGATATTGAGGAAGTTTATAGTAGGAGGTATAGAGAACTAGTTGGGAAGCTTTTATATGTTACTATCACCAGGCCAGATATTATGTTTGCAGTAAGCAAGGTCAGTCAATTCATGGAGAAGCCCAGGAAGGTACATATGGATGCTATCTATATGATCCTGAGATACTTAAAGAATTCACCTGGTTCGGAACTCTTATTCAGTAGGGATGCATCCCTGGAGGTGACTGCTTCTGCATATGCTCACTATGCAGGATGTCCTATGGACAGAAAGTCTACTTAAGGTTTTGCCGTGTTTGTTGGACACTCACTTGTCTCATGGAAGAGCAAGAAGCAGACAGTGGTTGCTAGATCAAGTGCAGAATCTGAGTACAGGGCCATGGCACAAGGGAGTGCAGAAATGATGTGGGTTAGATCGGTGTTGACTGATCTTACCATAAAAGTTCCCCTTCCTATGCAACTTATATGTGATAATCAAGTTGCATTATTCATTGCAAATAATCCTGCATTCCATGAACGAACAAAGCATATTGAGGTGGATTGTCATTACACTCGAGACTTGATACAGAAAGGCCTCATATCTACCTCTCATGTGTCTGCAGGAGATTAGACGGCAGATATCTTCACCAAGGCTCTATCTCGATGTCCTTTTCAGAAGTGTTGTTCCAAGCTGAGCATGATAGATATATATGCTCCATCTTGAGGGGGAGTGTTAAGATAAATATATCTTTATGTCTCTTTTAGGTAATTTTATTTTCTCTAAGTACTTATCATGTAATTAACCCAAGGGTTATTCTCCTATATAAGAGAGCCCTCGGGTACGTCTAATGCATCTGATTCATTTTTCTCTCCTAGCATAATTTACTCATAGGTCTCTCCTCTATATAAGAGAGCCTAGGGTTCACAGGAATAAGACAACTCTCACTTTCTCCTGACAGTTTCCCTACAAGCTCTCTATATCTTCGCTTGTCCACTTCCTCGGTGACATCTTCATGCAGCTTCATACTTGGATCCATAGGTGTCTATGTTTGTATGCACCCTGTCATTCCAGTTTCTGAAAGTATATCCATCACATATTTTCTTTTCGTCATTACCAAGCCTTGCTAATTCCTAACAAATTCTAGGCCTAGAAAGTACCCCAACTCTCCAAAGTCCTTGGTGATAAAATGTTGACCTGGGAATTTCTTGGCCTCAAGTACCCCTTGAATATCCAACATGTGACAATAATGGCATCTATATACACAAGGATAGCCATCGTACCTTGTTGAGTCTGACTCTTATGTACAAATAAGGAATGATCTGAAGTGGATCGTTTGAATCCTCTTTGTTCTATTAGATGTGAGAGCTTTTTAAACCAGATCATGGGACTATGCTTAAGTCCATAAGTGGTCTAATGTAAGCTTACATACATACTCCCCCTCAACAACAAACCCAAGCAATTGTTCCATATAGACCTCTTCTTGAAGATCTCTATATAAGAACACATTCTTGACATCTAGCTAGAAAAGAGCTCAATCACACACCACTACTACAGAGAGCAGGATTCGTAGGGTAGAATGTCTCGTGACAGGAGAGAATGTGTCGCTATAATCCACACCATAGGTCTATGTAAAGGCTCTGGCAACAAGCATGGCTTTATACCTGCCAACTATACCATCTTCCATGTGCTTCACAATGACGACCCATTTGAAGCTGACAACAGATGCTCCATCCGAAGCTGTAACAAGTGTCCATGTCCCATGTGATTGAAGAGCAGCCATCTCTTCCCACATCGCTAGGCGCCACTGACTTTCTTTAAGGGCATCTTTCTATGTTCATTGGATCTCAATAGCATACAGTCACAATACAAATTTCCGAAAAGTCATGGACAGCTTATCTAGAGACACATGTCCTGTTAGCTAGTAGGTACTTTGTACATGCACTTTTACCTTTCCATAGTGTAATTGGCCATCTCAAATCATCATCATGTCCGTTGTCATCTTGTGGCATTTCTTGTCCATTCAACCTACTAGTGCCATCAGTAGAAACCAAGTTCTCAGAATTTACCAGGATGTGTTGGTCGTTGGAAAAGGTCGAGGAGCATCGAGCATGGAGGTAGTGGGAGGTGGTGGAAGAAGGACCTCCCCAAACTCAGACGGACTTAACCTATCACCAGTAGAAGTGTAATACATGACGAACTCAAAAAAGATAACATTGGCACTAATATAATATTTTCGTGGAGGAGATCGAAGCATCTGTAGCCCTTCTGAGTGCAAGAATAACCCACAAACATACATTTGACAACTAGAGGTGCAAGCTTGCCACGACCATGTGACGGAAGATGCACAAAGGCGACACATCCAAAAACTCATGAGGTAAGAAAAAACAACTCTTTCTTAAGAAACACAAGAGAGAAATGATCCTTTCGCCAAGAATAGAATATATGCAATTGAACAGATAGTATGCAGTCATGACAGCATCTCCCCAAAAAGAGTGAGGAGCCCGACTATGAATAAGAAGAGTCTTAGTTAAATCTAACAGATGACGGTGCTTGCGTTAAGCAACACCATTATAATGTGATGCATAAGGGCAAGAAGTCTAATGCACAATCCCACATGAACTGAAAAACTGAACTAAAACAATTATACAAAAACCCAAAGCATTTTCTAACCGAATATATTTTATTGAAGCTGAGAAAATGTTGAATATTTCATGAGTATAGTTTTGAATCGTATCACTAGCATCAAACTTATTCTTAAGTAAAAAGACCCATGCCAACCTAAAGAAATCATCAACAGTCACAAAATAGTACATGGGTCCCTGGTGATCAAGGATACGACTAGGACTCGAAAAGTCAAAATAACAAGTTCAAAAAGACTGACTACTACGACTAAGGCGACTTGGGAAACAGGATCGGTGATGTTTTTCAAGTTGACATGCCATACAATGAAACTCAGACTTGAAAGAAACTCCTACAACGAGACGACATATCTTTGACAACCCAAGGTGACTAAATCGTAGATGCCATGTGTATGGTGATTGTAAACCCCCAGAAAGTGAACTAGCACTAGCACATGGAGTCTCAGACGATAAAGGCCTCCATGCTCACGACCACATCCAATCACCCTGCTCGTGAGTATATCCTAGAAAACAAGGGAAATTGGGTCATATATGGCAGGACAGTATAGGTCATTTATAATCTGACATGGAGATAATAAATTCATTGAGAAATTAGGTGCAAGAAAAACATTATGTAACCGTAACGAGGGAGCCAGGAGAACCCCAACCTAAATGTGATGGGGGAATGTATCCCATTAGCAATCACCACAGACCTACCATTTTGAACAAGACTATATCTATTGAATTGTGAGCAATCTCCACACAAGTGGTGTGAAGCATATCTATTCTGAAATATCTGGCATGGATTGATTAGTATATACATAAGTAATACATGCGGCCCTTGTGGATACAGAAGCAACAAAGTCAGATGCACCGAAAGAGGAGCTTGAAGGTGGCATAATCTCTTGAAGGCGCGCAACAAGCTCATCAAAATGCTGATCTATAGAGCCTTTTGTGGTAGTAGCTAGTGGAGCCTGCTGAACAACTCGTGCGGATGGTGGAAACCCATGCTTGGGATAATATATATCCTTAAAATGGCCTCATCGATGACAGTAAGTGCAGAGTTGATGTAACCACTAAGATCTACGCCCATGGGAGCCACCTCCCCTCTAAATGGATAAGAACAATCTCTCCCATGAGAGGAAGCCATAGTAGACGAAGTCTGAGTAGCAGCCTGGGTTGAGAAGATGTTGAGTAAACTCAACCTCCGGTATGCCTCCTTCATGGGAGATATAGTAGAATCTGTAAGTATCTGAGAACGAACTGCATCATATTCAGAGTCAAGGGATGCTAGAAACACCACAGTCATCACTGAATCACAGTACACCTTCAACTGCCCAAGCATGCATGTGAATGATATGTAGCCATGTAGCCTCTCAAACATACCTCTGGAGAGGTCGACCATTCTATTTGGTCAGGAAGATGTCGTTTTGAAGCTGCAAAATCTTTGACGCGTTCCTTGCTTGAGAATACGTTGTAGCGAGGATGTCCCACATAGCCTTCGCAATCGGTTGGCTTAGTATGTCATGGCTATCTCCACAGACACGATTCCAGATAGTTATACTCGAGCATAAGCATCATCCGCCTCCTGTGAGGCATAGATCCATGTCTTTTCCTCTAGCTTATCTTGTAAGGATGTCTCGTATTTTGTGCCATCCATCTTGGCAATGGGTGTGGGACCTTTGAAAGAACTCGTATATGTAACATCACTGTGATTTTCCGACATATTGCTTGACGAGGACATGACGAGATCGTAGGCAGAGGATAAAAATGTGTTATATGTGTATTAGGGAAATGGTTATGAGTGTAGAATTAATCCACAACCATTCCCTTACTATTTTCTTTCTACACAAGCGCGAGGTAACTGCAATAGTCTGATTTTCAATATTTCAGAGCAAAAACAGATTGTGTATGAAGTCAAAACCTCACACAAATCAATGAATCAGACCAACTCGAGGCCAGTAGGAAGCAGGCACAAGTAGTGTTCCTCCCTTATTGATTGGTTGCACATTTGAGGGAGAGGGGAGGGTGGTGTTGATGATATGGCGGAAAGGGGTGGCGGCAGTGTTAAGATAGAGCTAGAGGGAGAAGAGGGAGGTGGGTGAGGCAGAACTAGGGTTAGGGTTTCAATGCTCTGGTGTAGGATTGTTGCTCTGATACTATGTTGGGAGAAAAGAGGAGCATTGATCTATGGTGCCCTATGGCTCTCTTATACAGAGTTGAAAGGCCATGGGAAAATTACATAAAGAGGACAAACAAAATAAGGAGTGATAAATAAATACATGAACATAAAACACTCAACAGTTTCATAGCATTTAATACCATAAATAACTAAAAAATTATATAACCTTCTCATGTGATGTCCCAGTTTAGGTAGGTGTGTGTGTGTGTCTGTGTGTGTTCGTGTGTGTGTTCGTGCACGTGTACGTGTGAAATAGGTACATTTCATTAAAGGTTCAAATAAAAATTATATGCATATATGTGTGTATGTAAGAATGCCTACATGATTTTAAGTGTCCATGTAGACGATATTTCAACAAGTCGGTAAAAGAGAATAACGAAGACATCTTACAGGAATGGAAGGAAATATCGGCGATATATCGCCGATATATCGATATCGACACGGGACCGATATGGACACCGATATGACGATATATCCCAATTTCCAGGCATTTTCTTCACGAAGGCCCGTCGATATGGGCGATATATCTTCGATATATTGTCAAAATTTTGTATCGATACGATATCGAAACGATATCGATATCGATACGGCCTTCCATGCTTACGGGTATGCTGATAAAATCGCGGAATGTTCCAAAAATGATAAAAAATTTAAAAAATAAAGAAACAAAGTATGTTTTAAAAAATGCATAAAATAATTTTACTGTCGTTCCATTTTATATCCATAATTATAAGATCTTAGAGACAAAAAAATAGAAACACTTGACAAACCCTTAGTACTACTGGATAAAACAACATTGACACCTACAATTCTTGATATTTAAGAAATTACCCATAAGCTTTCAAATAATTTAATTGAATATTACATAAATCTATCTGAATTTTTACCATAGAGAGTGAGCACAAAAATAAATATCAACATACAAGACGTGTGGTGTTTAGTATAAATTTTGTAGCGGAGAAAATCAGCTCTCAGCATCCCAGCCATTTTTTAGGAGACCGGTAGGATGGATCTCCTTTAAATGTCCATCCAAAGAATATATTTAAAAAATAATAGATAAAATAGCATCCGTCAAGTTTCAAAAAGGCCCTGGCAAGCCCTATAACATTTTCGAAATAAAATCTCCCTCCTTCAAAAACCACAACATTCCTGGCTAACCACAACGACCAAACAAGCGTGCAGATCTTCGTTCTCCATTTTTCTGAACAAGTCCAGCTTCTGCTAAAAGATTTCCAAAAGAGTTTATATTGCTCCATTACATACCCGAAATATCCTTATTTCACCGCAGGTCTACTGAGCATGCGCACTTGAAGAGCAAGTGATCAATATCTTCTGTCGACTCTCCGCATCTTCTGCAACCCTCCTCTACGTGTCTCCCAACAATTAAGACAACTAACAAGACGATGATCTAACCCAAGCTATTACTTATCAATACTAAATATCAAATTGTTCAACTAATTCTTCTATCTTTAACCTCCCTGATATCAAACCATGATCTATGACATTATTTTTGAAAAGGGAACATATGTGGTACCAAGGTGAGCCACACCCAAACACAATACAAAGGATAAAAAATAGATGATATTTGCCATTATGTTGTTTCTTAACCTAAAAAAAGTCATATATACAATAACCAAAAAAATAGAAACCTTAAATTTTTAAATATCTAAGATTTTTAGCTCTTTGCTAGAGAGCTAAAAATAATGGAGGAGAAATTCTTCCAGCTGCAGAGAGGAGTTCGGCAGGGATGCCCGCTTGCACCTCTCATCTTTATCATTATTACGGATGAACATTCAGTGATGATGAGGATGGCTTCAAATGGAGGGTTTTGTCGTGGTTACTCATGCGGGGCATATATAGCCCTGTTGCTACAATACACGGATGATATGATCCTCCTTGTGGAGAGAGATATGGATCAAGTCAGGAGAGCCTCATGTATCATGGAGATCTTCGGTGAATAGGGAGAAATCCTCCTTCATGTCCCTCCAATGGTCCCCTAAAGAGGCTCATATGACCGTCCACGTCCTCGATGGCCCCGAAGGGTGCTTCTGATTACCTATTTAGGTCTTCCTCTGGTAGTTGCTATGCTAATAGAGTTGGATTGTAGCCCGTTGACTAACAAACTAGAGAAGAAGATGTCCGGCTAGAAAGCTACAATGCTCTTAAGGGGAGAAAGGCTAGTCCTACTCAAACATGTTCTGTCAATCGTACAATTTTCTTTTGCTCTACAAGGTTGTTTCCAATTGGAGTTAGGAAGAAGCTTGAAGAGCTGATGATATACTTCTTGTGGGTGAAGGAAGGTAGAGACAAAAAAAGGCTTCACCAAATGGATTGGGAGACAGTATCTCAAGCCAAATAGTAAGGTGGGTTAGGCGTTAGAAACTGAAAATGATAAATAATGCATTATTGACAAAGTGGATTATTCGGCTTTGGGTGACAAAAATTCTTCCTGAAGTGAGAAGTATGCATCAGCCAGTGGTGGGGAAAGGTGCTTCCTTCATATTTTGGTGCTAATAACAAGTTCGATTTGGGGTTTTTTGTGACAGATACCTGAGATTATTTGCCATCGCTAAAGACAGACTTACTATGGTTGATCAGGTATCATCAAATGGTGTGTGAGCACCATTTTTTCTCTCTGAGTTTTCTGAACAAAGGCTAGCCGATTTCATGGAGTTGCAAACGGATTTCGAGGACGTGATTGGGCCCTCTGATGGGAGAGATCACTGGAAATGGGCGAATAGCAAATTCTTGGTTAAAAAAACTTATGGGCCTTTGCATCGACCCGTGGTCATTCTTTGGAGAAACTTCATAATGATTGCAAATTAATTTAGGGATGCCCCATTCCACAAAGGGTGAAGATCTTCCTTTGCATGGTGAGGCATGGTCGTCTTCTAACCATGGAGCACAGGATCGTGATACTGAGCATTGGGGACCAAACATGTCCGAGGTGCAATGGGGTAACGGAAGATATGGATCGCCTCTTCCTTGGTTGCTCGGCCTCGTCTCAGTGAAATGATCTCAAACATTCTGTAAAAAAGCATTTGGTTCATTCTGAAATAACTTTTCATAAAAGAATAATATATCGAATATAAAGTGATTGGTTCAAAATAACTTGAATAGAGGCTTTGCAAGAAGATAAAGATTTAAAAAAAACTAACAAAATAATTTCAATTACTGTAAATATTCATGATAAACATATTTTAAATCAAGATTACAACTTTAAAACTTTTTGCATCAAACAGCACTTTAGATGATTGTACTAAGCTTATGAACAATGAAACCAACATAGTCATACATGTACACAAATTAATATTAATATTACTTAATCACAAATTAAAACTAGCATATATGGCAAATATGGCATATTTTGCACATCTACTAAAATTAAAACATTCAAACTTAGGATTTATGATCATATATTATGTCAATATTTGAAGTTTACGATTTTATGACAATATAATTATATTTAATAATACTTTTGACAATGAATTTTCTCTATTAATGGAGGCTTACGCCTCGAACGTCGGGAGGCTTACGCCTTGCCTCGATAACGGAAAATCGCCTCGATCCGTCTCGCATTTTTTTAAAGCCTCAATTGGTACCCATTGAGTACACAAGTATCCGTCGAGTATACGAATACCCGCTAGAAATTACCCGTTTGATAAATGGGCAGGTATGGGTAGTGATTTTATAAATGAATACGTGTTTCGGAATATTGATACCCACCACAAACCCGACCCGTTGACATCCCTATTCCCCATTTACAACGTTACATAAAGAGTAAGCAGCAAGCTTATGAGCTGTGAAAACCACGTTTCTTGTGGCAAAAACCACTAAGGCACTAACTGTGATGGACTTGCAAAGTACATCAATGGAGTTTTCCAACAATATTCCAACAGGACAAGATTGGGCGATGAGCACAATTGATCATGTGCACTATGGTCATGCAGTCAGAGTGGATTGTAATGACCTTGCTATGGAAGCAGGTGAAACCATAAATCTATGTGATTCGAGATGATCTTGAACGATCATCTTAATCCATAAGAGGAGCCCATGTCGGGTTGAAGCTTGCTATTAGATTTCTCAAAAAATATAAGAGGTATACGACACCTCATCTAATCCAACCAACACACCCAGGACCCATCATTAGACAATGCAGGACAAAAAACATGAGCGTTATAATGGATTTTGGACAGATTCAATTACTTATCTGACTCAATTTTTCACTATTCTCAAAAAGGATATATTGATCTCAAATGCCTGGTGAAATAGATCTTCCAAGAGGACACCAACTAGGCTGACTAACGACATTAAATCAATATCAATCTGCATCAAGTATCATGCTTTTGTCCAAACCTTCGTATTTTGGATACTTGTCCATACCTTCTTATTCTGGATATGTAGGAATTGAGACACATGTCGGAAGCTTACTTTGTGCATGTTGTTGGGCATCATTAGAAATGGTGTCAACAAGAATCTCATATATTGAAGGAAGGACCTCAAGTGTAAAAGATATGAATTGTATAAAATGAAAGGTGTGTTAGGAGGTGAAGGAGATGGAAACGAGGCTAAAGGAAAGATGGCAACCCATCCCATTTACAAAGTAATACATTATTAAATGCTTGAGATGAGCTTTTTAGGATGCTGTTGTTGTGACACTTTGAGATAATAAGGTTACCAAGTCAACTCCATTGCAACACAATTAAGTTCTATCCATTTAAAATGTGGTATACCTTTAGGGCGATACTCAGGCAAGCTTGTCGAACCATTGGACGAACCAGTATTAAATTCCAAATGGTGCCAAGACCTTGAGTAACTCGATCTCCATCACATGCATCTTTCCCGGGCTGATCAGAGCTGGGTATTTGGCAAAGATCTTCTAACAATTTCAAAGCAGAATCAGGCAAAAGCGGAACTTCACTAATAAGTCTACTAAAAGATTTATCTGAAGCCGGAAGTGATTCACGCAGAGATTTTGCCTGCAGAATAAAACAAATCAATCTGCCATTGAACCACAGATGCAACCTATGTACTTGCGCAAACAAAGAATACCGACCACTGCAAGAAGAAATTTCTCATAAATAATACAGGCAAAGGATGACTCTTGTTCTTCTTCAGATATCATGACGGCATGAATGTGGTACAAGATATGCATCACAAGCTCGTGTCCCTGTGAAAAATAACAGATGGCAATGCTCAATGGAAAAAAATAAATAAGAGTTTTACTTAAGCATAGCATGGTTTATATAGCCGCGTATTAACAATTAAGGAAGAAAGTCTAAACCAATAACCAACTTCACAAGTTACTAACCAATTCTCAGTTATCAATACAAAGGAAAGCTAGGTTTACACATAAAAGTTACTAACCACCTATCTGCTAATCCATGGCAGTCTTACAGTTGCATCAATTATGGAGCTAGCATTATGGGTTTTGAGGTACCATATTCACGACTCATGTATCATCACTGCAATGTGCTAATGATCGTGATTTTCATTATACGCTGACTAAACATGTAATGGAGACTACATGTTACGGTGTTATACAACTCCCTCCACTCACATCCTCAAACAACGGCAACACCTAAAACTCTGTCTAGCTTTAGAAGCAAGTTACAAGCTCATACATTTGCTATGTGACATTAACACCATTTAACTCTACCAATTTTCACGGAATTACATAATAGATCCTGACCAAATACGATCAGTCGGATCGTTGCTTAGAGCATTAAAAATTGTTAAAATAAAAAAAAATAAAAAATAAGAAATTCTTTAAAAGCAAAGTAAATGTTGAAAGCTGGGTAATTAAGCTAGCTTGGGTGATGATCAGAGGAAGAAAACAATCCACACAGATAGAGAAGGGGCTAGGCAGTACAGTCTAAATAGCCCAGTTCGAAGACTGGTAATATCCACGACGATGCCGATGAGGGTCCCTGGCTTCTACTTTCATCCCCATCCAGGGAATGACTCGATCTTAGCCTCCGTAATCATAGCGATCGTAGAGGGGGGATGTTAACACTCTCCTAGGCTCCACATTTCTTTCTCTCCATCAGATCAGGTATATCAGAGAGACTGGCATTTAATAAATGATAGGACCATCAATGAAGCATTAATTTAATACACGTGGGTGGATACCTTTCTGCCCCCCCTCTTTTGCATCCAAAAAAATCAATAAAGCTCTAAGAGCTGAATTCCAGCATTTCCCATCATCTACTCACTCAGCCCTCTCTACTACGGACTCCCGGGAAAGCAAGCTGGGTCCTCGATTAATTTTATATATATATATATATATATATATATATATATATATATATATCTTCGGGGTTCACTGATGTACTCTTGTTGCTTTGACTACAGACCAGGCTCACGTAATGGAATATCCTTGCAAACATATTCCTCTTAAACCTTTTCTTTCACCCTGCTTCGATAGAGAAGAGGTGAGTTTTTTGGGTAGTTGTATGAGGGAGTTGCAAGAGAAAAAGGCTGAAGGAAAAAGGAAAGAATCTCAGAAACAAGAGGATAAAGAAAACAGGAAAAGTAGATGGAAATATATATATATGGATTGGGAGAGAGGAAGAATAATGGAGGTCAAAATTTAAAAACGACTCGCATGAACTTTTTGATATTTTCTTCTTAGTTTTATGGTTCCTAATGTCCAAAATAACAGTTCGACTTATAAGACTTGGACAAAGAAACTAACAATGTAGTCATCCTTAACGGGAAAGCAGGAATATGTAGCAATTACAAAGGTTCACAGTTTCCATCTACTAAAAACTTAAGAAAATAGGTTGTAAGCTTTCAATTGGGCTACGGGGAGTGAGAAGTAAATACAAAGGCTAAGCATCTTCCTAAGAAGGCATAAAAAATGTATTGTGCCTTCTCCCACTATAAGTATGGTCGGCTATATGGATTCTTGCTCAAATCCATGTTCAAGGATTCGACTATTTTTTACGTTGGCCGTCGACTACCTAATGCAACCACTGCAAGAGTGGGATTTGAAACATGGTCCATTGTGTGGTAGACACATTGTACTACCACTAGGAAGGCATGTAAAGTGAATTTAAAAAAATAGCAACATTATCGTAACACGTGATTTTTAAATGAAAAAGAAACCATGCACCCCGTCAAATATTACTAGAATACAATCACCACCCACCCTTTTAGAAGACCAGCGACAATTTCAAATGTTACATAACTTTATAAAATTCATTATTTTCAGAGAAAAATGCCAGGCATATCTAAAAGTTCCCCAAGTATAAGAGTATGATCAAAGGCCTCATTTGATATTTTCACTGTAAAATCAGTCCCAAATGCGAGAACGTCATAAAAAAGGACATGATAATAATAAAAATCCATTCGGGAGAGCCGTGATAAAAAGGTCTCAATAAATGATTTAATGGTTGAATGATGTACCTTCCAATTCTAATGATACATAACTTTAGAAACTTCGTTATTTTCAAAACAAAATTGCTAGACGTACCACAAAGTTCCCCAAGTATAAGAATCCAGAGGTTTCAACCAAACACAAGAACAAGCGTAACGTAATGAAGACATAACTTATCATAACAATAACAATAATAATAACCATAAATGGTTTAGTTGTTGTGCAATGTGCCTTCCACTTAAAGGACCGAGGTTAAAAACTATCCTGGAGTGATCCATTTACCCATCTACTGTTGGAGTATTTGGTTGTGCGTCATAGGAGTTGTAGGAGGGTAAATGGATCCTAGAGAGATCCATTTACCTCATCCATATGCTTAGTCCCACATCTACCAGTGGTGGGACTTGGAGGCTCTGTGGACGCTATATAAGGAGCCCCAGACCTCCTGTAACTATTGAGAGAAAGTTCAATGAAACATATGGCCCTTTGAGGGCTTCTCCCGTTGTTTCATCCCGCTCCTTAGGGAGTAGGGTTCCATGTTAAACCTTGTGTTCATTCTTTTTTTATCATTCTATTCTATGCTCTGTTTATCATTCGCTTCCGCATTCTCAATTTTCGAACATGGTATCACATCGGGTCGATTCTCGAGGATTTCAAGTTTTTATTCGAGATTCGATTTTATGTAACTTATGTGAGATCTGTTCAAGAGTTATTTTTTGGGCTTCATGAAACCCTAATCTGTTCAATTCTCGAAGAATGTTGTCTAGGGTTTCTCACAAAACCCTAGCCGCATATGGCAGTACCCAGGTCTGCGCATCTCCAGCACGTCGACATCTTCAGGGCAGCGAGCCTTCTCCCATCTCCAAGCAATATTAGCGAATCACTTCAGGCCGCATCTTCATCTGGGGCAGATTCTCTCTTCAATCCTTCGTGCAAGAGCTCCAGGCGCTCCTAGAATCTAGAATGTCATCAGGTTCAATCAGCAAGAGCGAAGAAGACCCATCAGGGTCGGGCGCGAGAGCAACCCCCGCACGGAGCTACCCTCTTTCCCTCGATTTCTTCCAGTGGCGCATCTTCTACAGCCATGGTGGCAGCGGTGACTCCACTGCAGGCTCCAGCGGCATCAGAGCAGCGGCGGTGCACAGGCGGCGATGCTGCCACATCCTGGCGGCGGCGGCGAGACCATTGTCCAGGCCAAACAAATTGTTCAGACTCTATAGATATTCATATGACCAGACTTGACGTCAGATATTTTCCCGAGTCTTTAGTTTCATACACGCACATGTATCTGGTCTTTTCATATGCGCATATGTATGACATCTTTTGTCGTGGTCCCCATCAGTCTTGTTGTTTCGGCCAGAGTTTTTATGTGAGCCATAGAGACTCCAGAGTAGAGGACCATTCCTTATGCCATGTTGGCAAGGATTTTCATGTAGTATCATAGGTACTCCAGAGTAGTATACCATTCTCTGTGCCAGATGGGAGAGACTCAGTTCTCCGACGAGGAGACTTTTCAGACTTCATTCTCTAGCGACCATAGACTCCGACGAGGATTGCACTTCCACGACCTTTTCAGTTCGATCCCTTTTCACAGATGAAGCAGTTGTCCACATATTGTGGCGGGCCAGAGTACTCCGATGAGTAGACTCATTTCCAGTTGCAGTGACTCTGACAGTAGCAGTACAGAGCACATGCTATCCGACGAGGAGATTCAGCAGACTCACATTCCAGCCCGTTCGTCCTCCTCACCAACACGACATGAGAAGCAACATCCTCGACAGCAGCCAACAGTTGTGCGCGTTGAGTTGATATTGTCTGTAGTGACATGTAGTGTGGGTTGAGCTTCTCTCTGTTTGTCCAAGCTGAGCATTGCATGATCCAGCTTGAGGGGAGTGTTGGAGTATTTGGTTGTGCGTCATATGAGTTGTAGGAGGGTAAATGGATCCTGGAGAAATCCATTTACCCCAATCATATGTTTAATCCCACATCTACTAGTGGTGGGAATAGGAGGCTCTGTGGACGTTATATAAGGAGCCCCAGACATCCTGTAACTATTGAGAGAAAGTTCAGTGGAATATATGGCCCTTTGAGGGCTTCTCCCGTGATTTCATCCCGCTCCTTAGGGAGTAGGGTTCCACGTTAAATCTTGTGTTCTTTCTTGTTTATCATTTTATTATATGCTTTGTTTGTCATTCACTTCCGCATTTTCTATTTTCTAACATCTACAACTCAAGTGGCACACAACACATAAACTCCAACATTGCCCCTCAAGCTGGAGCATGCAATGCTCAGCTTGGACAAAAAAAGGAGATCCCAAACTCACGCTCCAGGACACTACGGACAATATCAACTCAACGCGCACAACTGCCGACTGCAATCGAGGATGTTGCTTCTCATCATGGCCTCAAATTTCTGCGAAATTCGATCGAATTTCTATCGAATATCGATATCCTATCGAAATCGAAATTCGATCGAAATGACTGAAATATGAGGGCCCTATTACAAAAAATGACCGAAACGACCGAAATTTCAGTCGAATTTCGACCAGAAATCCATCGAAAGTCTATTTCGGCGGTCATCGAAATGGTGACCGAAACCGATATTTAGGGCCTTGCTTCTCATGTCGTGTAGAAGAGGAGTACAAACGGGTTGTAGTGTGAGTCAGTGTGCTCTGGATTGCGCCTGTCAGAGCTACTGAAACTGGAAGAGTCTCCACCTGGAGAACTCTGCCCCTCCACAACATGTAGACAACTGCTCCATCTCTGAAAGGGCCAAACTGAAAAGATGTGGAGTGCAATCCTCGTCGGAGTCCACAGTCGCTGGAGAATGGAGTCTGAAGAAGTTTCCTCGTCGAAGAACTAGGTCTCTCCCATATGGCATAGAGAATGGTACTATACTCTGGAGTCCCTATGAAGCCACGCGTAAACCCTAGCCAACATGGCATAGGGAAATGTCCTCTACTCTGAAGTCCCTATGTCTCACATGAATACTCTAGCCGAAACACAAAAGATAGGGACTACACAAAGAGATGGCAAACATGTGCTCATCTGAAAAGATCGCATACATGTGTGTATCTGAACTGAAGACTCGGAACCAATCGCTGAGTCTGAGATTTGAACTGTAGAGTCTGGAAACATCTAGTTGTCCTGAAGAATCTGAACCTGGAAAAGATCTGTGACTGTACACAGCACTCCTCATTTCTCCCAAAGTTGTCGGAAAACAGAGACGTCGACCAAGTTGTGAGAAGGCAAGAAGATGGGGAACAAAACAATTAGCCGATCTCATTTCAATTTTTTTTGGCTTCTCAATCTCTTTTTTTATTTTTTTAGGTCGTGCAAGCATATATTTTTTTTACAGCTTTCTTAAATTGTGTACGATTTTTTAATTGTATGCGCCTTTTTCAAAGTTTTTTTGAACACACTATCTCATCCCAACAAAAATTGCCTTTTTTTACATTTTTTTAAGCCCTGACCCATAGATATACTTAGGCCCGGAACATCAAGACCCATCCCCCCTTTTTTTAATCGACGAGTCCCTTCTTTAGGGTTCTCAATCACAGGAACCCATCATACAAGGACCGCAACCCCCTGGGGTTTTTTCCATATGACGTCGTCACTAGGACATGCAAGGGAGAAGGAAGGCGCCGCTGAGGGATGGTAATGCATCGCGATAGTGAAGGGGTGTGTCGCCTGCGTACGATGTTCTGGAAGGAGATTTGAGATTCGAAGCCGCCTGGACCTATGGTAATCATGCTTCTTCAAACTCAGGGCTGTCGAGAAAGGGGCGCCTAGAGAGCTTCGAGGGATCGATCGCATGGTGTTGTACCGAAGGGGGATCGTTGCTCGAAGGAGTTGCATTGATGCGCCACTAGATAGGAGATCTCACGCCGCCTGCACGAGATCAAGAGGAGGCGCGAGGCCTATTGTGCCTTGGAAGTGTGATGCACAAGATCTGACCTGGATCTAAATATGAAGAACCTGGAGAGGAGAAGACCGTGAATGCAGAGGCAGTCGCCTAAAGGCGCAATGCGGCTTGAGCGCGAGGCAGATACACGCCGCCTAAAGGCGAGGCGCAGAGAAAGGGAGAGGAGGTCGGGAGCCTCTGTGCGCCACATGCTGATCGGGGTTAGTGGAGCCCAGAGAAAGGGGGAGACTTGGAGAGGGTCGCTTGCTACGCATCTACTACGCGGAATGCCCGAGAATTGCGTGGATCGCTACTTGGAATTGAAATAGGAGGTTAATCGTCGCCGCCTTCAGATGCGTACGGATGGTGCCTGGAGATCTTGAACTTGTGCAGAATCAGGGATTTAAGAAAACCCAAGAATGATGAATACGAACAAATCTTCAAGAACAATATCAGGAATTAGGGTATCAAAAAACCCATAAAACTGAAACGCAAACTCGATTGATCTAAAAAAACTTCAAAATCTTCAAAGATTAACCAAGAACGACCCGTTCTGATACCATATTAGAAAATATGATGCGGAAGCGTATCAAATAAAAAGAATAAAGAAATATAAACAGCAGGATTTCAGCGTGGAACCCTACTCCCTAAGGAGCGAGATGAAATCACGGGAGAAGGCCTCAAAGGATCATATGTTTCATAGCTTTTTCTCAATGGATACAGAAGGTCTGGGGCTCCTTATATAGCCTCCACAAAGCCTCCAAGTCCCACCACTGGTAGATGTAGAACTAAACACATGGATGTGGTAAATGGATTCAGGAGTGATCAATTTACCCATCTACAACTCAAGTGGCACACAACACATACTCCAACATTTAGCAATCACAAACCAGGAGATCTAACTATTTAATTTACCCAACAACTCATTATTGAAAGACAGAGTGTCAGATATACGGCAACCAGTCAAATTTTGTCACATTAACATAGGAACACCCAAAACGAGAGGAAAACCATAATTATTCAATAAGCTCAAAATTTTCAATTAATGACTTCGTTTTTTAACTACCATAAGCATACCTTGTTGCGCTGGTAGTCCAATATAATATGCTTCTGTAGAAATGCAATAATCTCATCACTGTCATGCCTCTAAAAAAAAACATTGGCACATACTATAAGTAGAGAATAATTATAAAAACAACAGTTGCACAAGGTTCATACAGGAAACAGATTTTTTTAAAAGGAAGCAGAGATAAGGATCTCCCTGTATAGGAATGTATTTCATGTGGGAAAAAATGTATCCACCCCAGAGATTAACAAATATATATATCCCTAGATTAACAAATATATATATATATATATATATCCCTAGAAAGGTGATTGAAGCACATTAAAAGTTAAAAATTCATGCATGATAGCTGACATCAGAATGCTATCAAGCAAAAATGTGCAGAGTACAATCCATTAAAACCAACTGACAGGGGAGAGTGCGCTTTCCATTCAAAAAGTCAGGAAAAAATATACCAATTTTAGAAAATACGCATTAATATAAGGCTATGTTAGCAATCTTGTTCCAATACCTTCGATGTTCGACCGAAGAACATAATTCCCCACACCTTTTTTGAAGAAAAATTGGGTGTGAGCTCGAGGTGAGCCACACCTTGAAAAATTCCCCACAGCTTCTAGTATGATAAAGGTACCACGGACAATTGCGGGGGAGGTAAAACCAAGCGACTTTGTCTCTTGAGTAGTCTCGCTAGACAGGACTTGCAAAGAAGTTGCATATCCTAATAGATGCACACGCACGAGCAACAAAGTATGGTGCATGAGAAAAGCCATGTGGAAGGCCCATGTCAGCAAAGTGCGACACTAGTTGGGACTCGTGTGTGTTGGCTTGCGACTCAGCAAATGCCGTCAGTTCTCCAGTGCGATCATGATATAGGGCCCTGGAAGCAATGCGGGTGACCCCCAAGTTTGGGTTGAGAAAGAAGAGGAAAAAAAAGGACAAAACAGTGATCTATCATCACCATTCGGTCACCATGTAATAAGAAAACAACTTATTGAGCATAAGACCCTAGGATCCTCTTATATAGGAGAGAACGAGTCATGGGACCGTTTGAAATATTATATAGATAGTCCAAAAAGAAAGAGGTAGCAAATGATACTGAAAGTATGTCTTGGATCGCTCAAAAGAAACGAGAAAGAGCGAGAGAATGGAGGCATAAAGGGCTCCCAAGTGGTTGATTTTTGGATCAACGATCCTCTTCCCAACCAGTTGAGAAGTATATATACGACAAGCACCCCTTACTTCATTCGTTCTTTCCCGACAGGGCAGGTTTGCAACCTCACATAACCACTAACGGTGGAGGAATAACCACAAAGTCAATTCGATTTCAGAGAAATCATTCAACATATCTCAGTTGACCGAAGTGGTCAGCATTTCTATACTCCCACTATTAATGTAGTTTACGCTTGATAATATATTCAACAAAAATCATTATTCATGAACCCTTCTTCCACAGCTCATGTATTTCGGAGTCCGATTAAATCAACATGTATAATGCATGTTGATGTTCTATTCATTAGAAAATTAGCTAACATGTTACATGAAGGTAAATAGGTGACCGTAATTTCTTCTTTTGCCATGATATTTTCTATATACTGATATTATATCTTAACATGCTTTCCTTTAGAATTATTAGCTCTATTGTTGACAAGTTTATTGCAACTTGACTATCATAATACATTTACATTGGTCTTTCGACCAATTCAAGGCTTGAGTTTCCCAAAAAAATATTTAACCCAAAAGTACGAGTGTTGGTCATGATACGTGCATTGTATTCTGCCTCAAATCATGAGTATGTCTAGATACGCATCTTTAAATATTGCCACACCAAAACACATCTGCACCATCAAATATGAAAAAACAACCTAATGTAGATTTCTACCATCCACATCTCTTCAAAGATATGGATAAACGTAACCTACTATTTTAAGTGATCCAGCTTGATATATCAATTTCAAAAGTACAGTTCCTTTCATATTTTGAAGAAACATCTTTACTCTCCTACTGCTTTGGTTCAGGATTATTTTAATATCTACTAACTAGGTTTTCATAGGATAAGCTAGTCACGTCGTGTGAATATCATTGCATATATTAAACTTCTCGTTTCTTGTGCTTATAGAACATCTGAAGATTTTCGCCCCTTACCAGGATATTGACACTTCTTGATTCTCTTTCCAATTAGAAGAAAAGTGGGAGCTAGGATTCTAATCTACATTCCAAACATTTTCAGAATAGAATGCAAGCTATTTCCGTAATCAAGACGTAATGGTTGTGAATCTATATCCCTTGGTATTTAAATTCCCAAAGCATAGGATGCTTTTTCCATATCCCTCATGTCAAATTCGTTGCTCGATTTATCATTTATTTAATTGAGAGCATGTTATTAACTCCAGGGACAATATTATCCACATACAATTACATAATTGCAAATTTACTCCCACTCTTTATGACATATACAATTGTCCAATTTATTTACAACAATACCAAATTTCATAAATTTCTAAAGAAATTCTAAATACCATAATAAGTAAATAAAGGAATAATCTAGAGATGTTAGATATTAGACTTTCAAGTGATGTTGTAAATGGTTCTTGGAAAGGAGATGCTTCCCCCCTACTTGAAATATTTCGTAGCACGAAAGGATATTTAGTAGTATTGTGCTTTCTCTGTTCTGAACTTAGTCTTCTCGGACACTTGCTTCGCACTTTTTGGGCTCGAGTGAAGAAGATGTTTCCATGCGCTACTTCCTTTGTTGTTCCACGATGGAGGCGCGGGCCAGAATTCCAATTGGATTGTTGTGGCAAACAAAGTAAGGTCTCCTTCATCAATTCATTATTTAAGAAGGTTATCTTCACATACATTTGGATTAATTTCAAATATATAAATATAACTACAACTAAAATCATATGCATTGATGAAAACTTCGCAATCGAAAAGTAGTTTTCCTGAAAGTCTATTGCAACTTTTTAGAATAATGCTTGGCAACTAATCTTTTAGTAGAGGAGGTCGGAGAGTGTTGTATAGTTCTTGGGACTGACAGTGGTTTTCTTCCCATTACTTACATGGGTCTTTCGATTGCATGTGGTAAGCTGAGGATGGCAAATTGTCTACCGATTATAGAAAAACTGGAGAGAAAGCTATCTGGCTAGTAAGAAGCTCTGTTATCTCATGGCGAGAGGCTGGTTCTTGTTAAGGTAGTATCGACGGCCATCCATGTCTTTTTTATGTCCTCCAAGCTCCTTCCAATAAGGATACGCAGAAGAATTGAGACGTTCATGAGAAGATTTTTCTGGGAAAAAATGACCAGAATACATCCAGTATTCACTTGGTAGACTGGGAGACGGTCACTCTTCCTATCACATAAGGTCGTCTTGTCATTTCAAGGATAATGATGATGAACCGGGCATTATTGTTGAAGTGGGTGGCTCGTATTTGGGGGAAGGATGAAGACCTCTGTTTCAAACTTATACGTCGCATTTATGGAGTACATGCACCGCTATCTTATAGTCTTCGTCCATTTTTCATAACTTTATTTTCTAGAAGGACATTACTTACTTGTTGCTTGAAGCACGAGAATTGATCAAACCGAATGGAAGATTATTTACATTTGGAAAGATAAGTAGACAGGTGAAGGAACCCCTAGCATCTCGATTCCCCCGCCTCTTTACGATGTTAGACTCTCAGGATGGATGAGTGGCAGATGCTTGGATGGATAATAGTTGGTTGCCGACCTTTAATGGTTCTTTTTCAAATCAAAAGGTTATGGATTTTGTCGACTTACAGGTGATGTTTTCTTCTAGACATGGACCTGAAGAAGGTGACATCATTGGTCTTTGTGTAATGGAGAGTTCACGGTAAAGAAAGCCTACAAGAACTTGGACAAACTCCTTGATCCATACCTGCAACTTAATGACAGACTACAAATTTATTTGGGATCTGAGAATCCCACCGCATATAATAGTTTTCTTATGGTTGCTTCATCGTGGAAGAATTCCGACAAGAGATCAAGCTTGCAAAAATCGGCCGACTAGTCGAGTTGGGGGGGACTCGACTAGATCTAGCCGACTCGACTAGATCTAGTCGACCATTAGTCGGTCAGCCCGACTAGTCAACCTAGTCGGCCGACTAATCGACCGATTTTTACATCAAGCTTTTATAAAATTTTTTTATCTTTTGCTTTTTTTAACATCAAACTTATTTTAATATACTTCATGTTATCTTTAATGTCAATTACCTCTTTTGTTTCATTATGTAAGTATAGAAAATGTACAAATCTATGTTAATGCATAATCAAACTTATTCTAATATAAAATAATGATATTTAAAGTCAATTACATCTTTTATTTCATTATGGAAGTATAGAAAATGTACAATCTATATATAAAAACGATTTATATATCAAAAATAATTAAAAAATTCACTTCTGCAGGAAAAAAATAGCACAGTTGTGGGAGACCCACAGTACCCAAATAATAGCGATCGACATAAGCAGTTTCGGTGAATCCCGAGATCTAGCACAATAGATGGAGTCCCAAAAATGTACCAGGTCTCGGCAATCTACCCAATCAATCTCAAGGTCTTGCCAAATTGCCCGTGTATCCTCAATCTAAGAACAGGTGGGTGACTGTTTCTGTTGCATCTTTACGCAAAGGGGAAACATCAGTCAATCCCCCCACAATCTTGCCCACTGATCTCTTGCAAGGTTGCAGAAAACGGTAGTCGCTGCTCGATCAGCGGGGTCACCGACTAAGGATTAATCCGCAGTCGGATGACTAATCGGATTTAGTCGGCCAGTACCATTAGATTTGCTTTCATGTGGCATATTCTCTTTGTATACCTTTCTCTGCAGAAGTTGTGTCAAATTTTGTCCATCGGCTCTAAATCAGTCAAAATGTGCTCTAGGCATGTCAGCTTGGGAAGCACCATCGTTTTTTTCCGAGTCGTCAGAGCAGTCACAGTAGTCAGTTGTTTGAGTTGTTTCATTTTGATATAAGGGGTCCTAGTCGTATTCCCGATCATCAGGGACATGGGTTCTATATGGTTGGTGTGGACGATTTCTCTAGATTATCTTGGGTTTTCTTGTTAAAGAATAAATCCGAAGCCGGTCCTAGTATCAAATCGTTTCTTATTGAAATTAAGAATATTTTTCAATTAATGTGAAGTTTATTCGCACTGACAATGCCTTGGACTTATCTACTTTACAATTGTATGACTTTTTCAAATCTCTTGCATGTTCATCAGACCTCTTACTTACACTTCGTAGCAGAATGGTGTTGTTGAATGCAAACACAGTCATCTTCTGGATGTCATGAGGACTCTTTTGATTCAGAGTTGAACTCCTCATTCGTTCTGAGGTGATGCGGTCCTCACTGCATGTTACTTAGTGAACTGCATGCCTTCTACTATCCATGGAAAAAAGGTTGCTTTCTCGATTGTGTTTCCCGAGAGGGACCTATTCTCCATTACTCCAAGGGTCTTTGTGTCTATAGCATTAGTCCACAATTTTACTCCTATCTGTGATAAGCTCTCTCCAAAAGCAGTCAAATATGTGTCCATTGTTTATTCTCGTACCTAAAAAGGTTATAGATGTTTTGATCATGCAGGGAGAAAATATTATGCGAGTGCAGAAGTCACATTTTTTGTGTCTATTATGATTTTTCTCCTACAGGTTACATGTTGTCTAATCCTGACTCTGGCGAGGATGTCTTTGTTCCACCACCTCCGTTATATCCACCAAGAACACCTCATGTTGAATCTCAGTCATCTCCACCTCCACCTCCTCCACCATCTCTACCTCAGTCCACCCTAACACAGTTCCTACCACGAGTTTACATTCGCAGGTCTTCTACTCATCCCTCTGCTCATGTGCCTTCCCAGTCATACAACACACCTCAGGTATGTAATGAACACATTTTTTCTACTTGTGGCACCGGTGATATGCTTGTTCCACATGATACTATAAAAGAGGAGTTGATACCAGAGAATAGAGAGGCAGATGACCTCGATGTACCTATTAACTTGAGGAAGTCGTGTCGTAATTGTGTCATTTATTTCAGTAGTTGCGCATGTTTCCTTGGACCATCTTTCATAGGAGCACAGAAGGCTTGTTGTGGGGATCTTTGTTGTTACTATCCCGCGAGCATATTTGGAGGCCATACAGGATAGTAGTTGGCGACTAACAATGGAGGAGGAGATGGTTGCTTTACAGTCTCGTGATACTTGGAGTATTATTTCTGCTCCTCTATGTGCATTTGTTGTGGGGTGCAAATGAATCTTTATGGTAAAGCAACGGGCAGATGGCAGTGCAGATCCCTACAAGGTAAGGCTTGTAGCACATGGGTTCACCAAGACTTATGGGGTAGACTATCAGGATACCTTCTCTCCAGTGTCCAAACATTCAACGTTGCGCATTCTTCTATCAGTTGTTGTTTCACGGGGCTGGCATCTTCACCACCTTGATGTAAAGAATGTGTTTCTATATGGAGATCAACATGCGGAGGTATACATGCAGCAGCCACCGGGGTTTGTTGCGGAGGGCGAGTCTCAGAAGGTGTGTAGGCTCCACATGGCGATTTATGGCCTGAAGCAGAGTCCGAGAGCTTGGTACCATAAGCTTTCATTGATAAAGCACCGGGGGTTTGCACGGTCCACTACGGATCGCTCCCTTTCTGTTCGGAGGACACAGAGAGCTATTCTAGTCTATGTTGATGATATTATTGTCACTGGTGATGATGAGCAGGGCATTCAGGCTGCCAAGGAGTTCCTAGGTCAGCAGTTTATGACCAAGGACCATGGGAATCTTCGATACTTGGATTAGAGTTCGTCAGGAACCAGCGTGGTCTTGCGATGACCCAAAGGAAGTTTGTGACTAATCTTCTACATGAGACAGGTATGACAGGATGCAAGCCTACAAGTACTCCTATGAATCCAAGTTTGAGATTATATGATGATGATATTGAGGAGGTAGATAAGAGGAGACATGGAGCGTGTTGGAAAGACTCATATATGCCACCATCACCAAGCCAGACATATCCTTTGTTGTGAGCAAGGTGAGATAATTCATGGAGCAACCCAGAAAGGTTCATATGGATGCGATCTATATGATTTAGAAGAGGTACGTCTCTTGAGGTGACAGCTTGTACAGATGCAGATTATATAGGATGCCCTAAAGACAGGAAGTCTACTTCTGGCTTTGATATTTTTGTTGGGAGCTCTCTCGTGTCATGGAAAAGCAAGAAGCAGACAGTGGTTGCTAAATCCAGTGCAGAATCTGAGTACAGGGACATGGCACAGGGGAGCACATAGATGATGTGGGTTAGACCGTTCCTCTTCCCATACGACTTTTATGTGACAATCAAGCAGCTCTATTTATTGTCAATAATCATGCATTTCATGAACAAACTAAGCATATAGAGGTAGATTGCCACTATACCAGAGACATGATCTAGAAAGGTCTCATATGCACTTCCCATGTCTCTACTGAAGATCAGACAGCTGATATTTTCACCAAGACCCTTACTAGAGGTCCTTTTCAGAGATGTTCTTCCAAGCTGAACTTGATAGACATATATGCTCCAACTTGAGGGGGAGTGCTGAGATATTTATATTTCTTTATATTTATTTCTTATTTCACTTTCTTTCATGTACCTCTCTTGTAATTTACCTAGTGATTTTCTCCTACATAAGATAGCCCTAGAGTCTCAAATCTCAATAATGATATCACAATTCTATTTTCCCTCCAACACATATAAATAATAATCTTCCATCCAAGAAGGATGTGTTTTGGGCCTCTTGATGCCCATTATAATCGTGGGATAATTCAGGTTTGCAATTCTTTTATCGGAACATTATTACTCATAGATCCACTCTACATACATTCCATCAATATCATTGACTAATTCTCATCTTATCTCCGAGTCATCTTCAATATAGTGTAGGAAAATTAGAGGATATGGTTCCTTTATTCCATGTTGATTCTCTTTGTGAATTTCAAGGTCACATCACGTCTTTCGATTTGACCATTAAACTCGTGGAAGAACATGTATAGTTTAGAACGTTCATTATATTCACTAAATTTGTAATTTGATGTCGTAAAGTCTAGCTTATCCTTAAGTTAACTAGGTATCATGACATATGCAATACATCCCTATTATCAAAGATGGCCTAACTCCAGTTTCCTACCACTCCAAATTTCATATGATAATGATTCTCCGATCTTGGTGAGAATTATGATGTGTATATAGATAGTAGTCAACATTGCTTTCTCCCAAAATTCCTTAGAGAAACCTAACTGTGACAACAAACATCTTACTGCATTAATCAGCGTTCTGCTTTTTCTTTCAGCTACGTCAACTCACTGTGGTGTATAAGGTATATAATCGATCTACATATGCTAGTTTGTATGCAATATTCCATAACTCCTTGAGGTAGATATTCTGCACTTTTATTGGTCTTAAGAGTTCTAATTGAATTTCCAAATTATATATCCACTTTGTCTTTTATGTATTGAACGTCTCAAAAGCCTTACCCTTGCTTCCTAAGAGATATATGCGGAACAACATCGAGTAATAATTGATGAATGCTATAAAATATTCTTTGTTTATGCGTGTAATGACACATAATATCTACATATATTGGAATCGATCAAGATCAATAGGACAAACTACCATTGAATAAAGGATTTCTCATCATTGGAATATTATTGTGCTCATAATCTTAGATTGTGGAGTGGAGTGGCTTTGATTATTAGATCAATCTTCGGGTACTGATAAATAAAAAGAATACTCAGAAAATGCATCCATTGTTCATTTGAACTTATTTTATTTGTTCATTTGAACTTATTTTAGGAAGACAGAAGAGATCATGCTCAGAACAGAACAAATATGGGTATTCAACTTATACCTGAAGCGTATAGTTATCCTGAAGAACCATGGTGTTATACTCCAGATCAAGCCTATATGTTCCAATGAATTCATCATCCAACTGTTGTTCTCCATGAAGAAATTATATTCTCATTTCTTCGGCTCATTGAAGTCTACTAATCTCTCTTTCATCTTGGAAGTGTGTTAGGTTACTCCAGAGTAAATCCACCAATAATCACACTCCGTGACTGCAGAGTTACACTCCATTACAACCACACATTATGTCTTCTTCTTGCTTTTGTTATCAAACTTCCTAACTTCTTATTGTTGGGTCATGTACCTTGAAGATGTCAAACTTGCCACAAGCATAGAAGGAACCGCATGGAAATTTCCCACTTTTTCCATTGAAGTTTGCCTAGGAGAATCCCAGTTGTTTCTTGGCATGTACCACATTAGCTTCTGTTGGGAAAAGAGTCTTCGTTATATTCAAGAAAACCCTAGAGTCTCTTATATAGGGAGAGACTTGAAGGGTAAATTACAAAGAAGTCTAAATAAGAAAAAGAAATAATGACAGGATACATAAAATGATAATAGAGAAACTATCTCTACACTCCCCCTCAAGGTGGAGCATAGATGTCTATCATGCTCAGCTTGGATGAACACCTCTGAAAAGGTCCTCTGAGCAGTGGCTTGGTGAATACATCTGCCGTCTGATCTCCTGAGCTCACATGTGCAGTAGATATCAATCCTCTCTGAATCAAATCCCTGGTGTAATGGCAGTCAACTTCAATATGCTTGGTCCTTTCATGGAAGGTTGGGTTGTTGGCAATGAATAGTGTTGCCTGATTGTCACACTGAAGCTTCATAGGTAGAGTCACAGCTACATGTAGATCTTCTAGTACAGAAAGAACCCACATCATTTCCGTGCTGGCTTGGGCCATGGCCCTATATCCGGATTCAGCACTGGACCTTGCCACAACAGTTTGTTTCTTGCTTTTCTAAGAAATCAGAGAGCCTCCAACAAACACTGCAAACCCTGAGGTTGATTTTCGATCCTTAGGGCATCCTGCATAATCTGCGTCTGCACACGCCGAGATGGATAAATCTGTGCCCTTTCTGAATAGCAGCCCTGACCCTGGAGAGGACTTTAGATACCTCAGTATCATGTGTATAGCATCCATGTGAACCTGTCCTGGCTGCACCATGAATTGACTCACCCTGCTAACTGCAAATTGAATATCTGGGCGAGTTATCGTAATGTAGAGGAGTTTTCCCATCATTTCTCTATATCTCCTCTTATCTACTTCATCAGTATCACCATCATACAATTTCACGCTAGGATCCATGGGAATACTTGATGGTTTGCATCCATCCATGCCAGTCTCAATCAGGAAGTCTGTAATGTACTTCCGTTGGGTCATCACCAAGCCATGTGCATTCCTTGCGAATTCTAACCCCAGAAAATATCTTAGGGTCCCAAGGTCCTTTGTAACAAACTGACGGCCTAGGAATGCCTTCGCCCTCTCTATGCCCTGAGCATCATCTCCTGTAACAAGAATATCATCCACATAAACCATAATGACAACCGTACCTGTCGATGACTTCTGGACAAACAACGAGTGATCGGCATTTGACCTCTTGAATCCCTGTTGCTCAATTAGGTTGGACAGCTTCTGGAACCATGCTCTCGGACTCTGTTTGAGGCCATATATCGCCTTGTGAAGTCTACAAACCATGTGCGTCTCCCCCTCAGCAGTAAACCCAGGTGGTTGTTGCATGTAGACTTCCTCCTGTAAGTCCCCGTACAGAAAGGCATTCTTGACATCTAGTTGAGATATACTCCAATCACGGACCACAGCAACAGACAAGAGAATACGAAGAGACGAATGTCGCGCCACTGGAGAGAATGTATCCATGTAATCCACACCATAGGTTTGAGTAAACCCTCGTGCGACCAAGCGTGCTTTGTACCTATCCAACGTGCCATCTGCATGATATTTTACTGTAAAAACCCACTTACAGCTCACAACGGATGCATCAGGAGGCGCAGGGACCAAGGACCATGTGCCACGAGACTGCAAGGCCATCATCTCTTCTTCCATAGCCACTCTCCAGCAATCATTCTTCAAAGCCTCCTGGTATGTCCGTGGTATATCCACGGAAGACAAGGTTGTGACAAACCGCTGAAACTCACCACTGAGGCGGTGAAAGGAAACCTGTGAAGCAAATGGATATGAAGCGCACTGCCTCCTTTGCTTCCGAACAGCAATCGGAACATCAAGATCATCATCTACTGTACTGGATGGGCTAGGGTCGTCCTATACTGAAGAATCCTGCACGTGTACCAAATCTGACCCATCAGTAGTAATGTCACCTGAACATACCTGAGGCGTGATGATAGGCTGATGGGTGGTCTGAGCAGGACCTGACCGACACGTATAGAATTTAGGTAATGGCGAAATGATAGGCCGTGAAATGGGTGGTGGTGGAGGTGGTGGTGGAATTTGTGGTGCTGGTGTGGGGACTTGCAAAGGGGACGACTCAGGTGAACTCCCTATAGGCGGTGGATGTAACATCCATATTCTAACAAACCCGAACTCGTCCGATTTTGGGTCTAATAAACCCAAAAGCATTGTCGGTCAATATTAAACAATCTAAAACGACCAACTGATCACGAATCAAAAGTCGTTCGGACGAAATCGACCAAAAATCGGTCCCTTCTTATTATGCGCCGCGAAAAGCCGCGACGCGAACTCAGAAACCGTAAAACAAACCGAGACCGCCATGAGATCCGATTCGACGACACGAGACCAACGGAATCGACCGTTCGTCAATCGGAGGTCATATGATAATTTTAAATCACAAAATTAGTCTTAGACAAAAGTCGTATCCGAAAATTTCGGGTATTCGAAGCTCGACCGGAAGTATATCAACATTATACTCAAATTGATCGTCGTCCCGAAACGATCAAAATGAGATATTATGCGTAAAAATCTGAGACCCGATGTGCACGTAGGGTTCATTTTAAAGTTTGTTAAAATAATAATATTATTATTATTAAATTAATTATTTTAGATACAGTAGCAGTCGGCTACTGTCTGGTTGCAAATAAATATATATTTATATATATAATTGAAGTCGTGTACAGACAGGGGCAGCAAGTAAATTTTCTCGTTTCCACCTGGATACTTTCTATGACCACTTGTCATACAATGGACCCTTTTCCTTAGTTATAAAAACCAAACGTAGGGAAACCCTCCCTCTACATTTCCTCTTCCCATTTCCCTCAAAATCCCAACTTTTCTCTCCAAATTTCCACGAGAAAGCTCCTCCTCTTCCAGCCAGAGCTGCTGCCCGTCAGATCTGGAACAGCTACTGCAGCCCATTCCTTCCTCCTGTATGGTTCATCTTCTTCAGTTTTCAGGAGAAATCTAAAGAGGTATATTCCCTATCCCCTTTTCCTCTAATTCAACGGGACTTCTTTCCTCTTCTTCCATTTTAATTACCCCTAATTTCTATCTCCAAAGAAGGAAAAGCCAACAGCCCGCAATCATCTACTCTCCCTCCTTCCCAAATTGAAGAGATCTGCAGCTGGGCATCATAAATTCGGCTTCTGCCACAGCAACTTGTGCATGTTGTTTCTCCAATCTTGAGATCAAAAGAGGTACCTCTCTATACCTCCATTTGCTGCCATGCATGCACATATCACTCTTTCTTTTTGCTGCCATATATGAAGATTTTACATATTCTTTTTTTTGATTAAGAGAGAAGTTTGTGATCCATTCTACTCCACTTCAAATATGTATGGTTGGAACTACAAAATTTAGAAATTATGTTTAAAAGAATGGAAACACTGATTTAAATGGAAATCGAAGACTTTTCTTAGCTCTAGATTGATCGAATAGGAATGAGTATCAAATGGGGATCTTGTTCAGCCACTGTATAAGCATTTGCATGCAAGATCTAAGGTCAAATTAGGTGCAATCCCTTTTCTCCCTCTATTGCTGCCATGCATGAATTACAACACATTGTAAGCCAATATTGGATGTTGTGAATTCATAAGGATGACACGCATAAATTGAGAAAAAACTGTGAACCCCCTAGGATCCGGGTACCCGTTTACGCACATCTCGCAATAATTTATTGACATGAGATCGCATTAAGTGACAGAAAAACAGGGAAATTTTTCGCGCGGAAAATTTCCCTGTTTTTCTGTCACTTAATGCGATCTCATGTCAATAAATTATTGCGAGATGCGCGTAAACGGGTACCCGGATCCTAGGGGGTTCACAGTTTGGTATCAGAGCAGTGGTACCCCGATACGCACATTCGCAGTATTTTGATTCCGATCGCATTAAGTTCTCGAACAACGACAGTCTTCCGACTTGTCGTGAATCCGACAAGGGAAATATGACGTTCAGATTCAATCACCACAGATGTCACCAATTTCATTAATTTTCATATTATATCCCAAGAAGAGAAAAAAAAGCATATATGATAAGTATCTGCGGATGGCATTTTTATTACTAAAAATGGTTCTCATGCAGAGCCATGTCATCCCGATCAAATCAGGAGATGACTAACCAACTAGCACACATACTGACTACTCTTATCGACCTTTCCATGTTCAATTCGATTCTGGTGCGACACATTCTTTTCTTGCTTCGAGACTACTTGCTTCCTTAGGAAGAGTCGCAGAGACTATCTCTTCTTCATATCACATCCGAAGGCCAGGTGGCCAGTTGTTCATTGTTTCACTGATAGTCAGGCACTTGCCCGTACTGATCTGCGGTCACGAGATGATCGCAGATTGTCTACTTCTGCAGCTTGATGAGTTCGACTTGATTTTGGGCATGGATTGGTTATCCGCTCATCATACGCTTGTTGATTGCTTTAGGAAGACGGTTGTCTTCAGAATTCCAAATATACCCAAATTCACTTTTGAGGGTACTGTACATGACTCCACCATGGAGTACATTTCAGTGTTGCGAGCCCAGCGACTTGTTGATCAAGGTTGCGATTCCTACCTTGCATTTGTTCGGGAGGTGTCTTATCAGGAGCCGATGATACAGGATATCCGAGTAGTATCAGAATACCCAGATGTTTTCTTGATAAGCTACCAGGATTACCTCCTGAGAGAGAGATTGAGTTCGAGATCACATTGCTGCCAGATACACAATCGATCTCTATGGCACTATATCGCATGGCACCATCTGAGTTGAGAGAGCTGAAGATGCAATTACAGGAGTTACTTGATTTAGGATTCGTGAGGCCGAGCACTTCACCTTGGGGTACTCCGGTTCTATTTGTCAAGAAGAAGGATGGATCAATGAGACTGTGCGTTGATTACAGGCAGCTGAATAAGAGAACGGTAAAGAATCGTTATCCTTTGCCGCGCATCGATGATTTATTCGATCAGCTCCAGGGATCTTCGGTGTTCTCGACGATCGATCTTCGCTCAGGCTACCATCAGCTGAGGATTCGAGAGTCGAACATTCCGAAGACTGCTTTCAGGACGCGTTATGGACACTACGAGTTTGTGGTGATGCCGTTTGGGCTCACCAATGCACCTGCGGCTTTCATGGATATGATGAATAGGATCTTCCGTCCATACTTGGACAAGTTTGTAGTGGTGTTCATTGATGATGTGGTCATCTATTCACGGAATGAATGGGATCATGCGAATGATTTACGAATTGTTTTGGACACCTTGCGGGAGCACAAGCTATATGCAAAGTTAAGCAAGTGTGAGTTCTGGTTGTCCCAAGTCTCATTTCTGGGACATGTCATTTCTGGAGCAGGTATCGCAGTTGATCGTGCGAAGATTGAAGCAGTTATGTCTTGGGAGCAGCCCAAGACAGTTACACAGATTCGGAGCTTCCTCGGGCTAGCAGGCTATTACAGACGCTTTGTCAATGGATTTTCACGCATCGTCCGTCCATTGACACGATTGACGCAGAAGGGAGTTCCATTCATTTGGGATGATTCATGTGAGCAGGCCTTCCAGATACTGAAGGAGAGGTTGACTACAGCGCCTATTCTTGCTCTTCCTTCAGACACTCAGGATTATGTAGTCTATACAGATGCATCTGGAGAAGATCTAGGAGCAATGTTGATGCAAAGAGGACAGGTGATTGCTTACGCATCACGGCAGTTGAGACCGCACGAGCGGAACTACCCCACACATGACTTGGAGTTGGCGGCAGTTGTCTTCGCCTTGAAGATCTGGCGCCACTATTTATATGGGGTGAACTTCGAGATTTTCACAGACCACAAGAGTCTGAAGTACATCTTTGATCAGAAGGAGCTGAACATGAGGCAGCGCAGATGGCTCGAGCTGCTGAAGGATTATGATTGCACGATCTCTTACCATCCTAGTAAGGGAAACGTGGTGGCTGATGCACTCAGCAGGAGAGCGCGTGCTGATGGTACGGCAAATTGGCTATATACATGGGATACGCTTGCCGCTTTGACAGATTGGCATCCTCAGGAGAGCGCACCCATTTCTACTACCGTGCCTCCACGATATAGTAGTCTTTGGGATCGTATTGTAGAAGGCTAGAAGACCGATCCTTGGATACGAGATAGATACCTGCGCGCCGTCAAGGACGAATTTGATGACTTTGTTGTGATGGAGTCTATTTTATGGAAGGCAGGACGGGTCGTTGTACCCAATGACAAGCAGCTTCGCAGAGACATTCTGGATGAGGCACACAGTTCACGGTTATCTATCCATCCAGGCAATACGAAGATGTACCGTGATATGCGTCGACATTTCTGGTGGGATGGAATGAAACGCGATGTGGCACTACATGTCAGCAGATGCATGACCTGTCAGATGGTCAAGGCTGAGCACAGGAGACCACCAGGATTACTGCAGTCTCTCCCCATTCCCGAGTGGAAGTGGGAGAGCATTTCTATGGATTTTGTCACGGGATTGCCGAAAACACCAGGTAGCCATGATTACAATTGGGTCGTTGTTGATAGATTGACTAAGTCAGCCCATTTCATACCTGTCAACACGACTTACACTCCATCCAGATTGGCCAAGCTCTATGTGCAGAACATTATCAGGCTGCATGGTATACCACGAGAGGTGGTGTCTGACCGGGATTCGAGATTCACATCTCATTATTGGCACCAGTTTATGTCAGCACTACAGACAGAGCTGAAGATGAGTTCTGCTTATCATCCGCAGACAGACGGGCAGAGTGAGCGCACCATTCAGACACTTGAGGATCTACTTCGCGCATGCACTTTGGAGTGGAAAGGGTCCTGGAAGGACCATTTGCCTTTGGTGGAATTCACGTACAACAACAGCTATCACTCCAGTATTGGCATGGCACCATTCGAGGCCCTATACGGGCGGAGATGCCTCACACCTCTTAGTTGGCGTGAGGTAGGTGATCATGCTTTATATTCCGTGGATCTCTTGCAGGAGACTACGAGAGCTGTTGATCTTGTGAGACGGAGGCTTCTGACGGCACAGAGCCCCCAGAAGAGCTATGCGGATCGTCGGAGGAGAGACTTAGAGTTCCAGGTAATTTAATTAATTCTTCTTCATCTATGACATATATATATGTCCAAAATTAATCTCATATTAATGACACTCCTATCGATTATAGGTTGGAGATCGGGTATTTTTGCGAGTATCTCCCATGAAAGGAGTGCAGAGATTCGGTGTTCGTGGCAAGTTGGCGCCGCGATATGTTGGACCTTTTGAGATTCTGGCTAGAGTGGGGAGAGTGGCATACCGAGTAGCCCTTCCTCCACATCTTTCTGCTATTCATGATGTTTTCCACATATCCAATCTGAGGAAGTATGTCCACGACCCTCGACACATTATCAGTTACGAGAATCTCGATGTAGAACCGGATCTGACTTACGAGGAGAAGCCAGTTCAGATACTTGACCGTGCTGTGAAGAAGCTTCGCAGCAAGGAGATTTCATTGGTCAAGGTGTTGTGGCACCGACATGGCGTCAAGGAAGCGACGTGGGAGACTGAAGCCGAAATGCGGACACAATACCCGCAACTTTTCTGATGTAATCATCAAAACAAGCATTTGTAAATAGATACATGATAAATATATGGCTTGTTTTCTCTTTGAGGTTTTTATGAGTTCAAAACCCTTTGAGGTTTTTATGGATATATGAAATTCCAACAAGACACCTAATAGCCTTAACTCGAGTCTCGAGGACGAGACTCCCTTTGAGGTTTTTATATTTGTAACATCCATATTCTAACAAACCCGAACTCGTCCGATTTTGGGTCTAATAAACCCAAAAGCATTGTCGGTCAATATTAAACAATCTAAAACGACCAACTGATCACGAATCAAAAGTCGTTCGGACAAAATCGACCAAAAATCGGTCCCTTCTTATTATGCGCCGCGAAAAGCCGCGACGCGAACTCAGAAACCGTAAAACAAACCGAGACCGCCATGAGATCCGATTCGACGACACGAGACCAATGGAATCGACCGTTCGTCAATCGGAGGTCATATGATAATTTTAAATCACAAAATTAGTCTTAGACAAAAGTCGTATCCGAAAATTTCGGGTATTCGAAGCTCGACCGGAAGTATATCAACATTATACTCAAATTGATCGTCGTCCCGAAACGATCAAAATGAGATATTATGCGTAAAAATCTGAGACCCGATGTGCACGTAGGGTTCATTTTAAAGTTTGTTAAAATAATAATATTATTATTATTAAATTAATTATTTTAGATACAGTAGCAGTCGGCTACTGTCTGGTTGCAAATAAATATATATTTATATATATAATTGAAGCCGTGTACAGACAGGGGCAGCAAGCAAATTTTCTCGTTTCCACCTGGATACTTTCTATGACCACTTGTCATACAATGGACCCTTTTCCTTAGTTATAAAAACCAAACGTAGGGAAACCCTCCCTCTACATTTCCTCTTCCCATTTCCCTCAAAATCCCAACTTTTCTCTCCAAATTTCCACGAGAAAGCTCCTCCTCTTCCAGCCAGAGCTGCTGCCCGTCAGATCTGGAACAGCTACTGCAGCCCATTCCTTCCTCCTGTATGGTTCATCTTCTTCAGTTTTCAGGAGAAATCTAAAGAGGTATATTCCCTATCCCCTTTTCCTCTAATTCAACGGGACTTCTTTCCTCTTCTTCCATTTTAATTACCCCTAATTTCTATCTCCAAAGAAGGAAAAGCCAACAGCCCGCAATCATCTACCCTCCCTCCTTCCCAAATTGAAGAGATCTGCAGCTGGGCATCATAAATTCGGCTTCTGCCACAGCAACTTGTGCATGTTGTTTCTCCAATCTTGAGATCAAAAGAGGTACCTCTCTATACCTCCATTTGCTGCCATGCATGCACAGATCACTCTTTCTTTTTGCTGCCATATATGAAGATTTTACATATTCTTTTTTTTTATTAAGAGAGAAGTTTGTGATCCATTCTACTCCACTTCAAATATGTATGGTTGGAACTACAAAATTTAGAAATTATGTTTAAAAGAATGGAAACACTGATTTAAATGGAAATCGAAGACTTTTCTTAGCTCTAGATTGATCGAATAGGAATGAGTATCAAATGGGGATCTTGTTCAGTCACTGTATAAGCATTTGCATGCAAGATTTAAGGTCAAATTAGGTACAATCCCTTTTCTCCCTCTATTGCTGCCATGCATGAATTACAACACATTGTAAGCCAATATTGGATGTTGTGAATTCATAAGGATGACAAGATCGATGGGTGAAATTAGTTGCAGGACAGTTGGGAAAGGTTGGAGGTAATTAAAGGGGTTAATCTAAAAGCTATCACAAAATTGTAAAATAGATATTTTTATATATACGGGTTCCTGGAAATAAATAATGGACTGTTTTCTAATAATTGTTTAATTTGTGCTTTTCTGAATGCCTGAAATTGTTTATATCAGGAATCTGATATTAGGTACTGGATATTACATCAATTAGAAGAATTAAAGGAATAGTAATGACGTTATTCCTCAAAGTATGATTACTAGCCAACAAAGCACAAATCCCATCCACAAATATTGTAGTCAAAAAGAAAATCCACAAATGTTTTGGATAGGTTTTGACTCCTGTTTTGATAAGCTTAATAGTGCAACGAAATGTACCAAATTGCAAGATTGTTGTTCCACATGGCTAGCACGTTGAGGTGGAGAATTGGCTGTTATAATTTTACTTACAGAATTGGAGAGCTTATATTGTAGTTATAGGCTACTGACATTTTGGTTTTACACAATAGTAATCACATGAATATGTAACCCTCACCGGTAAATGAAAATGTAACTTTTACTATGGTAAAAGATTTTGAAAATGACAAGTCTTACCTTGCAGTTTTGTGAGAAGTTATTTTCCCATTACTTGAATGATATGTTTAGGATAAATAATAAGAATCAAACAATGGTGATTATATCAAAATTTTATTTATCCTACGATAGAAGATATATTTCAAATTTCCAGCTCATTAAGACACTTATAGTCTTTATTCATGAGGTGTAGTCTCAACTATTCCAAAACAATTGCTGACCAGTAGATCATATCTTATTAATAGTGGTGATAAGCAAAACTTCCAAATAAGATGTAATATAAGTCGAGTTTAGAGGCTACCAGTGGTGACCTTCATTATCAAAATATGGTCCCAAGATATTATTAGAAATCAAGAAAGGTCATGAATACATATATATATATATATATTGGCAACCTCTTTTCCTCATTAAAACTAGGATCAATTTCTAGCAAGAGAGGTGAGTTCACACAGCAGATAGGAAACAACTTAAAGTCGGTACGTAATAATATAAATAAGAGCTATGGATGGACCCCACTTGCGTTCAAAAGTCTGTGTAAACTTAGTTATCTACTTCCATTAGTATAAGCATCAACATCTTGAAAATTTCTAGACAATTATATTGCTTAACTCTCAATAGTGCTAACTCTTACTAAAAGAGATCAAGGGTGTTGGGATATATACATAAGTGGTTACCAAGTACCTAGATCTAAAAGGATAAACACAGAGAAGAGTGTGAAGGGATTGATTAACTAAATAAGTGGGCTGATTTTGAATTCATTTCAATAAGTGCCAATCATGGTGGCCCTTTCACCTGATTGTGCGAGGGCGCGGTGACCCTCAACTGGGCGGGAGAATAGGAAGCCCAGTTAGGGCAGCGGCCGCTAAGTGCGCGGGTCTAGGATCCCAGTCCTCTTTCGATTTTTACGCGAGCTCGCAGTGTTTTTACGCCTCGTTGGGATCCAGACTTTAGACCAGTTCCGCTGACCCTGTCTTTTAGGATGCCCAGGCGGGGGATCCTGGTTTTTCAGTTTTACGTACGAGCTCGGTTGCCCGTTACCGGTCGGGCTGTTTTTCTAGAGTGACTTTTCCGGGAAGTCCCTCTCACCCGTCTCAGTGGCGTAGTTGGGAGTAGACCTATCCCTCTATTGGACCGTCCTTCCAATTAGGGGGCGAGACGGAAGAGCCCTTTTGTTGGCTTCTTCACCGCTTGAGTTTTTACTTCGCCAACAGACTTGGCGATTCTACATCCAGATCATCCATATCTACATCTAAAACATCGAGAGTTACATCTGAGAGAGTACAGTTAAGGTTTGGAGGAAATAATAATTAAGATTAAGTTGATTGGAGGTGACTTTAATCTGATTCGAAATCCCTGTAAGTTAGTGGACGTGTTGGGAACTTAGTTAGGATGCATTATACAACACCGCATACCTACGGAGGCACCCCAACCCTAAGGTACTTTTAAATACCTTAGAGTCATAGTGTGAGGTTACACAGACCAAGACCACAGACTATCCACTAACTTAAAAGGAGTAAATAACTCTAAGGATCAAATCCATCATCATCATATCAGTCCTATATCGAAAACCATGATATAATCTCAATGACAAGAAATTAGCAATTTCGTGTGCCATCAAGTTCCACGACATGATCTCCAAGACATAGAATCATGATCTTTATCTACATCATCTGGAGTTATATCTGAAACAATTGAAGTTAATAATTGCAGGAATTACTAGACTTAAGAATTTAAAATATTAATATATCTTCTCATCCCAAACTTTCCATCATCACTCATAAATATGATCTTTGGTTACTATGAGAATCAAATATACACTCAGTTACAAGAGAAACATGCTTATGTGGGAAATGTGGGGATAAGAGCTGATCATGAGATGTTCTTACTAAAAATTTGGAAACCTTTTACATTTGCAAGTAGAATTAAATTTTAATTTGAGTTGCTCATGCCTCTCTACTTGCTTTCTTTTGTAAATAATAAATGTCTGTTATTTTTATGTAAACTTATGGGAAGTACCAGCATCCGCTGACGCCTTTTCTTCCTTGCACGCATGGCAGGCAAGGAGCCTTTAGCACAATAGCGGGTTAATGATTTCAGGAGATAAACTTTATACCCAATGGTATGGTTTATTTTGTGCCAATTTTTGTTCTATTTATATTGTATTATGTTCTTTCTCTTTAGTCAGATTTTTGGGATATACTGTATGTACTGTCAGACTTTGTACATGTGAAATATATGGAAGTTAACGAAATAAGATTTTGGTGACAATTGTCTATATTAACTTGTGGTTATGATTGTGAATGTCATGTGGAAAATTATCCGCGCGAAAAATTTCCCTGTTTTTCTGTCACTTAATGCGATCTCATGTCAATAAATTATTGCGAGATGCGCGTAAACGGGTACCCGGATCCTAGGGGGTTCACAGTGGAGGAACATAGACATCATCAGTGGTAGTGGATGGTACCATTCTGTCACCTGCAGGCGAGAAATACATGACAGACTCAAAGAAAGTAACATCAGCACTCACAAAGTACCTCTTAGTCGTTGGGTCATAACACCGATAGCCCTTCTGAGTCCTGGAATAGCCAACAAAGACGCACTTGACTGCTCTGGGAGAGAGTTTGTCAAGACCTGGAGATAGACGATGAACGAAAGCCACAGTACCAAAGACACGTGGAGTCAGTGAGAATAACTCCTTGTCTGGGAAAAGAATAGAGATAGGTGACTTCTCACCAAGAACTAAGGATGGCATTCGATTGACCAAATAACACGCAGTAAGAACAGTGTCACCCCATAATGAAATAGGAGCACAACTCTGAATCAACAGGGTACGAGTAATATCCAAGAGATGGCGATGCTTTCTTTCCGCCACACTATTTTGATGTGAAGTATATGCACATGTGGTTTGGTGAATAATACCCTTTGATGAAAGAAAGTGAGAAAGTGAGCATGTACAAAATTCGAGGGCATTATCCGTCCGCACATATTTGACTGAGGAAGAGAAAATATTGTGCATTTCATTAATCAAATTCTTGATCACATCTCCTGCTTCAGATTTATTCTTCAAAAGAAAGACCCATGACACACAAGAAAAATCATCCACTGCCACAAGATAGAACCTGTGCCCCTGATGATCGGGAACACGACTCGGACCCCATATATCTATATGCAACAACTCAAACGGGGAGCTACTGCTCCGACTCTGACGACTTGGGAAGCTTGACCTATGATGCTTTCCCAACTGACATGCTTCACAGCGGAAAGACGAACTAGGAGAGATCTGGGGCAGAAGATGGCGCATTTTCTGAAGCGGAAGGTGACCAAACCAGAGAGGCTAGATGTACGGAGAGACTGGTCCGGCAGAATGAGAAGAGACGCCAGCATAGGAATTTTGAACCAGCCGATATAAACCACCCTGCTCAGAACCACAGCCAATCACCTTGCCCGTGAGTATGTCCTGAAAAATGAGAGAAGACGGGTCAAATATAGCACGACAATTCAGATCCTTCATGATCTGACTAATAGATAGCAAATTCATTGAGAACTCAGGAGCATGTAGGACGTTCTGTAGCTGCATAGTGGAGGAGAGGACGACCTCCCCCTGTCCAACAAGGGGTGAATGGGTACCATCTGCTATCTGTACTAAGCGGCCGGGAGGAATGTCCCTGTAGGCCCGTAATCTATCTCTATCTCGGCAGAGATGATGTGTGGCTCCGGAATATATAACCCAGTCAGATATATCATGAGCTGGTATGAGAGCAGTAGATCTACCTGAGGTATTGGCTGCGGTTGATGAACTGGCAGAGGCAGTAGCAGCAATATCTGAAGAATCGCCTGACGAATCACCAGATGAATGTGGCATAATATCTCGGAGACGGGCCACAAGTTCGTCGAATCGGTTATCTGCAGTAGACGGTAATGGAGACTGTGAGTGCTCTGCAACACGTGCCGATGTTGGGAACCCATGCTTCGAATAGCATGTCTCCTCCGAGTGTCCTGTGCGGTGACAATAGGAGCATGTCTGACTGAAGCGACCACCCCTTCCCTGGGGTCCACAGCCACGTCCACGACCACGATCAGAGGGCGGTCCACCTCTCCCACGCGAGACTGCCATCGCTGAAGGGGGTGGAGTAGAAGGGCTGGAGGAAACTGGAATGCGACTAAGCCTTCTGTAAACATCTTCCACTGGAGGAATAACTGCATCAGCAAGAATCTGAGATCGAGCGGCATCATACTCAGGGTCAAGAGCCGCAAGTAGAACACCAACCATGGTGGCGTTTCGAAACGCCTTCTGCTGCTCAGGAGTTGCAGTGAGAGGAATGGTACTGTATAACTTCTCAAACATCCCTCTTAGGGATGTGTAAAGAGAATGGAGAGGTCTGCCGTTCTGCTTTATTGTGAAGATATCGTGCTGAAGCTGCAACATCTTCGTCTCATTTCGCACCTGCGAATATGTAGCGGCAAGAATGTCCCACATTGCCTTAGCAGTGGGCTGATGGAGGACGTCGTTAGCAATCTCCATCGTCAAGGTACCGGACAACCAGACCTTCATATAGGAATCATCAGCCTCCGATGAGGCATATATCCCAGTCTTCTCTGCGGGCTCATCCTCGGTAAGAATGTGCTTCTTACCATTCGACTTCATGAGGCTCATGAACTGCATAGCCCAGAGCTCATAGTTAGACCCGTCCATCTTGACTATTGGCGCAGGACCTTTGAATGCGCCGGTGGAGGGCATGTCGACTTTCGATTCTGACATACTGCCGCTTGGAGAAGAACTAGGATACGTAGACGTGATGTTGAATGTCTACACCAACTGCATCGGATTTGAGTGCGTATGTAGACGTTACGCACTCAAATCCATAGAACGGACGAGGAGAGAACTAGGGCACGCCTCACAGGAGGCTTACAGCCCTTGCAGCGGCTGGGAGCCGCTTAGGGATCTTGCGCGGCGGGCTGTGCAAGCACCCGGAGGGGCTACAACGGCAGCTGGTGGCTTCCGCCGGTGGGCTGGAGCCGTTGGCGGCTGGCTGGGGCCTCCGCTGGCTGGCTGGGGCTTCCGGCGGCGGAGGGCTGGGACCTCCGGCTGTGGACTAGGACGATGAGAGCCCCAGGAAGAGAGAGAGGCGGCGGCGGTGGCGTGAGATAAAGGAAGAGAGAGGCAGCGGCGGTGCCGAGAAGAGGGAGGCGGGTGGGGAAGGGGTGGGGCGGGTGGAGAGCCCTAGGGTGGCTCTGATACCATGTTAGGAAAAGAGTCTTCGTTATATTCAAGAAAACCCTAGAGTCTCTTATATAGGGAGAGACCTGAAGGGTAAATTACAAAGAAGTCTAAATAAGAAAAAGAAATAATGACAGGATAGATAAAATGATAATAGAGAAACTATCTCTACAGCTTCCTTATTTTCCGCAACTTCAAAGATTTTGACTTTTGATTTTTGCTTCGAAAGAAACTACTAAATTTCCAACTGTACAAGTAGGTCTATCATGTTTTCAGTGGTCTTATTCATCCTCAAAGATGTGATGACCATGTCAAAATATGGAGGAAGGGTGCTTAAATTTTAGCTCTTAGCATCTTCTTAAAAATTGCACAATATGCAATGTAAATCTTTTGTGGTCACCAACATCTTAATCATGTACTCTAGGATGCTTTCAAATTTCTTCAACCTACACAAGTTTTACTTGTGTAGAAGAAGTTGAACACCCACCTCTAAATTCGAATGGTATTTTTCTTGTACCGTGTTACAGAGCTTTATGTTGATCTACATTGTTCACGGGACCTGAATTTCAACATTGTTGGATTTTTTGATAGAGTTTTGTTAGCTTTATCTATTATGTCCACAATTCGTAATTGGCACGATTGATGTACACAATTTTTCCTACTTAAATGGCAATTGTTTTGAGGTATTTTTACCCGACAGACCCTATAAAGTTTTTAAATTACCTCTATAACCTTTTGCACAATGTAATTACCCCATCGACCCTCTAAATTACCTCAAGAACCCCCACAGGCTTCAAACGGATCAACCGGAGGGTTCATGGGATAAGAGTTGGCAAGTTTACGGGGTCGAGGGCGGAATTAGGTTGTTTCAAAGGTCGTGGAGGTAATTGGCAAAGTTTATAGGATCTGCCGGGTAAAAATCCCTTGTTTTGATTGTCATATTTAATATAATCGTATAAATGTAGAAAAATAAAAGAACATGTAATTTCCACAAGAATAAAGGAGTGCATGATTGTATTTTTTAATAAAAAAGTCAAGAAGTTTAAATAAGATTATGATGGGATTTTTTACAAAATATTGTAATGACAAATGATAGTCAGTTGCCAGTCAAAAAATAACTTTCATAAGAACCATTCCAAAAAAAGAGAAATAATTCATTCTACCAATAACATGTTGTGTTTGCTACAGTAGCATGAAAATAAGCATATAAGATCCATCTAATGCTAATGTAGATAGGTTATATCATATTCACGCATGAAGTGTTATATCCATAAATCTCAGAATGCGAGTAGCAAATATTAATCTAAAGCTTGCACATTTAATAATAATATAGTCATTCTGAAGCACTTTACTAGACATCAACAGGAAGATAAGTACCAGTGAAACTAAGCGGGGAAGCAATGATAGGCAAACATGAAGACAGTCTGTGGTAGGCATGTGCTTGTACACTTCAATGACCCTAAATATTGCAAAATCCCCCAGCATGCATGTCTGTTCATCAGATAAGTCGATATAAGTTGGAACAGACGGCAAGTCATGAGTCAGTTCATCGGCCAGTGTACGAGAAATGGCTGCCTGTTGCGGGTCAGCTTCCATCATATCAGCATCAACTTCTTTCATAATCATCACTGAAGGGGTTGGTTCTTGAAAATCTAACTCGACAGGAACAGATGAAGCCGATTGTTCTGAGGTAACAGGAACCTTGGATGAAGGCACAACCTCAACACCCTCACTCAAAATTTTAGAGTCTTCTAGAGGTGTCAATTGGTTGGTAAGAGAAGCAACAGGAATTTCAGGAGGTTCCACATGATGCTCTTCTTTCGGTGACACAGATAAAATATCAACCTTCCCTACCACTGCATCCGCCACAGGCTTACTTTGAGTATCATCAAAACTAGAATGTACATTGCTAATACTGTCAGCATTTGACGGGGTGGAATCTGAGCCAACAGGAGCTACGAGCCTACGAGGGTCAAGACGACGAGGATCCTAAATCTCAGGAAAAAGTTTTGTTTTAATTTATGTACAAGATTCAAACTTGAGTAAGAAAAAGTATAAATAATCTTATTAGCTGTCAAAAGCCACTCAATTTTTGAAGGTGTGCAGAAGATCTACCCTTCGTGGATCACGCTTGGAATCTACAATATTCGGCACCAATGGTGTATCAACTGTTACAACAGAGACTCCGGAAGAGCTAACAGCAGTAGGCAGTTTCTCTGAGGGCACCTCAGATGAGTGAAAAGCAGATGTGTCAGCTGTAATTGTCCCGACCATAGAAGTTGTGTTCATATCTAAATTATTCTGTGATGAATCAGGTGTATTTCTGAGCCTACTAACCAATGGTGGTAGGCTGCTCGGCAAATGTTTCAAATTAACTATGACTATGTCAGCCAAAAGCTCTGGCTGCATTTTAGATATCAGAAGTTCCAGGTGGCTAGATCCTCTTTCTCCCTGTGCAATCATGACTCCAATCATGGCAATCATTTGCTCAACAGCAGGCAATGTACTATTTAACAAAGAATCCTTCGACGAAGAATCATCCACACGATCCTCCTCACCATTCTCAAGTGGAGACACATTGACAAAATGAGAAGCAGAGTTAGCAGATACTTCATAGCGCACTCTTTTTGAAGGAGCATCATCAGTAATCATCGAGCTATCATTCTCAGGAAGAATTCTCTTCATGGGAAGATCACCAACTGTAGGTATTTGCTTCACTACCATCTCATCCTGTTTTCCAAATCAATCAAAACCACAAAATGCTAACAACAATTAAAAGAATGCACATATAAACATATTTACTCTACAATATACTCACCTTGGAAATTTTGCTATCACGAGAAATGCGCTCCATATTTTTTGAAATTTTCTCAGCCTGTCTGATTATTTGTTCAGTAGACTCGCCAGGACTCATGGCTCTTAAAGCCCAAAGCAACTTGTCTCGAGACTGAATGGGTAAATTGCAACATAGCTTATGGTTACTACCATGAAAGAAATGGATACAACTATTCGATTTCAAGAAGTAATATTAAAGACATGATGAAACAGTGAATTTAGAAAAGCAAGCAAAAAAATACATCATATAGAATATTGTCCAATAATTTTGACCAAAATTATCATAAGAAATTATCACGGAGTAAATTACAGTTCTTCAAGTAGACCATAAAATGGAAAATAGCAGTTGTGGATAAAAAAATCAACATTTAACCCAGGATAATTTTACAACATGAAACGACTGGGGCCACACAGTTGAAGATGTCATAGTGTACACAGATGTTCCATAACACGTTACTACCAAGCACCAAGGGTCACATACTGTGTGAATGTCTTTGCAATGCAACCACACATACCAAGTTTAGTAAACAACCAATTATTCATCTTGAATATTGTTGTCCAAGTTTCTTGGTCTCTCAATTCCCATTGATCAATCACGTTCCTCCCTCAACCCAAGCAACATGCGAGACTACCATTCAACATGTGCTCTCCCAAAACTTTATGCAGCATGATGGATCGAATTATCGACCCATTCATCCCCAAGCCATCTCCAAACTCCACATACCGATGTGTGTTTGTCTCTTCTTGATGCCTTCTTTTCTTCTATCGCCTGCCTACAAACTTGAATCAAACAAGATGAAAACAATAAAGAGAAAAAAATGAATTAGGGAATTAAGAAAGCAAACCAACAGCACAGAATATGGGAAGGAAGTGTATGCATGTGTGGAACACAAAATAGGACACACCAAGTCACACAATGACCAAATAAGAACAAAGATTGATAAAAAAAGGCAGACGGTAGAAGGAAAACATGAACTGGGTGGACGGAAATAAATAAAACCAACAAATTCCACAACTGTGATTTGCTATCGCAAAAAGAAGGCCTACATATTGCACAAAATGCACACTCAACTGCAATCCATGATTCTCGTCATTTTCTAATGCCGGACTACTCAGGAAGACTTAAAATAAATCTAGAATTTGCAAACTTGATCTAGAACATGTATTAAGCTTCAAGCAAAAAATAGAGGGGCGGGAAGCAGACCACACTGGAGAATTGGCAGTTCTTTTTACGAGAAATCATGGAGTGTACACCCAAAATATGTGCATCATGTTTCAAAGGATAAAGCACAAATAAAGTACAAAGGAAATACATTGAGGGCTCTCACATGCAGGAGAACGAGAGAGGGCATTGGCATGTTTGGAGAGGCTTCTTGGCAGAGGGTCATGGGGACGTGGAGGGCCACAAAACAATAAGAGGGAGAGGATGAGGAGGACTGGATATTGGTGAGTTGTCTGAAAAAGCATGGACAAGAGCCGCAATGTTTCTGTTATGGCATACACAGTCGTCATGCAAAGTTCCGTTCGGAAGTGACACGTTGCTTTGCCTGCAGACAGGATCATTGGGAGACCTGTTCGAGAAGGCACCTTATTCAACCGCAAAAGATCCCGAAGGAGTGACAATGTGAACAGTTGTGGCCAGTGGAGGTGATCTTGAGGGGAACGTGCGCACTCCTTTCCTATGCAGAGGTGGATGGGAGTGCAACCTCCGGTCCATGTCATCAGAAAGGAGGGACTCAGTCGATTTTTCGACGGAGTTCTTGCCGGAACTATTCCGGTGGGCAACCTATATCTGGTTGTAGCCATTTTCTGGTTAGAGTCTTGGTAAACACATACGATGCATGTTTCCTAGAGTTTACATGAGAGGTGGAGATAAAGCCATTCTATACCATGTCACGACTGTAGTGACAGCCGACTTCGATATGATCGATCCTCTCATGGAAGATATTGTTGTTGGCAATAAAAAGAGCATCTTAGTTATCGAATTGGAGATGCATGTGAAGAGGTGCATCAATAGCTAGGTAAGTCGGAACGGATCGAGCCGGAACCATCTCAATAGAGTCAGTACTCCCTTGTACCATGGCTTTGTGCTCTGACTCCACACTCGATCTGGCAACCATTGCCTACTTTTTGCTCTTCCATGACACCAAGGAGCACCCAATAAACACTATAAAACCGCACGTAGACTTTCGGTCCTTGGGACATCCCGCATAATCTGCATCTATGCATGTTGTAACGACAAGGGATGTTCCTTTGTTAAATAAAAGTCTGATACTAGATGAGATCTTCTAGTACCTCATAATCTTATGAACTGCATCCATATGTGCATGTATAGATTGCTCAATGAACATGTTAACTCTAACGAGCTCCATGTACCTCCTCTTGCCTGCCTTTTCTATATCAAATGCAACTTCATGCTCGGCTCCATGGAAGTAGTGGCCGGCCTGCAACCTGTCATGCTTGTCTCAGAAAGAAGATCTGTATCTAGGGCTGGCTATTGAGTTACGGCTCGATGAGCCAGGCTCGGACTCGGCACGATAAGGGCTCATGAGCCCGGCTCATTAGGCTATTGAGCTGAGCCCGAGCCAGAATTTTGGGCTCGATAGCTTAACGAGCCGAGCTCGAGCCCAGCCTCACTCAGCTCGATAACTCAATAAGGGGCTCTATAAGGAATATATACATATAATATTTATATTTTTGTATATAATGCAAACAAAATAAAATTAGCCCTTTACAATTTTCCCTCCACTAACTTTGACCCTCCCATGAATCATGAGTCATGACCCAATTCTCAAATCAATCCCATTCCCATCCACACAATTGCCCCCCGCTCACGCAATATAAAATTAGTAATTTTATTATAAGCAGATATAATGTTACAATATATATTATAATTAAGATTTTATACACAACTTGGATACTGGCTTACTGGTAAGGAACACGTTCTTTGGTAGAGCAGGTCTCGAGTTCGAACACGCATAAAACACTTCTCCACCAAAAGTATCCATTTTCCTTAACGAGCTCGACTTGGACTCGAGCCCTTACTAGGCTCGATAAGGGGCTTGACTCAAATCTTATCGAGCCCGAGCCAGCCAGATAAGGGCCCGAACTCGAGCCAGCTCGGCTAGGCTCGAACGAGCCCGATCTCGAGCCTGAGCCCAGCTGGGCTTATCGAGCCCGAGCCCAGCTGGGCTTATCGAGCCCGAGCCAGGGGCTGGCTCGACTCGTTGGGCTCGATAGCCAGCCCTATATGTAACATACTTCCTTTGGGCCATAACAAAACCCATTGGTTCCAGGCAAACTCTAGTCCAAGGATGTAATATAAATCGCCAAGGTCATTGGTTACAAACTACTGACCAAGGAAATCCTTAGAAGCACAAATGCCCTGCACATCGTCCCAGGCAAGGCCCTAAATGTCGATTTCGGTCACCATTTTGGTGACCGACCGTAACGGATTTTAGGTCGAATTTTGATGGAAATTCGACCGAAATTTTGGTCATTTCAGTCATTTTTTGTACCAGGGCCCCCACATTTCGGTCATTTTGACCATTTCGGTCGAATTTCGATTTCGACAGGATATCGATATTCGCTAGAAATTTGATCGAATTTCACTAAAATTTGAGGCCATGATCCCAGGTAACAATGATATCAGCAACGTAGATCAGTATACCAATTGTAACTCTCTGAGTCCTTTGAACAAACAGAAAATGATCTATAGTCGATCTCATGAACCCATGCTGATCTATCACATCCGAGAGAATCTGAAACCATGTTGTGTGACTTTGATTAAGGCTATAGATAGCCTTATTTAGTCTGCGCACCATATGGCACTCCTCCTCAACAGCATACCATGGTGGTTGCGGCATGTAAACTTCCTCCTGCGGGTCACCATAAAGAAACACATTCTTTAGATCAAGAAGATATAAGGACCAATCCTGTGTCACTGCAACTGAGAAAAGGATCCGCGATTTAGAATGTTGAGTCACGGGAAAGAAAGTATCATAATAGTCCACCCGATACGTCTTGGTGAACCCATGAGCCACAAATCTCGCCTTGTAGCAATCAACACTGTCGTTTGGGCAATGCTTCACCGGGAACACACCACAAATGCCAATGTAAAAGCAGTAACAATGCTCCATGTGTCACGTGAATGTAATGTGGCCATCTCCAAGACAAGACTTCACTGACCATCATGTATTGCCTCATGATATGTTCAGTGCTCTACGATTAACAGACTCATGACAAACCTCATGAAATCCTCTGAAAGACGCCCCGATGAGATAAAGGTTGCGAACGGATGCATAGCACGCGTACACCTTCGTTTTCGCAAAGCAGTGGACATATCAAGATCATTGGCATCATCCTCAACTTGTAAACTAGCTTCATGAGAGGGCACTTGCTAGTCCAGTAAAGTAGCATGTTGCATGGACAAATCACTGGTGCCATTAGTAAAAACAATGTATTCAGAACATACTTTGGGCATGCTGGGTGTTGGGGAAGGCCTATGAGCAGGGGGAGCAGTAGGAGGCATGCGAACGTAAAAACGTGTCAACAATTGAGCCAAGGTACTAGGTGATTGTGGTGGAGGAGCCACAGGAGCTGATGAAGGTAGCGGTACTAGTGGAGCCGATGGAGGCGGTGAGGTTGGTGGAGGTGCTAGTGGAACTGGAGGTGACGATGCCACGGGAGGAGGCACGTATACCTCCTTTCCATAGTTATACGGAGTCAACCTATCAGTTGTAGGAGAGAAATACATGATAGGATCAAAAAAGGTGACATCAGCACCGACGTAATACTTCCTTGTAACTGAGTCGAAGCAGCGGTACCCCTTCCAAGTATGAGAGTAGCGTACAAAGACACATTTGACAGTTCTAGGGGAGAGTCGATCAAGACTCAGAGTCGGGTGGTGTATGAATGCACAGAGCCAAAAACACAGGGTGAAGGGAGAACAAATCCTTCTCGAGAAACACAATTGAGAAAAGAACCTTCTCTCCTAAAACTAAAAACGGCAGACGGTTCACCAAGTAACAGGCAACCAAAACTGCATCACCCCAGAAAGAGTGGGGAGCTCGACTCTGAATCAAAAGGGTCATTATCACAGCAAGTAACGGTGTTTGCATTGAGAAATATTGTTCTGTTGTGAAGAGTAAGCACATGACGTCTGATGTATGATGCCAAAGGACCTAAAGAACTTGGATACTTGTAACGTGCGTAACTCTAAGGTGTTGTTAGAGCGAACTAACTTAACAGCCGCAAAAAAATATTCTTTATTTCAATAATGAAAGATTGAATGACAGTCCCAGTCTCGGTCTAATTTTTAAGAAGAAAAACCCGATATAGTCTAGAAGTATCATCCACAGCTACAAGATAAAACATGTCACCCTGGTGATCAAGAATACGACTCAGATCCAATGTCAAATTAGACTAACTCAAATAAATGGTTGCAACTACGACTCCGACGACCAAGGAAAGAAGACCAATGATGCTTTCCTAGTTGGCAAGCCTCACAATAAAAGGTGGACCGAGTAGATATCTATGAGAGGACAAGACATAGCTTATGCAGAGGAAGGTGACCAAACCGAAGATGCCACATGTATGATGAGATTGATCGAGTAGAAATAGAAAATGCACTAGCATATAAAGACTAGATCAGCCTGTAGAGCCCCACACGTTCATGGCCACATCCAATCATCCTGCTCGTGAGTATGTCTTGAAATACAAGAGAAGAGCACTCAAAAAGTCTTGTAACATCTAGATCCGATTAATCCGACTCTGACACGATTAAACCCATTAATGTTCAATTAATATTGAACAAATCCAGAACAGAACAATCCGTTGATCGCAGATCAAAATTCGTTCAGTTGCGATCGATCAAAAGTCGATCGTATCGTAATGTGTCCATCAGAAAAGCCGCGACATGAAATTCGAAAACCACAAAACAAACCGAGACCACCCAAAAATCAGATTCGATGAAATAAGACCAAAGGAATCGATCATGTGTCGATCGAAGATCGTTTGATATTTAAAATCACAAAATTTAGTCACAAACCAAGACTGTATCTCGAGAATTTTGAGAAAGCATATCCGATCCAAAGTATATGGATATTATACTCATATTGATCATCGTTTAGAGACGGTCAAAACGAGCTATTAGTCATCTAAATCCGAAACTCGAGTGTGAGAACAGATGACTTTGAGTTTTTTGCAAAAAGAATAAAATAAAGGCATTATATATTATTAAAGGTGACATCAGCATGTTGATGTCATTCAAGTGACATTTGGCTTCTTTTTCCCAACGTTAAAAGCCTTTCCCCTTTCCTTTCCTATTCTTCCCCATTTCTAACCGTGAGGGAACCAATTCCTTTCTCTTCTCTTTCCAAAAACTCCACCGAGAAGAGCCAATTTCTCCTCCAGATTTCTGTTGAGGCTGTTGTCCAGCAACATTTAGACCTCAACTACTGCCCAAAGTAGGTGTTCTTGAGGTGCAACTGTTGCTCCCCTCTCCCTGCATGTTGGAGCTGCTACTTCTCTCCAGGAAGAACTACTGTGCTCCCAGCAATCATGCAGATTTGATCCCAAAAATTGGGACTTTAAGGTACAATCCCCACTCCTTCCTTGCTGCCATGCATGTACAAGCCAAAACTTCTTTTGTTGTCTTGCATGTCATTACAGAAGTTCTCTAGAATAAATATGTTGGATTCGATGGTTAGTTAGTGTACGAATTCCGTGCATGAACTTCTAATTTTCTTCGAGTCTACTTCATCAAATTGTTTACTTTATCTTTGGTTGCAGACTTGTAAGAATGTCTTCAAATCTCTAAAACTTTAAATCCCTTGTCTTTGATATTTTATACAAACCATGATATGAGGAAGGAAGCATGACCAAGATAAACAATAAAAAGAAATATAATTATATGATATGGGTGACCTTGTCTTAAGGATAATGGGTATTTAATGGTTTACTACTGTCAACCATATAAGATGAACTTCAGTTGTTTCTTGTTTCTCCAGGCTGTTCTTTTTTTTCTTCCTTCTAGGTAGTCATTTTCCCAATTATGAATAACGTTGAACAAGATTACACATTACATTTCTTTAAAAAAAGTGACCATGCCTTATTGTTGAAGTTTCGCGTCTGAGTAAATTCTTACCTAAGGTGTCCTGCTTGTCAAGGACATTCAAGTAGCTCAAATCCAAAAAAATAATACTATACGTCTGAGTTTCTGAACCTTGAAATGAAAGAAGTTAAAATGCTGAGAGTGTCTCCTGGAGACTTTAGTAACAAAAGTAAAGCTTTAAGACATTCTTCCACCAGTATTTGTCTTTCATTATTGTGGATCTGCCATTGAGCAATTTTTTGAATACACAACAATGCACCATTGGTCTAATGCACCTTCACATGAATAGTGACTACTGACAAAGAAATATTAGATGGACAACGATATATACTAGTGAAGCTTTCTCATTTAATAATTTACTAAAGATTTCCTTCGGAGCCAAAGCCCAGAAGTCTAAATGAGCAGAGTTATGCAAGTGACCTTTTCTTGAGCTTAATGGCTCATCGTCCCTAACTTCGGGGAAACAGATTGATGATTCTGTCCCTAGCTTGTATATCCCGAAATTGTCCGTAGGCTCTTAAGGCCACTTGAAATAAGAGATGAATCGTGATGGATAAATTAGTGGATCTATTTATGAAAGGAATGATTATTATGCCTATTGTTGATGCAATCAAATATACCTCAGCTTGTGCAAAGCCCCTAAAGATTTTCGCATCAAAAAAATGGAAGGCACACTAAAAGGCTCCTCGAAAAGCTGTCATGCTTCCGGTAGCAAGTGAAATGCTTCTCGATCTCCCTCCCCGGAAGATGGACTCCGGATCACCTATGATCATTTGCAGAAGTGGAGTTGCATTTTTTTGGAAGAGTCAATTAACCCTAGAGTAAGTCATGAGAGTATTTATCTCCTTCATACCTGTCTGAAAATTTTGAAAATTTTACACTTAAATCCGGACTCAATAAATGATTTCTAATCTCATAATGTTAAAAATGAGAAAAATTGCGATCAACGATCAAAAATCGTCGTGATCAATCATTTAGGAATGAATAACTGCTATGGATCATAAGGATGTCAACAAATACCTAGATCTATAGTCATCTATAAGAGAGACTGAGAAAGGTTTCGAGTAGTCAAGGAAGGAAATAAAATGGCGAATCAATGATGACTAATAATTAATTGTGCCGGTCACGATGACACTTACGCCTGACCATGCGAGGGCGCGGTGACCCTCAAACGAAGTTTCCCATGTTACCTCTTCGATTCTATGTCGGTGCCCCAACACCTTTACCAAGGGAATATCCTTGTTGCAAAACTTCTTCACAGCACTATCAATTATCTGCATTGGCTTCTCATTGTATGTCAAGTCGGTCTCCACGTCAAGATTCTCATAGCAAATAATGTGTCGAGGGTCGTGCACATACTTCCTTAGGTTGAACATGTGGAAGACATCGTGTATAGGCGAAAGATGTGGAGGAAGAGCTACTCAGTAGGCCACCTTTCCCACTCTAACAAGAATCTCGAACGGTCCAACATATTGTGGTGTCAGCTTTCCACTAACACCGAACCTCTGTATTCCCTTCATGGGAGATACTCGGGGGAATACTCAATCTCCCACATGTATTTACAGGAGTTTCATTAGTATGAGAGATTATGTTGAATATGGATATGTCATATTGAAATAGATTAAGAGAGAAGGATTGAATTACCTGAAACTCAAAATCTCTTCTGCTACGGCATGCATAGCTCTTCTGGCGACTCTTTGACATCAAAAGCTTCTGTCTCACAAGATCAACAACCCTCGCAGTTTCCTCTAGAAAATCCACGAAGTAAAGAGCGCGGACACACACCTCACGCCAACAGAGAGGTGTGAGGCATCTCCGTCCATATAAGGCATCGAATGGTGTCATGCCGATACTAGAATGACAGATATTGTACGTGAACTCTACCAATGGCAAATCGTCCTTGCAGGATCCATCCCACTCAAGAGGACATGCGTGTAGCGAATTCTCAGGTGTCTGAATGGTGCGCTTGCTCTGTCCGTCAATCTGCGGATGGTATGCAGAACTCATCTTCAGCTCTATCTGTAGTGCTGATACGAAATGATGCCAATAGTGTGATGTAAACCACGAGTCTCTGTCAGACATCACCTCACGTGGTAAACCGTGCATCCTGATAATGTTCTGCAACTCTACCTTTCACCATATGATATAGCATGGAAGGCCATATCAGTATCGGTATCGATATCGGTACCATGTCGATACGATATGTCATCGATATATCGATGATATATCGATGCCATATCGTCGATATCGAACCGAGTTTGTGAATAAATAACCTTCGATGGCCAAATATCGACTATATCAGTGATATATCGATCACCTGTCGATGATGATATATCGCCGATATATCGCGATATGGCATTCCATGGGATATAGAGCCTCTGCAACTCTACCTACGGTTAATAATCTTGAAGCAATGAAAGAATGCATCGCTCCAAAATCAAACAAAACATGGAAAGGTCGGCCCAAAACTGAGACCAAACCTTTCACCACAGTCGTTGATGATTGGGCCTGCTCCTCGGACACTACATGTAACTAACCTTGCCTAGCTGGTACAGTGCTTGAACCGGCCACACTCTGACTGTTTCGGCGGAACTGGGCTTCCTGTCTCTCGCCCAGTTAAGGAAGCGGCTGCCAAGTGCACGGGTATAGGATCCCAGTCCTTTTACAGTTCTACGCAAGCTTGCAGTGTTTTTACAGTTCGTTGGGATCCCAATTTTTTACCAGTTCTCTGTTGACCCTCTGTTTTAGGATACATAGGCTGGGGGGGACCTCGGTTTTTAGTTTTTCTTATGAGCTCGTTAGCTCGTACTGATCAGGTCGATGTTTGGAGTGACTCATCCAGAAAGTTTCTCCCACCCGTCTCAGAGGCGTAGTTTGGGAGTAGGCATGACCCTCTACTGGATCGTACTTCCACTTAAAGGCGAGACGAAAGAGACTCTTAGGAGACTTCCTCATCGCTTGAGTTTTGGTTATCTTTCCACCAATAGGACTTGGCGAGGAGTTACAGTTGAGATTGGAGAGGGTTATTGTTGAGTTGACTACAGTTGAGCTTGGTACATAATCATTAATCATCATCAATCAACGACAATTAATCGGATCCTAGTACTACTGCTACGACTGATAAGATAAGCAAGTGGACGTGTTGGGAACTTAGTTAGGATGCACTACACTCCACCGCATGTCTACAGAGGCACCCCAACCCTAAGGTAATCTTCACGCCTTAAAGTCATAGTATGAGCTCACCCTCAGACCAAGACAACAGACTATCCACTAGACTTGAAAAATTAGATAGAATCAATAATCAGATCAGAAACTCGTCATTCTCACTATCAAGATCGATGAACATGATCTCTAAATGACAAAAGATAACAATATACACATGGGTCATCAATTAAATATATCAAGTGTATATATGGAAAATTATAGGGTGTTTGGGTGACCAGGAAACTCATATACAGCATAGCTTGAAAACCACTTTTAGGCAAGTAGCCTGTTAAATTTAATTTTTCAGTATCTATATATTTGTCTTCTTTTGAAGCCACTAAATTACCAGTAAATTTTATTATGCTGGATTGTATGCAACAATTGTTTACATTCTTTTATTCCTTGCATACTTGGCAGGCAAAGTTCATGCATTGCAGTAGCTGGCTGATGATTCCGAGCATCCGGCGTTATACTCGATGGTACATTTGTTGTTGTTTTTGCTCAGATAATGTATAATACTTTTGTTTCTCTTCTATATTTTCAAATACATGTAGATGATGCAGCTTCTTTTGTACATGTAATATATATGAGATTAATGGGGTTGCCCCCTTGGGGAAGCCAACATGGTTGCTCTCGCACCATTTTCGGTGTTTTTTTTTATTTTTTTTTTCAAAAAATATCGCCCTGTATATTCATCCTTATATTCCTCCTATATGCTATTCGAATTTCATCAGAAACAGAGACTCCTATGGCCTCCATCCAGACAGTCATTTTTTAACGGTAACAGAATTTTTTAAATCGACACCATCTTGATGGAGGTCGTGCGAGTCTCTGTTTTTGACGAAATTCAAATGGCATATAGGAAGGATATAGGGATGAATATACATGGCGATATTTTTTGAATAAAATAAAAAAAAACGCCGAAAAAGGGGACGGGGCAGCCATGTTGGCTTCACTAAGGGGGCAGCCCCATTAAATCCAATATATATATATATATATATGTGTGTGTGTGTGTGTGTAAATTACTGAAATGTGAATTGGTGACACTTGTTGTTGACTCTGTGGTTGTTTACATTAATTGTGAATGTCATTTCGAAACGCGAAAAATTTTTCCTCAATTTCGATAACCTTTTGCGATCTATAGTGAATCTAATGCTGCAAGTACCATGTAAACGGGAACCCGGATATGCAGGCGGGAGTCCGCAAGTCCTAGGAGACTCGACTAAGAGAAAGTAAATTCATCGAAAAATCAGATCCACTTAGCACATTCCACAAGAGCATGGAGAACATCAAGTGGACCACCCTATGACCTATAAACGAAGAATGGGTTCCAACCGCAACGACAATTTATCAGCCATAGGGCACAAATCTGTATGAAGTAAATAGTGCGTTGTCTCCACAGAATTGGTGGGAAGCTCCGGAGTCTATGATCCACTAGGTCATATCATCCCTGCTACAACTAGTAAAAGCATGGGCTATACATGAGAAGCTCAAAGATGCTTTGACAAAGGCTGCAACATCTGAAGGACATGTAGTAGTTCCAGTAGCAGGAGTCATTATCTCCCCCAAATGAGAGACAATATCATCTAACCTTGTATCTATAGTAGGGGACGAACTTATAGTAGGAGCTAAGACAAACGACCATCATATGGGCTCTATGGTTTTTGTGTATGATGTTTTCTAATAAGAGGGCTTGTATGCTAAGGCTCTTTTTGAATCTTGAATATTGTACCTCATTCAAATAAGTGACTATATAAACTGGGCACGCACTACTTTGGGTGCTCACCCTTTTTCTAAAAAAAGAGTAAAGAAAAATAAAACTAAAATATAGCCGTCCTCCATTTAGGACTGAATTCCTAAATAAGTTAAAAATATGCACAAGCACGTGTCCATTGCACAAAAATGATTGACTCAAATTTCTTGACATAAGTTCTAAGTAAAAAGCATATGTTACGCTATTATGGTACAAATTCAGTATATATGCCCGCAACTACTTTTTTGAATGATCTACTAGAACTATAGGAGGAGGATCTTTAAGAGGCGTCTAGCTAGGAGTTGACAAATGAGAAATAAGAGGAAACTATCTCTAAAGGGGATTGGGCAATCGCTGAGGATGTTTTGGGGGTACCGGAAAGTGACACCGTGAAGAGAGGTCCACCAATAGTCTGATATTTAACGATCCTATATACCTCAGCATACAGAACGAAGGATGTCAAGAGAGCGTCCTTCCCTCCACATACAACACAAACACAATTCTCTGAGATTTTACAGACTGCCCTTTTCCAAGAAAATTCATTTCGCCTTCATTCAGTTACAATTAGCAGAGCAACATCCAGGCAAGCAAATGCTTTGAGATATTAAACATGATAAAGAAATTAATTCTACAAAACAAACTTACATCAGCAATAGAAGGATGGTGGGCACATCTTAAGAACCCCACGAAAGCAGTCCTCAAAGAATATCGGATACTTCCAGTTCCAGCATGACCTTCCTTCATGTATTCAAAGTCGGTATCAAAGGCCATCAGAGCAGAAAGAATGCGATTATAGTGAACTGGCCTTTTCCTAGCAATATTTGCAAGACTGCATGGACAAAAATAAAAAAATTAAACAGAGAGAATACTAAACAAAATTGACTTGCAAAAGCACTAAACAGTTCACCACTTCTACATCATGTCTACAAGGAGTTATATGCTAAAGACAATGCTCACAAATCCTGTTGAACAGAAAGGTGAATGTGCGTATAGGAAAAAAAACTACACCTACTCACACACAAATGTCAATCGGACATAGTGGGGCCCTTCAACTTTCAAACTTTTACTTAAAATGAATTAAGTCAAGTAAATGAGAATAGCAAATCAATTAATAAACAAAATGAAATCCCAATAACGGCAACATCATGCCAAGTAAAAACTATGGTTAAGAGTGTTTATGTCGTATGCACCGATTGTGTGGGTGCAGTGAGGTTGTTTTTCTTTTCTTTTTGTTGGGATGTCATTTACAAGTAATAGTTAGTAATTTAGAAGTAACAATAACAAGTAGTAGTTGGATATTTGTTTTGTAGAAGGCCTAACTTTTCAGATTAAGAAATAAATCTCAAACTGAAAAAGAGGGCAATCTCACAATGTTGCATGAACAAGTTGCCGAAGAACGGCCCAAGATAAAGATAGAAGGACAAAGTGCTCAAGTTTTTACAAGTACGAAGACAAAAGGAGAAGTGTGATAAAATGCAACTTTCCACAAAAGCAGCAGTGTAGATGCAAATTTGACCAAGAAAAACTCCAGATTTATCTTTGATTTACTTAGAAATATTTTGCAAGTAAAGCATTAAGGTAATATTATCAATAAACCACAAAGAACGAAATTCATAATCACTTAGTCGAACCCAATTTTCATTCGAGTAAATTTATCTTCAGTTGACTACAATGTTTATCCAATCAATCAATGTTGAGCCTAAGCCGTAAACATTTTATGTCAATCATTTTCATCTGTCTAACCTCTTATCCCGTCAACTAACTCATTTTTCAATTGACCACTTTATACGCTAAAACAAACAAAAATTAAAATATTCTGTCAACAATCTTTTAATTGTCAAGTTCTAGTCAACTAAACCTATCTTCAGCAGATTAAGTTTCGGTTCTCAGTCAACTAATTTTGTTTCAGACGACTAACTCTCTAGCTAGTGTTAAGATATTTATCATTCTGTCTCTATTTTATGTAATCGTATTTTCGACGGGTATTTATCTTGTAATTAATCTAAGGGCTATTCTCCTATATAAGAGAGCCCTCGGTCTATTCTAATGCATGATTCATTTTTCTCCCAACATGGTATCGGAGCAACAGTCCTAGACTGGAATTCTTGTATCCCACCCCAAAACCCTAACCCTACCCCCCCCCCCTTCCTCCTCATCGGCACCGCCCGCCAGCCCCCGGCGCCGCCCACCAGCCCTCAGCCCCTCCAGTGCTGCAGCGGCCCCCTCCGACCCCTCTCCCAGCAGCAGCGGCACCCTCCGGGGGACCCCAGTCCCGACCCTAGCGCAGTCGCGGCACCTCTCCTGCCGCCTGGGACTGCTCAGCCTGTCGGGGGTTCTCCCCATGCCGCTGCAAGCACCGCCATGTGCAGCCCAGAGTTTCCGGCAGTGCGTACAGACTGCTGCAGCGCACGCTAGGGCATTTTTCCTTGGGCCGGCGACCTCGCGCGTGAAGTAGGGATGGTTGTATGAGTCTACACATACAACCTACCCTTTCCTATGATTCTGTAGACAACCTTATTTGATTTATCCCCCTAGTAGATCCGTATTTTTTGGCTCTTTCCTACCATGTTAGAGAACAAGGCTGACGTATTCTCCTCGTCAAGTGCCTTCAAAGGCCCGGCACCTATTGTAAAGATGGATGGGACCAACTATGAGCTTTGGTCAATACAGTTTCGTACCCTTATGCAGTGCCACAATAAGGAGCACATTCTGACTGATTCTGAGCCAGCGGACATGTTGGGAAACGTGAATGAGATAATCCATTCCATAGCCCTAGGCTCTCTTATATAGGAGAGTAGCCTATGGGTAAATTACATAAAGAGAATAACAAGAAAATAAAATAACAAAGAGATACAAAATAGCCTATGCGTCAACACTCCCCCTCAAGATGGAGCATAGATATCAATCATGCTCAGCTTGGACGCACACTTCTGGAATGGGCCTTTAAATAATGCCTTGGTGAAAATATCAGCAGTCTGATTCTCTGATGTGACGTGAGATGTAGCAATGAACCCCTTCTGAATCATGTCACGTATGTAGTGACAGTCGACCTCAATATGCTTGGTCCTCTCATGAAAAGCTGGGTTATTTGCAATGAACAAGGCGGCCTGATTGTCACATTCCAACCTCATAGGAAGAGGTATATCAATACATAGGTCTGCAAGTAAGGATTTTACCCACATCATTTCTGTGCTCGCCTGGGCCATAGCCCTATATTCTGATTCAGCACTGGATCTAGCTACTACTGTCTGCTTCTTGCTCTTCCACGAAACTAGAGCATCTCCAACATAGACTGCAAACCCTGATGTTGACTTCCTGTCCTTGGGGCATCCTGCATAGTCTGCATCCGCACATCCTGTAACAGAAATCTCCTTTCCTTTCTTAAATATCAAGCCTGCACCTGGAGATGATTTTAGATATCTCAGAATCATGTGTATGGCATCCATATGGACCTGGCGTGGTTGCTCCATGAACTGGCTCACACGACTCACTGCAAACTGTATATCAGGTCTAGTGATAGTGACATACAGTAATTTGCCTACCAGTTCTCTGTACCTTCTCTGATCCACCTCTTCTGTGGCATCATCATACAGCTTCATGCTAGGGTCCATTGGTGTCGTAGCAGGTCGACACCCTAGCATACCTGTCTCACTCAGTAGATCTGTGACATACTTCCTCTGTGTCATGACTAATCCATATGGATTTCTAGCAAATTCCAGCCCCAGGAAATATCTAAGGACTCCCAAGTCCTTGGTGACAAACTCGGTCCCCAGCCTTTCCTTTGCTTGCTTAATGCCTTGGTCATCATCACCTGTAATCAAGATATCATCAACATAAACCATGATTACAATGATACCTCTCGCCGTCTTCTGCACGAACAAGGAATGATCAGCATTGGAGCGTTTATATCCTTGTTTCTCAAAGAGATCTGAAAGCTTCTGAAACCATGTATGCAATCTGCAAACCTTGGAACACTCCCCCTCAACAGCAAAACCAGGTGGCAGTTGCATATAGACTTCCTCCTGCAAGTCTCCATACAAAAATGCATTCTTTACGTCCAGTTGATAGAGTGGCCAGTCTTTAGCGACCGCAACAGATAGCAGGATCCGTAAAGTGGAATGACGTGCCACAGGGGAGAAGGTGTCTAGGTAATCTACCCCATATGTCTGCGTGAAGCCCCGAGCAACAAGGTGTGCCTTGTACCTATCAATGGAACCATCTGCATTGTGCTTAACCGTAAACACCCATTTGCAACTCACCGGGCTAACATCTGGAGGTATAGGAACCAAACTCCAGGTTCCTCTAGACTGAAGTGCCTCCATCTCCTCTTCCATTGCTAGTCGCCATCTAGCATCCTGCATAGCATCATGATGGTTCCGTGGAATGGCTGTAGCTGAAAGTGCCAATGCAAACGTCCTGAATGGTCCAGATAGCCTCTCAAACGACACCACCGCTGATACTGGATATTGGACACAGCTTCTCTTCGGCTTGCGTAGAGCGATTGGAACATCGAGGTCCTCTGTGGTATCACCATGCTCCTGTAATGCACCCTGCTGAGAAATGTCGTCAGATCCATCAACATTAATATTCTCATTACATACCATAGGCGAGCTAGTTGACTGGTCAGGACCATGAGCTTGATTCGTCCTCCGGGTGTAATGGAATGGTAACGGAGGTACTATTGATGGCGGTGGCAGTGGTGGTGGTGGTTCAGATGTTGGTGGCGGTTGTGATGTTGGTGGTGCCATGAATACACTGTCAGGGGATATAGGTGGCGGCTGCATCTTCCCAGAATCTGAGAAATACATGATGGATTCAAAGAATGTAACATCTGCACTGATCATATACCGCCGACGCACAGGGTCAAAACACTTGTACCCCTTTTGAGTTCTGGAGTACCCCACAAAGACACACTTGACAGCTCTAGGAGAGAGCTTGTCAGAACCGGGCGACAACTGACGGACAAACGCGACTGACCCAAACACACGAGGTGTAAGAGTGAACAGATCCTTGTCAGGATAAATCAGTGAGAAAGGAACCTGTTCATTCAAGAGAGACGAGGGCATACGATTTATAAGATAACATGCAGTAAGGACTGCATCACCCCAGTATGAATACGGAACATGACTCTGAATGAGAAGTGACCTTGTGACATCAAGTAGGTGACGGTGTTTTCTTTCTGCAACCCCATTTTGTTGAGACGTATGGGCACAGGATGTTTGGTGAACAATTCCTTTAGAGGAGTAGTAGTTGGCTAGATTATTGGTGCATAACTCTAAGGCATTGTCACTTCTCATAATTTTGACAGTTGTGGAAAAAACATTCTGAATCTCATTTAGAAATTGAATAATAATATTTCCAGCTTCAGACTTATTTTTCATTAGAAAAACCCATGATGCTCTTGAGAAATCATCCACAAAAACAATATAAAACCTGTGCCCCTGATGATCGGGAACACGACTTGGACCCCAGACATCAACATGAAACAACTCAAATTTGGAGTTACTACTCCGACCTTGACTACTGGGAAACGATGACCTGTGATGTTTTCCCAACTGACACGCCTCACACTGGATAGGTGTGTGAGAAAAACTATAAGGTAAGACAAGACGCAACTTCTGAAGCGGTAGATGACCAAAACGCAGATGCCACAGGAGAGAAGATACTTGTCCAGCGGGAGAAGATGTGATTCCGGCAAATGGGGTCTGGTTCAGACGATAGAGGCCTCCTTGCTCATAGCCATGACCAATCACGTTGCCCGTACGGATGTCCTGAAAAATCAAAGAAGATGGATCAAAAATAGCTCGACATTGGAGATCCTTCGTAATCTGACTGATTGACAAAAGATTCATAGAAAAATGCGGTGCATGTAAAACATTCTTGAGCTGCATAGAGGATGTCAATCTAATCTCCCCCTGACCCGTGATGGGTGAATGTGTGCCATTGGCAATCACTACTGTCCGTCCTGGAGGGATCTGAGTATATCCTGAAAGTAGACTCTGGTCGCCACATAGATGATGTGTAGCGCCTGAGTCCATGATCCATGGCAGTGTATCCGATCTACTACTATGAAGAGCAAGTGTACTACCTGAAGTACTCGTAGAGGCAGACGCAGAAGCAGAAGCAGCAACATCAGTATGACTCTCTGTCATCGGTGCTAGGCCAGATGGTGGGATAATGCCCCTGAGGCGGGCAACCAGATCATCAAAACGCTGATCCAGTGAAGCAGCAGAAGGAGCCTCTATCTGCTCAGCGACTCGTGCAGATGCAGGAAATCCATGCTTTGAGTAGCATGTGTCCACAGTATGTCCAATGCGGTGACAATATGAGCATGTAGGCCTAGTGCGACCGCCCCTTCCACGGGGATTACGTCCACGGCCTTGGTAATGAGAACCACGGCCCCTGTTGGTCGCCATGGCTGAGGGATTCTGACTAGCAGCTGCTGAAGGTACAGTTATCCTACTTAATCTGTGAAAAGCCTCCTCCACGGGAGGAATAGTCGAGTCCGCCAAGATCTGTGAACGTGCGGCCTCATACTCTGGATCAAGTGCAGCGAGAAACACACCCACCATCGTTGCATTCCTGTATGTCTTCTGCTGCTCTGGTGTGGCGGTAAGAGGCATGAAGCTATAAAGCTTCTCAAACATTCCTCTCAAAGATGTATAGAGAGAATGTAACGGACGACCATTCTGCTTTATCGTGAATATATCATGTTGTAGTTGCAGGATCTTCGTCTCATTCTTTGCCTGAGAATAGGTCGCTGCGAGGATATCCCACATGTCTTTGGCTGTGGGTTGATGTAGAATGTCATTGGCGATTTCAATAGCCAATGTGCCAGATAGCCACACCTTGGCATATGCGTCGTCTGCCTCCCATGAGGCATGAACTCCAGTCTTCTCTGCAGGCTCGGACTCTGTGAGAATATGCTTCTTGCCTGTGGACTTCATCATGCTCATGAACTACATTGCCCACAATTCATAGTTCGTACCATCCATCTTGACGATGGGCGCTGGACCACGAAATGCGCCCATGGACGGGATATCTGCCTTGCTTTCTGACATACTGGATACAGAAGACTGGAGCGAATGACAATAGATAATATTTGTCTACAATGACATAGACGGGATTAGTTGCATGTGTAGACCTCAAGCAACTATCCCCATTGATCTACGCGCGCTACGATCCGCACACGCACAGGATTAACACGCAATATGTATCCCTTACGCGCTTGGAGATGCGCGCAACTGCTTCCTGTTGCGTGCCCTAGTTCACGCTGGAGATGGTGCAGTTAATGCGCACCAGTTATGCCCAGCAGCAGCGGATGGCACGGGAGGCGCAGCAACAGATGCTGCAGATGATGCAGCAGCGCACAGCACGAGAGGCGCTATGCCGCACAGGAGATGGTGCAGATGAAGATGCGCAGATGCACAACACGCAGAGATGCCGCACAGCACGTGAGGCACTGTGAGCAGGAGGCGCGGGATGCGCTACTGCTTCGTGTGCGCCAGATGTGCGAGAGGCGCAAGGTGCGCGAGGGGCTTAGGCACCGGATGCGCAAGGCGCGCAAGATGCGCGGGAGGCGCCCTAGACCGCCACAGATCGGAGAAGAAGAGCCTCCGATTGACTGGGGAGGAACTTGGCGGCGCCGAGAGAGAGAGAGGGAAGAAGAAAGGCCGGCGGGTGGGGTTAGGGTTAGGGTTAGGTTTCGAGAACTCCGGTCTAGGACCGTCGCTCTAATACCATGTTGGGAAACGTGAATGAGATAATCCATTCCATAGCCCTAGGCTCTCTTATATAGGAGAGTAGCCTATGGGTAAATTACATAAAGAGAATAACAAGAAAATAAAATAACAAAGAGATACAAAATAGCCTATGCGTCAACAGGACAAGACTGGGTCGAATGCATCGTGGAAACAAGATGATGCTTATGCGTGTATATGGCTCTCCGGGACACTAACAATGGAGATTGCTAATGATATTGTGAATCAGCCAACACAAAGGCTATAGGGGACATACTGGCAGATATATATGGGCAGTCGAAAAATGAAAGCAAGATCCTTCAGTTGCAGTTTGACATTTTCTCGACGAAACAGAATGGTCGACCGCTCCATGCTCATTTCTCTCACCTACGAGGCATGTTCGAGCGTTTACACAGTTTTATGCCAATTATCACCAGCAATGAGCAACAATAGGCCTATCGAAATGCCGCAATGACAGGGGAGTTTCTGTTTGCTATTGACTCTGAGTACGATGTCGCTCGTACTCAACTTCTGACTGGAGAGACCATTCCACCAATGGAAGAGGTCTACAAGCGCTTGAGCAAGATTACTACTACATCTGCGACTACAGTACAGACTACTCCTTCTGCTATGGCTGCAACTCGAGGCAGAGGAGGACCATCCCACTTTCGGGGTCGTGGTCCATGTGGTAGAGGGGGAGGCCGACATCGTGGTCCTTGCTCGCATTGCCATCGCCCAGGCCACTCTAAGGAGACATACTTTCAGAAGCATGGCTATCCAGCTTCTGCACGTGTTGCTGAGCAGACTGAGTCTTCCTCTGCACCTTCTACAATACTCGCTTTGATGATATTGTCTCCAGACTTCGTGAGATGATGACCACTCCTTCATCTTCGTCTCCAGGTTACACAGATGCAGTTGCTTCTGCGAGGGCTTCTTCTAGTTCATCGGGTATTCATTATGCGTTTACCAGTACTACATGCTCAAACCTGACAGACTGGATTATAGAATCTGAGGCATCCCATCATATGTGTGGCGACAGGATGCAGTTTACTTCGTACAGAGAAATAGCACTGGGCAGATCGGTGGTCATTGCCAATGGGTTTCGCCTACCCATCGTTGGTCAGGGGGAGATTACTCTAGCCCCTTCTTCGTGCCTTCAGAATGTTTTATTTGCTCCTGATTTTCAGATGAACCTTTTGTCCATTAGTCAGCTTACGAGAAATTTACATTGTCGTGCTATCTTTGATCCCTCTTCTTTTGTGTTTCAGGGCATACTGACTGGCAGGGTGATTGGCCATGGCCGTGAGCAGAGAGGCTTGTATAAGCTTGTTGTAACACCATGTGCTGGCATTGCAACTATTCCATCTGGATCAGTTTCACCCTTCATATGGCATCTCCGTTTTGGCCACCTTCCTCTACAAAAGATGTGTCATGTGCTACCTCAGATTTCTCCTCGTACTGCGTTGGATTGTGAAGCCTGTCAGCTTGGGAAGCATCATCGCTCATCATTTCCGAGTCGTCCGAGTCGTCACAGTATTCGGTCCTTTGAGTTGTTTCATTTTGATATTTGGGGTCCGAGTCGTGTCCCTGATCATCAGAGGCATAGGTTTTATATGGTTGATGTTGATGATTATTCTAGATTGTCTTGGGTGTTCTTGTTAAAACACAAGTCTGAAGCAGGTGCTATCATTAGAACCTTTCTTATTGAAGTCAAGAATATTTTCTCTGCCAATGTAAAGTTCATTCGTACGGATAATGCATTGAAATTCTCAACACTTCATTTGTTTGAATTTCTCAGTTCACTTGGGATTGTTCATCAAACCTCTTGCAGTTACACTTCACAATAGAATGGTGTGACTGAACGCAAACATCGTCACCTTCTTGATGTCACACGTACTTTGTTGATACAAAGTCTACCCCTCACTCCTTTTGGGGGGATGTTGTTCTCACTGCCTACTATCTGGTAAATCGAATGTCGTCTACAGTTCTTGGAGAGAAGGTTCCCATCTTAATTGTGTTTCCTGAGAAGGAATTGTTTTCTCTCACACCCAGAGTTTTTGGTTCTGTGGTTTTTGTCCACAATTTCACTCATGGTCGTAACAAACTCTCACCAAGAGCTCTCAACTGTGTCTTTGGTGGATATTCTCGTACTCAAAAATGGTACAAATGTTTTGATCCTGTAGGTAGAAGGTATTACGTGAGTGCTGGTGTTACTTTCCTTGAATCCATTATGTATTTCTCTCCTATAGGTGACAGGTTATCCAATAACAACTCTGGGGAGGATGTTGTTGTTCCTCCTCCTCCGTCTTTTCCACCATGTGTGCCAACTATAGCACCTCAGCAACAATCATCTCCACCATCACATCCTCCACCGCCACCACCTCCACCTCCACCTATCCAGGCGCAATTATTACCTCTTGTAAACACTCGCATGTCTTCTACCAGCTCCTCTGCTCATAGGCCTTCCACGTCATCCAGCACGCCTCAGGTATATCATGATAACATTGTTTCAACTGATGGTACTGGCGATCTACATGATACACAGGACGACTTGGACCAAAACAGAATGGATGATGATCTGGACATTCCTATTGCCCTGAGGAAGCCTAGACGTAAGTGTGCCACATACCCACTTGCTGCACATGTTTCTTTGGACCATCTTTCAGAAGAGTACAGAAGGTTTGTAGTGGGACTCTCTGCGGTTACTATACCATGTACATATATGGAAGCGTTACAAGACAACAGGTGGCAGTGCCATGGAAGAAGAGATGCAAGCTCTAACATCACGAGGGACGTGGAATGTTGTACCTACACCGCAAGGTGCGTCGATTGTAAGTTGCAAATGGATATTTTCTGTCAAGCAAAATGCAGATGGCAGTGTGGATCGCTACAAGGCAAGGCTTGTGGCACGAGGCTTCACCCAAACCTATGGGGTGGATTATCAGGACACTTTTTCTCCAGTGGCGAGACATTCGACACTACGAATTCTTCTGTCTGTTGCAGTATCACGAGATTGGTTGTTATATCAGCTTGATGTGAAGAATGCCTTTCTATACGGGGACCTTCAAGAGGAAATTTACATGCAGCAGCCACCTGGGTTTTCTGCTGAGGGGGAGTCCCAGAAGGTGTGCAGGCTACACAAGGCAATATATGGCCTGAAGTAGAGTCCACGAGCTTGGTACCAAAAGCTTTCAGAGCTAATTGAGCACGACGGGTTTGTGAGGTCCACTACAGACCACTCACTTTTTGTTCAGAAGACACAGAAAGGTACGGTTGCTATACTTGTGTATGTAGATGGCATTATTGTTACAGGGGATGATGCCCATGGCATTTGTATAGCCAAGGAGTTCCTAGATCAACAGTTTGTGACTAAGAACCTTGGCAATCTTCGTTACTTTCTGTGATTAGAGTTCGTCAGGTACCAGCGAGGTCTAGTCATGACTCAAAGGAAGTTTGTGATGGACCTCCTTTCTGAGACAGGTATGACAGGATGCAAACCTGTTACTACTCTTATGGATCCAAGTATGAAATTGTATGATAATGATACTGAGGAAGTAGATAGTAGGAAATATAAAGAACTGGTTGGGAAACTTTTATATGCTACTATCACTAGGCCAGATATTATGTTTGCAGTAAGTAAAGTTAGCCAGTTCATGGAACAGCCCAGAAAGGTACATATGGGTGCCATCTATATGATTTTGAGATATTTAAAGAATTCACTTGGTTCAGGTCTCTTATTCAGTAGGGATGCATCTCTTGAGGTGACAGCTTGTGCAGACGCTGACTATGTAGGTTGCCCCATAGACAGAAAGTCTACTACGGGCTTTGTGGTCTTTGTTGGGAACTCACCTGTGTCATGGAAAAGCAAGAAGCAGACAGTGGTATCTAGATCTAGTGCAGAGTCGGAATACAGGGCCATGGCACAATGGAGTGCAAAGATGATGTGGGTTAGATCTATACTGACTGATCTTACCATTAAAGTTCCTCTTCCTATGCACCTTTTATGTGATAATCAAGCTGCATTATTTATTGCCAATAATCCCACTTTCCATGAGTGTACGAAGCATATTGAGGTGGACTGTCACTACACCAGGGACATGATACAGAGAGGGCTCATATCTACCTCTCATGTTTCAACAGGAGACTAGACGACAGACATCTTCATAAGGCTCTTCCCCGAAGTCCATTTCAGAAGTGTTGTTCCAAGCTGAGCGTGATTGATATATATGCGCCAGCTTGAGGGGGAGTGTAAAGATAAATAACATTCTATGTCTATTTTATGTAATCGTATTTTCTATGGATACTTATCTTGAAATTAACCCAAGGGCTATTCTCCAATATAAGAGAGCCCTCGGTCTATTCTAGTGCATGATTCATTTTTCTCCCAACAGCTAGCAAAAACTGAACTTTTTGGAAGTCACTTTGAGCTGACCAGCTTAACTTTCAATAGACTAATTCTCACTAAATCAACTAACCAAGATGCTCAGACATTTAGTCTAATTCTCAGTGAACTCAAACAATCTCGATCTACTGAATATTTCAGTCGACTATCTCAAAGACCACTCGTCTAATCTGATCTCGATAGACTAACTTAAGCTTTGAACCAACTACTTTTTGCCAGACCCTCAGTATATAACTTCTATTCATTGGGGATTAACTTCTGCCTATTTCTATTTACTCTTAACGGCTACTGAGCATTGCTTAAGCCTATAAAAAAGTTTTAAGAGACCTTTTGGAAAACATAACACAAAAACCATTCCTATACACAGAAAAATATACGAGCTCAAGTTTCTACTTATCTGGCCATTATCAAGCTCAAGCTTTCATGTTTTTGTTTGAGCAACTACTTGCCACGTTCAATCACTTGTCAAGCCTTGGAAGATTTGAGCTTTGATTCTGGTACTGGTCGGGCTTTCTTTTTTAGCATGTTGTACTCCGGTACGCAAGTTGAGAGTTACTTTCTCTGCAGAGATTAAATCTTTCTTGGACATGTACAAAAGGATTTGTATGGGAGATATTTCCGTTGAAGTAGTGCAAATAGTGAAAGTTTCTCCTACGACATAGCGAAGAGGAAATCCAACTATGTGACTTTTGGTCATGACTCACGATTTTCCCGAGTGGGTTTCCATGTAGCAATTGAGGCTTGATTGTACTACTCTACTTATTATATTATATTTTGTGATTATTATTTGGAACTTTAGCTAGCATAATTCAAAACCTCCTTGTGCCAAATTAACATAAATGCCAATAGAATCGGATAAATCAGCCCAAATCAGCATAAACTGTGATCTTTTTAGCCTCCACAAAACTCGTGGACACAAAAGACGGGACCCTGCAACGGGATAAGCAGTTATAGGATGATGCAAACATCAGGGTTGTAAAAGTCGCCCAACTGGCCCGACTAGTAGGTCCGACTAGTCTAAGACTGAGTACCGACTAATTCCGACTAGGCACACTAGTCGGCCAATTTTTTATTGGAGATACCATATTTTTATATGTTTTGTTTTTTATAAGCAAAATTATTATAATATGCTGTGTTTTATTTAAATTCAACTACTTTTTATTTTATTATGATAGTATAAAAATGTGCAAAATCTATGTAAATATATGTATAAAAATGAGTTATATATTTAAAATAATCATAAAATTCAAAGCCGATTAAAGTCCGACTAAATCTTATTAGTCGCCCGATTGTCGATTAATCCTTAGTCAGTGACCCGACTGACCGAGTACCGACTATCGACTTTTGCAACCTTGGCAAACATCCATAGTAGATATGTGGTACATGGAAAGCTCCGGTATCATTAGGTTGAGTTACAAGTTCTATTCATAATTCTCCTCATCAAGAGACATAAAAGGAAAAGTCCATTTTTTCGCAAGCCGAGAATTCTTGACACAAATTTATAACGTTTAAAACTAGTATTTCAATAGCTACTGAACTCTTCAATTTTTCAAAATAAAATTAAGACTGGCACCAATTTTTCATCAAGTACGATAGAAGAAACCACTGGTTTCTAAAGTTATTATCGCCCTCCCTTCCCAAGCATAGAGTCCAAGAAATCCTGGTGGTTACTATACAGCAACCAAGGCACTCGCATATCTTCATTGTTGATTTCATAAGCAGCAAATAACAAATTTCAAGAACATAATGCCCAATTACATTATTGATTCGATGCAATTATGGGTGGAAACAAAAAGATCATGCGTTCTGAAAACTTTGAAAGGCAAATAACCCTCCATTCCAATCAAAATAGAACATTTCCTAAGCTAAGTGAGGCCGCGGTTACCAGAATTCTTTTATCAAAATAAAACATGCCAGAGCTAATTAAAAAATGTCATGATTTCCATTAATTTCCATCCAAAGTTTTTCAGAAATTAATTTCCATCTGAAAAAAAACTATGCCGATCCTGGACTTTCTCTGATTTATGTATGTAGAAATAGTTAGTAGTGTTATTATCTCTTTATGGAGTTTGTTGTTATTTCTTTATTTTCTATAGACCTCTCTGTAATTTACCCTTAAGGTCTCTCCCTATATAAGAGAGCCTAGGGTTTTCTGAATAAACAACGAAGTCTCTTTTCTCAACATGGTATCAGAGCCACCCTAGGGCTCTCCTCCCTCCCGCCGCCCCTTCCCCACCCGTCTCCCTCTTCTCGGAACCGCCGCCCTCCCGCCGCTTCTCTCTCTCCAGCGGCATCCCTCAATCGCCGCCGCCTTCTCCTTCTCCATCTCCAGCGGCAGCCCTCAATCGCCGCCGCCTTCTCCTTCTCCATCTCCAGCGGCAGCCTTCCATCGCCGCGGTTGGATCCAGCCCTCCATCTGGTTGGATCCCAGCCTCTAGCGGCCTCCGCCAATAGCCCCTGCCAGCCGTCGAAGGGGATCCCAGCCCCCAGCGGCCTCCGACAATAGGCGGCATCTCCATCTACTGCCCGTGCACGGCCTCCGGGTGCGTGAACAGCAACACGCACAAGGTCTTCTAGCGGCTCCTAGCCGCTGAAAGGGCTGTCAGCCTCTTGTTAGGCGTGCCCTAGTTTCTTCCACATCCTATGGATTTGAGTGCGTAACGTCTACTTACGCACTCAAATCCGATGCAATTTTTGTAGACATCCAGCATCACGTCTACATATCCTAGTTCTTCTCCAAGCGGCAGTATGTCAGAATCAAAAGTTGATATGCCCTCCACCGGCGCATTCAAAGGTCCTGCGCCAATAGTCAAGATGGACGGGTCTAACTATGAGCTCTGGGCTATGCAGTTCATGAACCTTATGAAGTCGAATGGTAAGAAACATATTCTTACCGAGGATGAGCCCGCAGAGAAGACTGGGATCTATGCCTCATGGGAGGCTGATGATTCCTATGCAAAGGTCTGGTTGTCCGGCACCTTAACGACGAAGATTGCCAACGACGTCCTCCATCAGCCCACTGCTAAGGCAATGTGGGAAATTCTTGCCGCCACATATTCGCAAGTGCGAAATGAGACGAAGATGTTGCAGCTTCAGCACGACATATTCACAATGAAGCAGAGCGGCAGACCTCTCCATTCTCTTTATACATCCCTAAGAGGGATGTTCGAGAAGTTATACAGTATCATCCCTCTGACTGCAACTCCTGAGCAGCAGAAGGCGTTTCGAAACGCCACCATGGTTGGTGTTCTACTTGCGGCCCTTGACCCAGAGTACGATGCAGCTCGATCTCAGATTCTCGCTGATGCAGTTATTCCTCCAGTTGAGGATGTTTACAGACGGCTTAGCCGCATTCCAGTCTCCTCCAGCTCTTCTACTCCACCTCCTTCAACGATGGCAGTCTCGCGTGGGAGAGGTGGACCACCATCTGGCCGTGGTCGTGGACGTGGCCGTGGACCCCAGGGGAGGGGTGGTCGCTTTAGTCAGACATGCTCCTATTGTCATCGCACAGGACACTCGGAGGAGACATGCTATTCGAAGCATGGATTTCCAGCATCAGCACGTATTGCAGAGCACTCTCAGTCTCCACTGACTTCTACTGCAAATAGTCGATTTGACGAACTTGTGGCCCGTCTCCGAGAGATTATGCCACATGCTTCTGGTGATTCGTCTGGTGGTTCCTCAGATATTGCTGCCACTGCCTCTGCCAGTTCTTCCGCAGCCGCAAGCTCCTCAGGTAGATCTACTACATCTCATGATATATCTGACTGGATTATTGATTCTGGAGCCACACATCATCTCTGCCGAGATAGAGGTAGATTACAGGCCTACAGGGACATTCCTCCCGGACGTTCAGTGCAGATAGCAGATGGTACCCATTCGCCCCTTATTGGACAGGGGGAGATTTTCCTGTCCTCCACTTTGCAATTACAGAATGTTCTGCATGCTCCTGAGTTCTCAATGAATTTTCTATCTATTAGTCAGATTACGAAGGATTTGAATTGCCGTGCCATATTTGACCCGTCTTCTCTCATTTTTCAGGACATACTCACGGGCAAGGTGATTGGTTGTGGCTCTGAGCAAAATGGTTTATATCGGCTGGTCCGGGATTCATATGCTGGTGTCTCCTCTCATTCTGCTGGACCAGTCTCTCCGTACATTTGGCACCTCCGATTTGGTCACCTTCCACTTCAGAAAATGCGCCATCTTCTGCCTCAGATATCTCCTAGTTCTTTGTTTCAATGTGAAGCGTGTCAGTTGGAAAAGCATCACAAGTCGAGCTTCCCACGTCGTCTGAGTTGGAGCAGTAGCTCCCCTTTTCAGTTGTTACATATAGATATATGGGGTCCAAGTCGTGTTCCCGATCATCAGGGACACAGGTTTTATCTTGTGGTAGTGGATGATTTCTCTCGTGTGTCATAGGTCTTTCTTTTGAAAAATAAATCTGAAGCAGGAAATGTGATCAAAAACTTGATTAATGAAGTGTTCAATGTCTTTTCTGCAAATGTCAAATATGTTCGGACCGATAATGCCCTTGAATTTTGTACACGCTTACTTTCACGATTCCTGTCATCAAAGGGCATTATTCACCAAACCACTTGTGCATATACCTCACAACAAAATGGTGTCGCGGAAAGGAAGCATCGCCATCTCTTAGATATTACTCGTACATTGTTGATTCAGAGTTGTGCCCCTATTTCTTTCTGGGGCGATGCTGTTCTTACTGCATGTTATCTGGTCAACCGAATGCCATCCTCAGTCCTTGGTGAAAAGATACCTATGTCCATTATTTTTCCAGATAAGGAGTTATTCTCACTAACTCCACGTGTCTTTGGTATTGTTGCTTTTGTGCATCGTCTATCTCCCGGACCTGACAAACTCTCTCCTAGAGCAGTCAAGTGCTTCTTTGTTGGTTATTCCAGAACTCAGAAGGGCTACCGGTGTTATGATCCCACAACTAAGAGATACTTTGTGAGTGCCGATGTCACTTTCTTTGAGTCCGTCATGTATTTCTCTCCTGCAGGTGACAGAATGGTACCATCCACTACCACTGATGATATCTATGTTCCTCCACCACCTACATTGAGTACACCTGAGTCTTCCCCTGTGTCTGTCTCCACGCCAGCACCACCTCCACCACCCCCACCACCTCCTCCACCTCCACCCAATCCACGGCCTATCATATCACCGTTACCGAAATTCTATACGCGCCGGTCAGGTCCTGCTCAGACCACACAGCAGCCGATCATCCCGCCTCAGGTATGTTCAGATGGCATTACTACTGACGGGTCAGGTTTGGTACATGTGCAGGATCCTTCAGTACAGGCAGACACTAGCCCATCTCGTACAGCAGATGATGATCTTGATGTTCCGATTGCTATTCGGAAACAGAAGCGGCAATGTGTCGCTTATCCGTTTGCTTCACAGATTTCTTTTCACCGTCTCACAGGTGATTTTCAGAGATTTGCCACAGCTTTGTCTTCCGTGGATATACCACGGACATACCAGGAAGCTTTGCAGAATGAATGATGGCGATTAGCAATGGAAGAAGAAATGAGGGCCCTGCAGTCTCGTGGCACATGGTCTTTGGTCCCTGCACCTTCTGATGCATCCGTTGTGAGCTGCAAATGGGTCTTTACAGTCAAATACCATGCAGATGGAACCTTTGATAGGTACAAAGCACGCTTGTTCACTCGTGGGTTTACGCAAACCTACGGTGTGGATTACATGGATACATTCTCTCCAGTGGCGAGACATTCTACCCTTTGTATTCTCTTATCTGTTGTTGTGGTCCGTGATTGGAGTATATCTCAACTAGATGTCAAGAATGCATTTCTGTATGGAGACTTGCAGGAGGAAGTCTACATGCAGCAGCCACCTGGGTTTACTGCTGAGGGGGAGAAGCAGATGGTCTGTAGACTTCACAAAGCGATATATGGCCTCAAACAGAGCCCCAGAGCATGGTTCCAGAAGTTGTCCAACCTGATTGAGCAACAAGGATTCAAGAGGTCAAATGACGATCACTCATTGTTTGTCCAGAAGTCATCGGCAGGTACGGTTGTTATTATGGTCTATGTGGATGATATTCTTGTTACAGGAGATGATGCACAGGGCATAGAAAAGGCGAAGGCATTCCTTGGCCGTCAGTTTGTTACAAAAGATCTTGGGACCCTGAGATACTTTCTGGGGTTAGAATTTGCAAGGAATGCACAAGGTTTGGTAATGACCCAACGGAAGTATATTACAGACTTCCTGACTGAGACTGGCATGGATGGTTGCAAACCATCAAGTATTCCTATGGATCCCAGCGTAAGGTTGTATGATGGTGATACTGATGAAGTAGATAAGAGGAGATATAGAGAGATGGTGGGCAAACTCCTCTACATCACCATAACTCGCTCAGACATTCAATTTGCAGTTAGCAGGGTGAGTCAATTTATGGAGCAACCAAGACAGGTTCACATGGATGCTATACACATGATACTGAGGTATCTAAAGTCTTCTCCAGGTTCAGGGCTGCTATTCAGAAAGGGCACGGACTTATCTGTCTCAGCATGTGCAGATGCAGATTATGCAGGATGTCCTAAGGACCGAAAATCAACCTCAGGGTTTGCAGTGTTTGTTGGAGGCTCTTTGGTTTCTTGGAAAAGCAAGAAACAAACTGTTGTGGCAAGGTCCAGTGCCGAATCCGAGTATAGGGCCATGGCTCAAGCCAGTACGGAAATGATGTGGGTTCGCTCAGTACTAGAAGATCTACATGTAGCGGTACCTCTACCTATGAAGCTTCAGTGTGACAATCAGGCAGCATTGTTCATTGCCAACAATCCAGCTTTTCATGAAAGGACCAAGCACATTGAAGTTGACTGCCATTATACTAGGGACTTGATCCAGAGAGGATTGATATCTACTGCACATGTGAGCTCAGGATATCAGACTGCAGATGTATTTACCAAGCCACTGCTCAGAGGACCATTTCAGAGATGTTCGTCCAAGCTGAGCATGATAGATATCTATGCTCCACCTTGAGGGGGGTGTAGAAATAGTTAGTAGTGTTATTATCTCTTTATGGAGTTTGTTGTTATTTCTTTATTTTCTATAGACCTCTCTGTAATTTACCCTTAAGGTCTCTCCCTATATAAGAGAGCCTAGGGTTTTCTGAATAAACAACGAAGTCTCTTTTCTCAACAATGTATGTTTCTCCTTGCAACTCTCACAAAGCCCCCTCTTCTCAGCTTTGATGCTTTTTTAGAAATAATGCTCAAAGTTAAAATGGAAAAAATAGGAAAATATGTAGAAGAATTTAAAAAATCTACCAGTTAATGACAACAGTTGTCAACGATGCCGGAAAAGTGCCACTGTAATTCAAAAGACTCGACAAAAAATCAAGACATCGCATTGTATCAAAAGAAACAAATCCAGAGTCCAGAATAGGGTGCCTTCCAACCAATCTTGAAATATTAAAGCACCGTACATAGCCTGCACAAGATTAAATCAAGAAGATAGCTCAAATTAATCATAGTGACAAAATTATTTACACTTTTGTATCAAGAATACATGCGCAATTTAGCCTATCATACTGTGGGGGGAAATCCGCGGTAAGAAGAGCCACATGATAAATTGGATAATCTTGAATTTTATAATAAGAAAAGGCTAAACTCCTTCCAGTAAAAGCAAAGACGGTTAAACTAAACAAGGCACAATAAGGTGAATCAAGAATATCCAAACATTCATGATTGTTAACAGCATGAAAATCTCCAGAATCCAACTTCACTGGAGAAGAGGATGATGCAAATTTCTTTGAAAGGAAGAAGGACGTGGCATCGTAAAGATGAGCACCTAAAACTTAATATTCACAAGTTTTACTTAAACTTATAAAGATCAAGAATCCCAAAGAATTATGAGATTTTCCGATACAAGTGAAATATAAAACCTCTCAATCCAAAAAATCACACTATTTCATGCAAACCAAAACACAAAAAGAATAGCCACCACCTGAATTTTCTGCGGCATCAAGAAAACCCGAGATGGTCTAATCAAGTCCCAAACAGCAGTGACACTCTCAATCGCCACCCCATCGAGGTCAGCCTCCTCCCAGAGGTCCCCCAGAGTGGCACAGGAAAATAGTGTTGATATGATCCACCAGCCCCCTGGAAAAATGTAGCCCTCTGAGCACGTGTCATCGCCTTGTTTTTTTCCAACCATCCACTTAAGAACCTTGACCCGCATCAAACTGGGTCTTCTTTCTTTTCAAGAATATTCGAGAGATCACATATCAGATCACACCCTTACAGATTACATAACTAATGATGTGAGGCTAAATGGAATATTCGATATGATCCGATTATGCATATGCTTCTTTGTTTGAAAAAGTCGCCTATCTGCTAATGATTATACAATATACATGTCTTAGACAATCTAAAACATAACTCCATATAAAACCCCTCCTCAGCTCCATTTCTCATCTATCCAAGTTGTCAGTGGAACCCAATTAACAAACGGAGAGCAACAAGCACAAAAAGGCATAAAAAACGAGTTGGTTTGATTGCAACAAGAATGCAAAAATTCCAAGTATTCCATGGTGAAATAATACCAATTGAAGCACTTTTTTCCGCATATAAAAGTTACCAATATTTCATCCAAACACAAGATAGATTTATACCTGCTACACCACCTAATTTTCTTTGTGTATCTAAATTTGTCACCGGACTGCAAGAATCGATATCCTCATATGATGCTAGAACAAAAGGCTAACTTTTATCATCTATCCAAGTGGTCGGAACCACAAATAATAAATGGAAGACAGCCGACCACAATAAAGCATCAAAAATGTCTTCGCTGCATCACATCAAGCATGCAAAAAGTCCCCCGTGCAACAATACATTTTTTCACATAAAAGTTCCAATCCTTCGTCCAAACACAGGAGAGATTTACAATTGCGACACCGCCTGATTTTGGCCGACTCGTGTTGCAAGAACCGATACCATCCTGGGGATTGTATCGACCGACTTCAGGCAGATTTGGGCATCTAGAGTTCCGCTCCAGGTCCATATTTTGGCATGGCTGATGATGAGGATTTGGCTTCTGATGGTTGAGAGGAGGGCACACTTCCCAGCAAATGATGGGATGCGCCAAAGTCGTTTGGCAGTTGTGGAGGATTTATATCACTTGTTCTTTGGATGTGATGTTTCAAGGGAGGTCTGGGTTTTGGCTGGTTTGTCACCAGTGGTGATGACGTGCATGGAGGTCTTTTGAATTCTATTGACAGTATGGGATCAGGGTCCAGACCTAACTTGATTTGTGTTGGGGCTATTATCTAGCCTTGTGGTTGGCAAGAAACGAGGTTATTTTCCAAGGAAAGAGAATGTAAGGGGGAGAATGTGATGGAACAAGCCAAGTGTCTACGAACATCTTGGCCTTTGTAACTGTTGGGAAAAATAAAGATGTTTATTACATAAAACCCTAGGCTCTCTTATAGGGGAGAGGCCTATGGGTAAATTACATAAGATAGACATTAAGAAATAAACAATAAGAAACTAATACTCAGAGTACACAGAATTATCTCTACACTCCCCTCAAGATGGAGCATAGATGTCAATCATGCTCAGCTTGGAAGAGCACTTCTGAAATGATCCTCTGAGTAGTGCCTTGGTGAAGATATATGTTGTTTGCTTTCCCTTGCTAACATGAGAGGTGGAAATTAAGCCATTCTGAATCATATCTCTAGTATTATGGTGGTCTACTTCAATATGCTTCGTTCTTTTATGAAATGCAGGATTGTTTGCAATGAACAGGGTAGCCTGATTATCGCATCGTAACTGCATGGGTAGAGGTACATTTATATACAAGTCTATTAGTATTGCTCGAATCCACATCATTTCTATATTGGCTTGTGCCATAGCTTTATATTCAGACTCTACACTCGATCTAGCCACCACCGTTTGTTTCTTACTTTTTCAAGAAACAAGAGAACTGCCAACAAATATTGCATAGTGTAACATCCGGAATCCGCCAAACCCGAACTCGACCCGATTAGGGTCCGTTTAACCCAATAAAGTTGTCGGTCGGTATCGGATGACTTATATCGACAAATTGAGTGTGAACCAAAAGTCGTTCGGGCGAAATCGATCAAAAATCGGTCACATCATAATGCGCGCCGCGAAAAAGCCGCGACACAAGTTCGGAAACCGCATAATGAACCGAGAGCGTCATTAGATCCGATTCAACGAAACAAGAACAAGGAATCGATCGTTCATCAATTGGAGGTCGTTTGATATTTTAATTCGCAAAATTTAACCCCAAAGCAAAACCGTATCTCGAAAATCTCGGACATCCAAACCCGACCAAAAGTATTTCAATATTATACTCATATTGATCGTCATTTAGAGACGATCAAAACGAGATATTTCGTGTCGAAATTAGAAACTCGAGGCGCGAATACGGTCTACTTCAAATATATCAAATAAGTAAGATTTGTTTAAAAATAAAAATAAAATTTAAAAAGCTTACATAGGAGAAGCATGTCTTCTGGCCAAGACAGCCGTTTGGGTCATTAAATCCCAACACATGTTTTCCCATTACTATCCACTTGTCTCTCCAATTTCTGTCCACATGACATATATATTACATCCAAGTGTCAACTTAGCTTTCCTCTCTGCTATATATACAGCCCAACGCAACTCTTCCCTCTTCTTTCTTATTCAACCCATTCCCAACGACAGAAGTTCTCTCCTTTTCTCTGCCTTTAATTTCCCAAATCCCCAACTACCTTTCTCAGCCGAAGGAGAGCTCCAACTCTATCTTCCACTGCCGCAATTGCAGCAGTTCTCTGTTGCTTGGTGCTGATACTGCTGCAGCCTAATCCTACCAATTTGGAGCTCCAAATCTGTTGCATGTGATCTCAATTTCTTCATGTTAGAGACCCAAATTAGGTACTATCCTATACCCCATTTTGCTGCCGTACTTGTGCATTCAACACCCTTCTCTTGTTGCCCTATTGCTGGCTTTTGCACAATTTATTCCCTGTTGATTGAGGGTTTGGGACTGGAATTAAGAGGAAATTTAAAATTCTTAATTTTGTTGGAATGTAAACTATATTCTATTGCTGGAGCCAAATTCAGAACTGTGGCAGCTCTTGCATGTGTTATTCTCCTCCATCATGAAGCAAAATTTATATGTACCATCCCTATCCTTTCTTTTGCTGCCATGCATGCATATTAGACCTGTTCATATCTACAATTCTATCTTCTTTCTCCAGAAGATTTTGATCTAATTGGTACAATCTAAACTAATCTTGTTGACATGCATACCATACATTCTAAATTTCATGTTGTGGCTCACTGTTTGAGTTTCATTGGGATTCTTGTTAGTGATTTGCATTATTTGATTAGGATACTTCCTGATCTAATCTCTTTTGTAGATAGAAGTTACGAACATTCTTTTCCTGATTGGAGAACTGCAGATCATCAAAATTCTTTGAGTTGATTAATGTTCTTGTTACATTTTAATATCTACTGTTCTGGAGTATTTTAATATCCATAGTTCTGGAGCATTTTAATGCCTATAGCTCTGGAACAAATTGATGAAATTTATCATATTCTCTTTCATTTATTCTATTGTCTGATGAAAAAATATGGATTCTGTTAAGGTTTAGAATATAAAAATATAATATAATTTAATCTTGTTAAGACAATCTTAGTAACAAATCTTAAAATTTAACATTGAATCATTTAATTCACTGAATCCTGGACAAAATTCTAGTATCAACCCTCAGTTGCTTCCATAACAAATTAGATGTCTTCCAAAAGAATTCAACATTTAGCATCTGTAATCTGCTCTTTAGTAACATGAACACTATTATAAATACTGGATGCAAATGAGGATAACCAGTCTTCATTCTAGCAGTGGACTACCTATGTTCTTGTATTCATAAAGGGTTGCAACTAATTTAGGAAATGTATTAAATAGGCCCCGTATCTTGATATGTCATTAACGAAAATCTAAAGTCCCTAACATCTACTAGTTACCTCTCCAGAAACGGCACCTCCTTAGATTCTATATCATCTATGTTATTGTTTGAGGAGACAATGATATTAGTTTGAAAGACTTTAGTACCTTGGAATGGTTGGATGCACCTGGCACATAAATTAAGGCCGTTATTGAAACATCATGGAGCTAGAACGTAAATTGCCTAAACACATATATATAAGAATCATGGCCTTATAGAAGAATTTGAAATACAAATTATCAAATGTTAATATCGTTCTCTTAGAAAACCATCAAATGATTATTATGATCTTTATGCAAATAATCCTCATCAGTTAATTCATTATTATGATCTACTAGTTATATCACTGATATGATAAAAGACCTAGGCTTGTTTAACTACTCATAAAGTGATATCAGTAAGATCATTGACTAAGAGATCTAGATCTGTGCAAAAAAAAAGAGAAGTTGAGAAAGAAATAAGTAGACAAACAAGTGATGATGATCGTGAATCTGGAATAACTTATAATTAATTGCGCCGGTCGTGGTAACCTTAGACCGTACGAGAGCGCGGTGACTCTCAACTGGGCAGAAGATAGGAAGCCCAGTTTGGGCAGCGGCCGCCAAGAGCGCGGGTCAAGGATCCCAGTCCTTTCACGGTTTTTACGCGAGCTCGCAGTGTTTTTACACCTCGTTGGGATCCTGACTTTAGACCATTCCGTTGACCCTTTGTTTTAGGATACCCAGGCGGGGGATCCTTGGTTTTCAATTTACGTACGAGCTCGTTTGCCCGTACTAGTCGGGCTATTTTCTAGAGCGACTTTTCCGGGAAGTCTCTCTCACCCGTCTCAGTGGCGTAGTTTGGGAGTAGACCTATCCCTCTATTGGACCGCGCTTCAAATCAGAGGGCGAGACGGAAGAGCCCTTTTGTTGGCTTCTTCACCGCTTGAGTTTTTCTTTGCCAACAGACTTGGCGATGTTACATCCAGATCATCCATATCTATATCTACATCATCTGGGGTTACATCTGAGAGAATTGCACTTGAGGTTGAAGGGATTACAATCAAAGTTGGGTAACTGTAAGTAACTATAATCTGATTCGAAATCTCATTAAGTTAATGGACGTGTTGGGAACTTAGTTAGGATGCATTATACAACACCGCATGCCTACGGAGGCACCCCAACCCTAAGACATTCTCCAAGTGTTAGAGTCATAGTGTGAGGTTTCACAAGAACCAAGACCACAGACTATCCACTAGACTTAAAAATTTAATAAATCTTTATATCTTCTCATCTCACCTTTCCCATCATCAAAATCCACAAATATGATCTCTGAGTAATATGAGAATAAAATATACATACTTATGATCAATGGGTTAGAAATATGTTTATGTGGGAAATGTTGGAATAAGGACTGATCATGAAAGGTGCTTACTAGAAATTTGGAAACCTCTTACATTTGCAAGTAGAATTAAAATTTCTTTCTTCAAAAAAAAGTAGAATTAAATTTTAATTTGAGTTGTTCTCGCCTTTCTACTTGTTGCTTTTGAAAATAGTAAATGCCTGTTATTTTTATATAAACTTATGGGAAGTACCAGCGCCCGTTGACGCATTTTCTTCCTTGCACGCATGGCAGGCAAGGAGCCTTTAGCACAGTAGCGGGTTGATGATTTCAGGAGATAGAATTTATACTCGACGGTATGGTATTTTGTGTCAGTTTTTGTTTGGTTTATAATGTATTATGTTTCTTTCTCTTCAGTCAGATTTTTGGGATATACTGCATGCACTGTCAGACTTTATACATGTTGTAAAATATATGGAAGTTAATGAAATGAGATTTTGGTGACAATTGTTCTATGAGCTTATGGTTATAAATGTTGATGTGAATGTCAGATAATATTATTGCATCGCGAAAAATTTCCTTGTTTTTCTATAACTTAATGCGATCTCATGTGAAAATAATAGTGCAAATGTGCGATTAACGGGTACCCGGATCCTCGGGGGTTCACACATAGCCAGACGTAGACTTCATGTCCGTAGGATACCCTGCATAGTCAGCATTAACACAAGCAGAAACAGAAAGAAATGCTCCTTTCCTGAATAATAAACCTGCACCTGGAGGAAGACTTTAGATATCGCAGTATCATGTATATAGCATCCATATGTACCAGTCGAGGCTGCTCCATGAACTGGCTCACCCGACTCACTGCAAACGAGATGTCAGGTCTAGTGATAGTAACATATAGAAGCTTCCCCACCATCTCTCTGTATCTCCTCTTATCAACTTCTTCCGTATCATCATCATATAGTTTCATGCTAGGATCCATATGAGTAGTGGATGGTCGACATCCAATCATGCATGTCACAGCAAGCATGTATGTAACATACTTCCTTTTGGTCATCACAAGAGCCTGCGCATTCCTAGCGAATTCTAAACCAAGAAAAATACCTTAGGGTACCCAAATCCTTCGTAACAAACTGACGACCCAGAAATTCTTTTGCCATTTTTATCTCATGCATATCATCCCCTGTAACAAGAATATCATCCACATAAACCATAATAATTGTACCTCTAGGTGTCATCTGCACAAACAGTGAGTGGTCTGCATTTCATCTCTTGAACCCATGCTTTTCCACCAACTCCGATAGCTTTTGAAACCGAGCCCTTGGACTTAGCTTAAGGTCATATATTGCCTTATGGAGTCTATAAATATGTTGACACTCCCCATCAACAGCGAACTCCGGAGGTTGTTGCATGTAGACTTCCTCCTGCAGATCTCCATACAAGAACGCATTTTTATTTTTATTTTTTGAAAGTCTGCAAGGTAGAGGGAAGCACTCGATGGTGCCCGCCCCATCAAAATATATTTATATAAATAAAGGATACACTTGCACCGGGGACAGTTTACATCACCCCAAAACACACAATAAACCGAGCATTACAATATCCAATCAACTAACATTCACCTTGCAAAGCACCCGATGTTTTCTTTGTAGAATCTTTGGCCCCAAAAAAGCAAGTCATTTCTTCCACGCCATATCGCCCAAAGGATAGCCATGGGGAAGAGTCGCTCCCTCCTTATTCTCGCCCTGTTCTCATAAACCGAATTCCAAAACGTCTGGAACGCATTTTTAACATCTAACTAAAATAAGGGTCAATCACGTACCACAACAACTGGAAGAAGGATCTGTAAAGAGGAGTGGTGCGCAACAGGAGAGAACGTGTCCATATAATGCACATCGTAAGTTTGAGTAAATCCACGAGCTACTAATCCAACCTTGTAGCGATCAATGCTCCCATCTGCATGGTATTAAACAGTAAACACCCACTTGCAGTTGCTGCTGACAAGAGAGGCGCCAGGAGGTGCAGACACCAAACTCCAGGTACCACGTGATTGCAGGGCAGCCATCTCTTCCTCCATAGCTAGACACCAGTGACTATCCTTCAGGACCTCCTGCTCATTCCGTGGAGTAGCCACGACGGATAGAGCAACTACAAATCTCTAAAAGTCCACTGTCATACGAAGAAAGGACACCTGGGACGCAAGGGGATAAGATGCACAAGTACGTTTTTGCTTCCGTAAAGCGATGGACACATCCAGGTCATCGGTAGCATCAGGCATCAACCATGTGTGGACTAGTCTCCTACTAGGACCCCAGCACAGATATATCTCTAGACCCATCATTAGAAATCATGTTATCAGAACAAACCTGAGGCGTGTTGGATGACGAGTGATTACCATTAGCAAAGCCAGGTCGACGGAATAGAATTTCGGTAATAGTGGAACAATGTGGGACTGGGTAGAAGGTGGTGGTGGTAATGTTTGTATAGCAGGCACATGCTGAGGAGAAGGCAAAGATGTAGGAGGTGGCATGTACACCTCATCATCAGAATCTGATGCTTCCTGTGGGGGAGAAAAACATCACGTACTCAAAAAAAATCACATCAACACTAATGTAATATTTCCTGCGCAAAGGATCATAACACTGATATCCCTTCGGGGTCCAAGAGTATAGAAAAAAAATTTAACAGTCCTAGGAGAGCTTTTTAAGACCCAGAGTTAAGTGGTGTACGAATGCAACAGAATCAAAGCCACGAGGAGTAAGTGAGAATAATTCCTTATCAGGAAAAGCAATGGAGAAAGGAGTTTTCTCACCCAGAACAGACGAGGGCATGCGATTCACCAGGTAACATGCTGTAAGAACAGCATCATCCCAAAACAAATGTGGGGCCCGACTCTGAATAAGAAGTGTCCGAGTGATATCAAGTAAATGGCGACGCTTTCGCTCTGCAACACCATTTTGTTGAGAAGTGTAAGGACATGTGGTTTAATGAATAATGTCACGGGAGGAAACAAAATGCGATATAGTACGTATACAGAATTCCAAAGCATTATATGTTCTCACATATTTCACAGAAGAAGAGAAAACATTTTGTACTTCATTCATAAAGATTTTGATTCATACCCCTTGCTTCAGATTTATTCTTTCAATAAGAAAACCCATGACAAACGAGAATAATCATCAACTGCAAAACATGTGTCTCTAATGATCAGGAACACGACTCGAACCCCAAATGTCAACATGAAATAATTCAAAAGAGGAGCTACTGCTTCGACTCTGACAACTCAGGAAAGTCGACCGATGATGCTTCCCCAACTGACACGCTTCACACTGAAAGGAAGAACCTGGTGAGATCTGCGGCAAGATATGACACATCTTCTAGAGAGGGAGATGACCAAAACGAAGATGGCAAGTAAAGGGAGAGGCTGGTCCAGTTGAGATAGACGGCGCGCATGCATAAGGAGTTCGGACCAGTCCATAAAGACCACCCTGTTAAAGGCCACAACCAATCACCTCATCCATAAGAATGTCCTAAAAAACATGATGGGTCAAAGATAGCTCGACAATGCAATATGATTGATAGATAACAAATTCATAGAAAAATCAAGGGCATGCAAGACGTTCTGCAGATGCATTGAAGGTGTCAAAGTAATCTCCTCCTATCCTGTGATTGGGGAATGAGTCTCATCGACTATCACCACAGTTCTTCCTTGGGCAACCTGTTGTATGTTGTAAGCTAATCTCTGTCCCCGCATAAATGATGCGTCGCCCCAAAATCCATAATTCATTCTGTAATATCCTATCCATAAAAGGATGTAAAGGCATAAGTACTAGCCGCAGCAAAGGCACTAACGGAGACTGAAGCAGCGACATCGGAATGGCCTCCTGGAGATGGTGAAGGAGGCATGATATCTCGTAGTCTAACCACGAAGTCATCAAATCTCTAATCTGAAGCAGGAGCAACATGAGGCTCAGTCTGCTCCGCTACACGAGCTGATGCTAGGAAACCATGCTTGGAGTAGCATGTCTCCTCGGTATGACTTCGACGAAGGTAAAACGTACAGGGCTGAGGAATGCGACCTCCCCTGTGACGAGGTCCTCAGCCACGAAAAGAAGAAAAGCCTCCTCTGCCTCGGGAGGCAGCCATCACCGAAGAGGTCTGACTAGTGAAAGTAGATGGAACAGTGATCCTGCTGAGCCGACGGAAAGCTTCCTCCATAGGGAGAATAGTAGCATTTGCAAGAATCTGAGAACGCGCAACATCATATTAAGGATATAGGGCTGCTAGGAATACACCAACCAACGTAGCATTTTTATATGTCTTTTGATGCTCTGGGGTAGCCGTGAGTGGCATGAAGCTGTAGAGCTTCTCAAACATCCCATGCAAAGATGTATACAATGAATGGAGAGGTCGACCGTTCCGCTTGATAGTGAATATGTCGTGCTGAAGTTGAAGGATCTTGGTTTCACTCCTTACCTGAGAGTAAGTGGTGGCGAGGATGTTCCGCATAGCCTTAGTCGTGGGCTGATGTAACACATCATTGGCGATCTCTATCGTCAATGTCCCTTAAAGCCAAGGCATATGCATCATCCGCCTCCCACGAGGCATTAACCCCAGTCTTCTCCACTAGCTCTTCCTCGGTAAGAATGTGTTTCTTACCATTTGACTTCATAAGGATCATGAATTGCATAGCCCAGAGCTCATAGTTCGTCCCGTCCAATTTGACAATAGGCATTCGACCTTTAAAAGCGCATGTGGCAGGTGCATCGACTTTGTTCTCAGACATATTGTCAGATGTGGAAGACTAAAGTTTTGTAAACCAAAAATGATTGTCTACACAAACATATATGGATTTCAATGCATATGTATACTTATGCACCCAAATCCATCAAGTAGAGGGAGAAATCGACGCCCACGATGGAGCGCTTAGAAAGCAAGTCATGCACGAAAACGCCGCACGTGCAAGGGCAGGAGAAACTGGATGGATTACACATCACTTCCATCTTCGAGGCTACTGATGCAGCAGAGAAGTTCGAGGATATCCGAGAGCGACGGTTCGGGAGCTCATCTGGAGCAGCACATAAACCGCAACGATCTTTTGGGCCGATTCGTCGACCGTTTCAGCAGCAGAGGTCAGCCAGACGATTCCGACCTACAGGTTCGACATTCTCTGGCAGTACTCGCTCATCTCCATCGACCACTTTAGGAGGAGCACTTGCCGGACGTAGCACAGATTCCGCTCGACCATCTGGGTCTTAACGAGCAGACAGACCACCTGCAGGACCAGCCCAGAGCATAGACACGACCACTCCACCTACCCGACCAGTCCGTTGTTAGAGTGGGGACATTACCGGCATCAGTGTCCCCAGAGGTCTAGTAAGTCACAGTCGCAGCCTCAGGCACAGCGCTCAGGGAGTTTCCGTGGAAGGAACTCCAACTTTAGGTGACAGCAACAGAGACACACGCAGAGTATGGCAGGATCCAGTACTGCACCAGTCGGACAGGGGCAGTTACATGCAGTTACTGAGGAGCAGGCACGTTCAGCAGCTACTGTGGTGAAAGGTATGGTCTCAGTCTTGGGCCGACCTTTCCTTGTTCTATTTGATTCCGGTGCGACACATTCTTTTCTTGCTTCGAGGCTACTAGTTTCTTTAGGTAGGGTTGCAGAGACTCTCTATTCTCGATATCACATCCGAGGGCCAGGTGGCCAGTTGTTTGTCATTTCCCTGATAGTCAGGCACTTGCCCGTACTAATTGGCGGTCACGAGATGATCGCAGATTGTTTACTTCTACAGCTTGATGAGTTTGACTTGATTTTGGTTATGGATTGATTATCAGCTCATCATGCACTTGTTGATTGCTTTAGGAAGACAGTTGTCTTCAGGATTCCAGATTTACCTGAGTTAACTTTTGAGGGTACCTTACACGACTCATAATGGAGTATATTTCAGTGTTACGAGCTCAAAGACTTGTTGATCAGGGTTGTAATTCTTATCTAGCATTTGTTCGAGAGGTATCTGATCAGGAGTCGATGACACAGAACATCCGAGTAGTATCAGAATATCACGATGTGTTTCCTAATGAGCTACCAAGATTACCTCCTGAGAGAGATCGAGTTCGAGAACATATTGCTGTCAGATACACAGCCGATCTCTATGGCACCATATCGCATGGCATCTGCTAAGTTAAGAGAGCTGAAGGTACAGTTACAGGAGTTACTTGACTTGGGATTCGTGAGGCCGAGTACTTCACCTTGGGGTGCTCTGGTTCTATTTATCAAGAAGAATGATGGATCCATGAGACTGTACATCGATTATCGACAGCTAAACAAGAGAACGGTGAAGAACCGATATCCTTTGCCACGCATCGATGATTTGTTCAACCAGCTCCAGGGAACTTCAGTTTTCTCGAAGATCGATCTTCGCTCAGGCTACCATCAGCTGAGGATTCAAGAGGCAGACATTCTGAAGACTGCTTTCAGGACTCGCTATGGACACTACGAGTTTGTGGTGATGTTGTTTGGGCTCACCAATGCACCTGCAGCTTTCATGGATATGATGAACAGGATTTTCCGTCCATATTAGGACAAATTTGTGGTGGCGTTCATTGATGATGTGCTCATATATTCTCGGAATGAATGGGATCATGAGAACGATCTACGGATTATTTTGGATACATTACGGGAGCACAAGTATATGCCAAGTTGAGCAAGTGCGAGTTCTAGTTATCTTAGGTCTCATTTTTAGGGCATGTCATTTCTGGAGCAGGCATTACAGTTGATCCTGCGAAGATTGAGGCAGTTATGTCATGAGAGCAGCCCAAGAAAGTTACACAGATTCGGAGCTTCCTCGGACTAGCGGGTTATTACAGACGCTTTGTTGATGAATTTTCATGCATTTTTCGCCCTTTGACACGATTGATATAGAAGGGAGTTCCACTCATTTGGGACGATTCATGAGAGCAGGTCTTCAGCACACTAAAGGAGAAATTGACTGGGACTTATTATTGATCTTCCTTCAGGAACTCAGGATTATGCAGTCTACACAGATGCATCTGGAGAAGGTCTAGGAGCAGTGTTGATGCAGAGAGGATAGGTGATTGCTTACGCATCACGACAATTGAGGCCGCATGAGCGGAACTACCCTATTCATGACTTAGAGTTGGCAGCAGTTGTTTTTGCCTTGAAGATTTTGCGCCACTATCTTTATGGGGTGAATTTTGATATTTTCACTGATCACAAGAGCATGAAGTACATATTTGACCAGAAGGAGCAAAACATGAGACAACGCAGGTGGCTCGAGCTACAGAAGGATTATGATTGTACAATCTTTTACCATCCCGGTAAGAGAAATGTGGTAGTCGATGCACTTAGCAGTAGAGCTCATGCAGAAGGTACGACAAACTAGCTATACACGTGGGATATGCTCGCATATTTGACTGATTGGCATCCTCAGGAGAGCACATCCATTTCTACCGTCGTGCCTCCACGATTCAGCAGTTTGTAGGATCGCATTATCGAAGGCTAGAAAACAGATCCTTAGATTCGAGATAGATACATGCGCGCCGTCAAGGATGAGGTTGATGACTTTGTTGTGACGGAATCTATTTTATGGAAGGCAGGACGGGTTGTTGTGCCCAACAACGAGCAGTTACGCAGAGACATACTTGATGAGGCACATAGTTCACGGTTATCTATCCATCCATGCAGCACGAAGATGTACCGTGATTTGTTTGTGCCGACATTTCTGGTGGGATGGAATGAAGCGTGATGTAGCGCAACATGTCAGTAGATGCATGAACTGTCAGATGATCAAGGCCGAACACAGGAGACCACCAGGATTATTACAGTCTCTCCCCTTTCCCGAGTGGAAGAGGGAGAGTATTTCTATGGATTTCATCACGGGAATGCCAAAGACACTGAGTGTCTATAATTCCAATTGGGTCGTTATTGATAGGTTGACCACGTCAGCCCATTTCATACATGTCAACACGACTTACACTCCATCCAGATTGGCCAAGCTATATGTGCAAAATATCATTATGCTACATGGTATACCACGAGAGGTGGTGTCTGACATGGATTCGAGGTTTACATCACACTATTAGCATCAGTTCATGTCAGCACTACAAACAGAGCTGAATATGAGTTCTGCTTATCATCCGCAGACAGATGGACAGAGTGCGCGCACCATACAGACACTAGAAGATTTGCTTCGCGCATGCACATTGGAGTGGAAAGGGTCCTGCAAGGACCATCTACCTTTGGTAAAATTCACGTACAACAACAGCTATCATTTTAGTATCGGTATGGCATCATTTGAAGCCCTATACGGGCCGAAAAGCCTCACCCCTCTCAGTTGGCGTGAGGTACGTGATCATGCTCTTTATTCCGTAGATCTCTTGGAAGAAACCACGAGAATTGTTGATCTTGTAAGACGGAGGCTTCTGACGGCACAAAGCCGTCAGAAGAGCTATGCAGATCGTCGGAAAAGAGATTTAGAGTTTCAGGTAATCCAATTCTTTTCTCTTCATCCATTTAATTATGACTTATATATATTCAACTTAATCTCATACTAATGACATTCCTATAAATTATAGGTTGGATATTGGATATTTTTACGTGTATCACCCATGAAGGGAATACAGAGATTCGGTGCACGTGGCAAGCTGGCACCACGATATGTTGGACCATTCGAGATCCTAGCTAGAGTGGGAAGGTAGCCTACCGAGTAGCCCTTCCTCCACATCTTTCAAATATCCATGATGTCTTCCATGTATCCAACCTGAGGAAGTATGTGCACGACCCTCAACATGTCATCAGTTACGAGAATCTTGACGTGGAACCAGATCTAACTTATGAGGAGAGGCCAGTACAGATACTTAACAGTGATGTGAAGAAACTTCGCAACAAAGACATTCCATTGGTTAAGGTGTTGTGGCACCGACACGACGTCAAGGAGGCGACATGGGAAACCGAGACAGACATGCAGGCTAGATATCCACAACTTTTCTTAGACAATTAACAGTGTAAACAAGCTCATGTAATGAAATTTGTTAAAGGAATATGACTTGTTTTCCCTTTGAGATTTTTATGGGTTTAAAACCCTTCGAGGCTTTTATGGTCATATGAAATTCAAATAAGACACCTAATGATCTTGACTCGAGTCTCGAGGACGAGAATCTCTTTGAGGTTTTTATATTTGTAACACCCGGGATCCGCATAAAACCGAACCCAGTCCGATTAAGGTCCATTTAACCCAATAAAGTTATCGGTCAGCATTAAATGACTTAAAACGATCAATTGATCGCAAATTGAAAGTCGTTCGGGCAAAATCGATCAAAAAATCAATCGCATCGTAATGTGTGCCCGAAAAAGCCGTGACGCAAATTCGGAAACCCCGATATGAATCGAGACCACCTAGAAATCCGATTCGACGAAACAAGACCAACAGAATCAATCGTTCGTCAATCGTAGGTCATTTAGCATTTTTAGTTCACAAAATTTAACCACAAATCGAAATCATATATCGGAAATTTCGAACATCGAAACCCGATCCAAAGTATATAAATATTATACTCATATTGATCGTCGTTCAGACGCGGTCAAATCAAGATATTGAACATCTAAAAAAAGATTCGAGGCGCGAGTACGGAAAATTTTGGTATCTCAATTAAGAGAAAATGGGTTAAAAAATAAATAAATTGTTTTTACTGTTACAACACTAAGCAGCCCACGTACAGCTTCCTTCACTCGTCCAATTGGCACTCAATCTCTCCCACATGTCAACCTTGACTTCACTGCTCTTCTCTATATAAAGGCCAAGAAGACTACCCTTTTATTCCCATTCTTTTCCAATTCAAGCCGTAGGAACTTCTCTCTTTTCCTATTATTTCTCCATCAAGGTCTGTTGCTACTCTCCTTCAAACCCCTTCAAGTTGCAGCCCTTCCATGCAAAGTTGTTGCTCCTTTCTTTTGAACTGCAGCATGCTTCAATTAAAGCCATTGATTATCCAGAAATTTTGGTTGTTGCCTGAAGATGTTGTCCAAGCAAGTTTTCCTCTCTCTTGAAGCCTCCAAACAGTCATTTGGAGCTGTTGCATGTCAAAAATATCCCCAATACTTGAAGATATCTAATTAGGTACGATCCCTTTCCTAAACTCCTCCTTGTTGCCATGCATGAGTAGTTACACAATCAAAATATTTGTTTCTTAAGAATTTTTGAGCTTGGATTCAAAATAAAACTTTGATTCAAAAAAAAAATAAACTGCTATTACAGTCTGTCTGTCTGCTACTGTTCTCTCTATATTCAGATTTAATCCGAAATTTTAAATTTAAATTTAAATTTTTGATTTAGCAGAAGATCTGATCTGCTTTACTACTGTTATTGTTATTGTTCTCTGCTCTATTTATATTTAGCCCCAATTTATAAATTTAAATTTAAAATCTTGAGTTAGCAGAAGAGATCTGCTACTACTGTTCTCTGATCTGTCCAGATTTAATCCCAAATTAAATTTAAATTTTTTGATTTAGCAAAAAAACTGCTACTGTTCTCTTTCTGTTCAGATTTATCCCCTATCAATATGTTGGGTTTTGTGGGTATATTGCTACTGTTCTCTTTCTGTTCAGATTTATCTCCTATCAATATGTTGGGTTTTGTGGGTATATAGATGTTATTCTCGGCATGCAACATCTGATAAAGTTGGATCATTTTAACCTTGCAATGTTCAACTTATTAAAATCAATACTTTCCTCTAGCATAACATTAACATCAATATGAATCACTTCCAGAGTTCTTTGAACAAGAAGGTAAGAAATCTATCGACATTTAGTTTTGCCAAGCACGCCATATCCCGTTTCAAACATCTAGGACAATCTAGATTTCGAACCAAGAAAAAGGGTGTCACCTTCTTAGATTCCTGGTTAGTGGCAGGTAACAGACAAAGGTGTGGTTGAACCCATCTAAGGACGTGACCTTTATGTGGAAAGACGAAACGTGTCAAGATATGGTTAAGCAGTAGGACTTCTTTATATAGCAAAGAAAAACATGAATAGTTAAAGCAGAACAAATTTGTAAATCCAAATCTGGAAAAATGTTGGCAATTGCTGATGCCAAAATATTCAAGGGAGGAGGAGTTACACAGAATACATGCATATATTTTCCCACATATATATGGTTAAAGAGTTCTATTTGAGGTTACAATACATGCATACGATTCAACAAAGTCAACTATATGGTGTAAATCCATGTTCACCAAAAAGTCAAATCAAATAATATATAAAAAAGTACATATATTGGATAGATAACTTTGCTTAGAAGCCTATAAATTGTTATTATATCCACGGAAGGAAATATCGCGATATATCGGCGATATATCGCCCATATATCGATATCGACATGGGACCGATATGGGCACCGATATGGCGATATATCCCGATTTCCAGGCATTTTCTTCACAAAGGCTTGTCGATATGGGCGATATTTCGGCGATATATCATCGATATATCGTCAAAATATCGTATCGATACGATATCGAAACGATATCGATATCGATACGACCTTCCATGATTATAACTGGAGCTTTTATCCAATAACCGTGTTAAATATGATTACATCATCAAAAATAACCTTTGACTATAATATTAGGTCATCTTCATGAAATCATCCCTTAGGTATATTATGCTATCTATGGTTCACCATCAATAAGTTAGATGACCAAGAAATCTAAATAGATATGATTATCTATAAAATGAATTGGAAATATAAGACGAATTGACAAGCAGGTGATGGTGATTGTGAATTAGTAATGATTGATAATTTATAGTACCAGTTATGGTGACCCTCACACCTGACTGTGCAAGAGTGGGGTAACTCTCAACTGGGTGGGAGGAAACGAAGTCCAATTAGGGCAGCGGCCGCCAAATGCGCGGGTTTAGGATCCCAATCCTTTCACGATTTTTACGTGAGCTCGCGGTATTTTTATGCCTCGTTGGGATCCCTACTTTTAACCAGTTCCGTTGACCCTCTGTTTTAGGACACCCAGGCGGGGGATCCTCGATTTCAGTTTTTCGTACGAGCTCGTTTGCCCGTTACCGGTCGGTTCTAAAGTGATTTTTCCGGAGAGTCTCTCTCACCCGTCTCTGGGATGTAGTTTTGGAGTAGACCTTTCCTTTATTGGACCGCACTTCCAACTAGAGGGCGAGACGGAAGAGCCCTTATGTGACTACCTCACTGCTTGAGTTTTTACTTTCACCAACAGACTTAGCGATTCTACATCCAAATCATCCATGTCTATATCTAAGTCATCTAAAGTTGCATTCTACATATAAGACTATAAGTCATCTAGAGTTACATCTTAGACAGTTACAGTTGAGGTTTGGAGAGGTTATAATCAAAGTTGAGTTGATTGGAAGTGACTAGAATTAAAATGGTTCAAAATCCCTATAAGCTAGTGGACGTGTTGGGAATTTAGTTAGGATGCATTATACAACACCACGTGCCTACGGAGGCACTCCAACCCTAAGGCACTCCCCACGTCTTAGATTCATAGTGTGAGGTCACATACAGACCAAGACCACAGCCTATCCACTAGACTTAAAAATTTAACTAAAATTAAGAAACCTTTCCAATTCCAACTTCTCCATTATCAAAATTCACAAACATGATCTCTGAATAATATGAGAATAATATATGCATATTTATAATCAATCAATTACAATATAAATATGTTATATATGGGAAATGTTGGGAAAATGTGTGATCATAGGAGGTGCTTACAAGCAACTTGAAAACCTTTTTACATATGCAAGTAGAAAAAAATTTTAGTTGTTCCTACCTTTCTACTTGCTTGCTTTTGAACATATTAAATGACTGTTTATTTTTATAAATTTTTGGAAGGTACCAGCGCCCGCAAACGCCTCTTCTTTACAACATGTTTTGGCAAGCAAAGAGCTTGCTGCCTATTAGCTATTGATGATTCCAGGAGACCATGTTTATAACAGACGCTATGTTCCTCTTGTTTCAGTTTTTTTCTCTCTTTTGTATATATATTGGGACACATGTATGAATGAACTCTCGACTTCTGATGTACATGTGTATATATTATGAAAATGAATGGAATAAAAATTTGGTGGCAATTGTCTTTGTTGAATCTGATGAATGTGGTTTGGAATGTCATGTGTAAATATTGTAGCGCGAAAAAAAATTCCCTGAATTTTCAATATTTTGTGCGACCTCATGCGAATGTAATAGTGCAAAATGTGTGTAAACGGGTACCCGGATCCTAAAGGGTTCACAGTAGTGCAGTGTACCTTCCATCCAAAAGACCATGGTTCAAATCCCCCCTTGTGGGGGTTGCGTTAGGTAGTCGACGGCCAAGGTAAAAAATAGTTGAATCTTTCAACATGGATTTAAGCAAGAATCCATGTAGCCGATCCTACTTATAATGGGAGAAGGCTTCACCATTTTTTAGTGGCTAGATTCAAACTACTTTCTTGTTTTCATTTTGTGTGTGTTAGAGTATTTAGTGTGCGCCCTTTATGTTGTAGCAGGGTAAATGGATCCTGGAGAAGATCCATTTACCCCCATTCTGTGTTTAGTCCCACATGGACCAACAGTGGGACTTGGAGGCTCTGGGAAGGCTATATAAGGAGCCCCAGACCTCCTGTACTCATTGAGAAAGTTCAATAGAATATCCGCCCCGTTGAGGGCTTCTCCTGTGGTTTCATCCCGCTCCTCACGGAGTAGGGTTCCACATAAAAATCTTTGTGTTCTTCGTGATTATTCTTCTTTATTACGTTATTCCGCTTCCGCTTTCTATTTTATAACATGGTATCAGAGCGGGTCGATTCTCAAGGATTTTTTTTAAGTTTTGTAATTCTATTCGAGATTCGTTTCTTTGAAGTTCTGGTTATTGATGTTTGGAGATTTGAGTGTTGAAGTTCCTAGGGTTTTTTCTTGAAACCCTAATTCTTTTAGCCACATCTTAATTCTCGTACAACGCCGTCGTCAACTTCCTGTTCAAATCGTGGTGACTCTCTTCCGATCCAGGCCCTGCGTCATCTTCAAAGCCAAGCCCTCGCGCAGGCGGCGCGAGGAATCTCCAACAGCTCCAGACGCGATTCCAGATCGTTGCGGCAAACACCGCGCAGGCGGCGCAGTCCACTCGCATCCTCCAGGCAGGCGGTCCCAACAGCCAGGGCTCCTCTTCAGATCTGCGCCTCCAAGAGGCGCAAGGCGTGAATATGGCGCAGCCTCTCTCTTCAACCCCGTCGCAGCCCTTGGCGGAGCCCAGCACCAGGCCTGCTGCCTCTGTCGGTGCCGCATCTTCATCGCCAGGTGAAGCCATCCCAGATGGCAACAGGCGCTGCGCGCAACCAAATCGCCAAAACTCCAGGCGTTGCGCGCATGCCCCACGATCGCCCTCCTGATCGCCCACGAGACGCATCAAGCCCCAACATGTCTCCTCCCCTGCGTGTGGCCCACGCGCATCCCGATGGCGCATGCGGCATCGCACCGCAGGCGACGCTCCTGCGCAACCTCCATGGTGTCGTGCATCTCCGCCGCATAGCATCTGGCGATTCCAGCCCCTGGCGACGAGCCCAGTTAGCCAGCGCTCCTTCCCTGGCGGCAAGCCCTAGCCTCGCTCATGGCGGCGCCCCCTGTATGCGATCGAGAAAACCCCAGCGGGGTTGGCTTTGTAAGGGGGTCTTGGGAACCCTCTTTATTAAAAAAAAAATGTGTGTGCTGCAGTTGTAAGGCCCAACGGGTCTGAAAAAGGGGGTGCTCAACAGAAAAAAAATGATGAGAGCATGCCCAATACAAAAAAAAAAGAAGAAGAAGAAAAAAAAGAAAAAAAAAGAGGCGCGTACATTTGAAAAGCCGTACGCACAAAAAAAAATGATGATGCAAAAGCCGAAAAAAAAATTGTCAACGGCTAATAAAAAAAATGTTTCAAAAAAAAAATGAATGATGAATGACGGCTTATTTAAAAAAAAAAATTTATTGAAAAGCCGCAAGAAATGTTTCGAGGATATTCATGTTGTATTTACCCCCTATTTATCTTGTCTTCTCCCAACTTGGTCGACATCCATGTTTTCCGACAAGTATGGGAGAAAGGGGGAGTATATGTAGAGTCACAGGTCTTGTATTCCAGATCCAGATTTCAGACGCCCGTCTCCAGACCAGCCAGATGATCAGACTCTACAGTTCGGTTTCAGACTCGACGATTGTCTTCCGAGTCCAGTTTCAGACACGCACAAGTGTGCGGTCATTGTCAGATGAGCATATGTTGCCATCATTGTCAGAGGTCCCCATCATTCTTCTTGTTGTCAAGCCAGAGTTTTCATGTGAGCCATAGGGACTCCAGAGCAGAGGACCATTCCCTATGCCATTTAGGGCAAGGGTTTTCATGTGGTATCATAGGTACACCAGAGCAGTGCACCATTCTCTGAGCCAGATGGGAGAGACCCAGTTCTCCGACGAGGAGACTCCAGGCGCAAGTTCAGACTCGATGGTCAGGTCTCGAGTCTTCAGTTGACTCACACTCCAGCCCGTTCGTCCTCCTCACCTGCACGGCATGAGAAGCAACGTCCTCGACTGCAGCATGTGCGCGTTGGGTTGATATTGTCCGTAGTGTCATGTAGCGTTGAGTTGAGTTTCTTTCTGTTTGTCCAAGCTGAGCATTTCATGCTCCAGCTTGAGGGGGAGTGTTAGAGTATTTAGTGTGCGCCCTTTATGTTGTAGCAGGGTAAATGGATCCTGGAGAAGATCCATTTACCCCCATTCTGTGTTTAGTCCCACATGGACCAACAGTGGGACTTGGAGGCTCTGGGAAGGCTATATAAGGAGCCCCAGACCTCCTGTACTCATTGAGAAAGTTCAATAGAATATCCGCCCCGTTGAGGGCTTCTCCTGTGGTTTCATCCCGCTCCTCACGGAGTAGGGTTCCACATAAAAATCTTTGTGTTCTTCGTGATTATTCTTCTTTATTACGTTATTCCGCTTCCGCTTTCTATTTTATAACAGTGTGGAATGCGACCATTCCAATAAATTTAGACTTGACTACTAACAGTAGTTTTGCATGAAAAGTGCTCAAGTACTAATCAACTCCCATTAACTAATAATGATACTCCTCCATTAATTCTCAAAGCCATACTCATAGACATCATGGGACTGGTATCAGCGAGGTTAAGGACACAAAGGATGTCAAGAATGCATGGGAGGTTAATGACGCCAAAGATGCCGAGGATGGAAACATTAGATCCCCTCTCCCATGAAGTAGAAACTCGTCTTTACCATCTCAAACCATATAATATTTCATGTTCTTATTTGTGATACTGATTTATTTTATAATTCCCCTCCCCTGTTTACTGCTTATTCCCCCCAAAAGTGCATATAACATGCCTAAACCATGTACAATTTTTGCATGAAAAGTAAACCAAAAATGTGAATCTATGAAATCTTGTCATCTACAGTAGAATCTCCCTTCAAATTTGGGACAGACGAGATGATCAAAATCTTTAATGTGATTACAAATGGATGCCAATAAAACAAGATGCCCTCGTATAAACGGCTTGAAGGTATATGCTTCCACTGTTTCTGAAAGCAAATACATATAGGTAATAGCATTCCATATAACAAAGTTCAAAAATTAAAATATATCCTACCCAATAGATATACCCTAAATTCAAATAACTTGAAGTAAAAAAAAATAAGCTGATATTTCAGGTGAATAATTGAACCAAAGACAAGATCAACAATGCAGCAAGAAGGTAAGAAAAATGGTGGGGGATGGAGGGAATATGTACCTATTGCACGGGGTTCGGGGATGAGAAGGCATGGAGAAGCTCAAGAATGAGACAAGAGAGGTGTTATTCATGCAAAATTTTTAACGAGAAGCACTAATACGTGGGGAAGAGAAAAGGTAAAACCGAGAGAGTATATAGGAGTCAAACTCCAACTTTCCATTCCAAAACTAGTTTTTTCAATCAAAGTGAATGAGCACATATAAAGAGAAGAGCGAGAAGACAGAGTGCACAAAAGAAAATATGTGACGCCCATCCCCCTCTAGGATCCGGGAACTCTGCAAATCAATCCATGCACATCCATTTCCACATTCGAATATTTGACATTCACAAAAGCCGGAGAAAATAACATGCATAGGAATTTTTTTTGCATTGCATTCAACCTGTTCATAACCACATATATTTCCATTCACCAATTCCATTGCACTCCATTGTCCATTTCCATACATTCCATTACCATGTCCATAAAATATACATTACAATCCATGTCTCTCAGAAAGAAACTAAATATAGAAAACAGTAAAAGAACTACCAACCACTGTACCACAAAAAGGGTGAAACTACACACAAGATGGTGCCTCTAACCAAGCTAAAACCACATAGCATTCTTCACTACAAGGTAGTACTTACAACAAGTACCCCATTGCTGAATTCGATCCCCAAAAATCAAAACCCAACTTTTGTCTATGAAATTTGCAATAGCTCACAAACCCTCGATGCCGATGCCAAGGACCGACCCAAAAATTTCTAGGGCTCTAGATAATCCAACATATAGATTCAAAGTCGTGTTAAATCTGCAGCAAGAGGGATGGCAAAATCGTACCTCAAGAAAACGAGTTTCCTCGTTTTCTTCTCCCATGAAGAACGGCGTGATTGCTTCCCGATTGCGAGATAAAACCGCACACAGGGATGCTTTGGACTTCTCTACACGATTGTGGCTTTGGATCGCCGATTCAAAGCATTCTGGCGAGCTCGGGTGAGGGGAAAGGGGAGGAAGGAGAGCTGCTGGCCGAAGGGGAGGGATTTGGATGTTTTGGACGAAGGGAGCAAAGGTTACATGGGTTGGGACTCGGATTCGGATCCGGGTCTGGATCCGAATATAGCCTGGACCCCATCTCGCAAAAATAGTTGTAACTCGGACTCCCGAACTCGGATTTTCATGTTCTTGAACTCGTTGGAAAGCTATCGATGAGCCCTATGCAATGGAGTCCTTATTTAAATTTTTTGGTCACTAGACGAGTACAGATTTTGCAATTAATCCCAGACTCAGTCAAGAATTGCATTTTAGTTCATGTTCGGATTTTTTCGGGGGTTTTACAAAATAACGATAAATAAATTATAAATAAATTTTAATTGGTAAACTCCTATTCCTAATGGTCTGGTGGTAGTGCAGTGTGCCTACTACCCAAAAGATCAGGATTCAAATCCCTCCTCGTGGGAGTTGCGTTAGGTAGCCGACAACAAGCGTAAAATATAGTCGGATCTTTCAACATGGATTTGAGCAAGAATCCATGTAGTCGACCCTACTTACAGTGGAAGAAGGCTTTGCCATTTTTTAAACTCATATTCCTAATTATTCAACTATTGCATAAATAAATCATTAACTATATTAGACACCGCGATTGATAAGTCAGTCAACTATCAAATCAAATAACAATTATAGCAAAACAGGTATAGTTAAACAAAATGTCAGAACTGCAAGTATTTAAGTTTATAGAGTGCATCATTCACTAAAGTCATACTACCTTTGACTTCAAAGATTGCCTCTTTCAGCACTACCCACATGTGTTGAATACCTCCATTCAATTAATAGACTCTCCAACAAACTTCATAATTCAGACGCAACAGTTGGATGTATTTTTATCTTAAGAGACTCAATCAAAACAATCGTAGGTTCAAGGTAGTTATACAATTGAACGAGCAAAAGAACTTTCAAAAAAACACGCAAAAGAACAGCATGAAAGGCACAAAAAATTGAGCAAAAACACGTGAAAAAGAGCATTGGATTAACAAAATATAAATAAAGTTTGTATGCATAAGAAAAGAGAAATTAGTGCAATATGAAGAATATAGGAACATTTAAAGTACTTGCCTTCCGTAAAAGTCCTTTCATTTTCACCCGGATCTGATGAGAACAATAACACATAGATCTCAAGGAATTTCACAGCCAGAGCCCTTACACCCACAGATCCATGCTAAACAAGAACAAGAAAGTGTAATCATGTCAGTCAAACCCCTCATCTGAAGGAATTGGTCAAGTTGCAAAATAATAAATGCCATGACATTTTCTTAGTAAAGACAGGGTGGTATCCCAAGGCCGGATACCCCACAAAAATAACATGGCATAATTTTAAAAAAAAAAGTGGCATGGCATAAATGAGAGGACATCAATGCAATGCATGCTGAGTGCCAGGAATCTAGTAGACAATCAGACAGTGGATTTGCATCCGTGTGTCGACGGTCCATTAGAGAGAAAGCTGCCCTCCAATGAGAAATCAACGCAATCAATATGAGAAGCCAATATCAAGTTTTTTCCCAGATTTAATAAGGTGAGAGACATGGATTCCTGGTATCACATGAAATATATCTTCCAAAAGTTGACACAGATCCACAAAAGAACAAGTGTGGTTTATCGCATCGTTTCATTGCTTCTTTGGTAGCCTATATGGCATCATCTAACTTCACACACAACATCAGGAGCATCCTCTGCCAAACGTTATAAATGCCCAAAACACCTTAAACATGCTTTAATAGGTGCTCCCAACCTTTCCCCAACAATCCGCCAAAAATATTAAAAGAAAAAAGGGTTTTTATCAATCCTGACCCTATGTTATGTCCCTTTTTTCGAATATCAGTTGTGCCCCCGTCTTCTTCCACAATGATCACTTGTGCCTCTGCGTTACTTTAGTCGTCAATGAGTTGAACGTAACTATGGTTTTTTCAAACCATGATGAGGTTAAGAGGGGCATAACTATCAAAAAGCTCCCCCTGCTCCTCCCACCATCTACGAGCTCGTCCTCCGTCTCCCCCTTTTGCTTCACCTATTTTCATCTCCGAAACCACTCAAAAATCCCAGCAAATCCGTCATATTTCCCAATCCTATTCCTAAAACCAAACTCTAACCCCTCTTCCTAATTCGCATGTACCATGAATCTTCCATAATCCCTTCGTATCTGATCCATACTTAGATATGATCGACTTCAATCACCTTCATCTTCACCAAATAGCACCTTCGTCTAACCCAATCTCCTACAATATGAACCCACGGACAGATCGTCAATCCTTCAGCATCCAGATCCACAGCAAATCCAAAACCCTTTCAATCAATCTCAAAATCCATATCATTGACAACTACGGAACCTAGATATTCAATCAAAACCCCTCATTTCGCTAAGACATCCATCGCTGAACCTTCAGATGCCAACCAAATGCAAATTAGGGCTTGTCCCCCAACCATGATTCTCCTCAACCAGTTGAGCAAGGAGGAGATAAGGTCGAAGGGTGAGATCCTGCAAGGTCAAGATCAACTTTTGCAAGAAGTCCGTCAGGCACAGCCTCCGTAGGTAGGTGCTGAATCCATCAAGGCAAGCATCCGAAGCTTTAGAGTTTCCACACTTCAGGTGATTCATCTGAAGCTCTTGGAAAAAGATCCAATATGTTGGGTTGGAAACTTTGACTATGTAAGCAGAATGTTTGTGGTGGGATTCATCTGAATAAAGTTTGGATTTTTGTTGAATCGAAAGAATATGATCGGAGTTCAGATTCATATGATGAATCCGGTGAGGTGTCCTTGATTTCTACTCTAACAAAGTGTTGATTGTTAGAAACTCGATCCGCAAAACTTGATTTTTTAGGCGAAGAAAGCATCAGGCGTCCTTAGCCTGAGTGTAGACCCTTCTTAAACCAGCACCTTCTGGAGCCAAACCGTGGTACAACATCCCTGATGTACCACGTCCATAAAACAAGAACCTCCAAATACGCATGCAACAGATCATCTTCAGCAGCAAGCCCTCCTTCAGCCCTGATAGAAGAACCATCCATCCTTTAGCAGAGAATAAGTACATCAAAACCCTCGAGAGGTCCCTCGATCAAGCAGGTTCTTGTTGAGCTAGGTCGTATATGGTTTTGAGAAGGAGGAAGAGGATGGGGCGGAGGTGACTGGGGAGGGGGAAGAGGAGGCCATGCAGTGGGAGGAGGAGGAGGAGTAGTGGGCAGAGGTGGCTGGGGAGTGGGAGGAGGAGTGGCAGTGTCGGATGATGGGGAAGGAGGAGGAACAAGGGGTGGTGGAGGAGGAGAAGGGGTGGGGACAGGCAGAGGGGAAGGAGTTTGCTTAATTGACCTTTAAACCACTTTTTTTAATTCCCCTTGTGTCCTCAAAGTTAACGTCTGTTTGTGTTGGGGACGGACGGCAACTAACCCGAAGGGCACAAGTAATCATTGTGGAAGAAGTCAAGGGCACAGCTGATATTCCAGAAAAGAGAAGGGCATAGCTGATATTGCAATAGCTCAAAGGAGCACAACTGATAAAAACCCTAGAAAAAATGATGGAGAATGATCAGGTTAAACTTGTCAAGCTACAATGATCAATTAGAAAATAAAAAGTAATGTTGAAATGGTCTAATAATTAAAGTTCAATCAGTTCAATTAGAACTGTCTTCCTATTAGTTAATACTTAGAGCTGTTGAACAAAACTGAACAGATACTTAACAAACGAAGTTTATCGTTCTGCGAAGAAGTGTCAATCCAAATTAGAGTATCAACCATAATTTATTTATTATTGTTAGAAAATAAGAAAGCGGAAGCGTATCAGATTAAAGAAATAAGACCATGAAGAACACGAGATTTTACGTGTAACCCTGCTCCCTAAGGAGCGGGATGAAAACACGGAAGAACGCCACAAAGGGTTGATTTGTCTATTGACTTCCTCATTTGATACAGAAGGTCTGGGACTCCTTACATAGCCACGACATACTCTCGAAGTCTCACTATTGGTAGATGTGGGACTAAACACTAGACTTGGTAAATGGATCTTGGAAGGATCCATTTACTCATCTACACATATAAATGATGCATACACTAATACTCCCCCTCAAGCTGGAGCATGCAATGCTTAGCTTGGACGAACAAAAATAAAGCACTCAAACTCATACTACATGACACTATAAACGATATCAACTCAACGCGCACAATTGTAGCATGTTGTCGAGGACGTTTCTTCTCTTGTGCAGGTGAGGAGGAACAAATAGGTTGGAGTGTGAGTCAAACCGAATCTCCTCATCGAAGAGCATGTGCTTTGTCATGCGCCTGTCAGAGTCACTGCAATAGGAAATGAGTATATTCGTCGAAGTACTCTGGCCCGCCACAACATGCAAACAACTGCTCCATCTCTGAAAGGGTCGAACTGAAAAAGATGTGGAGACATCCTCATCGGAGTTCACGATCGCTAGAGAATGGAGTCTGAAAAGTCTCCTCGTCGGAGAATAGGTTCTCTCCCATACTGGCTCAGAGAATGGGATTTCTACTCTGAAGTCCCTATGAAACCGCATGAATACCCTTACACACATGTCATAGGAAATGGGATCTCTACTCTGGAATCCTTATGGATCACATGAAAACTCTAACCAAAACAAAAGAATGAGACCACACAAAATGATCGCAAACACGTGCGAATCAAACTGAAGACTCGGAATATGAACGTCAAGCCTGAAAATCTTGCAGATTCTAGAAAATCTGGCCTGGAGAATCTGAATCTGAAAAAGACATGTGCTCTACACAATACTCTCTCTTTCTCCCTTGTTGAAAAACAATGACGTCGACCAAGTTGGGAGAAGACAAATAAAGATGAGGAGAAATAAAACATCAATGAATTACTTAGCCGATCTCTATTTTTTTCCAGCTTCTCACTTTTTTTTCAAAATCATTTTTTCCAAATAAGTCATTTATTTTTTTACAACTTTTCTTTTCTTTTCTTTTTCAAGACATTTTTTCGAATAATTCATTTTTTAATAGCCGACTCATCATTTTTTTAACGTACAATTTTTTTGTTATACACATCTTTTTAAAAACAGCAAAGCCTCTTGGCCAAAATTATGGGCCTAAATAACTCAGCCGCCCCTTTTATAAGACGGACCTCCTGGGCCCTAACTTAGGGCTCTTATATTTTTCACGGCCTTTGAAATTTTTCTTATTTAGGGCTCCCACAAGGGAACCCATTCTCAATGCACGTCGTACATGATGGGGCTCCTGCTGGGAGGTCAAGGTTGTCGCCAAGAGGAAGGGCGTGAGGACGGGCGACGCCTGGAGAAGGCTCCGCCGCCTGGAGCGGGAGCTCCGCCTGGAGATCGGGCCACCGGAAGATGAGGCTGGCGATAGAGATGGAGGGCGACAGAGCCAGCGCCTGGAGGTTCATGGTGATACCGTCGATTGGAGCTTGCCACCTGAAAAATCTCTCCCTGCTACGGAAGGAACATCCGTTTGAGGGGGTCTGTTGCCGCCTGGTGCGCGGCGTTGTGATGGAGACCACCACCGTGGAGGAGGAGGAAGAGGAGTCGGGGCGGGAGCAGGAGTTCCACTTGATGGTGCTCGTGGATGTGCGTAAATGGGAGACCTGGCTTCGACTGGTGGTACCACTTGGAGGGCTCCACCTGGAGCTTTGATCTGGCAGCAGGGACTTGGAGAAAGGAGGATCGGCATCGATTGTCGCCTGCAGCCTGGAACGCTATGGAACTCCGATTGGGCCTTCAAGATGTGGCTGGAGGCCTCACACTGCCGCCTCACCACCTGGAGATCATGCAAGGTCATCGACCATGGATGGATGGAGGTCCTTCTTCTTTCGCATGCCGAAAAACACTATAACCGACTAGGGTTTCAAAAGAAACCCTAAATTTAAATCTCAAATAGGAATGATGCATAATAATCTTCAAACAACAATCGTACATGCTCTTGATAATCGAATCTCGAACAGAATAAAAATAAATTATTAAGAACAAATCCTCGAGAATCGAACCCGCGTTGATACCATGTTAGAAACTATGAATGCGGAAGCGAATATCAAAGATAAATAATAAACATGAAAGAAGATCGGGATTTTTACGTAGAACCCTACTCCCTAAGGAGCGAGATGAAACCACGGGAGAAGGCCTCAAAGGGTCAATTTGTCTATTGACCTTCTCATGGATACAGGAGGTCTGGGGCTCCTTGTATAGCTACCACAGACTCTCCAAGTCCCACCACTGGTAGATGTGGGACTAAACTATGGATGTGGTAAATGGATCTTGGAAGAATCCATTTACCCATCTTACACAAATAATGTATGATCTAACAATTGCATGCTACAACTTTCACAAGGAGGGAGACGTCAATGCTAAATTCTTTGATGCCAAGGCAAACTGGAGGCACTGGAACTATATGCATACCATAATGGTTGGTGGGAAATTGTTACAGGGTGATAAGGAGGTTGGCTCGACGTTGGTGGGGCGTTATCAAGCTCTGCCTAGAAGCCCCGGCCATAGTGGTTGAGGTTGGCTAGATCGAGATGTCAAAGGTAATATCAGATGCAAGGGAATGGGGTAATATGTGATTTTGGGGCTCAAGAGGTTTGTTCTGTTATCTTTCAACTTTGGAATGCTCTCGAGGCCCAGACTACTTTTTATTTCTTGTGGAGAAAAGTTTGAGAATGATGAATAATTTATTCTATACCAAATCAAAGCTCCAAGTACGGCAATAGAAGAACTAGCATACCAAAGCATGACCAAAAACGAAAATATTAACCAACTGCCTTAAGACAACCAGCAGCATTCTAAAGCCTTATAGAATACCTTCCATGATCTCTCCAAGACTTCCCTCTAATTTATGGAACAAAAAAGCATCCAATCCCACTCCCTCGCATACCTATGCAAAATTTTTCAGACCAAAAATGAAAATATCAACCAACCACCTCAAAGACAACCAGCAGCATTCTAGAGCCTTACAGAACACCTTCCATGATCTCTCCAAGAATTCCCTCTAATTTATGGAACAAAAAAACATCCAGTCCCACTCACTCACATACCTATGCAAAATTTTTCTGTCCTCCGCCATTCCATTTACAAAGTTGAGACCTCTTTCCAGAAGGTCCGCAACATCTTACATTCCAAGTAAGCACCGTCAATTACTACTCAAAGCAGCTTATCAATGTTAATAATGTATGTCTCAAGAGTAGCTATGAAACATGTGTCCTTAATGTCCCTTGGAGAAGAATGACACTCCTATAATAAGACCGCATCAACCAAAAGATTTGGGGACAAGGCAACACCTCTCATAACCCACAAATACAATCAACACTTCAGCCCTCATCACCTTCCCTCAAGTGTGGCTCCCCTACACTATTGTACTGAACCAATCTCAGAAGAGAAACCCGACCTTTTGTTGGTCATAATGAACAAATATGATCAACTGCTTCAGCCATCACCTTCCATCCAGTGTGGCTCCCCACCCACTACTGTAGTGGACAAATCCCAGCAGAGAAACCCGTCCCTTTGTTGGTCATCACCTTAGCAAGAGCATGAATTGCATTGGTCCTTCATCAGCAAAAGACAGTGAAACAACAAAGAAGGAATCTTAAGATCCCTAAGACATGTTAAAGAACACAAACTTGGCACATAAGCATTCTTGATTTCTAGAAGCAATCCCTCACCCATTTATGTGGAAATTTGTTCCAAATTGCCAATCCATACAAGATCTTACTCTAACGTGGTTCAGATACCATTTCGACCAAACAACCAGTTGTGGCCAATTCCTCATGACCAAAATTCACCTCAACCCCAAAAGAATGGTGAAAAACACACATATTGAAACCGTAAAAGCATACTACCAACTCCTCAAAACTGGCACTTTCCATCTCCTCATCCGATCCCTTAACTCCCATATCTACTTGAATCTAGCTGATAATGGCCTTGTGTCCCCCACCAGTGACCACAATCTCATCCAAGTCAACAGACAGCACATCGAACTCAAACTCCCTTGCCTCACTCACTAAGTGGTCTAAAAATCGGAATTGTTGGCTTATCAACGGTTCGATCAAAATTGGGAAGCAAGGCTTCCAACCAAGAGATGTGTAGCAACAGGGGACCAAGCTCGAAGCAAACTCTAAAATCACAACCACGTCGAGAAGAGACCCCACCACCATCCTCTCTCTCTCTCTCTAAATATACATTAAGCATGTGTATTCCTATCCATTATAGCATTTCCCACGTAGATTCAGGTGTAAAGCCCAACAACCTCCGGTTTTTCACCCTGCCATAATGTAAAAAAGACACCTCAATAAGCCTCATGCATTTTAATATTGGTCTCCATCGTGCAATACCTACTGGAAAAATGGCACACATATACACACCAATAACAAACTATTGTGAATGAGCGTATACGGCCAAGATGAAGTATGCAATGGCGTAATAATGGTAACTACAAAATCATCTTTAAAAGGAGAAACTATAGACAGGTACGTGGATGGAAACTAAAATAAAATGATTAACACAGTTCAACCAGTTCTCAATCGTTTAACTTTTTTTAGAACTAATTCTCAATCTTTTTTTATCCTACTATGCTTCGTCCTAAAGAGTAGATTACTTGTGCTTTTCAAACAGAAAAAAACATCAATTGTTTATCGCAGCTTTCACCAACTAACAAGAAAGCCCCATAACAGAAGTATTAGAAGGGAGAATTCAATGTGAGACGTGTAACAACTCCACAACTTAAAGACCAAGAGAAAAATAACAAAAAGAACTAGATTACAGATTAAAGATACATTTTTAACAACATCAGTAGAAATGTAAAATGACTTTAGTACAACTCCACAAAAAAGGGCTAAACATGTTGACAACAAAGGAATCGATGAGACAATACAACTAGAAAACAAATCTATACCAACAACAGAATGAAATGAAGTATTATACTCAAAAAAAGTGTGCGCTTCTTGAACGAACTCTGATAACCACAAATTCATAAATTCTTTCTGGAATGATAACATCGATCTCTTTCCTAAAATATGACGATACATCCTTCAAAATATATCTTGCATACATGCATGTGAAGATAAAGTTATATCGCATTATGCATGCATTGCTCATTTAGTACAGGATCGGTTGGTGAAAAGGTATCCAAACAACATGATGCTTTGTATTTTATCACTGTCAGTGATATCAATATAAGCTAAAAAGTGAGTGTTCCAACAAAGTTACTATAGATAAAAATACATGACTATAAAATAAGACCTTTTTCTAATGCCACAAAATGTGACTTTATATATAGCACTACAAGAGAGTGAAACATATCGCATGCTTGTGTGATAGGATAAGTACAGTGCCATAAAGATGTATGGTAAGAAACCTCATTAAAAGGGAAAAAGTAAGACATAGAATCCATGCGATGGAAGTTGACAAAATCTTCTAGGCAGGGGATCTACCTCAACAATTACACCAAAAAGTGCATCTCTGAACTTCAGCATCCACGACCGTATCTCCTCAAGCCATCTCTCTATCATACCAGAGTTATGAATCTACATAATTTACAATAAACAAAGCATCGGTATCATTTTAAAACTACAGGGACCTTTCTCAAAAGAAACTGAAATGTTTATTAAATGTTAGATTTTCAAGTTTACATGCAATAGATCAAGCAGTATAGTCCAGAAGGACTAAGCTAGTTAACACATCAAATTTCCTTTCCGGCTCGTTCAGGCAACAGCAAATGAGATGAACTCATTTCACTATTTAAGGTCAGCTATCACAAGGTCAAACTGCTGATTAGTACTTGGACTATACGCCTTAGTGATCACCTATGCAGCTCAAGACTTGCATTATTCACAGAGCATTGGTGTGCAGACACTAAAAAAGTAGTTCATGTTGGAAGGGAGCATATTTTGCAAATCGAGAAGGACAGATCTCGAAAGAGTGTTTAAATTCTCCGACAAAGAAGAAATCTCTTCCATTAAAAATTAACAGCGAAAAAATATGGGGCTAAGAAAAGAAATGGCTCGTCTGATAAATAATGAAAGTCAGTCAAAAACTAGAAGACAACCACAGGGTGTCTCTTATCTTTATTATTCTTCGGATTTCTAAAGCATATCACCCCCATGTACACTATTTCCATCTAAATTTATAGAATCGCATAAGTCTATACAAGATAAGTATGGAAGAAAGAAAAATCAGCCAAAAGTTATGCATCTTAAAAAATAGGATTTTTATCACATGTACCCATTCTTCTGCAATATTAGTTATGCATGTCCCTTTTTTGGAATATTATTTGTGTCCCTACCATATTACAAAGTTCACAGTTCTGCCTTTCATTAGGGTAAAGTACGGGCATAACTAATATTAAAAAAGGGTAGAAGTGTGAATTTGTAAGAAGATAGGAGCATAAATGATAATCCAAAAAAGGGAGGGGCATAGCTGATATTGCAGAAGCTAAGAATGGCACAAGAGATAGAAACCCTAAAAATAACATAAACATAGGAAACAAACTCAGCGAGCATCCATCTACACATGCACACGCACGCATGTATATGTATATGTACATGTACGCGCACGCACATATATGTATATGTACATGTATATGTATAAGTAGATATGAACTACAAAAAACACGGAAATGCATTTGCACCAGTCAATATCCACATTTTCCAACGCCTGATGGATAAAAAATCTGTGAATAAATGTCAATCAATTAACTCAGAATGTGAGAGATGATTAAAAGTCAATGAAGTATAATTACAAAACCGAGTAGTATTACAAAAAAAACATCTCCTAATGAAGGCAAATTACTATATGTTTTTCCAGAAGAATATGCAGCGTGGATCATTGATGAGTTAGGTAATTCAAGACAAAACTAATACGGATACCTTAACAACGAAATAAATAGGAGTTGGTGTTCTACAAAGTTCAAGCAAGTTATGTCTGATAATAATTCATGTGTATGATTATGGAATAACTGAAGCTGAAGGGTATGAGAAGCAAAGAGAGAACAAAAATCACAGGAAGCATGGTGAATTTGAGCATGGGACAGGTGAAGGATGTGGGTGCAGAATCCAAGCCCTGAAAATAGTGGATTCCAGATATACACGGAGATTCAGTGAAAGATTACTTCTAAGATTAGTGTGGTGTCATTAGCATTTTTTAGAAGAAAAGGGGTGTGAGCCCGAGGTGAGTCACACCCTTCATGGATCAAAAAAAAAAATTGGTGTGATTAGCAAGCTATCGCAAACATGAGCATATTGATATTAAAAACTAGAAAGGATGCAATATAAAGAACGGTAGTGGAAATCAGGACAATTGGACAGATGAGTGAGGATACATGGACACGAATCTATGAACCCCTGAAAAGAAGTTTATTAATTTCAAGGAGGGATGTTCTATTATTAATGAGACGAGAAATTTCTCTGAATGTTTAGTCACAAACAGAGATCATTTAAAACACCAGTCAAAAGGTTTCAAGCAGATTAGACATAACAACCACAAAAAATGGACCTAAATCTGCATGAACTTAAAAGGAAAAAGAAATGTGAAAAGGATCTCCATGACGATACACTCGAAATAGCACAGAATGGCTCAGACTGCACAGAATGCTGCATAAAGCAAGCAAAAGGACAAGCATGGATAAATTTGGAGAGCATGCAAAACGACGGGCATAGAGTTCAGGGTATCTCAGCGACACCTAGCTCAAAATTCATTTTGCCAGCTGGCCCCATATGAATATGTCCCTTGTATCCATTTCTTGGATTTTCCCAATATATAATCCTATATTTGCTGATAAAACAGTGTTGGTTCAGCAATACATGAAATATAAATCAATTTCCCAGATTTTGTCAATATCAAGGAAATTTCTCCCCACTATGCAGTATCTTTGTGGTATTTCTTCCGGGGGGAGGGGGCGTATGATCATCTGCAATAATCTTAGCCGGTGGAATGAATGGATCATGACATGTTGCTTTTACTACAACTTGACTCAAATATAGGTTTCAAATGAGGGCTTTCATCCCTAATTAAAAAAAGTCGTGAACATGGAACAAAACCATAACTGTGTCTGACTACTATTAGGTCAGGAATTAGTGTATCTCAGCAATAACAATTCCATGAGTGTGCATCCTTAACATCACAATTCCCATAATAAACACCATCATTTATGAATATGCACGTAACAGAACTAAATCATGGATCAGTCCTGCTGCAATGATGTGAGACCGTCATTGTTGATAATTGACATCGAAACGAAAACCCGTACGGTACATCTATCAATCCACAGAATTTCTAACTCGTATAGATAACAAAGTAAGTACTTACAATCAAGTATTGTTTCATCTATCTAGTATTTTGTTTATTTTCTAAGTTCAACTTGTGACGCATAATAGTTTCTTTTCCTAGTTGTGTGTTTTGCTATCTAAAATATATAGTATTCCTTTGTCATCTAACAAGCATGTGCCCCTATCTTATTTAACACTGGGACCTTAACTAGTGATGAAAAAAACATCGCATTATTAGGCCATTTCCATGATTTCTGGCCATATCAAAGAAATTTTCCCACTATTTTCCTTTCTGGAGTTTGTCGAAACAACAACAAAATCGATAGTCTAAGGCCATAACTGAATCTAGTTTCACACCGCAAATCCGGTATCAACTATCAAGTTTATTGCATCTTTTTTAAAATGGAGCCATCCTTGCCTCACCTTAAGTACATCAAAGTAGATGTCCTTCAATCCAGTGAGTTTGCCATCAAGTTTACAAAATGACAATCTACGTTTTGTATATCCTTTAGCAACCAAAGAATGGAACCAGACTAAAAGTGGCTTACAATGGGAAGATATCATGTAGACAAGCCACGATCGAAATCCAGTAAAGACGTGAGAATCACGCCTATTTTTTTTAAGAAATGAATTAAGATTAATTGAAAACACTGTCCAGCTTTTCCATCAAATTTCAATAGCAACTGAAAATTATTTTCATTTTCAAAATCCATCTCAAGCTCAAAAGGCAAACATTAGATAAAAAGAACATCAAATTCTAACAAAATAAAAAGAATTCAGCACTAAAAAAAATGAAACCCGCTAGCTTCTATGCATCAGAACACCACCTTTCAGACCTCCATCAACCATTTACACTTACTATGTGCACCAATGTGCATCCTATGGTAAAACAAAAATGTCCAGCATTAGCTCTCCCTCTCTCACTCTATTATTAAAACCTCTGGTAAATATTGCCTTCATTTTCAGACCCAAAAGCACGTGACCTTCAACCATGTCCGAAAACAAAGCTGACTTTTCACAAACATATAACACCTTAACAAATTGTTGTCGAAGCAGACTTTTCACTCTTTCACTCACAGAACCCACTTATAGGTTCACATGCTAGTGTCCAGGGCAATGCACCCTAAACACAAAAATCCAACTCCTAAAGGTCCTCAAAAGCTTAAAGTCGTAAATAATGATATGATTTCCTAATGCTAAATCTTAGAGATAGAAAATAGGATGATGTCCACTGTAAACTGGAAACCTTCAACATAGCAATGGTCTGATTAAATGATGGCATCCAGAGGCCAGTAATCATCAACCATACATTACAAAACATGCATAAGAGCAGTACAGCAAGAGCTCACTCAAAGCTGCATCTATTGTGATCTTTTCAATCCCATATTTCCCACATAATACATCTCTAGCATCACAGCGATGTTATCCCCCAGATCGAAAAGACTAAATGCACTGTAAAATTGGATTTCTGCAGAAACCCCAAACTGCTCCAAAAATGAATCAGCAAAAGTTGCCTAGACTGGTTATAACAGAAGAAACCAACACCTCCTTTGTATGTATGTGTCCACTTTGAATTTGATCCATGAAAAATCCCAAGATCTACTTGCACACTTGAAATATATTGGAGGACACCAAAATATTTATATGGCAATTCTACAACGGCTTGCAAACTATTTTTTTCGACGGATTGAGGATGACATTTGCCCAGCCCAGTGCCAACCATAATCAAGGCATCAAAAGATTCTTATTAACCATTCCTTGCTGTCCAGTCAGCCAGCATGCCTTACGAGTATTGTCGTATCTCACAGCCTTCCATCTCAGATTCCCAGATGGAGCAAGATTTTCCAGATTTAGTGGCAAATACATAACATTCTTGATCAATCTATTAGTATTGTCATTGATCCTTCACAAGAACACCATATATCACCTTGACCTCACAATTAAAAAAGATAGGGGAAAGATAACATATTTCTACAAATAACTAAGCAATCTAGATATTTGATTATAAAATATCATATTTGATCCTTATTTCTAGCATACTAATTGTGAATTGGCCAGAGAATTAGCATACCAGATAATCACATAAGATACCAAACTGCCAATAGAGGTATTTAGCAAGAACTTTTAGCTATATTCCATGTATTAAATAAAGAGGATTTTCATTAATTTGTTGCCAGTACATTAAGGGACATACAAGGCAACAATCGCAAAACTTTAGATGTTCTGCCAAGAATGAAACAAGAAAATCTCAGGAGAACTTTCAGCAATATATGGATAAGTACATAAAAATAGATATGTATGTGTGTAAATCAAAAGGTTGATTCTAATTACAGTTCAACCACACAATTTCCTGCTGAGTTAACAAAATGATCCCATAGATGGCAATAAGAGAATGTAGCGAACTAATAAGGTCCATACTCAATGCATTTTGTATTTTCATCGTGTTAAGAAGGTAACAGGTCTATGCACCTCAAGCAATAATGCACGAAGTAACAAGTTTTTTAGAAACGAAAGGATGACCATTAGATATTAATTGTCATCCAAGAAAATTTAAATTTAGCAGCAGATGCAACCACCATGATATACTAGTTCAGTAGCTCTTACAAGATGCCGAGAACCGTACCAATCAAATATAGGAAGTAAATGAAAGAATAAATCCGTTTTAAAAGGTATTAGTAAAAAAATTCAAAACAGTGATCGTTGAGTTCATTTTGGGGGGAAGCCGAAATTCCACTTGTATTTGATTGAGCTTCAGCCTTCTTATAATATTGAAAAATGCATTTCTTCACCAAAAGGAATCTAACTAACATGGATTAGGTTATCTAGATTAACAAAATAAATTTGGATTTTGTTTGTGTATTTGATCTTGTTAGCCAAGAGGCCATCTTAATCTCAATTTCAACAATGCACCACAAACCTTTTATGAAACAATGGGCCATATGCAACCAGCAGCCAGAAAACCTCTGATTTTTTTGGCTCCAAGAGAAGCCATAGTAGCTCTTCACCATGGCCTGGCATTTTGTAATTCACCACCACCTACCCTAAAAGGCAAAGAGAGAAAAGAAGCAGCCAGCCATCGTGACCTGCCCTTGCTACACCAATTAAGAAATCAACTTTAAGACTGATGAACACTAATATCAGCTGATCAACCTTTTTCGTGTAAAAAGAACTTTGGGACTACAAAGAATGTAGCAGTTGAATAGCACGTTCAATATGGCAATAGCACTCTTTCATGCAAGCACCGACAACTTCAACTTTTTCAGTAACTTGGCTCCTTCAAAATCCAAATTACAGGTGATAATTTTCAATGAAGCTGTGTAACACCTCCCCATGACCATTATGACCTCTCCAGCCAAAGTGCAGGCACCATCAACTTTGATTTTGTGATATAACTTAGCTCATCAGAACTTGCAGGTGGTAATTCTCATGACCAGTACGCAAAACCTTCTCCAAAACCAAGTGTGCAAGTTCGATAGTGTCTTAGACACTATGACACCTGAACTTACACTACACACCTAAATCATATAGCCTTTAAAGGGTATAGCTCGTTTTCCCTATCAATGAGGCAACAGCAGAAGAAATTTGATGACGATGCGATTTGGATGATAAGTTCATACCTGTAGGACATTTTACTGCTATCCAACTTAGTTTGAGCTCACTAATCCATCGAGGAATCCTCAGATCTATCACAGATTTATGGAAAAGCATTAAAGATATCTTTGAGAAACGAAAATTATTGAAGATATTAGTAAAGCTTGTGATCTCTCCTCAATTCAAGATGCCGACATAAGCATAAGTAATAAAAAAATCCTCAAAAGGAATTATACCTGGTTTTTTAGTTGATTATTTAGTGCTCTATAGTAGAATAAATGCATGTTGGATAAAGTTGAGAGGAGCCTCTATTATTTTCTGTGATAAGAAAATTCCTTTGAAAATCAAAGGGAAGTTTTACAAAGCTGTCATGAGACCTACTTCGCTCTATGGATCTGAATGTTGGGTTGTGAACCATAGACATGAGCAAAGAATAGCATTAGCAAAAATGAAAATGCTAAGGTGGATGTGTGGACACACACGTAAAGATCGGATTCGGAATGATGCAATCAAAAGGAAATTTTGTGTAGCTTTGATCGAGAATACGATGCGAGAAAACCACTTAAAGTAGTTTGGCCATTTGCAAAGGAGGTCAGATGATGCACCAGTTAGGAGATGAGAGTTTTGGGATATTGAGCCAGCCAAGAGAGTGCGAGGAAGGACCAAGAAGTGTTGGAATGAGACTATACAAAGGGATATTAGTTTTTGGATCTAAACCCGAGAATGACCTAAGATAGATCTGAATGGAGGCAAAGAATTCATGTATCCGATCCTACTTAATGTGGGAAAAGGCTTTGTTGTTGTATAGAGAAAATGGCAGCATTGCTTTAAGCAAATCATTTCAATTTAGGTATGCCTAGCATCTTATAATATCCAGGGGGTACTGGGCATCTTGACAATTGAAATAGCAGCAACTCTTCCTCATTATATTGCATTAACCAACGTTGAATTTTGAAATTGAAAAAGTTGAATTTACTCGATACGCTCTAAAGGGGCAGGATAGCCAAACCACAAACCACATTAGCAAACAATGTCAGCAACTATTGCTTCCCATTCAAAACTGAATTAGATTATATACTTTATCAACTGATTTGATCTACCAAAACACGGGAATGGAGATAAACTATCTTTAAAAAAAGGCTGTGGCAATTTACATCTTCGAACAAAGCAACATCTTTTCAAACCAACATCACTATGCTCTTCTCGTAGGAAAACAAACCAATGAAAGCTACGAGTCTTCACACTGCAAAGCTTCTAAACCAGTCTAAATTCGTGACACTATACCAAGTACCATGGATAAGCAGCTCATCACCAGCTACCACCAACACCGAAACAGCCACACTTCACGTTTGTAACTGTCAGAAGCATGCATTCTGATTAAGTGTCTACCAATTAAATGAACAAATTTTAACATACTAAATACCCATATCTTTCCTTTTCTTTTCTTTTATATATGAGATTTGAACTTGATCTTTCACACACCACGCAACCAGTAGACCAAGTTTGTAAGCACGTAATCTACTTTAAACAAGCCAATGTAACATTTTCTTTGGATTCAAGTAAGTGGAGATTCAAGAAGAACCCCAAAAAAGAGGACACCTTAAACTTAAAATGGTGTGGAAAAGGAGAAAATCGATAACCCATTTTCAAAAAAAACACTTTTGAGAGCAGAGCACCAGTAGTTAACCATAACCTCAAATTTTGGTTTTGTTTTCGCTAAAAGATCGGTACTATATGACAAAGAATCCTTCTGCTTTGTAAGTGTTGATTAGAAATGTCAACATAGACATTGCTTAGTCAAGGATAACGATACGAGTACCTGTCACAAATCTTAAAAGCACAGATTTGGAGCAAAAAAAACAATACAATTACAACCAAAGACATCTATCATGTTATATTAAATCCCAGACCACCTGATTTCTGTACACAAAAATATACAGGAATACCATTAGATCACAGAAATTCATGAGTCCAGCCATGTGAATTTCAAGTGCAGCTAAATAAACCACGAACTTCTCTTTTCAACTATGTAAACACGGACTGCACAAGGACATATGGATGTCGAGAATTATTGACAGGACCGTCAAGCAGACAATTGACAACTTAAAAGGGTAGAGGAAAATTTGATTGATCTTTTTCCAGAATTGTTAAGCTCTGTATTTATTTGATTTCCTGAAATATTTAATAGACAGTCCAAGTTCTAAGGAACATCTTGGTCAAAGGGGCAAGCTAAAGTGTGTGCATACTGCGTAGTAACTAGAAATTCCCTCGAGATACACAGCAGGCACGCCCAATTACCTGAAGACTACCTGCATGTCCACTAGATAGCAATTGCGTGGTTGCTAAAGCAAATTATGCCAAACACAAAATGCAATTTCTCGGTGCCAGATAGAAAAGTATTTGTGATTGTGAAGATAAAATGCACATATCCAACACTAGTTCAAAGTACCACACATTTAACAGTATAAAAGACTATGGTTTTAATAGGGACATCATCTATTCCAAACCTATATAGGTTCGATCAGCATCTCATATATTCTCTCATAAGCATCATGGTAAACAATAATCCAGCACATGTAAAAAAGTGACAAAAAAGTGCCAAAGCTTGCTTTGTATACAAATTAGTGAATGTTAATTTCATTATTCTGATCTGTTCTACAAATAGGACCTGTGATGCTATCTCTTCCAAAACAGCGCAAAAGAACCCTGTCCCACTAACAATACACTGCCTAACAACAACAGCTGCATCATGCTTCAGAAGGGAAACCAGGGCAGGGACCAGGACGACAGATTCCTTTGTGACCTTCAAGCCGGGCTCTCCCAAGAATCTATATAAATCAGATAATAACATAATTAAAATTTTGAAGGGTGAAATGGGGAGGAAATAACAATAAATTAAAATTAAGAAAGAATAAAAAATGATAAGATAAACTCAGAGCCATAAATATGACAAATACAAAAACAACCTCGCAAATATGATTTACATTTAAAATGCTGCAAATGTGATGTTTAAGTATGGGTTGCAATGTTTTAGAATTATTGAGATGCAATCAGTAAGACTCAAGGCAGTTTAGACATAAGTCTCCATTTTTACACAGAACTTCTAAAAACAGAACTGATATACATAGTCTATTTTACTTCTACCATGACCTCATCCAACAGTAATTTGTCTATATCAAATAGTAAAAAGTCATTATAAAGAATGTCTGATTCCTTGTCACTGAAGTATAAAGAAACTACATATTAAACTAGTATACAAGCTTAAATGAGAAGCACTTGTCAACACAACAAAACCGTCAGCAATTGTATGCCTCTAAAGAATAAAGATTTAACGCATCATAAAAGAAAAAAAATATTGGAGTAAACAAAGTAACACGACCAATTTTATAGATTATTAACATGATTATTGAATAAAGAATGCATAATATATAAAGTGTTCGCTCTGTAGTTTATGGACTGCAAAAAAATGAAATGTTACAGTAAAAGGCTAATAGTCATCCTCCAGCATCGAAATGTTCGCTAATAGTCATCCTCCAGCATTGAAATGTTCATTAAAAATTAGAAGTTATTGTACTTGTGAAGTTATACTTCTATCATAGGGAAAAAATAACCGGCAAACACTAGTGCAACACCTCACCACCTAGAGGTTTACCTCACTATTCTAAGGCTTGTGTCATAAAAAACTTGGCCACATCTGTATTAAGCCCCAAGACATGAAACAACAAACCTTTCCATAAAGCTAGATTACAAAGATGTGTTTGGGGAACAAAATCTACACAATACCAATTTTATCGATGATACGACAACTTGGCATTAGCACTCAGCCTAGTACCAAAATCATCAGCAATAATATGCATTTAAAGTGTAGAGCATATGTATTATAAGGGGAAAAACAATTATGGGGTAAACAAAGTAACACTTGCAATTGTATGGATATTTTACATGATTATTTAATGAATAAATGCGTAATATATATTCACTGTGTACTTTAAGAATTGCAAAAAATGGAATGTCAAAGGATAACTGTAAGGGGTACAGAGGTTGGTGATCATCCTCCAGCATTGCAATGTTATTAAAGACTTGAGGTTATTGTTCTTAGTTAGTTATATCATGTGGAAAGTAAAAATAACTAGCAAAAAGTAGTGCAACACCTCACCACCTAGAGGCTTGCCTCGCTACTCTAAGGCTTATGCCTTAAAAAACTCGGCTAAGACTAGCTTAAGCCCCAAGACATGAAACAATCAACTTTTTCATGTCGCTAGACTACGAATATGTGTCTAGGGAACAAAGTCTACACATTACCAATTTTATCAATTATACGACAACCTGACATTAGCATCCAGCATAGTACCAAAATCGTCAGGAATAATATGCCTCCAAAGAATATAGCATTGATGTATTATAAAGGGGAAAAACAATTATGGAGTAAGCAAAGTAAAACTTCCAATTTTATAGATATCTCACAAGATTATTTAATGAATAAATGCATAACATATAGTATTCACTGTCTACATAGTACCAATTTTATCGATTCTACGACAACTTAGCATTAGCACACGGCATAGTACCAAAATCGTCAGCAATAATATGCATCTACAGAATATAGCATTGATGTATTATAAAGGAAAGGAACAATTGTGGAGTAAACAAAGTAAAATTCCAATTCTATAGATATCTTACAAGATTATTTAATGAATAAATGCATAATATATAGTATTCACTATGCTTTGAGAATTGCAAAAAACATGCTAAAGGGTAGCTGTAAAAGGTTCTGATATTGATAGCCAACCTCCAGCATTTCAATGTTATAAAGACTCAAGTTATTGTTCTTATTAAAATATAGCATGTGAAAAGCAAAAATAACTAGCAAAAAGTAGTGCAGCACCTCACCACCTAGAGGCTTGTCTCACTATTCTAAGGCTTGCGCCCTAAAAAAACTTGGCCAAGTGTAGCTTAAGCCCCACATGAGACGATCAACCTTTCCATGAGGTTGATTACGAAGATGTGACTGGAGAACAAAATCTACAACAACAACAAAGCCTTTTCCCACATCTGAATAGGGTCGACTACATGGATTTTTTGCCTTCATTCAGTTCTATTTTGGTTCATTATTGGGCTTAAATCCAAATAACTAACAACCGAACAAAAACTACAAAATACCAACGTTATCGATGATACAACAATTTGGCATTAACAGCCAGTCAATTCAACAGAATGTCCTTGCAATACCAAGTTTAACAATGATATGACAACTTGGCATTAGCACCCAGCCAATTCAACAGAAATGCCCTTGTAGCTAGTATTTTTGCGCATTTATAAGGCTACTTAAAATGTAGCCTCAAATTCTAAATAATCTACTAAATAAGACCTGACAATGTCTCAAGCAAAATTATGAAAATGAAAAAAAACGTAGTGATCTTAAAGCAGAACAAATGGAAGCACTACAGAAACCGTCTCTGTTGTTAAATTAGATCACCAATGCAAAACGGAAGCAGACTATGTTGTTGAAAATACACCCATCGAGCCGTTTACCACCGGCTGGCATTGGCTATATTGATTCATTCTTCTCCGGATTAGATTAGATTCAGAAAACCATATACTTCTCCCGTTTCCTTCCAATAACCCCCTGGTTTTCTCACACCCTCTCCTATATCTCTTTTAACTTCTCGCACACATTTCCAAACCACCTTAAAAAGGATTTCGTCATTTAAAATTCCAAGAATCAAACCAATATTTTGCCGAAAGCTCTCGTTACAAATCAGAACCTTGTTCATTTGGTCACAAATTCATCAAACATCACCTCAGCTACAACATCCTCGAACTCCGCATCTTTTTTTTGTTGAATCATTAAAACTTGAGTACAAAAAATGGTCATATATGCATAATAACCATTCGCACACTAATTATCAAACGTAAACCAACCAAGATAAGATTCAAACTACAACACGGGCAGCAGATACTCACGTGAGGGCTCGGGAAGAATCGCGATCGTCAGCGACGAATCGACCATTCTGATCGCCGAATGGCTGATCGGTGGTAGTTCTCGGCACAGGGGCGAAACCCTCGACGCCTCTCCCTCTGCCGTCGTACTCCATCGGGACGAGAAGGGAAGAGGAAGGGAGAATTCCAGGGTTTGGAGGGAAGAGGAAGAGGGAGAGAGGGATTTGGAGAAGGGGGCAAAAGTTGAGAGGGCGCGTATATATAGATTATAGATAGATAGGGCGAGGAGCACGCATGCAAAAATCCCTTTTAAGTTTCAACCTTTTCCATATTTTAAAAATTGGATTGTTATCACTCGTGCCCTTCTTGGATTGGATATTGCATTATCAGATCTGTTCCTCTTTTTTTCGGAATATCAGTTGTGACCTTTACTTCTTATATTGTTATCACTCGTGCCCTTTCGTTAGTTTGACCTTCAATGAGTTGAACTAAATCGTGATTTATTGAAACAATTGTGTGTTTGAAAAGGGCGTAATTGACAAGTCGAGTCTAAAATTGGCACATGTATGTGTTTGGATCCCAAATAAATCACATCAACTCAACACTGACGGATCCATATACAAATTTAAGACCACAAATCCCATCAGGAAGCACAATTTGTGTTTAGTTGCAAAGGCATCCCAATCGTGGTCTGTGTACAGTTTATGGAGTCAATTTGGTTCCATTAATCAGATCACCTTCCCAAGAGGTGAAGCTAGCTTTGTGGCTTTGCTATGTCATTTTTATGACCAGACTGGTGTTCAATAGGATCTGGAGCTTTGGAAAGGATAAGGTTGTGTTGGTCAATGAGGGGGTGTAACATGAAAGGAGTCATGGGGTTGGTGAAATGGTAGCGGGGAAGATATGGCGGGTGCCGCCGATCCCAAACAGTCGTTGTTAGAATAATTATATGTTATTTGTTTTTAATTGTCCTGTTTCTGTAATTTACCCATAGAGCTTTTCTCCTATATAAGAGAGCTCTAGGGTTAGAGAAAGGTTATCTTGATTATTCCCTTCAACATGGTATCAGAGCGACGGTCCTAGACCGGAGTTCTCGAAACCCTAACCCTACCCGACCCCACCCGCCGGCCTCTTCTCTCTCTCCTCCGATCGGCGTCGTCGCCTCTTCCACTGCGTATTCCGAGGTCGTGTCGGCGGCGTGCCTCGGCGTCTCTCGCCCCCTGGTGGCATCCCTGCTTGCGCGTGCCTCTCAGGGTGCGTGAGGCTTTCCAGCCTCGCTCGGAAAAGGGCGCCGCCTCTCCATACCAGGGCGCCACCTCTCCAGCCCCGCCTGCGCGCGGTGTGCGATAGCGCCCTCCTGCGCGTAATCGCCCTCAAGCCGCGCGCGAGTTTCTCCCAGCGCGTGAGCCATCTTGCGCATCCTCCTGAGTGCGAGTTTCTCCTATACGCGCTCCTCCTGCGCCCTACAACGCCCTACTGCGCGCATCACAGTAGTTCCACGCGCGCATCCCAGCAGGTCCACGCGCATCCCAGCGGTCCTCGGCCCCTTGTGCACATGGAAGGGGTTGTGGAATAAGTCTACATCCACAACCACCTTCTTTGATGTCTAAGTAGACACTCTTGTCTAAGCTTCTTGTAGTCCCAATCTATAGAAAAAGTGTTGTCATCATGTCTGACAACAAAGTGGATGTTCCATCCTCGGGTGCATTCAAAGGTTCCGCACCCATTGCCAAGATGGATGGAATCAATTATGAACTGTGGGCCATGCAGTTCATGAGTTTTATGCAGTGTAATGGCAAGAAGCACATCCTCACTACAGAGGAGCCAAGTGACAAGACTGGGATACACGCCTCATGGGAGGCAGATGATGCGTATGCTCGAGTATGGCTATCCGGGATTGTTTCCACGGAGATAGCCAATGACATACTAAGCCAGCCTACTGCAAAGTCTATGTGGGACATTCTTGCCGCGACGTACTCTCAGGCAAAGAATGAGTCCAAGATCCTCCAGCTACAGCATGATATCTTCACATCGAAGCAGAATGGTCGTCCACTTCACACCCTCTATACCTCTTTGAAGGGTATGTTCGAGAGGCTGCATGGGTACATACCCTTGACCGCTACACCAGAACAACTCAAAGCATATATAGACTCTGTGATGACTGGGGTATTTCTTGCAGCCCTGGATCCAGAGTATGATGCGGCTCGTGCAAAGATTCTCACTGATGCTACAATACCTCCGATGGAGGAAGCATATCGGAGATTGAGCAGACTATCTATATCCTCTGGTAGTACCATACAACAACAGACATCTTCAGCAATGGCAGCCTCACGCAGAGGCAGTCATACAGCATATCGTGGTCGAGGAAGCTCAAACCGTGGTAGAGAAGGTGGTGGTCGAGGTCGATCATGCACTTTTTGCCACAGGACAGGTCATTCTGAGGAGACCTGCTACTCAAAGCATGGGTTTCCAGCGTCAGCCAGGGTTGCAAAGCAGACACAGCAGACTGGGAGCTTACCTGATCAGAGGTTTGATGAGTTTGTAGCAAGACTGAGAGAGATTATGCCTGGCACATCTGGGTCTACCAGTTCTCCTTCAGGATCTTCGGAGGTGGTTGCTTCTGCTTCAACATCCACGACAGGTACGGCATTTGCCTTTACTACGTGTTACAAGGCAGATCTATCAGAATGGATCATGGATCCAGGTGCATCCCACCATCTCTGTGGTGACAGAGGCCAGTTTAGTGTCTTTCATCCTGTTCGATCTGAACGATCGGTGGTGATAGCTGATGGTACATATTCCCCTATCACTGGTCAGGGGGAGGTGCAGTTGACTCCTACCTTGAGACTGTCTAATGTTCTCTATGCACCTAAAATTTCGATGAATTTGCTGTCTATTAGTCAAATCACCAAAGATTTACATTGCTGTGCTATATTTGATCCATCTGCTCTTGTGTTTCAAGATATACTTACGGGCAGCGTGATTGGAACTGGCCGTGAGCAAGGGGGCCTTTACAGACAAGTGCAGTCTTCATATGCTGGTGTCTCATCCTCTCTACGCACTGGGTCTGTTTCTCCGTATATGTGGCATTTGGGATTTGGTCATCTTCCTCTGCAAAAGCTGATTCATGTTCTGCCTCAGATTTCTCCTCGCTCTACTTTCCAGTGCGAGGCCTGTCAGCTTGGGAAGCACCACAGGTCTTCTTTCCAGAGTCGCCAAAGTTCGAGTCATTATAGTCTGTTTGAGTTGTTCCATTTTGACATTTGGGGTCCTAGTCGTGTCTCTGATCATCAGGGACATAGATTTTATCTTGTTACGGTTGATGAGTTTTCTAGGTTGTGTTGGGTTTTTCTTCTCAAGAATAAGTCTGATGCTGGTCCTGTTATTCAGTCGTTTATTAATGAAGTTAAGAACATTTTCTCTGCCATAATTAAGTACATTCGCTCAGACAATGCTCTAGAATTTTGTACTTCTCAGCTCTCTCGATTTCTTCAAACTCAGGGTATTGTGCATCATACATCGTGTCCTTACACCTCCCAACAGAATGGGGTGGCTGAGAGGAAACACCGTCATTTATTGGATATCACCAAGACTCTCTTGATTCAGAGTCGTGCTCCTCATTCCTATTGGGGAGATACGGTTCTAACTTCTTGTTACTTAGTGAATCGTATGCCTTCTTCTGCGTTAGGGGAAAAGGTCCCGTTCTCGATTGCGTTTCCCGAGAAGGATCTTTTCTCCCTTACGCCTCGTGTCTTTGGATCAGTTGCATTTGTTCATTGCTTCTCTCCTGGTCTTGACAAGCTCTCTCCTAGAGTTGACAAATGCGTGTTTGTGGGTTACTCCAAAACCCAAAAAGGTTATCGGTGTTTTGATCCAATCAGACGACGGTATTATGTTAGTGCAGATGTCACCTTCTTTGAGTCCATTATGTATTTTTCTCCTACAGGTGACAGGCTCACTCACTCAGAAGAAGAGGACAATATCTATGTGCCTCCTCCTCCTTCTCCGTCAGTTCCATGCTTTACTCCGACTACACCAGCTACTCCACCACCACCACCATCACCGTCACCGCCTTCCCTACCACCTTTTTATCCTCAGGTCTATCAGCGTCGGCCCTCTACTCATGTGCCTCCTCCATCATCCAGCGCGCCCGAGGTATGTACTGATCCTTTGAGTTCTTCTGATGGCACATGTGATTTGCATGTGCAGCTGGATGTACAGGGTACTGATGGTACTCCCACTCCTCCAGTTGATGACTTAGATATTCCTATTGCACATCGAAGGCAGAAGCGTGCGCGGACGATGAATCCCGAGTATGGGATGGAGTTTGGATCTCAGGTCTCGTTGGAGCGTCTATCCACAGACTTTTGCCAGTTTGTTGTTGGGTTATCGGCAGTACAGATCCCACGATCATACCAGGAGGCACTACAGAGCAGTCACTAGCGTTTAGCTATGGAGGAGGAGATGGCAGCATTGCAGTCACGTGGTACGTGGACTATTGTGCATCCTCCATCAGGTGCGTCAATAGTCGGCAGCAAATGGGTCTTTACTGTTAAGCATAGGGCTAATGGTACGATGGATAGATACAAAGCCAGGTTGGTTGCTCGTGGGTTCACCCAAACATATGGGGTGGACTATCAAGAGACGTTTTCTCCAGTAGCACGTCACTCTACCTTACGGATTCTTATCGCAGTACCTGTTGTCCGCGATTGGCCCCTATTTCAGCTTGATGTCAAGAACGCTTTCTTGTATGGTGACTTACAGGAAGAGGTCTGCATGCAGCAGCCACCAGGGTTTGCTGCTGAGGGGGAGTCCAGTATGGTGTGCCGTCTTCATAAGGCCATATATGGCCTGAAGCAGAGTCCACGGGCTTGGTTTCAGAAGCTCTCGGAGTTGATTGAACAGCAGGGCTTCGTCAGATCTACAACAGATCATACTCTCTTCGTAAAGAGAGACCAGCGAGGTATTGTGATCATCTTAGTATATGTGGATGATATTGTTATCACTGGCAGTAATGAGCAGGGCATTCAAGCAGCCAAGAAGTTTCTCAGCGAGCAGTTTGTTACGAAGGATCTGGGTACACTTCGTTACTTTCTGGGATTGGAGTTTGCACGAAATGAGCAAGGCATGGTAATGACACAAAGAAAGTATGTTAATGATCTGTTATCTGAGACAGGTATGGCAGGATGTAGACCAGCCACTACTCCTATGGATCCTAATGTTAAACTTTATGATGATGACTCTGAGGAGGTAGACCAGAGACGATATAGAGAGCTAGTGGGGAAGTTGTTATATGTTACTATTACCCGACCTGATATAGCCTTTGCGGTTAGTAGGGTAAGTCAATTCATGGAGCAACCCATGCAGGCTCACATGAATGCTGTTTTTATGATCTTGAGATATCTGAAGTCATCTCCAGGTGTTGGTCTTCTGTTTAGAAGAGATACCTATATATCTGTCACAGGTTGTGCTGATGCAGACTATGCTGGGTGCCCTAATGATAGAAAGTCTTTGTATTTGTTGGCAGCTCACCAGTGGCTTGGAAGAGCAAGAAACAAACTGTTGTGGCTCGATCCAGTGCAGAGTCAGAATATAGGGCAATGGCCCAAGGGAGCGCTGAGATGATGTGGGTTAAATCTGTTTTGACTGATTTTAACTCTTGATGTACCTCTTCCTATGCATCTTAAATGTGATAATCAGGCAGCCTTGTTTATAGCCAATAATCCAGCCTTCCATGAAAGGACAAAGCACATTGAAGTGGATTGTCATTATACACGGGACTTGATTCAAAAAGGGCTTATTTCGACTTCTTATGTATCATCAGGAGAGCAGATTGCAGACATGTTCACCAAGGCTCGTGATAGGGGTCCATTTCATCTCTGTTGTTCCAAGCTGAGCATGATAGATATATATGCTCCAGCTTGAGGGGTGTTAGAATAATTATATGTTATTTGTTTTTAATTGTCCTATTTCTGTAATTTACCCATAGAGCTTTTCTCCTATATAAGAGAGCTCTAGGGTTAGAGAAAGGTTATCTTGATTATTCCCTTCAACAGTCGCGAGCAAAACGTATGGCATATGTGTGTTACCTCTTCATCTACGACTAACCCACGGTGTCCTAGAAGGTGGTCAATGTGATATTTCCTCTTCATCTGTTTCCAACCCACTGTGTGAAAAGTAATGCATTTTCTCTCTTTTTAACCCTTCATTTTCTTTGAGTTCGTCTTAGATGTTGGGTTGTTATGTGACATCCGGATTTGAATAAATCGAATCTTACTCGTTTAACAGTCCGAACGTTCATTTAAATTCACTTAATATTGAATAACTTCAGTTTTATCTATAGATTGCAAATCGAATTTCGTTCGTATGAAATCAACCAAAAGTCAATCGCATCATAATACGTGCCATCGGAAAAGCAAGAACACAAAATCAGAAACCACAAAGCAAACAGATATCATCAGAAATTCCGTCTCGACGAAATAAGACCAACAACATCGATCGTTCGTTTGGATCAGAGGTCATTTGGTAATTTAAAATCACAAAATATAATTGGAAATCGATACTACATCTCGACAATTTTGAAAATTGTCTCAGATTATAAGTATGTGGATATTATACTTATTTTGATCGTCGTTCAGAGATGATCGAAATGATCCATTGTACACCTAAATCGGATATTTGAGGTATGAATATAGTCGACTTTGATATCTCAATAAACTGAGAGAAAGTGATTTTAAAAATAAAATATTTTTTTATGTTCTGTGTAACAAACAGCTGCACAGTACAACAATTCTTCCCACGTCCAAGCAGTTCCAAAAGGGCTTCCACTTGGCATCACCCAACCCCTCTCCTCTCCCTTATTTGTATCAAATCATTCTCTATTATTTCCTCCCAGACCTCTCTTCAAATTTCTGTTTCAATTGAAGAAAGGGTTGGGGCCAAGGAAAGTTTCCTGTTGTTAACAATTCACAGTTGATCGAAGAGCAGGAGGAACTTCACATAATAGAGATATTAGAGAAAAATCGCAAGGCCACAGGTTGGAGAATGTCATATCTCCAAGGGATTAACCCCTCTCTTTGTTCACACCATATTTACCTCAAGGAAAATGCTAGACCCTCCAGTGAATTACAACGCAGGCTGAATCCGAATTTACAAGAAATGGTGAAGAAAGAAATATAGAAATGGTGTAGATCGGGGTTTATCAATCCAATCACATACTCGAAGTGGGTGGCACCCCTACATGTAGTTCAGAAGAAGTCGAGACTCTAAGTCACCCCCAGCAAGAAGGGAGAGGAAATCAAGACACGAGTACCCACATCATGGCGTGTCTGTGTGTATTAAAGATGCTTGAACACCGCAATGAAAAAGGACCACTTCCCATTGTCATTTATTGATTATATATTGGAGAGAACGATTGTGAGATAATACTTTTGCTTTTTGGATGGATACTCGGATTACAATCAAGTGGTCATCGAATATGAGGATCAGGAAATGTATTCTTTTGCTAATCCCTTCGGCACATATGGGTTTATCGATCCAATTGCAGACTCGAAGTGGGGCACCCCTATACGTAGTTCCGAAGAAGTTAGGATCCGGATCATCAATAACAGGGAGTGAGAAGAGATCACAACACGAGTATCCATGTTGTGGTGTATTTGTGTGAATTATGGACGCTTTGAATGCCACGATGAAAAATGATCATTTCTCATTTATATTTATTGATTGGATCTTGAGAGATTGACAGTGAGGGAATACTTTTGCTTTTTTGACGGGTAATCGAGCTACAATCAAGTGGTCATTGAATCTGATGATCAGGAAATGACTACTTTTACTTGTCCATTCGGTGCATATGCATTCATGTGCATGCCTTTTAGGCTTTGTAATTCCCTAAGCACTTTTCAAACGTTACACGATTGATGTATTTGCCGAAATGATTGGGGATTTTCTGGAAGTCTTTGTGGATGTATTTGTCTTGTCATTCTATGGTGATCTATTTGATTATTATTTTGCGCACCTGGGGCTGGTCCTCAAGAAACGTAGTGAGGTGAATATGATGCTCTCGTGAGAAAATGGTCACTTTATGATGACGGGGTGTATCGTGTTGGGGCACGTCATATATGAGAAAAGAATGTAGGTTGACTTTGCTAAGGTGGATATGATCAAGAAACTTGAGTCATAAACCAACATGAAACAAATGTGGTTATTTCCGGAACATGTCGGATCTTATACGAGATTTATCAAAGATATTTCAAAAGTTGCATGACTGTTGGTCGAGCGCTTAGGGAAAGACATCGAGGTCGTTGTGAATCACAAGTGTCTAGAGGCATTCGAGCCACTGAAAAGGAAGACCATGGAAACTCCCGTCCTGCAAGCTCCTGACTGGTCTATTCCTTTCAAAATCACGACTAACGTTTGGATTTTACCATAGGGGTTATGTCAGGATTAAAGTAATATCCATACTCGTATCCACATTAAAAAACATGTGTGTGAATGTTAAAACGTGTATATAATGAATACGACAACATACTGGATACGAATATATTCACGTTTGTTTTCATCCATGCTTACCATGGCAAATTGGTTAATATTCGTGTATTCCATCAACTTTACTGAGAAGAGATGTCAAAATAAAGCACAAATGTATGTTATGCAGTGTTTACTCACTGTCCACTTGTCTAAGTGTAGGAAAATCATCTATAGCATCTTCGCTTGAAAGGCAAGGAGGACGTCTAATGCATATGTTGTGGCCTTTTTTTCTTTCATATATAGTTTGCAGTAAAGTTTTATAAATGAATAGTTTTGTAATAAAATAGACATAAATTGCAGCAACAATAACAATCAAATGTGTTTCTCTCCTCCTCTTCTCAACGGTTGAATGGCATGATGTTGAAGTTTTAAATTTCAAATTTTCTCCTTCCATGCCAACTATCCTTTTATTCTAATGGCATAAAGTTTTCATTCTTTTTATTTTTGAATCTCATTCTCACCGGATTATAGGGGAGTTGTTAATGAGAAAGTTACAAAATTTAATTTATTGGTCAATTGGAAAGTAAGTAAAATCAAAAGGAATGAAACCTTTTCCCCTTTTTATTTTGTATCATGGAAAGTAAATAATGTGAAGATGGATAGAATTGGTGTAAAGAAACCATCAACAACAACAACAACAAAAAGCCCTTTCCCACGATGATGTAAAGAAACCAAATTAGAAAAAAATAGAAAAAATGTAACAACTCATTCCTCTGTCCTTCCTGTCCGAAATTAGAAGGAAATGAATGGAAATGGATTTTGTTTATTTTTATGCTCTACTTCGCATATATTTTCCCTTTTATGTGTTTTTATTTTAGCCTTTTAGGTATCAACACGAAGGATTTGATCCCACTCCTTCACAAGCACATTTACATTTGTTATTTGGGATATTTCACATGTGTGCCTTTCAAAATTTATGCAATCACAGAGACACCCCTATAACATTGTAATTGCATGTATACCACTAAAACATGCATTGTTCGCATACATACCCTCATGTTTTGTGTGAGGTGTGTCATGAGTTGTCGTTATAGAGAGTGGTTCTTAACTAAGAAGGTTGTTGCACGGTATCTTCAAGTAGCTTCAAGTATTTCTCGCGCATTATGTCGACACAACTGAACTTTCCTGCACTTGTCTCTTCTTGCTTTTAACATCGTTTGACTGAGTTCTAAATCAAGGAAAGTATTTTGGTGGCCCAGGTAGGTCAAGTTTAAAATGAACTACCACAAGATGTGTATCGAGTCGGATAAACGATTGATTGAGCCTCTACGAAGAAGACAATGGATTTTGTTAAGATACGTGTTAAAGGAATTATAGTGCATGTTTAAATGAATCGAAGAGCAATATAGTTTTATTCATGGAAAATAACTAAGAAATATTTTATTAGCCATCTATGTTGATCAAGCAGGCATGGTTTATGATCTCAAAGTGCTCTCAATATAAAGTTCTCTTGAATTAGTTAGTTTCATCACTTTCTTATAGATTGAAGAATAATAACCACATAGTTTACTTCGCATGCGTGGATTTTTAAGGAAATATTTGAATACAAAAACACAAAGTTATATAGACTTACACATATTGTAATATCTAAATGAATTCGATAAATATGACATTGGTTTGGAGTACATAAACAAAATGACTTCCATAGATTGCAATGCAATAAAGACACGACAAGGACAAAATGGACCGGACTCTATGATATGATAATGCAACAAACCACATATGATGACCTTAAAAATAGAGATAAGAAATATACAATATAGGACCATACATTCAAGAGAAAGATAATCCCAATACACAATACAAAAGGCTTCAACCAAGAGCACATCAACCATAGATCATGCCAGGTTAATCATCTTGTATTGTTGATGCGGCGGAATCCTTGAAGGCATTTTCAAGAGTGTCGGCACGCTCTCTACATACACATAGACATAGAACTAGTCGTATGGAAGAACGATGTGAAACATCCTACACTGTCTAGCTCATGGTTCATAGAACGATCCGATTCACCGTATCCCACCTCATATGGAACACCATATTACCCTTGCAACTCCCGACCGGTATCGAAAGATCTAGCTCTGAAAAGGCATATAAATTCTCCCAAAAGACCACTTCCCTTTGTGATAATCATCTAACAACCACACATCCAACATGTTAGGCATTGAAGGGACATATGGGTCATGATCGACCAAGCATAACTTTCCTCACATCTTTACTAGGAAGGGCCGCCCATATGCTATACGAGTGAACTTTTTAGGGTGAGATATCGCCCTAAATTTCTCTAGATGGAGGTCAAAGGCGACAATCGACCCAGAGTTCACACCCTCCGCCACTTCCACGGTACATAACTATTGAGAAAAGAAGGATTGTTGTTGCGAAAGTGGGTGCAGACATGCCTCCTTCACATGACGTCATGACCTTGTTCCAAGAGTTTACAAAATAATAACTGCATTTTTTTTTGAAAAAAAAAATCATTATAGTGATGAATACATGTCGATCCTCTTGGAGGTCAGTGTTTTATATAAGCCATGTGAAAATAGAATAAAAAGTGCATGCTATGAGCAGTTTATCATTGGTATAGCCTTGACATACAAAGAATATGGAATGCCCAAGGCATCTGAATTTGCACATACTAATAAAGGGAAGTTTTCCTTTAGCCCATTTAGGGCTCGCGGTCCGCTACTTCCACTGTAGATTGATCATTTTCTAGGAATGATTGGTCTCCGGTTACCAAAAATATGATGCATGGAAGCCTGTTTAGTTTGATTTATCCCGTCAGCTGCTTTCTTAACTAGAAAAGTCTAGGAAAGGCATCATGAGATGTATTTCCTCCAGCTCCAGTCCAGTTTTTCTTAGAGGATGCATAGATATATAGTTGGTTTGCGGTTAAGCTTTGGGTGGTGCGAAAGGTGAATTCATTCTAACTATTAAAAAAACGATCAGTGTTGTCTAGATTAGGGGCCTTCTGGTTTTCTTATGCTTTCTCTATATCTAGAAGATGATACTCAAGTTGAGCCATTAGCCTTACATGCTCCCTTTTACCTAAAAATTGGTAGATGAGACCAAGAAGGATTTAATCCGAGCTACATATGAGGACTGGAAGTTAAGATTCAAAACTAGCAAAATTTTAAAAGATTTATCTATAAATTTAATTTTAAAGACGTCAGAATTTATTTTGTGTTGCAAAATGCAATCCAAAACGCTCTGTTTGACTACTAGTGAATGTAATTAACTTTTGAGAGCCAAGCATTGTTAAAGGTTTCATTTATTTAAGCCATATTCCTCTTGAAAGTCCATTTTTTGTTCTTAAGACACTATAGGCAAGTGAATGAGGTTATTTTTTACCGATGAACTATAGAACGATGAAAAAACTCCATCTCCTACAACTGTCATGTGGATGGCTTTGTAAATGTCATGATCTTCAAGAAGCCTTCAAGGTTTGGAGAAGGTTGCAAAGGATTGTGTAATATTCCAAACATCAGTTCGTCAAGTGATCAAGGATAAGTAGCCCACACAGCTTTTTGAGCTTGGACACAATTAAACCCCTTGACCACATACTGAAATGCCAGATCAAGTTGTGTATTAGTAGCCCCCATTGCTTATAACCTGCTTTTGTAATTACTGGATGTGAGACTTTGTAGGGTGCTACAGATTGAAAATTGTAATTAAAGACAGTGAGCTAAAGAAATGATCAGTCATGATAGTAGTGCCCTAAGAGGACACGAAAGTCTTGGGTGAGTCCCCTTCATTGTGGAATTGCAATCCTTAAATAATACACTGCTTAGTCCTAACTGCATTGGGACCTTATTAGATAGGGAATCAACTACCTTTTTGGAATAAGAGTGCTCTAATCTTGATCTCATCGGGATTTAGGACTTCGTCACTCAATTTTCTCTTGTATCTATTGCTATGTAGAGGATATGTCAGGAAAGAGGTAACAAGAGAAAAGTTTGCTCATCGACTCTTCTTGGCATGTGATCATAGATAAAAACATAACCATGCTTCCATATTTGTGGACTTCTATGGTTTCAGCGTGTCAATTCGTTGAAGACACCTTTGATAAGTTCGTTTTAAACTATCTATATTTTTGAGATCTATGTTGTTATAGAGAGGGTCGAATATGTGTAACCTCCTCACAAGTTATAACCTTTTATTACAATGCTTGATCTTGGGTGTGAACTTCATAGTTTTTTGCTCACATTGAAGGTTTATGGTATTATAGAGAGGCCTATAAGGGTTGTTCGTCTGGGAATAATGTCCACGTTATTCCCTCCCCTCTCCTTGCTCGTACGACTATTCTCCCATATACATCTTTCTCTATTCTCATTCCACCTTTATTCATATAATTATTTCACCTTAGATGTCGTAATTCCATCTCACTCCTATATCGCAACCGAACATGAACAACTAGGGATGTAAATGGTCGGATACGGATATAGGTATTACCATATCCTTGTCCATTTTCTAATACGAATACAGATGCGGATACGGATATTGACGGATATTAAAACTATCTTACCGTATCCTTAAAAAACGGATACGGATGTCAAACGGATATTGATCGCACATGAGTAATGTTAGAAATACTCTATAGAATCGACTTAAATATATAAGAATTGGATGCAAAACACATGATATTAATTTACTAAATGTATTTGTATCATAAAAATTATATATATGGTAAAAGGAGGTAAAGAATTATGTCATATATGGTTAAAAATAAATCTATAACAATATTTATATACGAGAACGAATATACGGATACGGATAGGGATGTTTTCGGATATCAAAACGATATCCATATCCGTATCCCTTTTAAAACGGATACGGATACGGATGGCAAAATCTGTATACGGTGACGGATCGGATACGGATATATCCGTATCCGTTTGCATCCCTATGAACAATGCTTTATCCTAGCTTATTCCTCATTATTATTCTTGTTTATTCCAGAATCGAACGCAACCAAAAACATACTTTAGATATGAAAAGATAAGGACAAAAAAATAATTTATAATATTTTGTTTGGCAGTATACAAATATTAAAATCCATGAAGAAATAGCCTTAAACCCCCTTGCCTTCCCCGCCACCGCCAAACCCTTCCCGCCTCCTCCAAAACCCCATCTCATTGGAGAGCAAGGTCGTCCATGGCGGAAGCTCGAGGATCAAAGATCACAGAACACCTCTAAACCCGCTTCTTCGATGGCCTCCCATCTCCTCTGCTCTTCCACTCTCAGATCGAGCCCTTAAACGTCCCCGCAGTAAGTAAATATGGAGCTTTTCTCTGAAAAATCTGCTATTTTCTGACCTGTGATGCTGATTTTTTTGATAGGTTTTCGTGGAGCAGTGAAGGATTGAAAAGCGGTTTAGAAGTGGGATCTTCGCAAAGGTGGGCTCGACTACTTAAAGGTGCGATCTTTGTCATCTATTTGGCAAGAATCACGAAATTTGATGTGTTATTGGTTGTTTCGGGCTTAAGGAAAAGTGGGCAGGCTTGGATTGTAACACGCGTATTGCCATGGCCATTTGGTTATAGCAAGTAGAGTGAATATGAGTGCTATCTTACCGATACCCTCAGCTACTGTATCCATTTTATTATATACATGGACATCATGGTTATGGATATTAGCTATGGCATCTGCAAATATCTATATTTGTATGCATTTTTTAAGACCACCATATATCCGTTTTAATGTGCTTGCATAGCTGATGATGTATCTATTGCTTTATTCCGCTACAAGTTATGACTCTATTTGATATCATTATCATGATGATAAGAAAGTACATTTGACGTTTATATTTCTTATTTAAACCATATGACGAATTATACGTAAGTTTAGATACAAATCATCTCTCTTGATATGCATGTCTGATCCACATCCATGCCCATTTTAAGAAGACGGTTCGACACTATTCTTAATGTTAATATCATATATGTATTCTGAATTTAATCGCACAACACGGAAAAATGCAATAAGGGGCAACTGCCCCCACTCAACTTTCTAACTTCATTAATTTTACATATAATATGTTTTTATTTTATATAATTCCTCCTTAACACACACAACACACACACATGCACGCACGCATGCACGCACGCACACACACACACATATGATCCCACTAAAAATTTGAAAACCTATTACTGACAATGTAAATTTAAAAGAATTGTGGTCACACAATATCATAGTCGTCACCAGAACTGATAAATCAAAGATTACAGTATTAAATATTTTTTACCTCTAACTTTGTTTTGCATGTTTAAATTATTATACACATCTTTAATATTCAAAATAATAATAATTATTTGGTGTTTCAACAAGTTGTGGAACTAATTTACATGTGATGTTTCTTTTTCTCATCTCTAAAGACAAAAAAATCTGGCACCATTATTTTGAGCTCTTTATATATTGAGAGTTGATAGAAGAATTGATCCATAGAATACCATTTCATCAATATTTTTTTCCCGTTACAATGAAAACTGAATGGAGGCAAAGAATCCATGTAGCCGACCCTATTTAATGTGGGAAAAGGCTTTGTTGTTGTTGCACAATGAAAACTTAATTACAAGTAAGGTCACTATTTGAGTTTTCAGTATAACGAAGAATATATGTAATTTCATTATTTGAATTTTCTTATTTGATTTTCATGCTCACATATTAAAGTTCCATGGAATGATCATTATATTTTTTCAAAACATAAAAAGAAACAAGTGCTCCTAATTTGACTAATTGACGTTTAGTATTACAAACCTGTTTGCCCCAAACGAAAAAACTTTTTGCATTCGTCCCTGCCTATAACTTCATCCATCGATTCACATCCATATTTGTGAATGCATGGTTGAATATCTTTTTTAAATTATTTACGGTGATCGTGGTAGAGTGCGGGAATCGTTCCACGCCTGATTTGGAATGTTGGATGGAAGTTTTCAGCATCTCAGAATGCAGGTGGTTTATGCTACATGTTAGTTCCCACAAAAGTTAAATTCAACATGAAATTTATGTACTAGGGTCTAATTGCACCTGATTTTGCTGATTACTAAAGCATAAAAGCGACATTAATCATATATTGATCAGGGTCTGATATTGCTTGCATTTTGCACATAATCATCACGTAAACAATGTAGAACAATTGCATATTACTGAATTGCTGAAAATTACGGAGATTCCGGCAATCTATTAAATCAAGATGGAATTTATCTATAGGAAAGGCTATTGTTTTAATTGCTTATGTATCGACAAATTGATTCCATGGTTTCCTCCCTTCAATATTTGCATTGCAAACCAAATACACACATTGTACATGATTGGTTGAACTCTGATGCAAGACTACAACAGATTGTATATGAAAGAAGAACAACTATGAATTAATAAGGACATCACTTGCTATAGCGGTAAAATTGCAAATCGTGGTTGGTCAGTCCGTCGAGCATTTTTGTCTCTTAGTTTCTGTTGTCATTACCATTGGCACATTGACAAATTCTCCACATGGATGGCCATGAAAAATTTCATGCTTGGTGATGTAGCTGCACGTCTTAGCATGCCTCACATGTCTTGAAAAAATACTCATACATCCAACATCACAGTAAAGTTGCAAGCTCAGACATCACAAGCACCTCTTAGGGACTGTTTGGTTGGAGGGTTTATCTCGTGGAAGATGATCCTTTTTTTGGAAAGGTTATCTGATGGGTAATCTTTTTGTTTGTTTTTGTATTTGGATGGTGGGTTTGTTGTTGGGAGGGCTTGTTGTGATATGATTTTGTTTGAGTTTGAAAAAATGACTAGATGTTGATTCTGTTGTAATCTTTAGATGATAAGATGTGATTGTATAATATTTTTTTTATTGACGTAGAGAGAAAGAAAAGAAAGGAGGGGGTGAGGAATTATTTTTGGATTAAAATAAATAAATAAATATGGTGGAGAAAATTATACTGACGTGATTGGAAAAGAGAGAGATGGAGAGCAGGCCCTGCTGGAGTGGATGAGGGGTGAAGAAATGGCTTTTGCAAGGTAAGTTGGCTGTAAACTTGGAGGTTTTGGAAGGAAATCTTGATTTTACAAGGGTTTCCTTGCAAGTGAACAGACCCTTGTTATGAAACCTAGGATCACATATTCGATATGTTTGTTAATGTGTGGTCGACATTCTTTGAGAACTACCTTCCTTCCATTTTCCTTAAGTGGGGCCATTATGCAATCTCGCAAGTAAAAGTTACGGGGGGTGATATTCTCCTAAAGTTCTCTATATGGAACCAAAAACGATAATAGACCCTAATTTCTCATTTGTCCATGTAGCTCCCAAATAACATGCACTCAGTTCGGCTTTACAAACCTAAAGGCACATATTCTTGAGGCATATGCTGCTCGAACAAAAAAAAAGGGGTAGACGATACCCTGCCATCATTTCCATTTCACCGTAGAGGTCTCCCGTAAAAAAAAGAAGTTTTGGATAACATACTGGGTGTTGAGATCTTGGTTCTAAGCAATTCTAGACTGTTATCAGTGAGCTGTAGGTCAAGATCCTTAGTATTAGGAATCATTGATTAACGTGACCACTCGCCTTATGCTGACGGGGATCCGGAAGCATCTTGAGAGATTGATGTGTAGATTCTTATGGGGATCCGGAGTGTTGGGCTGATGGAATCTGGTGCCCAATTTTCTCCGCTAATCTCTTCGACCAGAGATTTGAGGAGTTCTTGGCCATGCTCGAGGCCGTGCGGGAGGTGGGGCCTCCTTGTGGGGGGCGGGACCACTGGTGTTGGCGGGAGGGGCCGTTCTCGGTCAGGGGGCCTATGGTGCCATCTCCAGGCCGCCGCCGGCTAACTCGGAGCTGCTACTTAGGGATTGTGCAACTATCTGGGCTCTCAGGCTTCCTGAGAGTATTGGTGTCTTCCTTTGGCTGCTCAGGAGAAAGAGGCTCATGACGCGAGATCGATGCGTCAGGCTTCTTGGCGTTAGTTCGGACAGGTGCATGATTTGTAATGCTGCGATCAAATTGGTGGAGCATCTTTTTTTCTCATGCCCCATGGTCTCTCAAATATGGCAGGGGATGTGCTCAGCATGGTGTCGCAACGACGACTTTCAAGCCTTCTGGAACTCGATCCACGCAAATCTGAACAGACCTAAGAGGGAGCGACTTTATCCCATGGCCATTCTATGGGCGGTGTGGCGGGGGAGAAATGATTTGCTGTTCTCGGGTCAGCGATTTTACAAAGAAAACTTGGAGTTTTTTGCTAAACGCATGGTTGAAGATTGGGTGTTGTAGCATTTTGGTTGTAGTGCGTGTTCTGTTTTCCTCCTGGTTTTTTTATAATTTTTGAATAAATAATCATGGGGTGGACACCATCGAGTGTTTCCCCCTACCTTTTAGACTTAAAAAAAGATTCTTATGGGGCAAAGACGGTCAGGAGGTTGGTGGTATGCATCTTGTGGAATGGGACGTGGTTACTCTGCCTAAAGGCGAAGGCAGTCTTGGTGTCCGAAGGTTGAATGCGATGAACGAATCCCTGTTATTAAAGTGGGTGAGCAGACTTTGGGGTTGCAGTGACGATCTGTGTTGCACCCTTGTTCGCCGGATCTATCGTATTAACGGTACATTGCCTCTGAATTGTCACTGTGGTTTGTCGCCTTCACCTTTCTAGAAAAGGATTATGGGGACTCTTCCCCGTTTCCATACTCTCTTTAGACCGGTTGTTGGTAACGGGGAATCCTTCGCTTTCTGGACGGATGACTGGACGGATCTGGGCCTTTTTGTTCACGCTTTTCTCGACTTTTTGCATTGGCGACTGATCGTGAGGCGAACGTTGCTACATGCTGGTCGGATGGAAACTGGATGCCATTGTTCTCTTCAAACTTCTCCGATCAGTGCCTCGAAGAGTTTCTCGATTTGTTGGACTCCTTGTGGGATATCAGGGGCCCGTGGGGAACATGGATCATTGGGTATGGCGTGGGGGCCCTTCTTTGTCAAGAAGGCCTATGGCGTGATTTGCAGGCCGCCTGCCTCGAGCTCTGAGGAACTGATTAGAGATTATAAGTTCTTTTGGGGGACAGGAGGCAAAGGCTGATGACGAGGGACCGTTGCGCTATGCTCCTGGGGAATGTCTCCGATAGGTGCGTCCTGTGTGAGGCTGAGATTGAATCTTTGGATCATCTTTTCTTTCGTTGCCAGAAGACGACACTATTTGGATTGAAAGCGGTCTCGAGTGGGTCTGTACGGCGAACATGACATCTTTTTTTAACTCCTTAGTGGCCGGCAGACATCGTCCCCATCGGGCTCTATTTCAACCGGTGGCTGTTGTCTGGGTTGTTTGGCTGGCAAGGAATGCACTTCTCTTCTCTGGGCAAAGATTCTACAAGGAAAATGTTATGGTGCATTCTACAAGTTTTGTGGAGGAATGTGTTATGTAGTATCGAAATTTGTACTTGTTTCTTATTTTTAATTAGCAATAATTTTTGGGGCGGACACCTCTGAGTGTTACCCCCTCTTTTGACTTAAAAAAATGATTAACGTGGCGAAAGTTGATATAGAGGTTTCAACTTGATGGTTTTCTATTTTCATCAAAGTTGTTGCGATCATTCTCTGATGCAGCGTGACCCCAAATTATGGGGCCACATTTATTTAATTAAATAATTATCAATTTTATTTACGTTTTTAGCGGTCATATTGGTCTAATTAAATAATTGAGATCGCCTGCGATCTCAACGTTTATTTCGTAGACTTTATTTGCAATTTTGAGTCCATTAATTAATTAGAGTCTAATTAGAATAATTAGAGGTCAATTAGGATCAAATTAGTTGTTAATTTGATTTGTTTACTATTTTTGTAAACCCTCTCTCCTATATAAAGAGAGGGTAGTCCATCAGTTTTAGTCGGTCCATGATGAATTGAAATTTGAGTTGATCTCATTTTATCCCCTCTCCTTCTCTTCTCCCTCCACGCGATCTCCGCGGTTCTCCTCCTTCAACCCCTCGTTACCGACGAGTCTTTCTTCTTCTCAACCTCTCCTTTTCTCCACCAATTATCCACCGTTCAATTTAGCTAATTTTATCGTCGACGCCGAAAGCCGTTTGCATCAATTGGTATCAGAGCATGGCTTACAGATCGTCCCCACGATCTGTCGATCCATACAAAAGTTCACGCAATCATCATGCAACGAAGGGCCATCGTTCATCGGAACGAAAACAACGATTCAACGAAGCTTACGACAAGGGGGTGATGGGCCTACTATTTGATTTACAGTCCAAATGTCAAGATCTCCATTCCAAATGTCGAGATATGGTGGCTAATTTCGAGACTCTTATCGCGGCCAAATCAACATCTTCCACTACCGAAGCCGCTGCCCAGATCTGTGACGAAGACCCCGCGGATAAAGAAGGCCAAAATGTCGAGTTCGTTGCAATAACGGTTGCTGTCCCAGCGATTTCAGAACCAACGCCGTTGCCGGAATCGGCCCCGCGGCCCCCTCCGACCACCCCGGCGCCGTCCCCACCACCCCAGGTAATTCCCCCTTCCCTCCTCACCCGGCCGAACCCCCCCCAGCTGCTGATCACCCTCCCTCTCGCCTCCTTTTTCCCTTCCGCACCAACCCATCTCGCCGTCTTCTATTCCCCTCCCACCTGCGCCTCTACCACCCGACCCCACCTACCCCGCCACCCCTCGTGCGCCAGGCCCACTCTCCTACAGCCGCCCCACCCAGCGCCGAGACCCCCCATCCGCACCGCGCGCGGTCGCGCGTACCAACCCTTCGCCCCGTGGTCGCCGCCCCCTCGTCACCCAGGTCACCGGCTCGCGGCCACCGCCAGACCACTGGAGGTCGCTAGCTCGGCCCCCCTCCACCGCCACGGCACCGCCCGCCGGCTCCAGCGAGGAGTCCCGCACGATTCCCCTCAGGCCCGCGCGCACAGGCCCGCCGCCCCGAGCCCCCACCTGCGTCGTCCGGGTCAGCGCCGCCCTTGGGCTCCGAAGTCACGACGCCACTTGCGGAAGAGAGCAGACCTAACGGGCTTTTCAAGACCCGAATCCCTAAGATTAAGGGATTGGGAAACCACTTGGAAGAATTGCGAAGTGAAAATTCTCAAAATCCATAATTGCAGGAAGACCCAATGCCCTAGGAATATGAGGAAATGTGAAAGGGTACGAAAATTACAGAGACGCCCCCAAATTGAAGAAAATTACAAACGTAATAATGAAGGTGATCCCATGGGAGGAAAATTGACGTCCAATTCGAGGATGATTTTTCCAACAATCCACCTACATCACGCAATTCGTCAGGAGCCGAATTTTTAAAGCGGTGGAGAGTTGATGCAGCGTGACCCCAAATTATGGGGCCACATTTATTTAATTAAATAATTATCAATTTTATTTACGTTTTTAGCGGTCATATTGGTCTAATTAAATAATTGAGATCGCCTGCGATCTCAACGTTTATTTCGTAGACTTTATTTGCAATTTTGAGTCCATTAATTAATTAGAGTCTAATTAGAATAATTAGAGGTCAATTAGGATCAAATTAGTTGTTAATTTGATTTGTTTACTATTTTTGTAAACCCTCTCTCCTATATAAAGAGAGGGTAGTCCATCAGTTTTAGTCGGTCCATGATGAATTGAAATTTGAGTTGATCTCATTTTATCCCCTCTCCTTCTCTTCTCCCTCCACGCGATCTCCGCGGTTCTCCTCCTTCAACCCCTCGTTACCGACGAGTCTTTCTTCTTCTCAACCTCTCCTTTTCTCCACCAATTATCCACCGTTCAATTTAGCTAATTTTATCGTCGACGCCGGAAGCCGTTTGCATCATTCTCTCTCTCCAATGTCAAGGGGATGCCCAGGAACATGTACGACCAACTGCCTCTGATGTGGGTGTCTGTGAGGGTGTGCAATTGTTCGCATGCTTTGAATTTATAGAGATCCTAGTAGCTGGATCGTGATTTAGGGAGTAGTTGATTGAGCTGTGGAATGTTTGGGTTTGGGCGGGCTTTACAACACAATGCCTTGTAAACAACCTTGCTCAACTTAGATGCGTTTTAATGATTATTTGAAGTTAATCATGCGGCAACACCATTAATGGAGACAATACATGCATGAGATTGCCATGCTTAGCCAGGTTGAGAGCTCCATGCTTCTATGTTCGGATGGGATTGAACATAGATGAAAATATCCATGTTAATGGAGGTGGAGGATAAGAAGAAGGAGGCTGAATGCATGGAATCAGTTGAGGGGCGCATTAACACGAGGGATGCCATTGCAACATTTTTCTACTCCTTGATTATTGGGAGGATGAGAAGTCATCGCATTGATGATGTGTGGTTAATGGTTCTCTGGCCCTTTGTTGGAGAGTTTTTATGCGATGTTATCGTTTCTCAATTTTTTTATTTCTCGTGTCTATTTCATGTTATTTAACCCTCAGAGTTTCTCTCTTCTATATAAGAGAACTCTGGGGCTCTATGAATAAACTTAAAGTATTCGTTTCTCAACATGGTATAGGAGCAACGATCCTATACTGAAGCCTTGAGCCAAAAACCCTAACCCTACATTCAACACCTCCTCCCTCCGTGCGCCTCCATCCCCTTTCTCTGCGCGTCGCCATCTTGGTCAGCCCGTAGCGCCACCATCAAGCGGCACAGTCGCTGCCTAGTGGCTACAACGGTGGAGGCGTTGCCCAACGCCCCCAGTGCCACCGCACAACGGTTCAACAATCGATCAACGGCTCCAGCATCGTTGCACTGCAGTCCAGGTGCTGCCGATGGGGCCCACCACCGCGCACAACAACCTTGCGCCGCATAGAGGTGCCTCTTGTGCCACCAAGACCGGAAACGTGGTTTGTTGGACTGCTTTCAAGATTTATGGTCTGATTTATCTTTCTTTTATCAAAATCAGACCACGTTTCATTGACTTATGGTTGTAGTACGAGTCTAAAGTCACAACCACATTGTTTTATGTCCATTTAGACGCATCACAAGTCGTCTAAGATACCAATAATTGTTCATGATATTAGAAAGTGGAGTTGATATGCCATCCATGGGTGCTTTCAAGGGTCCCGCTTGTATTGTCAGGATGGATTGTACCAACTATGAGCTATGGGCAATGCAGTTTATGAATCTAATGTAGTGCCATGACAAAAAGTATATTCTGATGCAAGATGAGCCGATGGGCAAGGCTGGGACCAACGCCTCATGGGAGGTTGATAATACATATGTCATGGTGTGACTATTTGGTACAGTTTCCATGGAAATAACCAACGACATTCTTAGTCAACTCACAACAAAAGCAATGTGGGACATTCTCGTAGGGATATACTCTCAGGCCAAGAATGAGTCGAAGATACCACAACTTCAACACGATATCTTCCCAACCAAACAGGGCGATCGTCCTCTTCACATCTTGTATACTTCTCTGAGGGGTATGTTCGAGCGACTTCATAGCTACATATCTCTGACGGTCGCTCCAGAGCAACACAAGGACTATCTCCATCATGACTGGTGTTTTTCTGGCTGCCCTCAACCCATAATATGACTCGACTCGGTCGCAACTCCTCACCGATGCTACCATACCTCCTATGGAGGAAGCCTACCGCAGACTGAGTCGATTAAATATCTCCTCTCCCACACCCTCCTAGACTTCGTCGGCCATGGTTGCATCACGTGGTAGAGGTGGATGAGGTGGATCTACTCCTTTCAGAGGAAGTGGCATGTGCGATAGAGGTGGTTCTCGCCCTCGATAGACATGTTCATATTCCCATCGTTCAAGGTATTCCATACTGTGGTTTCTTCTCTCCATCGTTGTCACCCGTGACTGGCCCTTGTCCCAGCCTGATGTGACTCATGCCTTCCTCTATGGTGATCTTCACGAGGAAGTCTACATGCAGCAACCACCTGGGTTTGCTGCTGAGGGGGAGTCTCAGAAGGCGTGCAAACTTCATAAGGCGATCTATGGCCTTAAGCAGAGTTCGAGAGCATGGTTTCAGAAGCTCTTAGTTGTGATAGAATAGAAGGGGTTCATGAGATCTACTGCAGACCACTCCTTGTTTGTTCAGAGATCCCAGAAGGGCATTGTGGCCATAGTGGTATACGTAGATGTCATCATCGTTACATGGAATAATGCACATAGGATTCATGCGACTAAGGCTTTCCTGGGTCACAATTTATGATCAAGTATCTTGACAGCCTACACTACTTCCATGGACTGGAGTTCGCCAGGAACCAGGGAGGTCTTGTAATGACCTAGAGGAAATATGTTATAGATCTCCTATCAGAGATAGGTATGACAGATTGCAAGCCATCCACTACTCCCATGGACCCTAGTATGAAGTTCTATGATGTTGACACTGATGAGTTGCCAAGAGGAGATATAAGGAGTTAGTTGGGAAGCTGCTATATGTGACCATCACTAGGCCAGACATATCCTTGCAGTAAGAAAAGTGAGTCAGTTTCATATAGCAGCCAAGACAGACACATATGGATGCAGTCCATATGATTTTGAGGTATCTAAAGACCCCGCCTTATACTGGCATGTTGTTTAGCAGGGGCACATCCCTAGCTGTTACAACCTATGCAGATGCAGACTACGTAGGATGCCCCAATGACAGGAAGCCAACTTCCGGATTTGCAGTATTTGTAGGAAATTCATTATTATCATGGAAGAGAAAGAAACTGACAGTTGTCGCCTGATCGAGTACTGAATTTAAGTACAAAGCTATGGCACAAGACAACACAGAGATGATGCGAGTTATATCAGTTCTGACTGATCTAGCCATTGAGGTACCTCTTCCTATGCACCTCCAATGTGACAACCAGACTGCACTATTCATTTCCAATAATCCAACCTTCCATGAACGAACTGAGCATATCGAGGTAGAATGCCATTACGTCCGAGATATGATCCAGAAGGGCTTGATTTCTACATCTCATGTCAGTTCCTGTGAGCAGACAACAAACGTGCTCACCAAGGCCCTTGTCAGAAGACCCGTTCAGAGATGCTGTTCTAAGTTGAACCTTATCGACATCTATGCACCAACTTGGGGGGGGAGTGTTGGAGGGTTTTTATGTTATGTTATTGTTTCTCAGTTTTTTATTTCTTGTCTATCTCATGTAATTGCCCATTAGGATTTCTCTTACTCATTAAGATTTCTCTCTTCTATATACGAGAATCCTTGAGATCTATGAATAAACACAAAGTATTCGTGGCGCTTGAATCTTTGCTTGAGGTGCTTGAGGAAAGGGATAGACATGGTTAATCCAAACCAGGTGGAGGGTTTGACCCATTATTTTTGGAGGATGTGTGTGTGTCTCTAAATGACCTAATTGAGAACGGTTCTCTAGTTTCAAACATGTTCTCTTTTTTTTTCAAGGAATTTTAGGAGGTTGCGTTAGGGTGCATTACACATTATGGAAAGGGAAAAAGAGTCAATTGTATTCCATTGAGACCCTAAGGCTCTCTTATATAGGAGAAAAATCTTAAGGGAAAATTATATAAAGTAGACAGAACAATAAGTAAATATAAATAAAGAACAACAAAAAAAATCTATCTCAACACCACCCTCAAGCTGGAGCATATATGTCAATAATGCTCAACTTGGAACAACAATGATGGAATGGACTTCTAGCAAGTGCCTTTGTGAATATATATGCAGGCTGATCTCCTGATGTAACATGAGAAGTGGAGATAAATCCCTTTTGAATCATATCTCGAGTGTAGTGACAATAGGGCTAGTTATCGAGCCCAAAGAGCCGAGCCAGGCCCTGGTTCGCGCTTGATAAGCCCAGCTAGGCTCGAGCTCATTGAGCGCCAGCCCCTTATTGAGCCCAAGCCCCTTATCGAGCCTGATCTGAGCTCAAGTCAAGTCAGGATCGTTAAGAAAAATATGCATTTTTTGGTACATGTGTGTTTCCTAGGCTCGAACCTGCAACCTCTTCTTTGAATACTGTCTTCCTTACCAGTAGGCCACTAGCTGAGTTACATTTCAAAAGCTAAATTATATTATATATTGCAACCTTCTATTAATAAAAAATACTAATTTGCTAACTATAATCTAGAAAAACATGACTATAGTTGTAGTTGTCTGTTCACTAGAAAAACATAATACTGGCTCGACATGTTAGTGGATAATATATACTATCGAATACGTTCCTATTTAAAGACGTATATTTTTTTTTGAATCCAAATCAGTGGCATCCCAAGTTGGGACCCACCACCAGTGTATATATATATATATATAAACTTCTAGAATACATAAATTACATTGAGTCACATTCCAATATATAGATAGAGCTCTAGTTACATTTTCTGAGTAGACCCCCCCCCCCTAAAAAATGACCTTGTTCCTCGCCCACCAGATTGCCATATCAACGCGGATGGGTATGCATAGTCCTCGTGACCACACAGACACCGATCTGATATCCCTCCAAAAGCTTGAGCTATCCCTCCCATCTAGCCAAGATAAGTTCGCCATGTTCCACACCTGAGCTGAGGATGTGTACAAGAAGAAAAAATGGTTCACCTCCTCAAATATCATACCATATTTGTTGCATGCCATGTCCCCCGGTCCCATCAGCTGGCCCTTGCGCTCCTTGGTGAAGATCTTGCCAATCCTGAGCAACCATAAGAAAATCTTGATACGGTTTGGCACCTAGCTTCTCCAAATCATCCGCAAATCCACTCCGACCAGCTCCTCTACCTCTCCCACTTCCTCTACAAAGTAACAATAGACCTTCTTAACAAAGAATCTACCGTCTCCCCAAACATAATGATCCTTTCCACTCGACGGGCCCTCCAACAATGCTAAATCCGCCTGCAGTTCCAAGAAATCCTCTACCGTCTTGTGTCCGACAGCTGCGAAGTCAAAATCGGAGACCATGCCCCCCGCTCTCGAACCTTGTGCCCACCACATCCTTATCTGCTACTAAATGCAATAATCGTGGATATCGCACCCCAACATCGCCTCCCCCGACCAATTATCCTACAAGAACCAAAAGATAGCTCCGTCCCCAATCACCAATCTCAACTGATTGACCATCTCTGGAAGCACCTATGAAATACCCTTCCACAAAGATTACAGTAGTTGCCCTACGACCACCTCCAACAACGTAGATATCCCATAAATTTTCCTCATCAACCTTCAAACCTTCCTTTCAGTCCGGTCCAGCCTCCTCATGCTAGTGCCTCTACTATTCCCACTGGACCAATCTCATCATACTTGTGGTATCTTTGATTTGGCCACCTTCCTTTACAGAAGCTGTCTCATGTCGTCCCGCAGATTTCTCCACGATCTTCCTTTCAGTGAGGCTGCCAGATTGGGAAGCATCACTACTCATTTTTTCTTGGTCATCAGGATCGTAACAATACTCGGTTATTTGAGCTTGTTCACTTAGATACTTGGGGTCCTAATCATGTTTCTGATCATAAGGGACATCGTTTTTATCTTGTAGTTGTGGATGACTACTCTAGACGTTCTTGGATCTTTCTGTTGAAAAACAAGTCTGGAGATGTATTTGTCATTAAATCCCTTATTAATAAAATAAAAAAACATTTTCTCTGCACCTACCAAGTTTTTACGCCCTCACAATGCTTTAGAATTTTGCATATTACAACTGTTTGAGTTCCTCAGATATCTATGCATTCATTGCATTGTACTCCATACATCGTGTGCCTACGCATCCCAGCAGAACGGTGTTGTCGAACACAAACACCGTCTTCTACTTAATGGGACATGGACCCTTTTGATCCAGAGCTGTATTCATTACTCTTCGTGGGGTGATGCGGTTCTCATTTCTTGCTATTTGATGAACCACATGCCACCTTCTGTTTTAGGATAAAATGTCCCTTTCTCAATCGTGTTTCCTGAAAAGAACATCTTCTCCCTTACACTCCGAGTGTTTGGCTGTGTTGTCTTTGTTCACAATCCGATGTCTGGTCATGACAAGCTTCCCCTCGAGCTGTTAAGTGCCTTTGTAGGCTACTCTCGTATCCAGAAGGGATACCATTGTTTTGATTTTCTTTGTTGAAAATACTTTGTCAGTACCGATGCCACCTTTTTAAGTATGTTATGTATTTCTTTTCTACAAGTGTTAGGTTGACTCCCCAACTCATGTGAGGAGGTATACATTCCTCCTCCTCCTCCTATGCTTGCACCATATCACCCCCTCCTCCTTGACTACCACCTCCAGTACCTACACCTGCTCCTGTGACTACCCCTAAATCGTCACCCAATATCGTGACTCGATTTTTGCCTCATGTGTTTACTCGTAGGTCTCACATTGTTCCCTTCTGCTCATGGGCCTTTTCCATCATCATGCATGCCCCATGTATGTAATGAGCACTTTGTTTGTACTGATGGGACTACTGAGTTGTTTATGCAACAAGACTCTTTACAGGATGAGCATGTCATCTCCAAGGAGGGTAGTTTACAAGTTTAGGAGATGACAAATGATCTAGATGTGTCTATTGCTCTACTGAAGCAGATACGTCCCCGTACTACATATCCTCTTGTAGCCCATGTTTCCTTGGACTGACTCTCTGAGGACTTCAGGAGATTTGTTGCGCTATCAGCCGTGGAGATACCACAGACATATCATGAGGCCATACATGACAATCAGTGGCGTCTTGCCATGGAAGAGGAGATGGTCATGCTTATAGTTGTGTGGCACTTGGAGCATTGTTATAGCTCCCTACAAGAGCATCTGTTGTTGGTTGTAAGTGGGTGTTTACAGCGAAGCACCGAGCAGATAACAACATTGATCACTATAAGGAGAGACTTGTGGCACGTGAATTCATCCAGACATATGGGGTGGACCATAAGGATACCTTCTCTCCAATGGCTAGGCATTCTACTATGCGTATTCTACTTTCTGTTGCAGTGACACACTGACACATGATTGACCCCTATATCAGCTTGATGTGAAGAACGTGTTTCTTTATGGTGACCTACAGGATGAGGTCTACATACAACAACCACCTAGGTTCGCTGCTGAGGGGGAGTGTCAGAAGGTTTGCAGGCTTCACAAGGCAATCTATGACCTCAAGCATAGTCCAAGATCATGGTTCCAGAAGATCTCGGATCTGATAGAGTAACATGGTTTCGTAAGATTGGCTACTGATTATTTACTGTTTATTCAGAGGTCCAAAGAGGTACAATTGTCATACTTGTGTATATTGATGATATCATTGTTATAGTGGATGATGAACTGGGCATCCAAGCTACTAAGAATTGCCTAGATCAGTAATTTGTAACCAAGGACCTTGACAGTCAACGTTACTTCCTTGGATTGAAGTTTGTCAAGAACCAGCGAGGTCTTGCGATGACCCAAAGGAAGTACGTTATAGATCTTCTCTCTGAGATAGGCGAGGTAGGTTGCACGCATGTCACTACTCCTATGAGCATGAAGCTGTATGATGATGACACTGAGGAGGTAGACAAGAGGAGGTACATGGAGCTCGTATACGTTACCATCACCATGCCATATACATCCTTTACAGTAAGCAAAGTGAGTCAGTTCATGGAGCAACCTAGACATGTACACATGGATGCAGTCCGTATGATTTTGAGTTATCGAAAGACCTCATTTGGCACTGGTCTTCTATTTAGCAGAGGTATATCCCTTACCGTTACAGCTTGTGCAGATGCAGATTATGCAGGTTGTCCCAATGGTAGGAAGTCAACATCTGATTTTGCAGTTTTTATACTTTATAGGGAGTTCCTTGGTGTCATGGAAGAGCAAGAAACAAACAGTTGTCACCAGATCCAATGCAGAGTCGGAGTTTATAGCCATGGCTTTGTTTAATACAGAGATGATGTGGGTTAGATCGGTTTTTATTGACCTAGCAATTGAGCTACCTCTTCCCATGTGCCTCCAATGCGACAACCAGGCTGCTCTCTTCATTGCCAATAACTTAGCCTTCCGTGAGAGAACCAAGCATATCGAGGTAAACTGTCACTATACTCGAGATATGATTTAGATGGGCTTCATCTCCACCACTTATATTAGTTAAGGAGATCAGACAGCAAATGTGCTCACCAAGGCCCTAACCAGAGGGCCTTTCCAGAGATGATGTTCCAAGCTGAGCATGATTAATATCTATGCTCCAGCTTGAAGGGGAGTGTTGAGATATTTGTTATTTCTACGCTTCTTTTGTATTATCTATTCTCTCAATCTTCTTTATTTTATTTGCCCAACGGGTATCTCCTCTATATAAGAGAACCTTAGGACCTCATGAATAAGCAACTTATTATTTTTCCCAACAAATGTAAATTACGAGAGAACCACATCCGACTGGGAAAACCATGGAGTCAAAATGGAAAGGTTTAGTCGAATTATATTCCATTGCAGGGAAGCAATTATAGTCCATTGCAGGAAAGGATGAGCCCATATAGGAAAAAGGCTCAGGTTTGATTATGCAAGAATGTATGAACAAAAAAGGAGTAATTTTATTTTTTTCGTAGTAGCCCTTGAATTAGTTAAATATATGGCAACGGAATGGATTGTATCCAGGATAACAAAGAACTTCCATTTAACACTTCATTCGGCAAGCATATTAGTTCAGGATGCTGCCTTGGACACATTTTGAGGATGCTTCTTCTTTAGTGTGAAGTGGCCAATCTCTTATATACAGATAAGAATGTCAAAAGCAGCATCTCAGGTACTTATTATCTGTGCCTTGTATTATAGTCAATCATTTTCCATATACCATATTGATCATCTGCTTACATTTTTAAATGTTTTATGAATAGTTGTATCGAAAATATCTGGTCGAAATCGAAATTCGACCGAAATGGTCGAAATGACCGAAATATGAGGGCCCTAATACAAAAGAAATATCGATGACCAAAATTTCGATCAAATTTCGATCGAAATTCCGTTTCAGTCGTCACCGAAATGGTGATCGGAACCGACATTTAAGGCCTTGCTTGTTTCATGCTTAATTTAAAACATGGCTATTGTTCTCAATGATATATAAATAAGTTAAATAACTTTGTAGCTGTGCTACAAAGCTCGATGCCTGATGATGTAATGGCCAGTATACCTTCGATCCTGAAATTTCAAACATATTGAAGAAGTAAGAATGACGTAAGCATCTTGGAGTGTTTATAGTTTAATTGAAGTATCATGGACAAGGAGGGTTTTTTTGTGATATTGAACGAGGGTGATGGAGTTCAATATCACGATGTCTTCTATTCTCCCTTTCAAATATAATGTAGCAGGTGCAACTGGCAATGTATTGAGATGGATTTCCTTGGTTTCCTCTCCCTGAGAAATTGAATGCCTGAATCGAAATGGGTGGCACTGCTCTTCGTTACTGTGTTACTCTACTGGAAATCATCTTTTAAGTCTGTTCGGTGTACATTTGTCTAATTGCATTTATGATGAACTTTTTTCTCCTCTGTCTCAAAAATAGTTAATTAAGGTGTGATCTTAGTAGTAACACTTGGTAGCTTTACTGACATTGGGAAATTATGACGTGAAAGTATGCTGCATTGGATTAGAATTATGAAGCTTTAACCTTTTATACTGTTCTCTGCAGGCATTTGGGGATGTGATGGATCAATATTTGGATATATCAAACTGATCAAACAAAGCAAACCTTGACGGAGAGACCTTTTGCTCATGTGAACGACAGCATGCCCTCGATCACTGGAACATGCAACTAACCTGTTCCTGCCAGCTAAAAGATATCAGTTTCTTTCATATATTGTAAATTTATATTTGGCAAATATAGCACTGTATTTAAACGCAGTTTAAAGTTTAAAGTCAATTTCAGAGATAATTACATATTTCCTCCTAGGAAATTTTGTTCCCCATATTTAAAAAAAGGAAATAACAACTTTGATTATTCTGCCACTTTTGATGATCTGCTACTTTCACTCTGGCAATTGAACACCATTCTTTAGGATCTTCGGGGTTTGTGCATTTTCCCTTACCTTGGATCTCGGTTTCAGATGCATCATGAGACAATAGAATGTGAAGTCCATAAAGAATAATGGATCCCAGGACCACCAACCCTGTCGATTTTGGGAATCAAAAACAGTGAAACTCATCAAGCTTTTCTCGCATGACAGTTCTTTTAGGACATGATATCCCTAAAGATGTATGCATGCAGCGGGGAGAAAAACTTACTGCAACATCCGTTATTTTCCAACCCTTTGAGGACCACCAGCCATCTGGGAAGATTTCTCACCTTTCTTGTTTGGTTTAGTCAGCCTTATTGTACTTACACTGGCTGTTCATCTGTTCATCCACTCCTTCCTTTACTGTAAGTCTACCATGCTGATGGTGGTGATGGATTGTATATTCTTTCTACCATTCTATAAAATTGGCAATCCTGTTGTTTTGTTACATTTATGTGTATAAACTGAGTGTTTTACCATATAATAATTATTTGGTGTCCACTCAATGTTATGTCAAGTCAGATTTTTGATTGATTTGTGCCATACTATGTATTTGAACAGCTTAGTGCTGAATGGCGACACTGTAAAAAGATGACCATTTTTAGTAACTTCTATCCATGTCTATATTGATTTTTCCTTTCACAAAGAAGATATAACTTTACTGATCTGTGGTTTCCGAAAGTGTGGTGCTTGATTATACTAGTTATGCTGGATGGATGTTCTAGGACTGTGATTACATGATAATTCTATTTTCTTCTTTGTTTACATGCTTCTTACTGGTTTGAAGGAGGTGTTGCCAAGATTCCCAGGTTGGAAGCCCTAGACCAGCACTGAGCTTTTGGTTGTCCGCTTGTGCAAGAAAAATAAAGAAGACAGATAAAAGAGGAAGGGAAAGCAAAGGGTGGAGGCAGTCCTTTTTATGAGGCAAATGGTATGTATTTCTCTCTCCTATCCCCTCTTGCATCTCACTTGCACATTCCCTCTACTTTCTCAAAAGGCTAATTGGGGTATATCCCAATATACCAGAAGACCCCACTACCAAAACCTTCCCAGTACCTAATCAAAAAATAAAAGCAAATCAATTAATATCCTCCTACTCTGTTCTTAGTCTTACTCCACCTCTTTTTAGCTCCCCAACTTCCTAAGGAATATTCTTAATTACAATTGTGCTTTTTTTTGGGTGTGTTTTCCCTTCTTTATGTAAAGCCTAGATAAGCCTCGGAACCATGTGGTGTGGGCTCATCCCTACTTGCCCTAAACAGTGAGCTTTGCCACCCCCCGTCTTAGAAAAGCCCTGAGGGCTCTAGCACTTCTTTTCTTTCTAGGACATTCAACCTAAACAAATTAATCACTTCATATTGGAAGAAATTCATCCCAAAACATCAAAAAGTGTGTTTTTTTAATTGATTTTTTGATTTGTTGACAATTTGACATCTTATTTCACATCAAGGGGTTTCTTACTTCTTGATCGTGATCGTGTCGAGCATATATCCTTAAAAAATTATGAATTGAGGTGACTGCCCATGTTTAGATCTCTGCACATCAGAGAAAAATATGTGAATGTGTTCGGCATCCTTTTACACCATGATTAACCCTCATTTTGGTCTTTTTTCTTCTTTTCTTGAAGAATTTGTAACATGTTTAGACTTTTTACAGGATCATCTAACGATTTGTTTCGACTGTAAGGTCACTATTTTTGTTGATATGGATTCCTTTAATCTCCTGTGCATTTCATCCTTACCCATCTAATTGCTACAATAGCAGATGCTTTGTTGGGCACCAAATTTATGACCCCATCTTGATGAGCCCCTTCTTTTTTCTGTCTGGAGTGTTCTTTCCACTGGTTCTGCACAGCTTCTCAGAGTTGAATCCAAAGATGGGATCATGTTGACCTTTTTTAAGGATATGATGTAGTAAGCTTTCTGTCCTTATTCAAAATTCTCAGTTGGGTTTGGGTGTTCTTTTGCAAAAGCTTATCAAGTTTATCAAGACAGCATTTAGATGTGGCTGAATATTAGATGCTGCTGATGGATTCTTTTTAGGGTTTGATATTGTCTTTGGTGAGTGTATCCTCTAGCTCGAAGTAGCCCTCGCAGAAAACTTCGCTGTTACTTTTTCGGTTTTTGTGATGATGGCATACCTCCGGTTTTCAATCGAGTTGATGTTCATGGCAGGGTTGGCTGGATCCAAGGCGGGGTTTTGAGAGACTGTGAAATGCCCAAAGTGGTGGCATCTGTGGTGCCATCCATTCTTCTTTGGAGGTGTTTTGAATTTTCAGGCTATATCCTAGTGCCCTACTAGTTAATAATGACCTAAAAATCCAAGTTATCTTCCATTCAAGTAGGGTGAAGTGAGCAAGCATAGTTTGTTTCTATTTTGTTTTTCCATATGTAACATGTCGATCTTCGTAGGGATTAGGTTTTATCTGTACATAATCATGAGGTTGCCGGTTGGAATCGTAGAGTTATTCTCCTATAAGCTATGGTACAAGATCGTGCACAATGAAATACAAGATCACTCTTCCACAATTGCCTAGGGGGAGCTTCACGTATTGGCTTGCTATTTGTACTTACGATCGATCTCATTTTGATTGAGTTAACCATTGACGTGAATATTCCAATGCTTAGTTTGGTTGTAGGTTACCCAAAGGTTGACTAAAATCTTAGGAATTCATTGACTGATATGTTTCCCAAGTCCAATGAGTTAACCAGTCGTCTGCTACGTTAGTCGTACCCGTCAACTACTTTGTATCCTACTGCTTCCTAAGTCCCTAGATTTCAAATTTGTGCAAAACTATCTTCTTTAGTTTCCCAATGGTGACCAAGCTCATGAACTTATTATAGGAAAGGTATACATATAACTAATTTTAAAATGTATCAGTCGACACGATCTACAAATTCATTCTTACACGACTAGCGAAGCATGTGATGTGAGTTAGGCTGAAACCTTATGAAAGACATGCATTGTCCATAAGATCCATTGACCCAGAGATGCTAGGGCTTCCATGGGGGTTGGGAAGATCAACCGTGACAGTGCGAGACTCCTGCTCTCAAAGAGGTATGACTCTTTAGAGGAGGGTCTGAGATGCGGGGTACAAGGTGCTTCATGTATATACACGTGGGGACAACCTAGCAGCAATTCTATCGATGATCAAGATCAAAATACCAAAGTCTAGTTGCACCTTCTAGTGTGGTTTTCCTATTACGCTTTCGAGGCCTTGATTATCAAGCAATAGATAGTTTAAAATCAAACCCGAGTTTTAGGTTAGAGTTATTAACGATGTCACCGTCGTTATGATGTATCGCCAGGTGGACTTTTAGCTAGCGTGCATCGACGATGCTTATGTCGTTCTTATTTGGGCTCCATAAATTGTGATTTAGTGCAAAGTCATACAAGGTGAACTACAATCTTAATTTGTAAAATCACCGAACTAGAAGTCGATCTTTGCACCGCATCAAGATAAACCTAAACTAGACAAGGGCATGGTTTGTAAATGAGAAGAACCCACATTAGATTAGGGCATAATTAATAAATTGATACACCAAAAATATGCAGGAACCAAATGGACTAAACATGGAGGCTAATTTTGGAGTTCAAGTCTAAGGTAAGAAAATTTTCACTTTCTATCAAGGAAAAAAAGGAAAGGTTTATGGGAGATAAATCTAAAAGGTTGAGAGTAATTTTCTTTTGTGGCGGGATTGGTGCAAACACTTTCAGTAGTGCTCGTGTTTGTGTTTTTTTTCTTCAATCCCAACAAGAGAGAGAGAGGGAAATCTAGAGAGAGAAAGAGAGAGCACACTGTCCTTTGCACGAAAATCGACAAAGTGGAGCTCGAAAAGGACTTGAGAGCAATCTGCATGAATTCGTTTCTCCATTTTTTAAATTATATTAGAATTTCTTAAAGTTACTCAAATATTTAGCTAATGGCAGCTGAATATGATCGTTATATCATTTAAAGTTATTGAATAACAGGTCAATTTCCCGTCCGATGAGATTTTTCAAGAGTACGATTATTTTCATCCACATTTCGTTATTTCACATTTATTTGTAACTTTATTTTACCTTATTCTCATTGTTCTTATATATTCAACTGAACAACGAATATACTCTTATTTTTCTTATTCTCCATCTTTATTCATGATTAATCTTGAACCGAACGTCCAACAAATGTATGACAATGTTTTAACATTTTGTAATTTTTAGCAGGATTTCAGAAATGTTCCAAATTTACAGCAGGATTCGAATTTTGATAACATGATTTGCATCATTTTCTACTTGTACGTAAATTTATTAACCTGTTTGAAAATTACAGCATGATTCGTAAATTTATATGGACCTACCAAAAATTTAGATGGTGTTCCAAATCTTGCTATAAATTTTCGAATCATGGAGAAAATTTAGAGTATGTGCAAAATCATGCTATGAAATTATAAATCCTGCTTATATAACCTTCTTGTCATAAGTTAAGAATACATTGCTAAAAGTTTTCTTATCATGAAGTTAGAATATCATGATAAATGATTCTTATTTGATGGTTTTATCTGAATTGACGGTTAAAATTAAATAAGATTTTGAGCAATTTCCCCTATAATATATAATGTACATATTCACTTTTTTTTGAAAATCCTCGACCTTACTTTTCCATGTCAGCAGTTGACATTCTTATCTCACACTCTTTTCCTTTCGTTTTCTTTCTTCTTTGTCCTTTACTATTATTCCTTTTTCCCTGACAATTTGGCAAGTCTTCCGGGATCTCATTTGATATTTTTCCAAAAAAAAACTTGGAGTAAATCACATAAAAGTTCCCAATATTTGAATCATCAATAAAAATGTGACATTTTGATGTAAGAGACTGCAATTTCGCATATAATTGTTACACAAGTGAACGAATAATAACAGAAGTAATATATATATATATATATATATATATATATATCTAACACTAAGAAAATTTATAGTGATGCTTTTTTAAAAGTCATCACTATATAGTCTTAGTGCTAAATATAAAATGACAATGACGATATTATTCATTGTGAAATATTTTTATATATATGACATTATTTACGATTATCATATCTGTTATTATATCATCAATAGAGCTATATATATATATACGTTTATTTGTTGGTATTTTTCAAAATGTTAACTAACCGTCGTTATTTGTAAAATAAATGTTAATTTGTGGACCATTTCTAATGAGATGGCAAAGAATATGACTATAATAATCGTTGCTAATTTCAAGTATAAAAAATTATTTTATCATGAATAATATCTTCATTATCTACTGATGAACATAGTTCAATCCCATCCTCCCCTTAACTAACTCAAAAAAATGAATGAACGTTATTTCACGCTTCACATGAACTATAATTATGATCCAAATTTATGTTTACGAAGATTGAGATGTGGTGATATAAAATTATATTTTTAGATTAACTAATTGATTCCAATGAAATAAAAGTTAGAGATCGTGCAGATAAATCGCTGGAACAAATTGGCGGGTATATTTATTGTGGTATCTTTTACAAATAAATATATAACAATAAATATTATTGTTTTTACAATATTCGTTTCTATACGGCTAGGAATAAATCTCATCACAACGGTTATACATCCATGTTTTTTCTCTTACTCATTGCTAAATTAGCAACGATTTCTACAAATTTTAACAAAAAAAATATAAGGGATAATTATTGTCATATCATCGGAAGATAAGACAACGAATATTCAAATTATACGTTGCAATAGGTCAATTTTGCAGTACAGTTTTGTATTGCACAAAAGTTGTTTGTAACATGGCACGAGATCGCATACTAGAACAAAACTCTTGAATCCATGTGTGTATCTTAGTGTGTGAGTGTGTGTGCACGCATGCTTGTGCTTTCAAGAGTATAAAAATTAGCGATGATTAGTTTAAATCTTGAAAAATAACAACCACTACAAGGAAAACAAGTTGTGCCTACGGAAATATGCCCACGGATATGGGGTTTGTAGCTACAAAATTGGGCTCTGGCAACGATACGTCGTGGCCAGTAGCCGTAGCTACAACTCTCGTCGCGAGAGTTCTCTAGCCACGAATATGCCGTAGCCACTACAAGTGACCACGGAACTTATCGTGGCTACAACTCTTATATGAAGACTTTGATCACGGATTATGTCTACGAGAAACTAGTGGCCATGGAATTATCGTGGCCACAAGTTTCCGTAGCCACATTCCGTGGCCACAACTCATTTTTCTTGTAGTGAACATATAAGATCATTAATTATATGGACCACCATTAATATTTTAGCAATTGATATGACATTCATTGCTAATTTTTAGTGTAAAAATATCATGCTGGAAAGAATACTATTCGTCATTATATATTTAAAAACAGATGATTGGTCGGCAATAAAACTTGCTACCGAATAGCGGTACAATTTCTCGACTTATTACAACAAACTAGCATGGTATCGACGAATTGCAACGACTAAAGAAATTTAATTATGTATTGTTTCTTTTGTAGTGAGCTTTTGGTTGTGACAAACACTACAAGAAAAATGAGTTGTGGCCACGGAATGTGGCTACGGAAATTTGTGGCCACGATAATTCCGTGGCCACTAGTTTCTCGTAGCCACAATCCGTGACCAAAGTCTTCATATAAGAGTTGTGGCCACGTTAAGTTCCGTGGTCACTTGTAGTGGCCACGGCATATTCGTGGCTAGAGAACTCTCGCGACGAGACTTGTAGCTACGGCTACTGGCCACGACATGTCGTGGCCAAAGCCCAATTTTGTGGCCACAATCCTCATATCCGTGGGCATAGTTCCATAGCCACAACTTGTTTTCCTTGTAGTGAAAATAGGACATATTTTAGCTACAAATTCATGAAACAATATGCGCAAAATAATTTTCAGATGCTAGAGCAGTGGCAAGGATTATATTTTTGCTAGAATTCTTTGGCTAATCTACAGTTGGCATTGGATTTAAGATATTATATATTAAATAAAGATTTAGTCAAAATGAGTTTAAACAAGTAGATGGGCCATCAAGAAGAATATGTATATAACTTTTATTTATCCATTACATACCTTTTTAAACGTCTAATTCTATGTATTTTGGTTTTAACTTCTTCAACTTATTTGAACTATGCATTCTCTTTTGGATGTAAAAAAAATTTACGGATACTTTTAGTTTTTTCCAGTAAGACTACCATTTCAAGTTTGAAATGAAACGAATTAAAATTTGAACATTCAGCAATCGAAACAAATCGAATTGAATTCAGCTGACATTAATTACTAGACGACTTAGATATCTATTTCTCTTCTTTAGAAGCCGATGTCATGTTTTCTTTAAAGGTCTCAATACAAAATTATAGATAAAAAATTCCCACATGTGATAGATAGAGCCCTATTACATTACTAATGTAAGAAACAAAATCCACATCAGCCCTAATTTGATGAGTCAGCAATCTCCCCATGCATGGGGATGCAAGGCAGATCCAGCACCAGCACCCTCCTGCTGACACGTGGTGGTGATCAAATCCAGGCCGTACACGTCCCTCAGGAGCTGCTGCCCCTCGGCGGCGGCACCGCCGGCCATATGCATGGCCCTGCCAAGGAAGTTCCTCGTCAGCCGGTCCTCACCAGCTGGTTGCCACGTGGGGATGAGATGGCCAACCATCCCCATGCACGTGGACGTGGACGTGGAGGCTCCCATGCATCCCACGCAGGCGGCCTTCTGGAGCAGCGCGGTGGCCGAGAGCTCCGGTTGCGGTTGCGACGTGACTGTAGCGATGGAGGGGAAGAGGAGAGTAGAGAGTGGAAGGGGGCTGCTACTGGTACTGCTGTTATCTAGGAGTTTTGCAGGGAATTGGTAGCTAGGGTTAGGGTTAGGGTTTGGAAGTGTGTCCCATGGGAAGGAGAAGAGGGGCTGCGGGGTGGTGGCCGCGGCGGAGAGCCTCGCCGTCTCCTCCGCAAGAGCGTCGCAGAAGGCTCTATGAGTGAGGAAGCTGTCCTTCCTGCATGAGAGGAGCATCGCAATAAGTCAAAATGCAAGAGTTGTTCTTGAGATATTCAGCATGACAGTGTGCATTTTTTCATTTTATTCTAATTGCACGATAAAAAAAAATCAATTTATTTATATGTCCATAGCATAAATATAGAAAACCCATGAACACAAGTGGGATCACAATATTTATTTACCATAAAAAACCCAAAAAAGCAAAAAATAACAGCCCTTTTGAAAAGGCACCCTCTGCAAATCTCATCAGGAACTCCCCCTTGCCAAATAAAAAATAATAATCCAAAAGCGATTAGAGCTTAAACATATCTAAATCTCTAAAGCAAAATCTCTACCCAATCTCAGATAGAGCCCTTCGGTCTCTTCCCTCTGTCCCATTCCCAAAAGGGGAACTGTCAGAGGCCTCAAAAAACCAGTATTACCATCAATAAGCATAGCTTTTGCTCCTCTTACCCCCACTTGTAATTAATGATGTGCCATCATTTAAAAACTGCCAGACACAAAGAAAGAACAAACCAGCATGAGACCGATCCCACATATGGCACATTTCCTAATCCCTTTGCATTCAATACTGGTCTAACCTCCACCATCTGGAAGCTTCAGAGTATGCTACTTATGCCTCTCCCTGGCCATTTATGTGCATGCAAAGTGGCCTGTTCAAAGGTGCTCGCCTGTTTTACATGATCACCTGCACTGCTTTGCAGTTTTTGTTTTTACTATTATTCACAACAGGGAAAAGAACAGCAATGCGGTACCAGAGATGTCACAGGTGAAAAAGCTACTGCAGGGTAAAAGTTTCCAGAAGTGCAGTGGAAATCCCTAATCCCTGTTGAGCACTTTTGCATGTGGGAAGTGTGAGGTCAGGAAAAGGAGGTGCTGATTGTTGCTTTTTTGGGGTAAATAATGTCAGTGTGTATGACGACCAGGAAGGTCAATGTGCCATTGAAGATGTGGTGAAAAATATGTGTATGTACATCATCTGCAATGCATGCCATGCACATAAGTACAACAAACAAAACAAACGAAATAATGAAATATGATTCATATGAACAGATACCAAGATGTTGTTTCTGGGTGTACTGCATGAGAAGAAAATTAAGCATCTGAGAGAGGAATTACAGGTGTAATCCAAACAGCTAATGCATATAGAAACCACTGAACCCTGAAATTGTGATGTGATGATGTTTCTGACCTTTATATACATATCCATGCATAGACTAAGAAACGTGTGAACAGCAAAACTAAGGACATGTAAGACTGTTGAAGGTGTATAATGATGTTGATATCCAAAATGGTTTCTCTCTGCACCATTGCATGCGTAGACGGAGAAACGTATGAGCAGCAAAACTAAGGACAGGTATATATGATAATTGTGGAGATGATGTGGATAAAGTCACAGATGCTGACCTAGAGAAGAGGGTTCCACAGTCGCATCTGTACTCCCTGGTGCCACAGGTCTTGGCATGGGCTTTCCAATCGGACATGACTGCATACTTCTTGGAGCACTTGTCGCACCTCCATAGCTTCTCCCCGTGCTTTCTGCAGAAGTGCTTCTTGATCCCTGTGAGATCCCCCAGAGCCCTGGAGGGGTGGCTGTGGACGCAGGAGGGCTCGGGGCAGACGTAGACCTTCTTCCTCACCACCTCCTTGCTGCTTTTCTGTCTCAGCTTCCACGGGAGGTTGTGGCCCCTCCGGTGCAGCTGCAGGTTCTGGTCCCTCTGGAAGCCCTTGCTGCAGATCTCGCAGACGAACCTGTTGGTGGTCATGAGGGTCTTCGGGGAGAGGGCCACGACCTCCGCGTCCGGGTCTGCATGTGTAGATATAGATATATTAACAGGAGGAGGAAGGTGATTGTGGTATCACGCACGAGGAATTGTACCTGGATTTCCAGGTTGGTTCCGCTTCTTCTTGGGCTTGGAGATGGTGGTGGTGATCACCTCTTCCGAAGGAGGGGAGGGGACGGGATGGAACATGTTGAGGTGAACGTACCCAAGTGAGATCTGTGGGTTTTGTCGTGATGGGTTCGAGCAAAATCTGATCTTGGTGGGGAGGGGAGGGTGCGGTTTGTGTATATATAGGAGAGAAGAAGAGGAGGTGGAGGAGTTGTTCTTATCTGAGAAAAGACATCATTGGAAGAGTGGTAAATTCGAAGCCTCGTGAGTGTGATTTTTCGAAATAGGGTTTGGGGTGTTTGAGCTTTCTGATCAGAAGAAGGAAGCAGAGATGGCAGAAGAGAGAGATGATTAACGAGTTGGTTTGATCAGATTTGAGCAGAGGGGTGGTGGGGGCTCTACTTTTATTGTGTGTGTTAGCTTTGGCAGCATGATTGCAGTGATCTAGAGAGAGAAGGGGAGGTGGTGCAAGAGGAGCCTGGAGGTGGGAAATTTACAGGAAGCACCTTAAAGTTAGAGAGAGAAGGGAATGATTCAAAGGTTGTGGATGAGGACACTCAACCAACACTTTACATGATATCCAAGAATCCTCCTTTGATTCACCCATATCTCTCCCCCCCCCACATGTATATACACAAATATATGCACATGTGTGTGTATATATATATGTATATGTATATATACACATATGTATAGAGACAAACATGTAAATTCATATGCATGTACATAAACATGTATGCATGTATGTATATGATCAATCATATAATTTGTTGATTGATCACTTGAGTCCACTGGTCTAGCTAAATTTGACCATTGGGTAATGTCTTGATGGATGAGATGGACATCAGTTATCTATCATAAGGTATTGTTGTCTAGGAATGGTTGTGCACTTGATTGATTGGATTTATCTCGAGATATCATGATTTTATCATTCATTATATGTGTTTGTCTATCGTATTTATCCCTTTCTTATCCTACCAAGAATTAAAGAGAAACCTCGTTTATCCATTATTTCTCCTTAGCATTATCTCTCTATCGAGCGAGGTGTGCGTGTGATCAATGGTCAGGGCAATCTGAGGAGATCGGTTAGCATGTCAATCATATGTCATAGTTCAAATACTGTAAGGCATCTATAGGACCATAACTCTTAAAGCATAACTTATGCTAAGTGGTGTTCACCTCCTATAACACATGTGCTTTCTCTTGATTATCGATGTGGGATTATCTTTGTTATTAACTACAACCTTCACCACTTATATTAGCAATGTCATCGTTCTTGTCACTACAAAAATTTATGTTATTTACCAACTTTTTAGTAGGGGGATGCGTCCTACTGTCGACTAGCTCTTTCTGATGCTTAACGACTACCCAAATCCGAGCTGTTGTTGAGCAAAACAAATCCTAGCACAGAGCTAGTTTGAGCCTACCAAGATAGCCACAGAAAACTACAATGGCTTAGATTGTCAAGCATTTACTCTCTTTGTTTTAATTTTTAGTTCTGAACTATGTTTGGAGTGCTACAAACATGACAAACCAAGAATCGTATTAGTGGATGCAAGCATGTGTATCAATCACTATCTAGGAGAATAAGGAGTACAACTCAAGCCAATCTTGACATGAAAGTAGATCCTCTGCAGTACTACAGAGGATTGCTGTAAAGCTATGGGTTGCTCGAGACGCTCGATCTTGATCGAGCGGTTCGCACGAAAACCCACGGTAAGGGCCCACAAAAAGATCGAATTCGTGTGAATAGCTCGATCAAGATCAAACAACTCGGGCGACCCATGACTTTACAGCAATCCTCTGCAGTACTGCAGAAGATCTCTTGCTCTTGACACCTGACTTTGACAGAGTGATACTAATCTAGATTATTAAAAATAAAATTTATTAGATCTTTTTACACTATATACTTTTTTATATCCATATATACTTTCTAAAATATATTATTAATAAAATTTTCACAGTGGTATACATGCTAATTTTAGCTTCTAGTGAGATGATCAAAGAAAGGTAAGCGATCATGCGTGAGATAACTTTGAATAGTCAGATATTAATTCATCTAATAAAGAATACGTGGAACCACATGTACATCCATGAGGTGAAAGTGAGAGAGAAAGATTTCATTATCATACAAGAAGGGTATCTACATATATCTATATATATAGAGAGAAAGGGGGGAGTTGTTCTGTGTAACAACCGAGTTGGTTGTTACATGGAGTAATTTCCACTTATTTTTTATTTTTTTCGAAAATTTCAATATATATTTATCTATATCTCTCTCTCTCTTATATGTAATTCGAATTTCATCAGAAATAAAGAATCATATACCCTCTATCCAGAACAGGTCGATTACAACAAATTTGAGACTGCTAAAATTACATATTCTAGCATAGGAGTCTTTGTTCTGATGAAATTCGAATGACATATAAGAGGGATATATAGATGAATATACATGGTAGAATTTTTGAAAAAAATAAAAAACGAACAACTTCCCCTTTTCTTATTATATATATACATAGAGGGAAATTGCTTGGCTATATATATATAATATACCAATTTTGGATATTTATCAACTCTATAATCTATATCCTCCAATGTTGGAAAATTAATTCTATATCTTGAATGAGAATTATGTAACACCGGTTTTATTGGGGTCCCTATTTTTATATGGGTAAATTACATTTTGGGTCCCCATCTATGGGTCCAATCTCAGAATGGGTCCCGATCTTTAAATTGTAACGATTCGGGTCCAGGACCATTTAGGAAATGGAATTTTTGGGGTTAATGACGAATATGCCCTTGTTGGGAAGGGAATGGGGGTTAGTTTTCAACTTTTAAACAAGGGCATACCCGTCATTAGCCCCAAAAATTCCTTACATTAATGATCCTGGAACCCAAATCGTTACAATTTAGAGATCGAGACCCATTCTGAGATCGGATCCATATATAAGGACCCAAGTTATAATTTTACCCTTTTTATATTAGATTCTGATAACTAATACTTTTTCATAACACGTGTTCTCCTGTAACTTTCAATCCATTATTACACTTACACCCCTATTTTATCTTAACTGTGCAATACTGTGAATTATGTATGAATACAAGAACACAAGTGTTATTGCAAAAAATATAGGGAGATAACTGTAAATGCACACAACTATAAAAAAAACCCGACAATGTATTGTCTTACAGGATAAATCGAAAGTCAAGGAACTCTATCGGTTTCGCCATTGATTATATTCGACTACGTGTAAGTAAAGGTATATATATATATAACAGAGGTCTTTATACCCATTGAAAAAATGACAAGGGCACCTTCTAAAGTAGAAATACGTATTGGAATAAAACGCTACTTCACGGCTTCAATTTGCACTTTTTTTTGCTTTTGTATTATCATGCTTTTATCGGGATAATATCTGCAAAAAATGCCAAAGGAATCAAATTATGGTCTTTTAAGGAGGAAAGGTAGATATCGTGATATATGAAGCTCAGCTATATCATATGGCCTTCAGAAAAGAAGGATACTGTTCTTATGCATTCTCTACATCATATTTATTGTATATAATCAGTTTAGTAAGAATTGGTGATTTTCACACTTGTCATCTCAATTTTTCGAAATGAATTACACTCATGATCTTACTTTTTTTTTGCAATGACACTTGTGCTAGTATTCTTACAAAATTCACAATATTGTTTGTTCGTTGATGTAATATGGGAGCATAATGTATCCTTCCGTTTTTTTCAATAATATTGGCGTCTCTACATTTTTTGCAATTACATTTGTATCCCTATATTTTTACAAAATTCACAGTATAATTCTTCCGTGTCCTGTTGTCACAAATGTGTCCCTCTAATTACACGGTAGGAGAATAAGCAGGAATAAGGATGGAGAATAAGGGGAATAAGGGTTTGTTCTTCGTTTGGCTGGAGGATAAGAATAAGGAGAATAAGGTGAAATAAAGGTAGGTAAGGTGGGGATAAAGATATGAATAAGAGTGAAATAAGATGAAATAATGGGGAATAGTCGTACCTCTGAGAACCGTATCGGGAGGAGAATTGGCCCCTTATTCCATGGCCTATTCTCCAACCAAACAGGGCCTAACGGGAGAGCACTACATTGAGTTTCAGTAAAAATATAAGGGCTTAAGTGTAATAATAGAAAAGGTAGAAGCATATGTGTTATTGGAAAAAATTGAAAGGATACAAATATAAGAATCCAAAAAAATAAATAAGAAAAGCAACAAATAACTGCCAATATATAATGATGAATCTAAATAATAAAAGTTAAAGTTTACAATGTATAATATTGTCAGTTATATATTTAATATTGGGTTACATTGAACAAGATGATGTTCACATTAAGTTCGATTCGAATAAGGTTCGATTCAATTTGCTAGAGGTTCGCTTGCTGTTTGAGAGCAAATATTCACCACTATCTATTTTATACTTATTTCTTCATTACATACAATAACAGAAGAATAGTACTGTGAATTTTATAAAAATACAGAAATATATACGTTAAATGGCAACGGCTTCTCCCACTGTAAATAAGACCAACTGCATAAGATTCTTATTCAAATTCATGTTAAAAGATTCTCGGAGGGATACGAGTGGTATTGCAATAAAATGTAGGAGCATGACTGTAATTACATAATTTCGAAGGACTGCAAGTGTAAATGTGTAAGACACGTATCCACATATGTATCTGTACATGTTTATCAGTATCTCAATCATTGAATTAACACGAGAACTAGAGATTATCCATTGAATTCAGGGTATAATTATCATCTAATAATGGAAGACCCATATCCATTGACAATAAATAAGAACCATATTCACAAGCGTAAGGAAGATGTGGAGGGATTGATGAGTATTATATAAGGGGCCTTTTTAATAAATATTAAAATAATTGGAATTAATTAAATAGTATGATGATTTAATATTTTAAAAAAGGGATTTTTACCCGGCAGACCCTCGAATCTTTTGCAATTACCGCTACGACCTTTGAAACATCATAATTCCTCCCTCGACCCCGTAAACTTGCTCCGTCTTACCCTGTGAACCCTACCGTTAAATTGACACATTTAGGGTTAACTTCCTTGAGTAAAAACGAGTTAATCTAACCATTCCAGGATCGGACGGCTAGAATTAACCAAGAACAGAAAAAAATAATCATCCCTCATCTTCTAAAACTATAGGAGATTGGTGGTGGTCGAGGGAGGCGGGTTGGGCTGGAGAAGAACATGAGCTTGAAGGTTGCAGTAGGGTGGGGCTTCCATTCGATCCCGAGGGAGAGGGGGGCTTTGCAGCGGGGACGGGAGGTAGGGTGCCGGGGGGGGGGGGGGGGGGCTTGCAGCGGGAGGCGGGGTAGCGGGTGCGGGAGGTCGGGGGCCGGGGGGCTTTGCAACGGGTGCAAGAGGTCGGGGGCGGGTTTGCAGCGGGTACGGTCGGGGGTCGGGGGACCTTGCAGCGGGTGCAGGAGGTCGGGGCGGATTTGCAGCGGGTGTGAGAGGTCGGGGGCCGGGGGGCTTTGCAGCGGGTGCAGGAGGTTGGGGGCGGGTTTGCAGCTGGTGCAGGAGGTCGGGGGCCGGGGGGCTTTGCGGCGGGTGCGGGAGGCCGGGGGCTTTGCGGCGGGTGCGGGAGGTTTTATCTGTCAACTTTTCCACTATCACCCCCAAAAAACCAAACTCTGCCTTACGTAAAGTTGTCAGAGTACGATTAACCTCTGGATTTAAAATCACTGTTTATATACCTGGTATTGGCCATAATTCACAAGAACATTCTGTAGTATTAGTAAGAGGAGGAAGGGTTAAGGATTTACCTGGTGTGAGATATCACATTGTTCGAGGAATCCTAGATGCTGTCGGAGTAAAGGATCGTCAACAAGGGCGTTCTAACGGGGGGGGGGGGGCGATGCAGCAGCTGGAGAGGGGACATCGGGTGCGGGAGGTCGGGGGCGGGTTTGCAGCGGGTGCGGGCTGGAACTGTCATCAATTGCAAACAAATAAAGTCGATGGAGCCTGTTAGATTTTAATGACTTAATTCCAGAGAAGAAGAGGAATCAATCCTCTTACTTTGGCTGATGTGCCGATCATATAAAATGGATCTCACCGGCTCCTTGTGGAGAGGCAACAAACAACGTACACCCATTGATTATGATATTAGTTGTCAGTCACAGCTAATAACATCCATTTTATTAAGAATCTAGCAAGAACTACATGATCAAGATATCACGACGGGGGATCCGTTTCTATCTGTTTTCTTTATATATTAATGCAGTTGTTGATGTGTGCAAACGCTTGCAGCAGGGAGGTCGGGTGTGGGGGTGGGGTGCTGGTGCTGTGCAGGTAGCTGGACAGGGGACGCTTGCAGCAGGGAGGTCGGGTGTGGGGGTGGGGTGCTTTCCAGGCGGCAGGACAGGGGACGGGGGGTGCTTTGCAGGACGGTGAATCGAACAGGGGGAGGTGGTGGCTGCGGGCTTCGAGCAGCAGGGGGCTTCGAGCGGCAGTGGATCGGGAGAGGAGGGCACCATGTTCAGCTGCAGGTAGAGGGTGGGAGGGAGTGGGAGGTGGAGGGTGGGGGTTAGTGGCACTTGCATTAAATTTGCGAAATAAAATGGGTATAATATAAAGGAAGATAACAGAATCCGGTTAGTTCTAATGGTTAAATGGATGTGAGTTAACCACAGGGTCTGTAGGATAAGAGTTAGCAAGTTTACGGGGTCGAGGGAGGAATTATGATGTTTCAAAGATCGTAGTGGTAATTGCAAAAGATTCCAGGGTCTGCCGAGTAAAAATCCCTTTAAAAAATCATTATTTATCGGTACTTGAGATGCTGATTTGGTGCACCACACTCAAATAAGCACCTAAGGTACCTATTTGGGGAGAGAGCCGTTGCCAATGTCTCTCACAATCTCCCCTATAAATACACCCCAATTATGCAATTTCGGGAGAAGTGGGGTATTGAGGTGTATTTATAGGGGAGATTGGGAGAGACATTGGCAACGACTCTCCTCTAATCGGCAACTGGACATGGCACACTAAATCGACACCTCAGGTGACGATAGATGATGTTTTTTTAAATATCAAATCATCATTCCTATTTAATTAATTCAAATTATTTTAATATTTATTTAAAATGATGTATAGGTTGGATTTTTGCAATTTTTGAAACTATGATGCATATACGAACTGATTTTTTTATTTCTCAAGAAGCTATGGGTCGATAATCGAACTGATTATTCAGAAAATTGGTTTTTCGATTCAATTCGATTTTCGGTAACATGTTTGTGTTATATGAGGCTAATAATGATGGAGGATAGGGTTCATGTGAAGTAGTAGATGGTATGATGATGATGTCATGGTTAAGGGAAGATGATAGTATAGTGATGGGGCCTTGAAGAATTGGGAGGGTATCTTCTCCTTTTCCCTTTCTCCTCTTTTAGTCTTATTCCTTTATCCCCATGTCTCCCCTTGTAGAGGAACAAGGGACATTGTGGAGTGGATTCCACTCCCTCTACTTTACTTTCAAAAAATGTATATATTCATTTGATACTTCAATTTTGTTTGAAGAGAAATATGACACCCACAATAAAGGTTAGAAGAGTTCACTTAGTTTGTCATTTCACAATAAAAAAACATTAAAATCACAAAAATTAACAAGTGCCAACGAATAATATTTGCCTTGAAATTATCTTTAATTCTTGAAATTCATTACGAATGTCATATTCATTACAAAAAGTTCATATAACAATGATTGTTGTTTAGCTTTCTTGCAGAAATCTTTAGTAATTAGATTAAAATAAAAAATACTTTAAAAATTCAAATTATAATCATTGTTACACATTTCGTTCTATATCTCAGGAATTTAGGATAATTTTTGGAACGAATAGTATTCACCATTACAAATTTGATATCAAATAATACCACAAGGAACCATCAAATTATTCATTAATATAGCTCCATTTTGACCGTAGTCATAGAACGTTTACCTAACCGCTTAGGGAAGTGGTTACCTAACCTTCTTTATATCATTATAGGGTTCTTATCAGTTCTGTCCCTTTGAGATATTGCAATTTCAGTTATGCCACTCCCTTTTACAAATATCGGTTGTGCCCCAGCTTCTTGTCGTTCTATCATTTGTCCCCTTTCGTTACTTTTACCGTCAATGAGCTGAACTTAACCAAGATTTTTTTCAAACCATGGTGCGGTTAAGAGAGGCATAACCGTCCAAACACCCCAAACACCTCCTCTTCTTCATCCTCTTCCTCTCCCTCAACCTGCACACGGGGCATGATGCATTAAGTCGAAGCCAAACGTCGATGCACGATGTGTGGAAGTAGGGCCAGTATTCGAGCATCATGTGAAGCACCTCCCCATCCATGTACTCACAGAAGCAGATGAGCAACCCATCTCCGGAAAGCTTGGATCTGGAGTAGGGAAACTTGGGTAGGAGTTGATGGCGACAAGATAGAGGTTGGGAAGGGGCTCTGGGGGACGTCCTCCTTGACAAAGATAATGCAAGGGAGGGGTTGCTCACGCGTGACACACGAAGTGGTTGGGCTAGATCCGATGCTGTTGCTCCGCGCACGACAGACTGCAGTCCGCTACTTCATGCGTAGAGGTGGAGTCGGGGCAGGGGGGGGGGGGGGGGGGGGCAAGGGCAGAGGGGGAGCGGTGTGGAGCTGAGGCAACGGAGGGAGAAGGTGGGGGCAGAGGGATAAGTAGGGGCAGAGGGGAGAGGAGTTGGGGCGGAGGGGGGACCATGGGTGGAGGAGCTGGGGAGGGGAAGGAGGAAGAGGATGGGGGAGGAGGAGGACGGGGATGTATTTTTCAGCCCATTTTTTAAATTCAATCCCTGATGTGTCCTCATAATTAAGGTCTGTTTGTGTTGGGGATAGATGGCAACTAACCCGATGAGAATAAGTGATAGAATGGCAAGAAATCGAGGGCACAACTTATATTTCCAAAAGGGAGAGACATAATTGAAATTGCGATATGTCAAAGGGGCACAACTGATAAAACCCAACATTATATAACAATAATCATTATTAGGGATTTTTACCCCCACAGACCCTAGAAATATTATAAAATGCCTTCTCGACCTTCTAAACATCGTTATTACTCCCTCGACACTGTAAACTTACTCTGTCTTACCCCATGAAACCTGTCGTTAATTTTACTTTCACTTGATTCAATGATTTGGGTTAATCTAACCAGAGGAGCATTGGTGGTAAATCTTCCATCTCCTCATCTCATTCTTCTTCTTCTACCTCCTCCACTCCTATTCTACCTCCTCTTTATTTGCTCTCTCTCTTCACCCCATCTACATCCATCCACCAAATCACCAAAATTTTTCTATGTTCACAGATAAACCATGTCTTCTGATCTTGAAAATGTTTTCCCCAAAATTTTTGGTATGATTTATTGAACCTATTAATGGAATATTTGAGGTTGCTGAACAAATACGTAGCCGACATCTTCCAACCCTCTTCTTATTTCTCTGCTTGTGAAACTTCTTTCTCCCCCAATCAGGTCACCTACCTCGGTCAAGTCAGGGTCAAATCCACTAGGAAGAATAGCAAGAACAAGAAGAAGATGAAGAGGGTGGGTCTCGCCAGATCAAGGTCCGTGAGGGAAACAAACCGGAGGTGGGTTCATCTCCATATGGGCAGGCAGTACGAGGCCGTAAAGGAGATTAACTACTTCTACTCGTGTGGGAGCTCGATGGTGGAGGAGGAAGATGAAGAGGGGGTGGAGGAAACCAACCACGTCTGCATTCTACCACCCAATGCTCTGCTACTCAGGTGCAGATCCAACCCCTTGAATGTGACATCACTTGAGAGACACTTCTAGTCCTCTCTTGGTGCCAAGATCAAAGATGAGTCCTCTCCAGAAGTGGAAGAACATTAGCTGGAACCCAAAGAAGAGGACACCAACAAGGGTGGGGGTGAGAGGTTTGGGCGAAGGTGAAGGTGAAAAGGGGGAGTCTAGGTGGACGGACGAGGGAAGTATGGGCGGAGGCAAAGGTCAAAGTGAGGAAAGGGAAGTGAGGATAGGACACTCATTGTAATTTTGATATAAACTAAATAGATATTACGTAAAAGAAATTAGCAGAATCCAATTAGTTTTAACATCTAAATGGATGGGAGTTAATCACAAGATTTATGAGGTAAGTGTTAACAAGTTTACGAGATCGATGGAGTAATAACGATGTTTAGAAGATCGAGAAGGTAATTTACAATGATTCTAGAGTTCATATGGTAAAAAATCCCTTATTATTGTTAATCAAATGCCACCTAGATACCTATCTGAAAATTTAATCCTACCATCCACCTTATTTACCACTAATCTAAGTAACTACATGGTGCATTGATGGCAAACATCAACAAAACGATCAAGAAGAACCACTTCTCCTTGCTCTTTACAAACTAGATCTTCAAAAGATATGTAGCCAATGGTTACTTTTGCTTCGTAACCGGTTACCCTAGCTACAATGAAGTAGCAATCGAAACCGAAGACTATCATAAGACCACCTTCAGATGTCTATTTGGCGTGCATGCTTCTAAAATAGATGCCCCTTGCATTGTGTAACACTTCCACGATACAATTACATGTTTGGAGAGATGAAAGAAAACAATATAAATGCAATATAAAAGTAGTTTTTTTACACTTGTGCCCATTCTACAGTCTTTTTCAAAAAAAACTTGTGTACTTGTATTTGTACAAAATTCACAATACTGCATTTCTCTTATTACACTTACGCTCCTATTTTACCTTAGTGGAAGATCAGTACTGTGATTTTTGTAAGAATACAAATACACAAGTATAATTGCAAAAAAGTAATGGTATAACTGTAATTGCATAATCTCGAAGAAACATAAAAAATCATAAAAAATGAAGTATATGTATTGTAGTATGTTCACAGGAACCACTTATTATAGACATTAGTCTATAAAACTCCCAATCAAAAGGAGATAAAACAAACAATGGGATATTTACACATGAGCTCTTCTGAATTTTTCCAACACTTTTGCCCCCCCCCCCTAACTTTTTTGCAATAACATGTGTAGCCCTACATACTTTCAAAATTCATTGTATTGCCACCCCTTCCATTTGCGTGATATAGGTGATATAGGTGCACAAGTTTAATAACGGAACGGTAATACTGTGAATTTTGTAAGAACACAGAAGTACAAGTGTATATGCAAGAGTTACTGGAAGAGTACAATAGTAAAAATCCCAAAATGAAAAAAAGAAGAAAACTTTTCTCTAGAAAAAAAGGCATGAATGCATTCATAATTTCGTTCGAGCATACGGTTATCAGACCTTGGTACATAATTAACATTCAAAATCCGTCATTCATTGATCAATATCTTACCCGAATTTAACCCTGACGATGCAGCGGTCGAGACATCCCTTCACGAGCTTCAAGCAAACACTTGCAGGTTCATGTATGTGAAAATCCCTGGAAGGTGAAGCACGCTGCAATAACTACTGTACTTACTGCACACCGCAAAACTTGCACTGTCATTCAAAGCCCAACCATGACCGATCACAAGAGGGAGGAGAGACGGAAACATAGCAAAACCTAATCTCATGTGCAATGGATCCAGCCGCAGCAGCACCGAACCAGATGCTGGAAGCAAGATGCGGATCACCAGAACATGAAAACACGGTTGACGCAAACACGGGCAATGAACCCAACTCTCCCATAAGAAACAATCAAAGACTTGCATCCATGACAAGGAGCTCGGTCGACACTTATTTGATTCTTTTAGAAAATCAATCAAAAATATAAACGTCCCACGGATGACGATAACTAGATACACATCCTAAAGAGAACTGATCGACTTTATTGGACACACTAGGGCTTGCAAGAGTGGATTACATCATCTTGGCATCGAATTGGTATGTATACTATTGACATAAAGAATGACAAGAATAAACACTACCTTCTTCCTATGTACACTGCAGAAGATACACTGGTATATCCGTTACGTCACAGCGATGAACGGGTAATTTTACACGCTCGCTTCGCCTTCTGGTATTTCCTGCATGCAGTTGCAACTGGAATTAGTTAGGTGTACGAGATCCCGTGTATGTAAGACGTGATGCATCACCATGTAACCAATAGTTGAAAATATTTATGTCCCAGCACGTAACCAGTGTCGATAAATAAACTGGGTCGAGAAACAAATAATTTCATAGCTATAAGAATTGAAACTGAGTGCATGAACTCCCCAATCGCGAGGTTCGCACAAAGGTCCGGTCATACCTATTTTTAGTCTGTTGTAAACAGACTTACTTTGCAGGTTTAGAGAAGGTTTTAAACCATCTAAGACAATAAATCTACGACCCGCTCATACACTTCTATCATTATGCTATGATTTTTTTTAAAAAAAATTATAATATAGACCGCAAGATCCAGACCCGTCATCACTTTGATTCTGTAACGACTCAAATGATTCGGTCGTCGAGAGATCTCATCAATGTACATAGTGCAGTTCTTAAACTTAATGAAAAACTATTTTATTCACAGGGGAACTTACATCTGGAGGTTGAAGCATGACGAGCAAGTCTATCGCTTCGGGATTGAATGAGAAGGCGCTTCACATAAAAAAGGAAAGAGAAACGACAGTTAGTACAGCCATAGACGGAAAAAGTTCCCAATAATCAAAGCAAGCATCCAAGAAAAAAAATCGAGGTTCTTACGGTGCAATGTTTCAAATACTAATGGAAAAGCTTAGATATTGAGCAATTTTAAATGGAGACCAAAAAGTGATCCTCAATCACCAAACTTCAAAGATCGACAGGGAAATTTAATCTTAAACACCGAAGATCAAAATCTACATGCAGAGGCACATCCTATCGAGAGATGCACCAGGAAATAGATAGTGTCGGCCCGGCATCCGATTCACCAATCACCACCATACCATTTTACAAAGATCTGAGTAATTGCATGTCTAAAAAAAATCATATTGCTTAAATCAATATCATAATATTTAGGGAATTTTACCCCCACAAACCCCAGAAACATTGGTAAATTCTTTCTCGACTTTCTAAACATCGTTATTACTCCCTCGACCCCGTAAACTTGCTCCGTCTTACCCCATAGGGTCTGCCGTTAATTTGACTTTTACTTGAGTCAATAATGTAGGTTAATCTAAACCAACGGAGAATTGGATGGTGGATATTCCACCTCCTCATCTCATTCTTCTTCCTCCTCTTTATTTTCTCTCTTCACCCCATCTTCATCCGCCCACCAAATCACCAACATTTTTCTATTTTCATGGATAAACCATCCATTCCGATCACGAAAATGTTTTTTTCCCATTTTTTGGGGATAATTTCTTGAATCAATTGATTGAATATTTGAGGCTGCTAAACAAATAAAACCCATGCTTCCTCTTCTCCCTTCACCCTCCTCTCGCAGCCTCGTGCTTCCATGTCTTCACGTTCAAGACGCCACTCACTCGAGCTCCATTTACAACCGAACCTCCAGCAGAAGCTCCTCGCAAGACTTCTTTTTGCTTTAGTTTTGCCTCCAAGATTTGAGTTCTGGTGGAGATGATGCGCAACAACTATCATTTGTACCTCCTTGATCACATCCTTTAGAGCAACCGCAACACCAGATCTTCATCCACCTCGTATCTGAAAAAGAAGGGAAGCACCAGATCCTCACCTTGTAGCTGAAAAAGAAGGGAAGCATCGAATCTTTCTCCACCTTGTAGTTGACGAAGAAGGGAAGCACTGGATCTTCCTCCACCGTGTAGCTGATGAAAAAGGGAACATGAACTCATACAGAGATGTCAATCTCCTCATCTCCTCGACCATAAGACAAGCATCCAACACCGTCATATCGAGCTATGGGCGATGAGCCAGGACGAGGTGGAGATCGGGTAATGCGTTGGGAGGGGGGCGGAGATCGAGCAACGCAAGGACAAATATGGTATTCATGAGATCGGATGGTACGGGGGAGGGGGTGGTGCTGGAGATGGTTGATGGAGGTGGAGGTAAAGGGGGATGTAAAAAGGGTGTGAGGAAAAGGACAACATCTTTTGTGAATTTGATAAACAAATAGGGTAATATGCACATCTTTCTAACGGAGTCCGGTTAAATTTAACGGGTAAATGGATGTGAATTAACCACATGGTCTGTGGGATAAGGGTTAGCAAGTTACGGGGTCGATGGGGGGTAAAACGATGTTTAGAAGGTCGGGGAGGTAATTTACGATGATTCTAGGATTCATTAGGTATAAATCCCCAATATCTAATATCTATATATTTAATATCTTTTGAAAAATACAATATAATGGTAAATTCGTACGAAACTATGTACTAAATGTACATTAGGAACATTCATATCAAATGTAATATAGCAGTATATAGCCAAAGACAACAAACTATTCGGATGCAGATCTGATTAATATCTATCATGATTTATTGGAAAATAAGATCGTGCATTTTCCATATCAATATCTAACAATTTGCATGTAGCCCCTCCTAAATCACGGAGCAACCTCGTAAGGTATATATGGATGCCATACACATGATACTAAGATATCTTAAATCATATCCAGGAGCAGGTCTATTATTTAGAAAAGGAGGTGCCATCACTATTTCAGTGTGTCCCAAGGACAGGAAGTCCACGACATGATTTGCTATATTTGTTGTAGATTCTCTTGTCTCATGGAAAAGCAAGAAACATACTGTAGTGGTCAGGTCTAGTGTTGAATCTGAATATAGGACTATGGCACAGGGAAGCACATAAATGATGTGGGTCCGAGCCGTGCTAACAGATCTACACATGGATGTTCCTCTTCCCATGTCACTGAAGTGCGACAATCAAGCCGCGCCTTATTCATTTCAAATAACCATGCATTTCACAAAAGAACGAAACATATCGAGGTTGATTGCCACTATACACGAGACATGATTTAGAAAGGCTTCATTTCTACTTCCCATGTCAGATAAGGTGACCAGACTGCAAATATCTTCACCACAGCTCTGCTCAGAGGACCATTTCAGAAGTGTTCATCCAAGGTGTGTTTCAAATTTCCCGAAATTTTGACGAAATTTCGGCGAAATTTCGGTTTCGAGACCCTACCGAAATCGAAATCGAAATGTCGATATATGCCCTTCCTTCACAAATCTAGACCGATTTTGGCCGAAATTGTCGAAATTTCGACGAAATTTCGAAATTGTCTCGTTTTTTCAACATCTCGAAACGAAATCGAAATCGAGATTTAAAACCTTTTTCCAAGCTGAGCATGATTGATATCTATGTCCCATCTTGAGGGGAGAGTAGAGATATATTTATGTTACCATACTCTTTCTCTATTCTTTTTTCTTTTGTCAGCCTTATGTAATTTACCCATAGGTCTCTCCTCTATATAAGAGAGCGTAGGGCTCAATGGAATAAACAAGTCTCATATTTTTCCCAACAGACAATGTATGAGAAGTTGTTATTAAATTAGGCAAGACTCCAATTTAACCATAGGATTGCGAAAGAAATAAAATTTGATATTCTCTTGAGGAAACCGATGGGATAGATCTCCTTAAGAGATCTATCCAAAAAATATTATATTAATAAGAATTATATGTATGTACATCCGACATGTTTCAAAAAGAACTCGAGCATGCCCAAGAACATTTTCATAATAAAACCTCCCCTCTTCAAAGACGATCGCGTTTTTGGCTAGCCACAGTACCCAGATAATTGCATAAACCTTCGTTCTCCCCTCTTCTGACCTAGACCACCTTCTACTCAATGTTCCTAGAAAGAATTCATGTCACCACTAGATACCCGAAAAATCTGAATTTCGCCACACATCAGCAGAACAAAGACAAGTAGAAAAAGATGATCGATATCTTCTGTCACCCCGCACACCCTCTGCATACCACCTCCTCCCTGAAAGTAGACTGGCTAGCCTAGTTGTTGTCAAGATCCGCTCTCTCCTTAGAAGTCATAAGAACACCCTCACCTTAGAAGGAATCTTCCAGCTCCAGATTCTTACAGCCCCGAGAGATCTTCGAGTCCATCGACGATGGTTGATTAGACACTACTTTGTAGGCCTTCCTGACAGTGAAACATCCATCCCTCCAGCACCACATCTCTCCTTTCCGACGGCACTTCAAGTCTAGCCAATCTGCCAGATAAACAGATGATCTCCTCGATTCTTTGATTAGACAATTCTGACACAATTTGGGGTCCAAGATCCATCTGGCCACATGTCTGCAACACAAGACTTGCACTATGACATTCATGTCTATGGGTTTTGGTGCCACATCATGAGAATCCAGGAGTCTTACATGATGTGTTGCGGAGTCTGGATGAAAATGAAAACCAGGGACAGTGTGTGGAAACACATACATGCACATGTTGTGCTGGACTGGGCCAACCAAGGGCCACGAGCAGCAGCGTTGTAGCCGGTAGGCAAAAAAATTTTGGTAAATGAATTATGAGAATGGTTGGGCTTTTATAGACACTCCTGAATGCAAGACTGCCCTACCTTTCAATTTCCCCACTTTTTGTAATCATCTGATAACCTCACTTTTATACAAGGGCAGATGACTGAGGATGCTGACATGCAACCAGAGCACAACTTTCTTCTATATTTCCTTGTGTTTTTCTCTGCCTCTGAGATCGTTAACAATATCTTGATTTCGGCCTTGAGGTGGCAATTGAGGACAACATTCACGAAGTGCATCACCAGGCCCTCTTGCCTTAGTAACGTAGGGCATCGTTTCTACTTTCTACAAGGGGAATTCCTTTTCAGGCAAGCATTGGTGGGAATTTCTAACTAATTGTAACTCAATTCTGTGTGGTTTTATCACGAGTTCTTCATAAATTTTGCATACATTTTTTTATTTTGTATATTTTTCATTTTTCAGCTTAAGTCCGCTTAACGATTTTTTTATACTTAACATAAAACACATTTTAAGAAATGGTAAATTTCATTTGCAAGATATGATAAATAAAACAAAACAAACTAAAACCATTCAAACTTCTAAAATACCACGAAAAAATGTGTACCTTTTAGAAAGAACTAGCTGCCATACATATGGAATAAAGAACTCCTCAGGGTGGTTTTCTTGCTCATATGTAAATCTTAACTGCGTGAACATCTGATAAAAACCACATTTCAAAATCACATGTATGCATTTCCTAATAACATAGAAAGGTAGATATGAAAGACCAACAAAATGGTCAAGGGATATAGTAAAAAGCTCACCTTCATGCCCTCACCTCGCCAAGAACGACAGCTAATGTTTATAACCTGCAAAACCTTATCCACTGACCATTCACCATCTGTTTTCTGTGTATTCATCCGGCTATTAAAAAAATCGAGTACCTGTCGAACAGAATCTGTTTAGATAAATTTAATGCAGGGGACATAATATTGGCACATCCAGGCGAAATGTGCCCAAGTACAACGGATGCTTAGCTGCCACATGCACCAATACCAGCAGGGCTAAGAGCAAAAGGATTCGATGTAGTTTCTGTTTGGCATATGTAAGATTTAGCCAATTTTATAAGTAAACAATTCAGTGTTTGTGGCTTGAATCTACAGTTTTATGACATGCTTATGTTTGAGACGGCATGTAGATGAGGGTTTTTTTCCTTGTATAAGTAAAAGCTTCCTCTAAATTTTGGTGGTTGAAGTAATAGAATGACATGCTTGATGCCTGTCGAGGGACTATTACATTCTTCCTGTTCTAGCACATCAGCCATTACATAGTTACAACTTACAAATGACGACAGTAATTACAAAAAATAGGAAAAAGCCATACTGTGTAAATGTTCTCAAGCAACTCTTGAAACCGTGGATGATTTTTGAAAGGCTGGAAAACCTCTTGCCGATGCATAATTGCATATACCACCTACATGGAGCACATAAACAAATGTTAGTATGTTCCTCTCAAAACCATGCCACCGTTCAAACTAAAGTATATTTAAATTATAATCAAACGACTCAAACCTCAGGATTCCGAGGCAGGGCATATGTAAGTATTGCATTTATAATCTCCAGCACTATTCTTAAAAAGTCAGTGTATATGTGAAGCTCAGGTGACTGCAAGTGAATAAAAAGCAATGAAAATAAAATAGGAGAGAATCAGCAAGTTAAGAAGTGAACAGAAAGGACAAGGGAAGCATACCACATCTTCACCTATAACAGTAGATTCAACTTGATTTTCATTATTGTCACAATTTTTGTCATTTTTTAATTCTGCTAGCTTCACATACCTGACAAATTTTAAAATGGCATGTAAGACCAACATTAGGTAGTTTATTTGCTGACTAAACCCAAAACATTTTAAACTAGCTTTTTCAGCATACTTGCATGAAAGCATGTCGAAAAGGCTAACGAGCCTCTGCGAAGCATATGCACTTAATTTGTGGACATGTGGTGCCATGTTGGCCAAAGTTGCAAGACAGTTTGTATGTAAGTAAACATCCTGCACAAAGGTCCTGATGTCACAAACCTACTGAAAACGGCTAAGAATCAACCGAAAAATAAAATTCTGACAAAAGAAGCTAACATACGCGCAGTTTAGACAAGTTGTACTTCACCGTTCTTATGAGTATTACAACCATAAGTGAACCAAGTGAAGTATGATGGAGAAGTCGTTCTCGGTACCAGGGAATGCTCGGAATTATCTAGAAAAATAACATTATAGATCCTACAAGATTATTAACACCAGAAAAGTCACTGCAATGAGTTCAGAAAGTTGTACAAACATGACATACCAGTTTGTGAATGCTGGCATTAAAAGTTGAATCCTGGCTCAAGATCAGAAGAATAATCAATGACATATAAATCTGATTTGACGTCCTTCTTGACGCATTATAAAGTGCCTCCAGGATTGGCATCAACTGTGCAAAAAATGTGAACAAATTACAGTTAGAAAATAGTTCTGCCCAAGAATAAAGCATGTGATATTTGAGGTAACCCATCGAGTTATCACTTAAAACAACCTTATAATACTATTAAAGACTTATTCTGTGCAGATGAAGTCGATTCCATTTTTCTGAAGGACGATTCCATCTACAAGTTACCTCTGAAGGATGAATATGGTTCCAATGAATATGGTTCCAAGTTGATGTTGAAGATTAAATATCGCCATTTTCATCATGCACACACATAGACATGCGCACAGAAGCAACCTTTTTCGTCCTCACATTCGCAACATTTACCCTAAATACAATTTTAGTTCATTTTCAGATATAAGCACATAAATCCTATCAATCTTGTACCAACAGATTGGACACTTCTCCAAATTATTTATTGAGTAATTATTCACCTTTTTAGTAACAACAGATTTATCAAATTGGTGATTCTCGTACTTATTCATGGAATTGATTAGGAAAGATTAAATGTGATGGAGCATTGGGAGCTCCTCTTTGTATATCGGTAGTCTATACAAATCAAATATGGGTGTACTCAATTTATTAACAATGTACAAATATTATGATCCGCTCTTTTATCTAAATGGATGCCTTTTGAAAATGTTCTGGTTGAAATCACATTGTACAAAAAAAGTCTTCACTTCATATTTCTTCCATGTTATATTTTTTGAAACATAAATATTTAATGTTTGACTTTGTTATTATATTTTTAACCATTTTTATATTAAAATAATAGAAACCGCATAATCGCATATACTTCTGCATGCCCGATTACTCACTTCAGGTCGCCTGACCGAACGAATACCACATACCGAATTTCTGAACCCTGCAGTTCGACATCTCAAAAGTCTACTCAGAGCAACTTCTCCCTTGTGCTACTTTATCTCGGAAACTCATTGTAATGACTATGAATTGCAAAGGATCATGAAAGGGATTAAAGGATATAATTACTATAAAGTTGATACCTGAGGGAAGGCGAGAGGACTTGCTTTACTGTTTCAGGATTAGTCTTATTAGCTCTACAGAAGCGTACGTTACAGTCGAACTTTGTAAAATTGGGTGTGAAATCTGGCATTTAATGTGCATATATGGAACTCCAAGACACACAAAGAAGAGAGCTTTCTGGGAAGATGTTATCGCGTTCACCTTGACTCTACATAGTAAGCTACTAGTCATTGGAGATTTCAACACCATGCTAAGCCACAAAAAAAAAGCTTGGAGGAAGACATAGCACAACATGCGAACTCTCCTATCGAAATACTCGTTATGCCATCATATCGACATGACTGATCTTGGATTTGCATGACCATCTTTCACATGGAGCAATAAGAGATCCCTCAATCAATCTATTAAAGAAAGGTTGGATAGAAAAGGTCAAGGAATTTCATGGTAGGGACAACTGGGAGTGGAGCTCATTCTTACAAAAGGCACAAGGACCGATGCTAGCCTCTGCCAACATTGTGATTAATAAGTTTGTAAAGAAACAGCTTTTCCCTAAAAAATGGTTCTAGAGAAACACGATATGTTTGTGGTCTGAAAGGTGTAATGTCAGGAACATAGTGTATGGTGAAAATGCATTTCTATTTGTCTTGGGGTGTGTGTATTTGAGCGAGGGTGGAGATTTCATCTTATTTGAGCTCGTGGTAGTACTTTCAATACGATGAAATCTGGATTTACTACTCCTTTGAGTATTCTTCTTTTGTCTACTAAAAGAAGAAAGGGATTTTTACCCCACAAATCTTAGAAACTTGTTAAATTACCTCTACGACTTTTTGCACAACATAATTACCCCCATCGATCCTGTAAATTGCCCCCAAGAACCCTCACGAGCTTCATACAAATTTACCGCAAGGTTCATAGGGTAAGAGTTAACAAGTTTACATGGTCAAATGGGGAATTACGTTGTTTTAAAGGCCGAGAAGGCAATTTACAAAGTTTATAGGGTTCGTGGGGTAAAAGTCCCAAGAAGAAAATACAAGCAATGGAAAAAAACAAAGTTTAGGATTCTAAAAAAACGGCAACCTTATCATCTAGTTTCCGCACGTAGCATTATGGAGCGAATGAAATTTCCTGTATAGGAATTTTAAGTAAACAAAACAGTCAGTCTTAGGAGTGTACAATGCACACGATGGTCCTAGACTCCTAGTCAAATGCTCCATAGACTTTCTTGACAATAACACTCTTTTCGTGTCCTTAAATGCTGGGGTTTTCTTTTCATCTTAAAAGAAATACTCTTTTAGAATTAAGTATTAATTAGTTATATCCATGTCAACAATGATCTATCACGCATTCATTAATGGCCACTAACCTCTAATGATCATCCTTTGACACTTCAAAATAAAAAAGGGAACAATGATCTATCGGTTAAAATCTTTGTTGAATTTAAAATATGACAATTACAACAAGATATTAAGATCAATTAGTAAAATAGGTTTTTATGAATAAAAAATATATGAACGCGTCTAAAAGATGTCCTATCCCACAATAAAAGGCTTCTAACAAGATTTCAGTATTTAGAAACATCTTCCCGCAGTTTTCATTTTGTTCGATTTCTTCGTATTTTGTGGATATCAAAGGCTTATTGCTCCCGATAACAACTTCCTAGGTAACATGATATACACAAATCTCCCTTGGAATTGTTGAAGTATATGTGTCACATGTAGTAAGGCGTAATTAGACCCCTCCAGGGTCCAATTGTCACATCCAGTGGTTTAGTCCCACATCTATTTGTGGGGCTTGGAGACTCAGTGGGAGCCATATAAGAAGTCACACGCCCATTGTATCAGATGAGAAAAATGAATAGAAAACTGTTGGAGTATAAGTTGTATGCGCCTATTGAGTTGTAGCAGGGTAAATGGATCCTGGAGAAGATCCATTTACCCCATCCAGTGTTTAGTCCCACACCGCCTAGTGGTGGGACTTGGAGGCTCTGGAGAGGCTATATAAGGAGCCCCAGACCTCCTGTACTCATTGAGAAAAAGCAACGAAGCATATGCCCCTTTGAGGGCTTCTCCCGTGGTTTCATCACGCTTTTCACGAAGTAGGGTTCCACGTTAAATCATGGTGTTCCATGTTCTATCTTTCTTGTTTATGCTCTGTTTATCAATCGCTTCCGCATTCTTCATATTTTATAACATGGTATCAGAGCGGGTCAATTCTCGTGGATTTTTATGTTCATTATTTTTTCGAGATTCGTGTTTGAAGTTCTATGTTCTTGAAGATGATTATTAGTGTTCAAGTTCTGTCCAAGTTTTTAGGGTTTCTATTGAAACCTTAATCTCTGCATGTTTCAAAGATCATCGTCAGTTTTTGAAGATCCGAAGAACTCCAGGCTGAAGTTCTCCAGGCCTCTGGGTTTCTTGAAACCCTAGATCTGCTTGGTAGATTTTTTGCAGTCATCATCTCCAGTGGCTGGATCCAGGCCCTCTTTGATTCCAGTACATCTTCCTGGCCTCCACGCTCCTCTTGCGGTCGCGGTACTGCAGCGGTACAGCCGCAATGCCGCATCTCCATACTTGTCGTGCAAGAACTTCTGGGTTCCCAACCACGCAGCTGCAAAGGCGGCGACCCATGTTCCCGGCTGATGGCCTCCCTTCATCGCGCGTAGGCGCGCACTACTCTCGTCAGGCGGCGCCGCCCCACACATCATGCAACGGAACTCCTCTCCTGTACTCGCACACCTCTCTCCCTACGGAACCCTATGCTCCAGGCGGCGCCGCCGCACCCATCCGAGACCTAGCGCGACCCCACGGGAACTCGCGCAACCTTCAGGTCCTCGCGCCTCCTCCACGCGCAGGCGGCACTGGAGTTCCATGATCCTTCTCTCGCGTACGGCGGCGCGACTCTCTCCTCGCATCTCCATCAGATTTCGAGCCGCAACAGCAAGCGCAGGCGGCGCGACGCCTCCTCCCTTCAGGCACGCATCCAGGCTAGACCTGGCCAATGGGCCGAGGGCCCGCCCGCCCAGCCCGCTCATGGGTTGGGCTTGAGCCAAGATATTTTAGAAATGGGCCGGCCCGGCCCGCCCGTCAACTGGGCGGGTCGTGGACATGTGCCATAAAGCCCGACCCGGCCCGGCCCGCACATATAAAAATACATGTTTAAAAATTATATTTTAGGTACATTTAATATATTATAGTTCAAGTTTTTGTTTTACATTATAAATATTGACTATCTGTTTTTCCTAACATTATATCATATTTTGTTTGATTTGGCCTGCCCATACTGGAGCCCTTATTTTTGGCTCCACTACAATCCGCCAGATTTATATACAGATTTGAAACCGACAGATCATGTGCATCCATTCCCTTTTCTTTATTGAAAATGCGCTGTGATGAGCTGTGAGTTGACCTCGATCCATAGGACTTTTCCGATGATAGATTATTACTTATTAGTCATAAGTCACTTTAAATAATTACTCCCAACCAAATTGTCCACAAACTCAAGAACAAGATCTCATCACATATGCCCAGAAAGACAGATGTATCAATAAGCTGATGCGGACTGTACAAAGAAAGGGTTGCACCATTCTCGGTCGTAAATATAAATATAAAACCAACAACACGAAAAATTTTGAACACAGACATGACATGCAAGATGATCGTACGTGGTGGTGCCAAAAGAGAAAAGAGGGAGTAAGCAACAACACACCAACACCGAATATGTGGACGTTATCCTCTATCTATAGCAACATGAGAGAATCATTGACTAAAAGAGGAGCACAACTAGCAGGGCTGAGAATGCGGGGATGGCAGTCAGAACAAGCCTCCCAGCTGAGTTGCCGGAACTGTTCTTCAGCGGGCCTGCGGATTCAGCCGCCGGCGATCCTGTCGATGTCGTATTGTTACCTTCTGCAAGAAACACAAACCAGCAATTAAGCCGTAATTGCTTCCGAGAATTTGTTATTTACTGTAGGATCTGGATCTGGATCCTGCACCTTTATTAAAAGAGTAGGTTGGACTGACCAGCTCAGATGGCTCAACAGGAAATAACAATTAGAGATAGGGTTGGCATATCCTACAACTTGACTCATGTTTTTCTTTACAAATTATATATTTCCATTATTAATAATTAAATATCGAATTTGTGCATAGGGATCAGTCCAATATTAACAGTTGGCCCATAGGCCGGCCCGGCCCAGACCTGGGCCGGGCTTGGGCCTTGAGGTATGGCCCATGGACCGGGCCGGGCCTTAGACAGGGGGTTTTAGAACGTCGGCCCGTTCGGCCCGGCCCGGCCCGGCCCGCACTTTGGCCAGGTCTAATCCAGGCGCGCCTCCTCCTCCCTTCAAGCGTGCATCCAGGCACGCGGCGTACGACCCTTCTCCAGATCAGGCCACCCTCATGCTGCGTCAGATCCCAGGCGGCTGTGAGTCACATCCTCCGCATCCCAGGCAACAGTCAGATATGCTTTGGGCGACGGCATATCTCGATGAAGTGAATGGGTTTCCCATCCCTAGGAACCCTAGCGAGGCCCAACGTTTAAGAAAAAAAATGAGGCTATTTTGTTGAGAGCCCAAGTGGGCATAATGTTATTAAAAAAAAGGTGAGTTTAGAGTGTTGGGTTCAAGTGGGCTAAGTCAGCCGTTAAAAAAAATGTTTAAAAAAAAGGGGTTGCGTACAAAAGAAAAGGTACGCAAAGCAAAAAGGGGGGGGGAAGCCGTATAAAAAAATGTGAAACGGACTTAAAAAAATGTGTTTCAAAAAAAATGTTTGCCAAAAGCCGAGAAAAAAAAGAGGATTACAACGGCTTTAAAAAAAATGAAAATGACGGCTTAAAAAAATGAAGAAAGGCCGCAAGTTTTTTGGATGTTCATGTACCCCTATTCATCATTGTCTTCTCCCAACTTTGTCGATGATCATTTTCCGACAAGTATGGGAGAAAGGGGGAGTATATATGTAGAGTCACATGTATAGATCCAGATTCAGATATCAGTCTCCAGACCGGCCAGATGATCAGACTCTACAGTTCGATTTCAGACTCGACGATTGATCCCGAGTCCTCAGTTTTCAGACACGCACGAGTTTGCGGTCATTTTCAGATGAGCATATGTTGCCATCATTGTCAGAGGTCCCCATCATTATTCTTGTTTTGTCGCCCAGAGTTTTCATGTGAGCCATAGGGACTCCATAGTAGAGGATCATTCCCCATGCCATGTTGGCAAGGGTTTTCATGTGGTATCATAGGTACACCAGAGCAGTGCACCAATCTTTGAGCCAGATAGGAGAGATCCAGTTATCCGACGAGGAGACTTCAGGCGCAAGTTCAGACTCGATAGTCAGATTCCGAGTCTTCAGTTGACTCACACTCCAACCCATTCGTCCTCCTCACCTGCACGGCATGAGAAGCAACGTCCTCGACTGCAGCAATGTGCGCGTTGGGTTGATATTGTCCGTAGTATCCTGTAGCGTTGAGTTGAGTTTCTTTCTGTTTGTCCAAGCTGAGAATTTCACGCTCCAGCTTGAGGGGGAGTGTTGGAGTATAAGTTGTATGCGCCTATTGAGTTGTAGCAGGGTAAATGGATCCTGGAGAAGATCCATTTACCCCATCCAGTGTTTAGTCCCACACCGCCTAGTGGTGGGACTTGAAGGCTCTTGAGAGGCTATATAAGGAGCCCCAGACCTCCTGTACTCATTGAGAAAAAGCAATGAAGCATATGCCCCTTTGAGGGCTTCTCCCGTGGTTTCATCATGCTCCTTACGAAGTAGGGTTCCACGTTAAATCATGGTGTTCCATATTCTATCTTTCTTGTTTATGCTCTGTTTATCAATCGCTTCCGCATTCTTCATATTTTATAACAAAAACACAAGCCCCTTGAGACGTTCTCTTATGGTTTCATCCAGCTCCTCACGGAGTAGGATTCCACGTAAAATCTCGGTGTTCTCCATGTTTATTCTATTTCTCCGGTATTACACTTTCGTATTCTAGATTTCTAACACGGTATCAGAGTGGGTTTGGTTCTTGAGGACTGATTTCGGTTCTTGATTTATTCAAGATTCGGTTAACATAGCAAGTTTTGTTCTTAGTTGTTCTTAAAGATTTATATTTGAAGATTATTATTTTGTATTATTCAAGTTTACGATCAAGATCCAGTTCTAGAGTTTCTTGAACCCTAATTTTCTTCATTGATGCCAACGACTTCATAGTAGGGTTTCTTTTAAAACCCTAATTCAGCACAATGACTAGGGTTTGTTATGTTCACAAAACCCTAGATCTCTTGTTCTGGAGACATGCGGCCGTGATGGGAACCATACTTCAAAGAAGACAACTCCATGTCGACTTGGTCTTCACGCGTGATTCATATCAGCATTGTATCAGCAAGATGATGCAAATAAGGTTACATCAACCCTTGCAAGAGCGCGTGACTCCAGCAGCCATAAGCACCGCCTCATTGTACACGAGAATCTCAAGACGCGCCCCCGATTTAGGGCTTCGATCGCCCAAGTCTCCTCTTCCAACAAAGTACCTCCAGACGCAAGCAAGGTTGGCCCAATGCATAACACCGACAACCAAATCATGTGTGATCATCATCAACATCTTCAGGCGGAACCGCCACCTATAGGTGGCTTCAAGGCAACACTGACCTCCAGCGCGAGAAGGTGGCTGCTCCAGAGCAGCAACACCACCGCCAGGAGGCTTGCTCCTCTGCCAAGACCCTCTCGAGCCGCACACAAGCACCAGTGATGCTCCAGCCCTCCGCCAAGGGGGGCCCGACTACTCCGACGATGTTGCTCCTCCAATCGCCAGAACCCTTAAGCACGAGACCTCCCTCATTGCTACTCGATAGGTGTCCTTCCAACGCTTCCCCATCTGCACGAAGCTTCCCTCCAGATCACCGAGCCTCACCGCAACATCTCTAGGCACGCAACTGCTGGTTGCAACTCTGTGTGACTCCAGGCGGCAAGATGGCGCGGACGGGTTCTCCAATGGAGAACCAATTCGATGAGATGAGAGTCCTTCGTTAGGCTTTAAATGCCCTGTTGGGTAGCTCTTTAAAAAAAATATAAATAAAAAAGTGGGAGGAGGAAATACCGAGGTCCGATTCGAAGAGAAAGAGGGCATGCTAAAAAAGACAAAAACAAAATCTAGTTTTAAGCCCAATTGGCTGCATATAGAAAAAGGAGGAGGCCAGCCGAAAAAAAAGGAAAAGATGATTGAAAAAAGAAGAAAGAGATGGCTAAAAAATATACTTTGAAAACATTTTGTGAGAAGAGAAGTCTTAAAAAAATGGAATGGCTCATTACAAAAAAAAGAGACAGAGAGACGACTATTAAAAAAGGGGGAATAGGTAGAAAAATGATTTGAAAAAAAATGCAAGAAAAAAAGGCAAGAAAAAAAATTGAGATCGGCTAATGTGATTTATTGGTTTTTCCACATTTTCGTGTTTTCTCCCAACTTGATCGATTGTCATTTATTTTTGGACATAAGCATGAGATTGGTCCAAGATAAAATGGAGGCAAAATTCCATGTAGCCGACCCTACTTAATATGGGAAAAGGCTTTGTTGTTGTTGTTGTTGTTGTATGTGCAGAGTTCTATAGGTCAGATTCAGATTTCAGGCATATTTCAGACTCTACAGACAATTCGGATTCAAACTCTATACATTCAGATTGTTTCAGAGTCTGCAGTTTGATATGCACATGTATGCGATCATCAGTTATGAGGTCCTCATATTTCATCTGGTCGACTCAGGGTTCTCATGTGATCCATAGGGACTCCAAAATAGACGATGCATCGTGAGATAGATAAATAGGGCTTTATTTTTAGTCCTTCAATTAAATTTAGGTCCAGTAATTTTATTGAGTCCGTTGCAATTATATGTTAAAAATAAAAGGATCGCATGTGATCTCGGTTTAATTAATTAGTCGATTATATTTAGTAGTTAATCGGTTAGAGATAGTTAAGGCTCAAATTAGGATAAGCTAGGATTTGAATTTTGATTTTGATTGTATTTTTGTAATCCCACCCCTCATATATAAAAGGGATGGTAGGCCTTTGTTTAAGACAATTCAGGTTTTCAAATTAAGATTTATCTCATCTCTCCCTTTCCTTCTCTCTCCACGTGATCTCTACAATTCTCTTCCTCAAATCCCTCACATCTGTCGACTTCTCTTCTTCCCCTCTCCTTCCACCAAATAATTCTTCCACTATCAAAATTTATTTTATTTTTTGTCGTTGCAAATTCCTATTTGCGTCAATGATATCAGAGCATGGCATCGTGGTCGTCCTTACGATATGACGATCCATCCAGAGGCTAGCGCAGACGTACAACCAAAGAATCTCGTTCAACAAACCAAGCATGACGTGTTAAAGTTAGACAAATACTATCTAATATGCTTCAAGTTTGTGTGCAAATGCAAGCTTTGGTGAGAGAAATGCAAGATCTGCGAAATGTTGAAGCGTTGACATGATAACTAAAGGAAAATGCCACTAAAAATGCCGCAAAAGTTGCTGGCCAGGAGGTTTCGAAACTCTCGTTGCCGTCTATAGTAGAAGAAGTTGCCATCTAAGGCGAGCCTGAGGGTAATAATGAGGAAAATGAAGGAGACGGACCCCGTTGAGCTTGTTGTCCAACCCACTTCAGATCAGCCACTATCGAAGGGAACCGACTCTGGCCACATCTCCAGTCCTCCAGTAGCTCCTCGATGACTCCCCCGCACCTCGGACGGCCCCTCCAAACCCGTTGCGATCCCCTTCCGCCCTCCAAATAGCCCCACAACCGTACCCCCCTCCTGCCACTCAAGTACATCCGACGAATCCCCTAGCCCCACCGCCTCTACCACCCCTACACCTCCGACGAACCCCCCAACCACATCGTCGCGACCACCCTCTCCCGCCACCCCAACACCTCCGACGAAACTCTTGTTGCCGTCTATAGTAGAAGAAGTTGCCATCTAAGGCGAACCTGAGGGTAATAATGAGGAAAATGAAGGAAAAGGACCCCGTTGAGCTTGTTGTCCAGCCCACTTCAAATCAGCCACTATCGAAGGGAACCGACTCTGGCCACATCTCCAGTCCTCCAGTAGCTCCTCGATGACTCCCCCGCACCCCGGACGGCCCCTCCAAACCCGTTGCGATCCCCTTCCGCCCTCCAAATAGCCCCACAACCGTACCCCCCCTCCTGCCACTCCCATACATCCGACGAATCCCCTAGCCCCACCGCCTCTACCACCCCCTACACCTCCGACGAACCCCCCAACCACATCATCGCGACCACCCTCTCCCGCCACCCCAACACCTCCGACGAACCCCCCAGCCCCACTATCATCGTATGTCCCTCCCTTCACCTCTACCCTCCCCAGCTCTACTCGTTGACACCCCCTCCCCCTCGACCACGCACCACCACCAGCTCCTCTTCCCACCCCCTTCCCCACCGCTCGCACCACTACCCTCCCCCTCCTGATTCGATGTCGTCGCACCCTTCATCATCGTGCACGCTTCAAGCACGGCCACCGTCTATCCCTCCATTCTTGGTGTCCTCGTTGCATGTGGCCTCCCCTCTCAGACTACCGTCGTCGACTATATTTGAAGGGGAGAGAAACCTTAACAATGGTTGGGGATTCCTCATTAATCAGATTCTCTAAATTAAAGGATGAGATATTTTGGAAAATTTACAAGCAACACCATCCACACATGAGTTTTTATCTAAAGGGTCAAACAGAGGATAAATTACCTTATGGAGATATTTTAAGTGAAGGGGTAGAACTTTTACAGCCGTACCCCTCGGTGGAAAAAATATAAACGTAACATGGAAAATGAGCAAAATTGGGAAGATTCAATCAAACAATCATTTGAAATTCTTCACCGATGGATCGAAGATCACGCAATTCGTTGGGAGACGAATTTTTCAAGCGGAGAAGAGTTGATGCGGCACGAGACAGATAAATAAGGCTTTATTTTTAGTCCTTTAATTAAATTTAGGTCGAGTGATTTTATTTAGTCCATTGCATTTTTATTTTAAAATAAAGATATCGCATGTGATCTCGATTTCATTAATTAGTAGATTATATTTAGTAGTTAATCGATTAGAGATATTTAGAGTCCAAATTAGGATAAGCTAAGATTTGAATTTTGATTTTGTTTCTATTTTTGTAATCCCACCGCCCTATATAAAGGAGATGGTAGACCTTTGTTTAAAGCAGTTCAAGTTGAAATCAAATTGAAATTTATCCATGGCCTCAAATTTCAGCGAGATTCGATCGAACTTCTGTCGAATATCGATATCTTGTCAAAATCGAAATTCGACTGAAATCGCCGAAATGATCGAAATATGGGGGCCCTAGTACAAAAATGACCGAAATGGTCAAAATTTCGAATGAATACAAGTGGAGACTCATTTCAGTCTCACTGACTCTAACAGATACAATACAGAGAACATGTTCTCCAACTAGGAGACCCAGTTCAACTCACACTCCAGCCATGTTATTCCTCCTCACCAGCACGACACGAGAAGCAACGTCCTCGAAAACAACCGGTAGAGCGTGTGTTGAGTTGATATTGTATGTATTGCCTTGTATTGTTGAGTTTGAGATTTATGCCTATGTGTCCAAGTTGAGCATTGCATGCTCCAACTTGAGGGGGAGTGTTGGAGTATGTGTCACATGTAGTGATGGGTAATTGTATCCCTTCAGGGTCCAATTACTACATCTAGTGGTTTAGTCTCGCATCTACTATTTGTGGGACTTGGAGACTTAGTGGGGGCTATATAAGAAGCCCCACATTGTATCAGATGAGAAAAGTGAATAGAAACACAAGCCCTTTGAGGTCTTCTCTCATGATTTCATCCCGCTCATCACGAAGTAGTGTTCCACATAAAATCTCGATGTTCTTTATGTTTATTATATTTCTCTGATATTACGCTTCTGCATTTCCGATTCCTAACAGGAATCTATAGATGGCAATACACATCATATAACCGATGCCACCAAAATGTAAACGCATACAACACTAAGATGATCGGAACATTATAGAAGCTATCATCCACAATCTAAACACAAAATTGATAGAGAGGAAACACAAAGGATAAACGCTTAGCTATAATAAGTGGATAAACGCTTAGCTATAATAAGTTGCTACTTAATTTAAAAAAGTAAAAATAATAGCATGTCAACAACATGCAAAACACCGAAAAAAAATTACAGAAACAGACTTACCAATATATCCAAATCCGTTCGTACCAAAACGTACTCCATGAAGTCAGAGTTTCCATGCACTAATGAGTAAAGTAAGAGAATTGAAGTCTCTTCAGATAGACACCTGTGAAACAAGTTAACATGGCTTGATTTTTTTAAGAAAGCAAGTCCACGTGGAAGCACATAATAGTTGATGGAAAAAAGAGGCAACACGGTTAAAAACTCACGATCCAAGTGTGTCAAATAAAGAAGCAAAAGGTATTCGCACAAGCGGGCCATTCTGTACATTACTTTCGACATCCAAACGATCAACTGCAAGAAACATATCTCACAGATAAGGATGCTACAAGAATGAAGTAATTTCTCAGTAAGAATTAATTTGATCATATTGACAGCGTACATTGAATATCTCTAGCATTTTGCAATGCGCTGTAAAAGGGATTGTTGAAAAAAGTCAAATTTTCTTTCAGAGCAGGATTGGGATCATCATATGCAGCACTGTTATTTGCTGAGGTATCGACCGTTAATATACATTTTTTATAGTGGATAAGGACGAGCAAAACCAGCAGACTGTTGTCTGCCAATGGACTTCGGGAACCTTCACCACTCGAACTGACCAGATAATTGAAAGTGTAATATGGCAATAGTACAAAATTAGCTGCAACATGAAGAAACCAGTGAGAAAAATGAAATAGTAATGAAAAAATAATCGCCACTACACGAACTATGGAATTTTGTTTTTAAGAATCTCTGACTTGATTACTATGTGAAACTAAAATCAAATTAAATGAACTATATACTAAATTTAACATGGCTTCCTTGAAAGGAAATCCATATCCAACAAATAGATAAACGTCATACCAGCTACAGAACCAACTCTTTGCAGGACGCCAGGTTGGCTACTATCTTTGAAAAGAGAATAACCAGAACCACTAAAAGGTATATGGGTCCGGCTTATATAATTCACCAGTAATCTACGAACTGCCAAACAGACCAAATTGCTTGCCTGCAGAAGCCGACAATTAACAGGATAAAGAACTACCTCTTTTATCTATATAGGCAAAGACGAAGGCAGTATAATGTACCTGAACCATCGATGCATCAATAAATGGATGAACATCACCCAATCCTATTGAAGGCCCAGAACGAAGTTGAGTAGACAAAGTCACAAGCATGAAGTTTAGCAGTTCGTGATGAAGGACATACGTGTGCGGACTTGAGAAATGAGAAATATTTATCCAAAAAATATAGTCAGAAATATGAAAAAAGCATCCGCCAAGGCTCACAAGAAAAGTCAAATAGATGCTTCCATTTAAGAAGTTACTGAGACATGTAAATTACAATTCCAGTAGGCTTGGTTTATTTCCTGTTGATAAAGGGAGTTAAACAAAAGTTTTGTTTAAAGAATAATAGATCTCATATTTCACTTCAAGTTCAAGGGTTTGTTATAAAATAATCAACAAGAGAGGCAAAACAGCTTAAATATTAATGTAGTTATAAATGGAGACTTAGAATTCTTTTTTTAGAAGGAAGACTAGACGGATCCTACTAGGAACTGATGGCCTATTGTGTACCAAGTTGTCCCAATTTATTATGCTCCACAATGCTGGCCACCATCCTCACTTCACCTTTGAGTGAATACAATGAGCCATATTTGATCTAGTGTAGTAAATTTTGAGTCCAAGCTAGTTATTTTGTATTATTTGAAGTACTTTAACCCCTTTTTTGAATTAGCACACAGTTCAAGTTGCTATAAATCAGTTTATACTTTTTCCACTTAAGTGTTACAGTTTACTGCTCTCAGTGATCTTTTGTAAAAGGAGTATATTTCCTTCTTTCCAACATCCCCCAAGTTCCCTATCACATTCTTCCCTCCCTTAGCATCAGTTGTTCTGCAGTTCTGCTTGATGATGTCATGCATGGGTTCTTTAACTTTCTGTTCACTTCTCTCACAGGAAATTCCATGGGAAATATTAACTTCCTAGATGTTAAACCCATCGTTTGCTTAGTTGAAATCATAACATCAAAGCTGAGAATGCTTATACTAAGCAGTATCCCAACATCATACATCACACCCACTAAGCATAATCCCAACATCATACATCACACATTAGAGATGGATCAAATAATGTTTAACAGGATGGCAATGCCAAACGTGGTTTGAATGCTAGTAAAAAGATTGTTTCTTTTGAAATCTGTGACAACTGCTAAATAATTTATTTTTCAACTTATTACTGTCAATCACCTTTTACAATGATTCCATCCCAATATCGAACCAAAAATGGGGAAAAATGTCATTTTTTCAACTCTTTTAAACAGTGTTTTTCAATAAGGTTAACTGATACTGATGGTCATCTACTAATTCGCTGTATCAAAAACATGAAAGGTACATATATGAACTCAACACACCCACTAAACAAGAACACCAACATGACCTTGTCACATACAAATTTCTGCACTGTTTATTACATTTTCTGTGGGTAGCATGAGTGAAATATAGAACAAAGCTTGGATGTAGAACGAGAGAAAAATGAGATAAAAGTGAAGATGGGAACAAATTGCATTTTGTAAAAGGATATTGTTTAATACTCTGGGTGGAGATTTCTAACAAAATAGAGGATGCAACTCAGAAACAAATCTTCAGAGTGTTATAAGAGTTATAACTCAGAAAAATAGTGAATTGCAATGAAATATACATATCCTTATCTCCTAAAGCATTTTTACACACTTTTAAATCTAGAAAAAGAAAAGAAAAAAAACATTCACCTTACATCTGCCAACCCAATGAAAGTAAGGATACCGCGCATTGTAAATTGCTCGACACTTTCATCTAAACAAAGAAAAATGTAATATTAGATTAATAAGTAATAACTGTTAAACCTTATGAGCATTTTAACGTTTGGATAGATGGCATAAGAAAAAGTAACGGCATTAGATCCAGAGATCTCATCTTGTGTCACACAAATCTTTTTTTCTGAAGCAGAAAATTACAATAACAACAACATCCAAGCCTTTTTCCCACTTTAAATGGGGGTGAGTACATGGATTCTGCTTCCATACAGATCTGATGAGGATCACAATTTTCAGAAGCAGAAAATATTGGGGAAATAATAAAAAACAGGTAGCTCACTATAACATTTCTTAACCTATAATTTAGCAAATATGCATGTGCAATCACAAGATAGAAACTTCATTTTATTCGTCAAGTTTCTTAGAAAGATTGGTTAAAAGGAAGGACCGGATACCTTTTGGAAAATATCACAAAATAGAAACTTCATTTTGTTCATCAAGATTCTCATAGAAGGATAGGTTAAAAGAAAGGATCAGATACCTTTTGGAAAAGAATCCCCTGTTGCTTCTCCATCTTGGATGCTTAGATATAGTTCCTCGAAATTGTTACTTTTAGCATTTTCGATCAAATACTTCAGAAACACAGATGACATGTATGCGGCGTTAACTGCCTTGGTGCAGACCGGGGAAGACCCATCAGACATGACTTCTTGCAAGCTCCAGACCAAGTGAATCAGAAGTTTGGCCATATGTCTCGTGTGACTATTGTTCTGCCCTGTGCATAGAAAAGGAAGGAAATTGGTAACCAAAAAGCTGTAGTTTTTAGTAATGCAATATGCTGGACACTGGAGAGTGCCATGTTAAGGTCTGGCCATGCTGACCATTATATTATAGAAGAACCGAGAAAATTCCGTATTTTCTTTGTCTGCAACAATAATGAGATATTGATAGGATATAAATGTGGAAGCACGTATTATAGATTGCATTTACTACCCATAAGCAACTCAATAGTCCAACTTGTGCAGCAGCTATAAAATCCAATAAAAATTACAAAACACTCACACCAATTGTGGAAGCAGATGAGATATATGATTGACATAAATACTTCGGTCGTTCTAAGAATTCCAGGGTTAACACAAATTACAACCCCAATAACAATGCAAGAACCCCCACATAGTACCTCCTCCTCTAAATACCACGGCATTCTACATGTGCCATGCTGTGGTTGACAAAAAAACTTCATTGGAATTTTAGATCATCACTTATCTGATCTTTTTCCAAGGAAATGGGGGGGGGGGGGGGGGGTAACTAGGAAAAAAAAGTAGAATCTGAACGTTAAATGATTGTTACTAAACCTTAAGACATGTCACTCGAACTAAGAACCGCTAAGCTAGTTTATCTTTTAGCGCAATTCGGATTCTTCAAAAATCCCAACCATCCAACCCATTTTCCCTAGCGATCCACAATCGAACATGGTTGATCATTCAGCCTCCTTTTTCCAACATGCGGATGATCAAAACACCACGATCAATCGCACGCAAGAACGTCCGGGCATCATAACTAACTAAAAACTCTAAACCCGCAAACACATTCTCATTTACATTATGCATCAACAATCAAAATGCATTACGATGATCCCAACCCCCAACCTCCTCTGATTTTCTATCCACCCCAATATCTCTACTAATACACACTAGAGAAACACAATTTAAGACCCCAATCCCCACTTTCTACACAGGCCATGTGTGTTTCTCCCCTACTTAGATCTCACGCATTCTACCACAACCACCATCAACACGTATACATATTTAGGTACTCATATTCCTATTTCCAATAAGCAAGTGGTCCGACTAAGGATCAAATGGTTGTATACATAAATAGGTGCTACCATGTCCTAATTCATTTCCAAATATGAATACGGCATGGGTGCACATATAGAGACCAACTGATATAAAAATTGTGTTATCTTATACTTTAAAAAGGGATACAGACATGTATAAGATATAAAAATAGCATGAATACACTATTAATTGACTTAAATATTCATGTATTGGATGGTTTACACAAGATACAAATATATCAAATGCCTTTATTTACTAACAAATATATCAAATACGATGAAATAATGCATAAGGTTTTGTTACATATAGTTAAAAATAGATCTACAACTGTATTTAAATATGAAAATCGGATATATGAATACATATAGAGGATGTTGAAGTAAAATCCATATCCGTATCCATTTTAAAATGGATACTGATGCTGAAATCTATATAAAATGGATATGATAGCAGATCGGATATGGATATATCTACATCTATTTGCATCCCTAGATCCGACCATCCACACCAAGCTCCCACGTGTACAACCACAACAGATCAAATGCATTCCCAAAAGACCAACATCCGGTCAAAGAAAACAGCTTCAAATTACACGCCCACACCATTCATTCCGATGCTATGAACCCCAACCCCCCTCGGCTTCCCCCCATCCAACCCAGTTTTATTGATCCACACTCGAGAAACACAATCTAAACACTGACTTCCCACTATGAAAACACAATTCAAGACAAATCCGCGCCAAGATCTTGCTGCATCCTACTGCAACCACCATCTACGTATACAAATCTTCTGATTTCCACTGCCCCGAGATCTCAACCAAACCCCGCTTCAATCGAAAAACCTCCCATGCGAGTTATTGCTCCCATCATCCGGTACACATTTCAAAAGGACAGAATTAAGCTCCCACATCAAGATCCCACACTTGGGACTGCAAACCGAATTTTAACATCTCCTTATAACCACGATTACGATCCTACCTATCCTCTCCATCAGTAAACTGCATTCTCAGTTCGCCAGGATCAGGACCCCTCTTCAATGGATCAACCTCAGTGCCAAGATCTGGCGTGTTCACATTCCCATCATCAGGTACATAGTTCAAACAGACAAAATTAACCTCACACATCGAGAGCCCTCGATGCAGACCGCAAACGACACGCCTCCTCGGAATTACGGCTTCAATCATAGCAACTCTCTCCATTAGTAAACCACATTTTCAGTAAACTGCAACCGGAACCGGAAACATAACCGCAATTGCAACTAACAATCCTCACCTCGATCCACAGGACCGCAACCGGAAAACGTTACGAACTTTTTTTAAAAAATGTAGAAAAATCTCGTCACTGGGAAGAGCTTGTTCTTCAATTGCGCGGGAAAAACCATGGCCTCAAATTTCAACGAAATTCGGTCGAATTTCTGTCGAATATCGATATCCAGTCGAAATCGAAATTCGACCGAAATGACCGAAATATGGAGGTCCTAATACAAAAAATGACCGAAATGGTCGAAATTTCGGTCGAAATTCCACCGAAATTCCATCGAAATTTTGTTTTGGTCGATACCGATGGTGACCGAAACCGACATTTAGGGCCTTGGGAAAAACAAACGGGAGGGACTGAAATGGGAATAAAAGAAAAAGGCGAGGGTAAAAGAGGGAGCTAACAGAGGGACTGGCAGGCGAGGAGGACGCGGTGGGGGGGCCACCGGAGGGTGAGGGGGAGCTGGAGGAGCTGCGGCCAGAGGGCTGAGGAGAGCGGCAGCGACTTCTCACCGACGAGGGCCGCGATGAGGTGCTCCGCCGCGTCGGTGGGGCGGCGCGGGGTGGAGGGGGCGGAGCCCATGGCAGGTGAGATCACCGGGGCGGGGAGCGGTGAGGGGATCCGAGGTGGGGGATTAGGGGGAGGTCGGTGGTGGCATTTGGAGGGTTTAGGAAATTTAGATCTGAGAGAGAGAAATAGAGAGAGTGGGGGAGAAGATGGGGAAGGAGTGGGGTTTTTTATATTTTTTGTTTTTCTACTCATGTTTATTGCTTGTTTACTACTTAAAGTTGCGAGAGTTTTGCATGGATGCCCCTATAAATAAGGATTATAACGCAAAAGAAATTAAAAATTGTGAGAATATGGTGAAGAAATAAAAAAAATGACAGGTTATTCGAATCTTAGGGTGTGTTCGGTTGGGGGTTACCCTACTTTGGGTGAGTTATCCCCTAAAACCCATATTCCTAACCCACTTGTGGGGCCCATCATCTTTTCATCAAAATATATATATATATTATGCCATCATATCATCTAAAAATCATAAAATACTCAACTTTTACTCATTATTTCAAACTTCAATATAATCACATTATAAGAACTACATACTTTTTCATATTCTAATATAATCATATCATAATTAGGGATGAGCATGGGCCGGGCTGGGCCAGGCCGTGAAGGGCCCGGGCCCAAGCCCACTTAAAAACTTCGGGCCTTAGGTCGGGCCTAGGCCCGTAAATTTTTTGTGGGTTCGGCCCAAGCCCAGGCCCGGCCCAATTCCTATGGGTTGGGCTTGGGCCGGGCCGGCCCATCTTAATCCATTATATATTGTTAACTTTGAGTTTGTGTTTAAAGTCAATCTCAATTTAAGTTAGACGAGCTAAATTTGTTTAAAACATATGCCATAATACTTATGAAATAACTAAAACTCAATTCTACCGAAGATGATTTCTCATTTTATACAAGTCCACTTAATGTTATATACCATAAATGTCTCTTATTACAGAAATTGAAAGAGTGAACCAATAACAATAGGCGCACCAGGCACTACATGTTAAAAAATGAGCACAATGCTCGTATTGGGTAAATGTTCAATAATAGAAAATATTCTAATAGAAAAAATAAATACTACAAAATTCAAGAATAACCACCCGAATCTAAGGCACAGACTAATTAAGAAAATTAATTCTGAAATGAAATACAATGATCATCAACTCATATGTCCCACACCTGACTTTCTTGATTTATAAACATTGTAGGAAAATAGGATACATGAACAGAGTATGCATGACATGTGAGAGTTTCCATACATGTAGGATATGGGAAGGGTTCGAGCCCTCTTCGGGTCGGGTTGGGCCAAGCCAAGCCCGAGCCCGACCCAAAAAAATTTCAGGCCTAAAAATTAGGCCCAAGCCCGGCCCAATGTTTGTTTGGGTTTGGGCCGGGCCGGGCTTTTTGAGCTGGGCTTCGGGCTGGGCCGGGCCGGCCCATCCCAATGCTCATCCCTAATCATAATAACTACCAACTTTTTCAAATTTCAATACAATCACATCACACAAACCCTCCCAACCCTTAACCCACCAACCAAACACACAAATACAAAAACGGGTTATCCTTCTCCAGATAATCCATGAACCAAACGCACCCTTAGGTAAAGTATGTTAGAGGTCCGAAGTTTGGGCTAAATATCAAAGAGAGTCCTGATAAAGAACATGCGCCAATTTCAGCTTTACAAGAGAATTTTCAACTATACCCCTATAAAAAATCAGTGTTCACTATGTTTTTATCTTCTTCATATTTGCACAAATTCCTCCAAAAATACCAACTTATTTAATTACGTGTATATCCTGTGAACATCCGAGAGATAAAAGAATCGATTTCGAGATTTCTAGAATTATCATGTGAGAAACGAAGCCAATAAAAATTATAATATGCAAACACTAATATAACCTACAGAATCCTAAATCAATAGATAGTATGAAAAAAAAACCACGATATTTTTTTCGTCAATAATATGCATTAATCACCAAATAACATGAACAAAAACAGCAAACAGTTAATATTGCATAATTCAGAGGATATTTACGTAAAAATAATAATTTTGTAGAGTATCCCTGCAATAAGGTAGAAGACGAGGGTATTTCTAAGTAATATTGAATAGTTATGAGGAAACTAGCAACAAATTAACGGTTTATGAGTTATGCCCCTTTGAGATATTCCAATATCAGCTATGTCCCTTCTTTTTTGAGAATATCAGTTATGACCTTGACTTCTTGTCATTCTATCACTTGTGTCCCTTCGTTAGTTTAACCAACTTAACCATGGTCTTTTCAAATCATGGTCAAGTTAAGAGGTGCATAATTGTCCAGACTTCTTTATCTTCTTCTTCCTCCATGTGTTCTTCTTCCTTTCTCTTCCTAATTTATCTCTCTCTCTCTCTCTCTCTCTCTCTCTTAATTACACCTTCGTGCATCCATTAAATCGCTAAAATTTTGCATTTTCACGGATATATCGCTCATTGCGGATCAAATAGTAAATTTTATTGAATTTTCAATGAAGTTTCATGAATCAATTAATAAGAAATTTATGTTAACTAAACAAATGTTGAAGGTCGATGTTCCATTACACCATACGTGTCTCCAGTTCTTTCACACCTTGCCGCTTCCGACGAGATGAATAACGGCGTGCCGCTGATGGATTAGCAGGCGCAATCGACGAAACTGGCATAGTCGAGGTCGGCGAGCTTGGCAGAGGGGAGGTACGGGGCGGAGAGGGAGGTGCGAAGTGGAGGAAGCATGGGTGATGGGGAGGAGCTCGGGGCGGGTTGGAGATGAGCTGGGGCGGAGGAGCCGTGGAGGAGCTCGATGTGGGTTGGGGAGGAGCTGGGGTGGAGGGGGTCCTGGAGGAGCTCGGGGTGGGCTGAGGAGGAGCTGGGACGGGTTGGGGAGGAGCTGGGGTGGAAGGGGTCGTGGAGGATCGGGGGCGGGCTTGCGATGACCGGGGAGGAGCTCGGGGCGGAGAGGGTCGTGGAGGTGCGGGTGGCTGTGAGAAGAAAGAGAATGGGGAGGGGGGGAAGAGGGTGGGGAGGAACAGGAAGAAGAAGGGTTGGACATTTTAATCCATTTTATAAAACTAATTCTCGTTGTATCCTCAAAGTTAACGTTTGTTTGCCTTGGAGATGGACGACAACTAACCCGAGGGGCACAAGTGATAGAATCGCAAGCAGTCGGAGGCACAACTGATATTCTCAAAAAGGAAGGGCTATAACTGAAATTGCAATATCTAAAAGGGGCACAATTGATAAAAACCCAAAATTAAAAATTACATTACTATCGTTCCTGTTAAGTTTGCACAGTCAGATATAAGGAAAACAAAGGAGCGTGGCATAAATTTAGAGAAAATAAATTAGAGAGAAGTATGGGATTAAAGTACAAAAATATAGATTTTTTATATATAATGGGCAAAAAGCCATTCATCAATAATAGAGTTGCAAAATGACCTAACCAGTAATGAATGGGAAGTTGCCTAATGCATCAAGACCTCTTGATAGTTAGCACGAAAGTGACATGGGTAGGGGATGTCTCATGATGTCGCATGGTCATGGATTTATGCGATCCATTAGGGAGGAGTCGGACCAAATTATTGAGACTATATATAATTCATCTTTGTTACTATTTTTCATTGTAATTATTAAAATGTGTTTACAAGTGTATTTCACAAAGATACCCTTGTAAACTTATATTTTCACATAAATATCCCAATAAATAATGTATTGACAAAAAGATCATTACAAAATTCTTCAAATCAAAATACATTTTCATTAACATAATGTTAAGTTATATTATTAAAACTACGATTTTTAAAAAATAATATTACATCGCTCCTAATATAAGAATGCAAAGGAGATATATATACATGTACCAATTTTGTATAATATTGCATATTAGGAGTGCATATGGATCGAATTGGATAGACTTTTAGCTTAATCCATGCCCGATCCAACCTTAACGGATTTTAACTTTTTCCAATCCAACCCGATCCATCTGAATCCAAACCAATCCATCAAATTACGGATTGGATCGAATTGGTTTGGATTTTTTATACTTAGTATTCCATCTCAATTGTTTACACTCTCATGTTTGTACTTTATCATACACTAGCCCTCAACATTTAAATTATAGCTCAAAAAAGATCATTTCACAATGAAAAATAATACATGTCATTAACAATTTAAAAAGGGACATTATGTGATGAATTAAAAAAATCACTCTATAGTTGTTGGGGTTATGTGTAACATGTAATACATAGAACTTACAAATGTTGATCATTAGATTATTACATTCATGTCATATTACGATTTTTTATTGTGAGATGGGATGCTGACATACAGATATTGATATGGATATAGGTATTCCCATATCCTTATCTGTTTTTAAATACGAACGTGATGTATATAAAGATATTGACAGATGAAAATATATTAACATATCTTTAAAAAATAGATATCGATATAAAATGGATACTTATCGCATAAGAATAATATTATAAATACTCTATATAATAGGTTAAATATACATGTATTGGATGGAATACAAATGATAAATATTCTAAAAGTGCTTATATCGTAACAATTATACCAAATACGACAAAAGAAGGTACACAATTATGTTATCTAAAGTTAAAAATTAATATACAATATATATAAAAATGGATATATGAATATGAATATAGTTTTTTGTTGATATGAATGTGACATCGGTATCTATATCCATTTGAAAACAGATGATGATACGGATGTCAAAATCTGTATAATATGGATATGATGGCGGAATAAATACGGATATATTTTTGTCTAGATACCTTTTAAATGGGAGGTGGGGGGTCATTATATACAACTTATTATTATTATTTACAATTAACTATTTATTTATAAATCATATTCTATTATAATAATATAATATATATGTAGAGAATTAATGGGAGAGAGGGGCCAAGCCCCCTCCCACCCCCCTCGTCTCCGTCCCTACGTACGTGGATAGGATGTGGGGCCTGAGAGAGATGAAAAAGAATCAAAGGTGTAGAGTATCAATACGGGTATCTCAAACTCATAATATACTCTAATAAAATTTTTTACATATAATGGATTTTAAATATAGTTAAACTACTGCTATTCTATAAAGCATTTAGTCTAAATAATATATATATGATATGTATGACATTACAGTGCATTCTACTCCAAATAATGTGTGTGTGAGGGAGGGAGGGAGGGGATAATGGGGCTGCCCCCACCATTTTTTTGCATTTTTTTATTTTTTACAAAATAAAATCATGTGCATTCATCTATATATTCCTATTATACGTCATTCGAATTTCGTCAGAAACAGAGACTTTAATATCATTCATCTAAAAAGGTAATTTTAACAGTCTTAGAATTATTGTAATTGACATGTTCTACATGAAGGGCGTAGGAGTATCTGTTTCTGACAAAATTCGAATGACATATAGGAGGAATATATATATATATATATACATGGTGATATTTTTCCCATTGAACTCATATATAGAGAGGGTTGATCCTTTGAGAGCTAAAATATGTGAGAGCATTAGAGCAATGATTATATACCACTAAATTCTGTCATCTCTCTCATCCTTGATTGTCGGAGGAGAGAGAAGAGCAGAATCTAGTGGTCCAGATTCACTGCTCTTATGCTCTCACAGATTTTGGCTCTCAAAGGATCATCCTATATATATGGAAAAAATGGGGCTGCCCCCACCCCATTTTTTGCAATTTTTTTATTTTTTGGGAAAATATCACCATGTGTATTCATCCCTATATCCCTCCTATATGTCATTTGAATTTCGTCAGAAACATAGATTCCTACGATCTCCATCCAGACAATCAATTTTTTAACGGTCTTAGGATTTTTTAAATCGACCTTATCTCGATGGAGGCCATAGAAGTCTCTGTTTCTGACGAAATTCGAATGACATATAGGAGGGATATAGGGATGGGTATACATGGTGATATTTTTCAAAAAAAATAAAAAATTTGATAAAAAATGAGGCGGAGCAGCCATGTTGGCTGCTACATGGGAGCAACCCCATACAACCATATAATATATATAGAGAGAGAGAGGGAGAGAGAGGAGTGATCCTATAAGAGCCAAAACCTATGAGAGCATGAGAGCATGCATTCTGGACAACATGATTATGCTTTCTCTCTCCTGGTTGGACCATGTGGTCCAGAATGCATGCTCTCATGCTTTCACAAGTTTTGGCTCTCATAGGATCACTCCTATATATATATACATGAGTGATCTTATGAGAGCAAAAAGTTGTGAGAGCATGAGAGGGATGATTCTGGATCACATGATTCACCTAGGAGAGAGAAGACCAGGAGAGAGAAAACATAATCATGTGGTCCAGAATCATGCTTCTCATGCTCTCACAATTTTTTGCTCTCATAGGATCACTCCTCTCTCTCTCTATATATATATGTATATAATTATATATATATATATAGAGGAGTGATCCTATGAGAGAAAAAAAGTGAGAGCATGAGAGCATGCATTCTGGACCACATGATTCTGTTTTCTCTCTTCTGATCTTCTCTCTCCTGCTTGGATCATGTGGTCCAGAATGCATGCTCTCATGCTCTCATAGGTTTTGGCTCTCATAGGATCACTCCTATATATAGGGATGATCTTATGAGAGGCAAAAACTGTAAGAGCATGAGAGCGGTTGGCATGTACTATTAGATACTTCTAATCACATACTAGTTGATTGGAGGAGGAGAGAGATGAGCAGAATCTAATGATCCATACTCACTGCTCTCTCTCACACACACACACACACGCACACACACACACACACACATTTGTGTGTGTGGGAGGGGGGGGGGGAAGGAACCTACATCGGGTGATGTAGGTAACTTACCTACATCGGTTCATTTTTCTCATTATTTTTTTAATTTTTTTGAAATAAAATCTTGGTGGATTTCATCACAATATACGACCATTGTGTTATTCCAAATTCAGCTTAATTCGAGACTTCTATCCCATCCAATAAGATTGTCAAATTTTAACGGTGTCAAATTCCTGAAATTGACCCCTTTCAAATGGGAATGTTAGAAATATTTTTTCCCACGAAATTTGAATCACATAAGCCACTCTATATATTAAGTGAATCTCGCTGAGGTTTCATCCGTAAAATAAAAAAATAACAAAAAATGACCCGATGTAGGTAAGTTACCTACATCAGCCGATGTACGCTCCTTTGCCCCCTATATATATACAGAGGAGTGATCCTATGAGAGCAAAAAGTTGTGAGAGCATGTAAGGGATGATTCTGGACCACATGATTCACCCAGGAGAGAGAAGACCATGAGAGAGAAAACAGAATCATGTGGTCTAGAATTAGTCCTCTCATGCTCTCACAATTTTTTGCTCTCATAGGATCACTCCTCTATATATACATATACATACATATACATGCATACATATATATGGGGTTGGGGAGCATGCACCGAGGTGCATGTAATTTTACATTCACCGATGCCTATATCTTCCACGTTGTTTACTTTTTTGAAAAATATCACCATGTATATTCATCTATATATTCCTCCATTATGTCATTCGAATTTCGTTAGAAATAGAGACTCATATGCCCTCCATCTAGAACAGGTCGATTACAACAATTCTAAGACCGTTAAAATTACCTATTCTAGATGAAAGGTATAGGAGTTTCTGTTTCTGACAAAATTCGAATGACATATAGGAGGGATATAGGGATGAATACACATACGATATTTTTCAAAAAAGTAAAAAACGTGGAAGATATAGGGTCCGGTGCATGTAAAATTACATGCACCTGGGTACATACTCCCCAACCCCTATATATATAAGGTTGGGGAGCTTGCATCAAGGTGCATGTAACTTTACATGCATCGGCGTCATGAACGCGTATTTTTTTGAAACGAAATCTTGGGGAATTTACTTAGAACTATTATTGGAATATGTTTTCAAATTTCGTGTAAAACAAACATTCTTAACATGTACATCTGGAACAACTAAATTTCAGTAATTATGAGATCGTTAGAATTTCGTAGTCTTGATGATGGGTTAGAAGTTTTGAATTAAGTTGAATTTTGAATGATATTATAGTAATATATGGTGATCTAAATCCCACATAATTTCATCTCAAAAAAAAATAAAAAAATAGACATTTATGGATCGGTGCATATAAAGTTACATGCACCTTGGTGCAAGCTCTCCACCTCCCTCCTCCCTCCCTCCCTCCCTCTCTCTCTCTCTCTATCTATCTATATATATATATAGAGAGAGAGAGAGAGAGAGAGAGGAGTGATTCTATGAAAGTAAAAAATTGTGAGAGCATGAGAGGAATGATTCTGGACATATTCATGTTTTCTCTCTCCTGGGTGAATCATGTAATCCAGAATTATCCCTCTCATGCTCTCACAACTTTTTGCTCTCATAGGATCACTCATATATATATGGGGTAAAATTGGGTTGCCCCGATTTTAAATACTTTCGTATTTAAATTTCACGCAAAACAGATACTCTTACGGCATCCATCCAAACGTGGTCGATTTCAACAATTCTGCGACCGTTAAAAAATAATTGTCTAGATAGAGACCGTAGAAGTCTCTCGAAACTTCAAAAGGAAGGAATCATCAACAATATCGTCAGAGACTAAGCAACAACTGACCTCTTCCGCAACTTAAGAAAAAATGCCAGGTTCGCTCCGAGAACAACTACTTGCGTGATGTCTTTCTCGGTGTCAACAGTTTCCATCGAAGAACGCCACGGTTGATCCTCTCTATAACGGCAGCACTTGTTTTACTCAGAATGCAGGTAATTATATGCTCACTACAGCAGCGTTTATATGCATCAATATAGAACGATCATGTGACCAAGTGAAGGAAATTTTCTTGTGGTTACTTGTTGATGCCTTGATTGTTGTCAAGGACAAAAAAAATTACTCTTGTATACTGTTAAGCATGGAAGGATATATCAATACCGATATCGATATCGGTACCATGTCGGTACGATATATCGTCGATATATCGATGATATACCAACGCTATATCGCCGACATCGAACCGAGATTGTGAATAAAATGACCTGTCGATACCGATATCGACCATATCGACGATATATTAGTGATATATCGGTGACCTATCGATACCGATATATTGCCGATATATCGCGATACGGCCTTCATGCTGTTAAGTGCATGGGTTATAGTTAAATATATGTATGCAAATTACTTGCCACACAATCCAACAGGCTCAGTAATGGATCCCCTGTCTTCTGATAAATTTCTTCTTTCTTTATTTAATTAATTTATTTACTGTTACTTGCGAATCCGAGTTGGTGGTGTGGTTAGGATTGCTCTTTCATCTAGGGGTATCCATGGGGCAGTACCCGTCCCATTTCATCATGACCTATCTTGTCTTGTTGGTATTGGGTCACGGGTCGATCTTCTTCATTCCAACGGGTATCCAATTGTAACGGGTACTCGATTAATGGCAATGGATGTTGGCTACTCGTGGGATAAAGAGATATACTTCTAGTGATAGGTGACGTATAAAAATGCAAACGATATGTCCAATTATATATATCCGTATCTATATCATATTCATAATGATAATGTCGGATATGAAAATTTAAATGGTACGGAATGCATTTAAATAGGGATAAATAAACATAAATAAATAAATTAATGATAATATATAAAACTATGTGGATAATGTACCATATGAACACATGCAATTTGAAGGAATACTATCGAATACAGATTCAATAATGACACATTCACGTAGGTTCATCCCCATAATGTATCAAATACAGATAAACGAGATGTAAATATACATAATTGGATGACAACTTGACAAACAATATATAAGTATATATTTATATTCGTAAATGGGTGTACTAATTATCATCACAATTGGTTATCGCGGTATGTGTGCGCGTGCTTACGTACATGCGCATGTGCACGTAGGCAGGGGCGCATGCGCGTGCACATGGGGATGGATGTTTGTATGAGCACTGGTGCAGGCACGCGTGTGGGTGGGTGGGGGCGTACGCGTGCGTGTGTGCGTGTGGGTGGGTGGGGGTGCGCGTGTGCATGTGCGATACAATTCGTATTCAATTGTATTCATTATCATCATGTTTGGATGCCAGATGTATTCATATCGATTTGGATCATATCCGATTCATTATCATACATGCTAGTTCAAATTTTGACATCCATATATATATATATATATATATATATATATATATATATATAGACTTCGATTTCAAAATGGATACATATACGAGGACTCCCATACATATAAATTTAATCTTATATATATAATTTTGATTCTATTATTTTCCTATCTAATTTATATCAATTTCACGACGATTTTTATTTTTAATGATTTGGTAATATATTTTCCATATTCAACAATATTTGTATCCGCATCCATTTCTATATTTTTAAAATAGATAAGAATAATGTAACATATATATTGATATTTGTATCTAACTATTTGCATTTTTGTGAACTAATTGATAGTGGAAGCTTCCAACTAGGTACCCATGGGTACCCGTCGGATTTTTTATATGGGGTATAGATCATGACATTACCGGTATCCGACCCATCATTTTCAAACAAGTACCTGAGAGTTTAGAGTCAAAATGAACGAGTCAAACTAGGTACCCATTGATCCGGATATTTTTGAGCACCCCTACTTTCATCATTAATGAGCTTTTGAACGACTGGGATGTAGATTCGTGGAGTGGAATTTTGCTCAAAAGTTGATGAACTGTGAAGTATTATTGCTGCTCACAACTTTTTTCCTGACATCAAATGTAGCTGTGGAAGTGGAGCAGGTCTTGCAGTTAAAAGATGGCGAGGCTATCCTAAACAGGAAATAAAGGAAATCACCGATATATCGATATCGACATGAGACCGATATGGGCACCGATATGGCGATATCTCCCCTTTTCAGACATTTTCTTCACAAAAGCCCGTCGATATGGACGATATTTCGTCGATATATCGTTGAAATATCGTATCGATACGATATCGATATCGATACGGCCTTCCAACTGCACACGAAAATAGTTATCATTGATGTTTATATATGTGTGCTAATTTGTTAGAATTGAAATCATGTGTAATAACACAAATAAGTGATACTACATTGTATTAATTTTCCAATAGCATAACGTCCTTTATGATTGTAATGAACACCTTCAATTTTGTATTTACTATTAAGTTGAGCGTGTATGTGTAAATATATAATGTAAACATGTATCACTTTTTGCGAGCTTCTTTAAGTATATGCACATGACTATTTATATACGCTTTTTAAGTCTATTACGTATTTGGAGTAGTGAAAAAAACAAGAAAGTTTCCAACGACTTCAATGTCTACCGTAATATTGGAGAGATTTTCTCTCTTCAATCTTCTTTAATGTAATCTTATTACATTAAATCTTTATTCATATAATTATTTATCAACAAAATAACCTCCAAATAGCCATCAAAGTCTCTGTTTCACATAAAACTTCAATGACATAATAAGGGATATTGTTGAAAACAAGGATCAAAGAGCAAGGAGATCATACACCAAGATTTACGAGGAAAATCCTACAATGAGGAAAAAACCACGGGAACACACAAATCCTAATCTCACTCACTAGAGATTAGGGATTTCTATTCACTATGTTGTTTTTTCAATAAAGGGGATGGATACAATATATAGACAATGGGTAAATGGTCTCTCATCCCAAGATCCATTTACCTATTAAACCACTCCCCCTCAAGTTGAGCATACATGTCCACCATGCCCAACTTGCCTACATTCATCTCAAATTGTACAGTAGGCAGCCCCGTTGTGAAAAAATCAGCAATCTGATTGGTAGACTTCAAGTAAGGAAGAAACAACTGTAATATACGTTTTGTACACTATGCCTTTGAATGTTATCAAGTGTTATTTCAAGGAAATATTGGATTGATAGTGTTCATACTTTACAAATACCATAGTCAATAGATTCGCCTTGATGTAATGATTTCATTGAAACTTGTTGTGTTTATATCAGAGACCATCTTGTATAAAAATAGACTTCAAAAGGTTCTCTGAATTGTGTAGCACCTCACAATATAGTACCACATCTAGTAATCTAGAATTTTGGTAGTACCTTATAAGTAGTAGAAGCCACTACTTGCATAGTGCCTATAATGTTATAGATTTATACTCATTAGCCATAATCACATCATTAAGACTAATTAAGCATGATTAGTGCTAATTACCCGTCGTTAGTGATAATTAAGCGTCATTAGCAAAGTGGACACATGGAGAGGAAATCAGGGGACACTTGTCGTTATATAGTCAGGACAAGTGTCAAAACCTCATTAGTGCCATGTGTCATCATCCTAAGACTAACACATGTCATGGTGTAGTCTCTTGCTTGGGCAACAAGTTATCTCGTGTAGAAGCCAAACCACTTGCTTGGGCAGCAAGTTATCTCGTGGATAAACCAAACCTTGCTTGAGCAACAAGTTATCTCATGGATAAACCAAACCTTGCTTGGGCAACAAGTTATCTCATGGATAAACCAAACTTATTACTTAGGCAACAAGTCTTCTCATGAATAAGACATGTGGCATGTCATGTGTCATCATACATGGAAGAGAGGAAACATGTGGCTTAGAGGCTCCCTTACATGTTGACACATGTCACACATGTAAAGGGGTGGAGGCCTATAAATTCCCATGACCCCCATACTCCTCCTCACTTCATCCCACGCCCATCTCTCCACCTTAGAACCGCGAGGCCGCCGAGGTTGCGGGAGGAGCACGAGAGGAGCCACGGCGAAGCCCTGTCGGGGATCGAGAGCGTTTTGAAGCCGTAACGAAGTTCTGTCCGCATCAAGCCGTAGTATTCAATCTAAGACGGGTATAGAGGAGGTTTTCACTAAAGAAACGTTTTCGACTCAAGTTAGACAACAATTAGGTGAGGGATTCTCAAGCGCTATTTTAAAGCACTAGTCTTTAGCTTTTATACATATTTATGATAACAAGTATGAAATCGTGTTTCCTAGAGCTTTTACGAAGGAATTTCAAGTACCATATACCAGATTTGAAATCAAGTATTTAGAAAGTATTTCCAATGTCATTTCAAGTGCTTTATGTTGATAGCATGTTTTCGAGCGTAAAATTCGTTGTGGAGCAGAAAGCATAAGTTTCACTACTTAAATTTGAGTCTTTATGTGAAGAAGTATGTTTTGCACGGTTACTATGCATTATGGATCGGTTTTCAAGTCCTTAATAGTTTCCAGTTACAAGAATATGCATGCTATGTCAAGATTGTTTTATGTTCATGAACTAGCTGTTATGAGCTTAAATTAGCAAAAGTACGGTTTATTAGTGGCAAGAAAAGAATCAGAATCAGAAGTTAAGCACCACAGTAGCTCTTTTATACAAATCATGAACTAGCCATTAGATATGGTGATGTCATTAGATATGACCCTGAAACCGCCATTAGATATGGCAAACCATTAGATATGGTATCAAGAGGACTTTGGGTCCGCATTCTGTATACATATAGGCTTTGGGCCGTATGCAGGGTGTTTTTGGTCTTTGGTACCGTCTGCGCGTATGACTTAGCTTTGTTTCAGCGTTCATGAGTCAATAAATTAGCCACAGTGGTGATTAGTACAAACAGCTTGATAGTGATGATTATGTTTCAGTTTATCTGTTTTTGAAGTGATTTCATCGTTCAATTACAAAACTAGCATGTTGTTATATGAAATTTCTGTCATAAAGTTTCTTTCAAGCTATTCCACAGTATTCAGCATAAATTCTTATCATGATGCTCATATTTCATATTTTAGCTATATGTAAAAAGCTTGAGATCCTTTCACTGGGTCTAAGCTCATAAATGGGTTTAGACTCATCCCTTTATATAATAATTATGTACAGATTAGCAGAATCACGACTAGAAGGGGAAATGACCGCTGATACACTTGGAGGAGGTGTCTTTTGCTTTTCGTTGTTTTTGTACTGCCCGTGTTATTTTTGTAAGAAGTTGTAATAAGATAGAACTCGTGTAATACATTTCTTGGTGTTGGGAACTTGAAATAGAAAGATGTTATGTTTTATGAGATTGCCACATGTGTACTTGAGGAAAAAGAAAAAAATAAAGGTAAAGAAAGATCTCTGTCGCGGCACGTTCTGGTTAGCGGGACGGGTCGTGACAACTTGTGGTATCAGAGCAAAGGTTTTAGGACCTTGAGCAAGAATTATATTAGGAGCTGACCTATAAGTATTGGAAGATAATTTAGTTATTGATGTTATAGTCTTGAGGATGTCTAGAATCATTATTGGAGGATTTATGAAGTATCTAACTGAGGTTTTATTTTTATAGGAAACAATGGCAGCAGAGCAACCACCTGTGACCACACAAGGCCATAGTCACGAGAATGATAACAATAACAACATGTACGACACGTTGACTTTGATAGCTCAAACTCTAGGAGGCATGGCTGCACAGTCTGTTAAAAGATACGAATTTGAGCACCAGTTGCAATTTGAACATGTAAAGAAGCTGGGAGGAGACCATTTGTAGGAGACACTGATCCAAAGAAGGCCAGGGAATGGTTCAAGAATATGGAGAAAATATTTTCTCTAATGGACTGTACAAATGAACAAAAGTTGAAGTATACCATATTTCTTCTAAAGGATAGCGCTGATGATTGGTGGACATCGGTGAAAATGAAATATCCAAACCCATCTCATATTACATGGGAGATCTTTGAGAAAGAGTTCAATGAAAAATACTACCCAAGGGTTTATCAGGAGGAAAAACGTAGGGAATTTCTATTCCTTACTCAGGGGAGCAATATGTTTGATGAATATGAGAAGAAATTCACTGAACTTTCAAAATTTACTGCTTCTCTGGTTGCAACAGAAGAAGAAAAGTGTAGACGTCTAGAAGATGGTATGCATATTGACCTAAAAGAAATGGTTTCGGCCACGGGATATACTGATTATGCAAAATTGGTGGAGGCTGCTCGTAGGGCTGAACGAGTGGTGATAGAAAGAAGAAAGTGCAATGATCATGGAAAGAAAAGGCTTGCAGATAGACCCCTATGGAGAGGAACCATGAACAAAGAACCAAGAATAGCTGGGAATTCAAGACAAGATAATAGGTCAGCTTCTAGAGTACAAGGGAATCAAACAAATAGATATACAGTTGGGACTTCTGAAAACAGAACTCTTTCTTTTCCACAATGTACAAACTGTGGAAAGTTTCACCGGGGAAGTTGCCGCAAGGGGACTGCTGGGTGTTATCAATGTGACGAGATAGGCCACATATGTCAGAATTGTCCCGCACTTATCCAAAGCCGTCGGGTTATGGGAAGACCAGCACAAAATGAAAATCGTGATATTGTTGTACGTCGTCCTCCACCTGCAAGGGAACAAAATAAGAATAATACCCAAAAGAGATCAAACCAGAGAGAGGGAAAAGCGTTTGCTATGTCCTTAGAGGAGGCCATATCTGCAGATGATGTCGTATCAGGTACCACTATTATTTTTGTAAAAGTGCACATACTCTTATTGATTCTGGTGCAAGTCATTCTTTTATTTCACAAAGATTCTCCCTATATGCTGATAAAGTTACAAGTACTCTCAAGCATGCTTTAGCAATTTCTTTTCCTAAGGGAGAACCAGAAATTATTAGGAATGTCCTCCAAAATTGTTTGGTTAAGATAGGAGAAAATTATATTGAAGTAGACCTGATTCCTATGGAGATAAGGGAATTTGATGCTATCATAGGAATGGATTGCTTAAGTGCATATCATGCTCTTCTAGACTGTCATAAGAAGCATGTTACTTTTAGAAAACCCGGCGATGTCGAATTCACTTTCTATGGAGAAAGAAGGATATATCCTACCCATGTCATCTCCTGTCTCTTAGCCCAGAAGTTGATAAGAAAGGGATATTCCGCTTATATTGCTTACGTGTTTAATACTAAGGCAGAAGCAGTCAGTTTAGAAAATATCTCCATGGTGAAGGAATTTCCAGAGGTGTTTCCAAATGAACTACCAGGAATTCCTCCTGATAGGGAAATTGAATTCACTATTGACCTCATTCCAGGTACCAATCCAATTGCCTTAGCTCCCTACAGAATGGCCCCAGCTGAACTTAAAGAACTCAAAACTCAAGGAGTTGACAGATAAGGGATTTATACAGTACAGTATGTCACCATGGGGTGCTCCTATTCTATTTGTCAAGAAGAAAGATGGCTCCATGAGACTTTGTATAAATTACAGGAGACTAAACAGAATGACTGTTCGCAATAACTATCCTCTGCCCAGAGTAGATGACTTATTTGACCAATTACAAGGGGCCTCTGTATTTTCCAAGATTGATTTGAGATCTGGCTATCATCAGTTAAAGATTAGAGGAGAAGATGTCCCTAGAACTGCATTCCGAACCAGATATGGGCATTATGAATTCCTAGTAATGCCTTTTGGATTGACAAATGCCCCAGCTGCCTTTATGGACTTGATGAATAGGGTTTTCCGTCCATATCTGGACAAGTTCGTGATCGTATTTATTGATGATATTCTCGTATATTCTAAAACAGAGGAAGAACATAAAGAACACTTGAGAATTGTACTTCAAACTCTGAAGGAACACCGACTATATGCAAAGTTTGATAAATGTAAGTTTTCGTTGAAGAAGGTTGCATTTCTAGGCCATGTCATATCTGGAGAAGGAATAACAGTAGATCCATCAAAGATAGAAGCAATTCTTAGATGGGAACGGCCGCTAAATGCATCAGAAATCCGAAGTTTCCTTGGATTAGCTGGGTATTATCGAAGATTTGTAGAAAACTTCTCTAGAATTGCTGCACCATTGACAAGGTTAACTAGGAAGAATGTGAAGTATAGTTGGGACGAAGAATGCGAGAAGAGTTTTAAGGAACTCAAGAGTCGTCTCACCTCAGCACCCATACTTAGCTTTCCTTCAGGACAGGGTAATTTTGTAATCTATAGCGATGCCTCAAGACAAGGGCTGGGATGTGTCTTGATGCAGAATGATAAAGTGATTGCTTATGCCTCTAAACAGCTAAAACAACATGAGTTAAATTACCCAACTCATGACCTTGAGTTAGCTGCTATAATATTTGCCTTAAAGATCTGGAGACACTACCTACATGGAGAAACTTGTCGAATCTTTACGGATCACAAGAGTTTGAAATATATTTTCTCTCAGAAAGAGTTGAATCTAAGGCAAAGAAGATAGTTAGAGTTAATCAAGGATTATGATTGTTCCATAGGATATCACCCGGGGAAAGCCAATGTAGTAGCTGATGCTCTCAGTAAAAAGTCCAATAGTCGGCTATCTCACTTAAAAGCAGGATATTTACAGTTGAAAGAGTTACGGGCAAAGTTAACCATAAATAGTTCTGGAGCCTTATTAGCATCCTTACAAGTAAGACCCATATTATATGATAAGATTAAGGAGGCACAAGTCCATGATTCTGAAATCATTAGAATGATTGAGAAGATTAAGGGTGGAGATGAAGCAGGGTATAAGATAGATGGTCAAGGGGTCTTATTCTTTAAAGGAAGATTGTGTGTTCCAAAGAAATCTGATATAAAGACTGAGATTCTGGAAGAAGCACATAACTCCATGTATACTATGCACCTAGGAAGTACTAAGATGTATAGAACACTTAAAATCTACTATTGGTGGTCTGGCATGAAGAGAGAGATTGCAGAGTATGTTTCTAGATGTCCTATATGCCAACAAACTAAACCAGAGCGTTTGAGACCTGTAGGGACTTTACAGCCACTTCCAATACCAGAATGGAAATGGGAACACATCACTATGGATTTTGTTACAGGATTTTCAAGGACCCGTCGAGGTCACGATGCAATATGGGTCATAGTAGACAGATTAACTAAGTCTGCACACTTCTTAGCCATTAACATGACATACAATCTAGACCGCTTGGGAAAGATCTTTGTTAATGAGATAATTAGCCGTCATGGGACTCCTGTGTCAATTGTATCTGATAGAGATCCACGATTTACTTCTAAACTATGACCAAGCTTACATAAAGCTATGGGAACGAAGTTAGCATTTAGTACAGCCTTTCATCCTCAAACAGATGGCCAATCAGAACGGACTATCCAGACTCTAGAAGACATGCTTAGAGCTTGTGCAATGAGCTTTAAAGAAAGCTGGGATGAACATCTCTCACTTATAGAGTTTGCATACAATAACTGCTATCATGCTAGTATTGGGATGACACCATATGAAGCCTTATATGGTAGACCCTGTAGAACACCTATCTGTTGGAGTGAAATTGGAGAAAGGAAATTGATTCAACCAGAACTAATACAAAGCACGATAGAAAAAGTTGAGGAAATCAAGAGATGCTTAAAGGCAGCGCAAAGAAGACAGAAAAGTTACGTAGACAAGCGAAGGAGAGACTTAGAATTTCAAGTGGGAGACCATGTGTTTCTGAAAGTATCTCCATGGAAAGGCCCAATCAGATTCGGGAAGAAAGGGAAACTAAGCCCAAGATACATTGGCCCTTACGAGATCATAGAGAGAATCGGAAGTGTAGCTTATCGTCTTCGACTTCCAGCTGAACTAGAAAGGATACATGATGTCTTTCATGTCTCCACACTTCGGAAGTTTATTCCAGACCCAACCCATATGATACAACCTCAAGATATTCAATTGAAGGAAGATTTGTCATACGAGGAGGTTCCTGTGGAAATTCTAGATTATAAAGTACAAGAGCTTCGTACAAAGAAGATTCCTTTAGTTAAAGTTTTATGGAGGAGTCACGCAATAGAAGAAGCCACATGGCAACGAGAGGAAAAAATGAGATCTCAATATCCCCACTTATTTTCAAGCTAGCAAAGGTACTTAAATTTCGAGGACGAAATTTATTGCAAGTAGGGGAGAATTGTAATATGCGTTTTGTACACTATGCCTTTGAATGTTATCAAGTGTTATTTCAAGAAAATATTGGATTGATAGTGTTCACACTTTACAGATACCATAGTCAATAGATTCGCCTTGATGTAATGATTTCATTGAAACTTGTTGTGTTTATATCAGAGACCATCTCGTATAAAAATAGACTTCAAAAGGTTCTCTGAATTGTGTAGCACCTCACAATATAGTACCACATCTAGTAATCTAGAATTTTGGTAGTACCTTATAAGTAGTAGAATATCTAGAAATGATGCAAAACGGCTTTTTGGCGCGTCGATAAAAATTAAAATAATTTGGCGGTGGAATATCGGTGGAGAAAAGGAGAGGTTGAGAAGGAGAAAACTCGTCGGTAACGAGGGGTTGAAGGAGGAGAACCGCGGAGATCGCGTGGAGGGAGAAGGGAGAATAGAGAGGAGAGAGATAAAAATCTCAATTGATTATCAATACTTCACTGAATAAAACAATGGGTTACCCTCTCTTTATATAGGAGAGATGGGTTTACAAAAATAGTAAACAAATCAAAATTGACAACTAACTTTATCCTAATTGGACTCTAACAACTTTCAATTGACTCCTAATTACTCTAATTAGACTCTAATCTAATTAATTGACCAAGATTGCAATTAAAATCTACGAAATAAACGTTGAGATCACAGGCGATCTCAATTATTTAATTAGCCCATTACGACCGCTAAAAACGTAAATAAAATTGACTAATAATTAATTAAATAAATGTGGCCCTATAATTTGGGGTCACGCTGCATCAACTCTCCACCGCTTTAAAAATTCGGCTCCTGACGAATTGCGTGATGTAGGTGGATCGCTGGAGAAGTCATCTCTGAGATTGTAGCTCACACTTAGATCTTTCAACATTACGTTTATAGTTCTTTTCAATTGGGGGGCGTCCCTGCAAAGTTTGTACCCCTTCAAATTTCATCACATTCCCCTTGCCAGGGACCTTCCTGCAAATATGATTTTTAGGAAATTTTGTTCTGCAATTTTTCCAATTCACTTTCCAATCCCTCAAGTCCAGGGATGTCGTTCCCCCAAATCTCGATAGGGCTTCCTTCTTCCTTAACAAAAGGCGGCGCCGAACTCTGAGTCTAGGGTCCCAAGGGCGGCGCCGAACTCGTGGGCTGGGTTTGCCTCTCGTGGTCGCATGGCGGCGCGCCATCTCGCGCGGGCGACCGTGCGCGTAGCCTGGATGGTGGTGTCGCGCCGTGGTGTAGGTTCCGCGAAGGACTGAACTGCGGGGAGTTGTTGGTGGTGTCGGTGGCTGGTTCGGGCGAGCTGGTGGCGAGATATGGAATCGAGGCGGCGAAGAGCTGGTCTTCGCCGGGGTGTTGGGGGTTGCAGAATGGGGTGGGTTGGGTCGGCGCGGTGTGGAGATGCGGCTCAGGGCGGAGAGGAGATGGCGCTGGGGGGGGGGGGGAAGAGCAGGGGTCGTGGGGAGGGAAGATGGTGCCAGGAGAGGGCAGGCGGCAGGCGGGTTGGCTCGGGGTGGCGTGGCGAGATGGTAGTGGGGAAGGCGATAGCGTTGGGTGGGGTCATCGGAGTGCTGGGGGATGAAGAGGAGGGAGTGCGAAGGCGCTGGTGGGTGCGTGGGGATGAGCGGGGGTGGGATGGATTTGTAGGAAGAGGGGCAGGGGCTGTGGCTGGCGGGTGCGGCAGGGAATGGACCGCAGGGGTTCCGGGGATGGTGGAGAGGTCCGGAGGTGTGGGGATGTCGTCGGGAACCTGCGGAAGGGTCGTAGATGGTGCCGGAGTCGTTTTCGGTGGTGTTTGCAGGTCTGAAATCGCCTGGACAGCCACTGTTTCGTCGCTTTTTCCTTCTAAAACGGTCTGGACAGCAGCGGATTCTTCGTGGACAGCGAGCTTTTCATCGTGACCGGCGAGATCTTCGTCGGTTAGAGCGTCCAACCATGCGTGCACCTTGATGCATGATATAAGTCGCTGATGGAACTTCTTTGAACGATACGGATCATGAGATGGGCGGCGGAGACCGAACTTCGAACACCAATAGTCGACAGGATCGTCGAATCGTAGGAACGATTCGATATTCATGTTCTGATACCAAATGATGCAAAACGGCTTTTTGGCGCGTCGATAAAAATTAAAATAATTTGGCGGTGGAATATCGGTGGAGAAAAGGAGAGGTTGAGAAGGAGAAAACTCGTCGGTAACGAGGGGTTGAAGGAGGAGAACCGCGGAGATCGCGTGGAGGGAGAAGGGAGAATAGAGAGGAGAGAGATAAAAATCTCAATTGATTATCAATACTTCACTGAATAAAACAATGGGTTACCCTCTCTTTATATAGGAGAGATGGGTTTACAAAAATAGTAAACAAATCAAAATTGACAACTAACTTTATCCTAATTGGACTCTAACAACTTTCAATTGACTCCTAATTACTCTAATTAGACTCTAATCTAATTAATTGACCAAGATTGCAATTAAAATCTACGAAATAAACGTTGAGATCACAAGCGATCTCAATTATTTAATTAGCCCATTACGACCGCTAAAAACGTAAATAAAATTGACTAATAATTAATTAAATAAATGTGGCCCTATAATTTGGGGTCACGCTGCATCAACTCTCCACCGCTTTAAAAATTCGGCTCCTGACGAATTGTGTGATGTAGGTGGATCGCTGGAGAAGTCGTCTCTGAGATTGTAACTCACACTTAGATCTTTCAACATTACGTTTATAGTTCTTTTCAATTGGGGGGCGTCCCTGCAAAGTTTGTACCCCTTCAAAGTTCATCACATTCCCCTTGCCAGGGACCTTCCTGCAAATATGATTTTTAGAAAATTTTGTTCTGCAATTTTTCCAATTCACTTTCCAATCCCTCAAGTCCAGGGATGTCGTTCCCCCAAATCTCGATAGGGCTTCCTTCTTCCTTAACAAAAGGCGGCGCCGAACTCTGAGTCTAGGGTCCCAAGGGCGGCGCCGAACTCGTGGGCTGGGTTTGCCTCTCGTGGTCGCATGGCGGCGCGCCATCTCGCGCGGGCGACCGTGCGCGTAGTCTGGATGGTGGTGTCGCGCCGTGGCGTAGGTTCCGCGAAGGACTGAACTGCGGGGAGTTGTTGGTGGTGTCGGTGGCTGGTTCGGGCGAGCTGGTGGCGAGATATGGAATCGAGGCGGCGAGGAGCTGGTCTTCGCCGGGGTGTTGGGGGTTGCGGAATGGGGTGGGTTGGGTCGGCGCGGTGTGGAGATGCGGCTCAGGGCGGAGAGGAGATGGCGCTGGGGGGGAAGAGCAGGGGTCGTGGGGAGGGAAGATGGTGCCAGGAGAGGGCAGGCGGCAGGCGGGTTGGCTCGGGGTGGCGTGGCGAGATGGTAGTGGGGAAGGCGATAGCGTTGGGTGGGGTCATCGGAGTGCTGGGGGATGAAGAGGAGGGAGTGCGAAGGCGCTGGTGGGTACGTGGGGATGAGCGGGGGTGGGATGGATTTGTAGGAAGAGGGGCGGGGGCTGTGGCTGGCGGGGGCGGCAGGGAATGGACCGCAGGGGTTCCGGGGATGGTGGAGAGGTCCGGAGGTGTGGGGATGTCGTCGGGAACCTGCGGAAGGGTCGTAGACGGTGCCGGAGTCGTTTCCGGTGGTGTTTGCAGGTCTGAAATCGCCTGGACAGCCACTGTTTCGTCGCTTTTTCCTTCTAAAACGGTCTGGACAGCAGCGGATTCTTCGTGGACAGCGAGCTTTTTGTCGTGGCCGGCGAGATCTTCGTCGGTTAGAGCGTCCAACCATGCGTGCACCTTGATGCATGATATAAGTCGCTGATGGAACTTCTTTGAACGATACGGATCATGAGATGGGCGGCGGAGACCGAACTTCGAACACCAATAGTCGATAGGATCGTCGAATCGTAGGAACGATTCGATATTTATGTTCTGATACCAAATGATGCAAAATGGCTTTTTGGCGCGTCGATAAAAATTAAAATAATTTGGCGGTGGAGAAAAGGAGAGGTTGAGAAGGAGAAAACTCGTCGGTAACGAGGGGTTGAAGGAGGAGAACCGCGGAGATCGTGTGGAGGGAGAAGGGAGAATAGAGAGGAGAGAGATAAAAATCTCAATTGATTATCAATACTTCACTGAATAAAACAATGGGTCACCCTCTCTTTATATAGGAGAGATGGGTTTACAAAAATAACAAACAAATCAAAATTGACAACTAACTTTATCCTAATTGGACTCTAACAACTTTCAATTGACTCCTAATTACTCTAATTAGACTCTAATCTAATTAATTGACCAAGATTGCAATTAAAATCTACGAAATAAATGTTGAGATCACAGGCGATCTCAATTATTTAATTAGCCCATTACGACCGCTAAAAACGTAAATAAAATTGACTAATAATTAATTAAATAAATGTGGCCCTATAATTTTGGGTCACGCTGCATCAAAGCCACTACTTGCATAGTGCCTATAATGTTATAGATTTATACTCATTAGCCATAATCACATCATTAAGACTAATTAAGCATGATTAGTGCTAATTACCCGTCGTTAGTGATAATTAAGCGTCGTTAGCAAAAGTGGACACATGGAGAGGAAATCAGGTGACACTTGTCGTTATATAGTCAGGACAAGTGTCAAAATCTCATTAGTGCCATGTGTCATCATCCTAAGACTAACACATGTCATGGTGTAGTCTCTTGCTTGCGCAACAAGTTATCTCGTGTAGAAGCCAAACCACTTGCTTGGGCAGCAAGTTATCTCGTGGATAAACCAAACCTTGCTTGGGCAACAAGTTATCGCATGGATAAACCAAACCTTTCTTGGGCAACAAGTTATCTCATGGATAAACCAAACTTATTACTTAGGCAACAAGTCTTCTCATGAATAAGACATGTGGCATGCCATGTGTCGTCATACATGGAAGAGAGGAAACATGTGGCTTAGAGGCTCCCATACATGTTGACACATGTCACACATGTAAAGGGGGTGGAGGCCTATAAATACCCATGACCCCCATACTCCTCCTCACTTCATCCCACGCCCATCTCTCCACCTTAGAACCGCAAGGCCGCCGAGGTTGCGGGAGGAGCACGAGAGGAGCCACGGCGAAGCCCTGTCGGGGATCGAGAGCGTTTTGAAGCCGTAACGAAGTTCTGTCCGCACCAAGCCGTAGTATTCAATCTAAGACGGCTATAGAGGAGGTTTTCACTAAAGAAACGTTTTCGACCCAAGTTAGACAACAATCAGGTGAGGGATTCTCAAGCGCTATTTTAAAGCACTAGTCTTTAGCTTTTATGCATATTTATGATAACAAGTATGAAATCGTGTTTCCTAGAGCTTTTACGAAGGAATTTCAAGTACCATATACCAGATTTGAAATCAAGTATTTAGAAAGTATTTCCAATGTCATTTCAAGTGCTTTATGTTGATAGCATGTTTTCGAGCGTAAAATTCGTTGTGGAGCAGAAAGCATAAGTTTCACTACTTAAATTTGAGTCTTTATGTGAAGAAGTATGTTTTGCACGGTTACTATGCATTATGGATCGGTTTTCAAGTCCTTAATAGTTTCCAGTTACAAGAATATGCATGCTATGTCAAGATTGTTTTATGTTCATGAACTAGCTGTTATGAGCTTAAATTAGCAAAAGTACGGTTTATTAGTGGCAAGAGAAAAAAACAGAATCAGAAGTTAAGCACCACAGTAGCTCTTTTATACAAATCATGAACTAGCCATTAGATATGGTGATGTCATTAGATATGACCCTGAAACCGCCATTAGATATGGCAAACCATTAGATATGGTATCAAGAGGACTTTGGGTCCGCATTCTGTATACATATAGGCTTTGGGCCGTATGCAGGGTGTTTTTGGTCTTTGGGACCGTCTGCGCGTATGACTTAGCTTTGTTTCAGCGTTCATGAGTCAATAAATTAGCCACAGTGGTGATTAGTACAAACAGCTTGATAGTGATGATTATGTTTCAATTTATCTGTTTTTGAAGTGATTTCATCGTTCAATTACAAAACTAGCATGTTGTTATATGAAATTTCTGTCATAAAGTTTCTTTCAAGCTATTCCACAGTATTCAGCATAAATTCTTGTCATGATGCTCATATTTCATATTTTAGCTATATGTAAAAAGCTTGAGATCCTTTCACTGGGTCTAAGCTCATAAATGGGTTTAGACTCATCCCTTTATATAATAATTATGTACAGATCAGCAGAATCACGACTAGCAGGGGAAAGGACCGCTGATACACTTGGAGGAGGTGTCTTTTGCTTTTCGTTGTTTTTGTACTGCCCGTGTTATTTTTGTAAGAAGTTGTAATAAGATAGAACTCGTGTAATACATTTCTTGGTGTTGGGAACTTGAAATAGAAAGATGTTATGCTTTATGAGATTGCCACATGTGTACTTGAGGAAAAAGAAAAAAATAAAGGTAAAGAAAGATCTCTGTCGCGGCACGTTCTGGTTAGCGGGACGGGTCGTGACAACAACAATCCAGCATCGATCTTCTCATGGATGAAATGTTTGTCTATCTCTATATGTTGTGTTCTATCATGCATTACAGGATTGTTGGCCAAGTTTATTGCAACTTTGTTGTCACAAAACATCTTCATCAGCATATTCACTTTGATGCCCAAGTCATTTAATAGAATTTTTAGCAATAGAATTTTAGTGGCACCATTTGCAAGAGCACGATACTCAACTTCAGCACTTAATCTTGAAATCACATTCTACATTTTACTCCTCCAAATAACCAAATTTCCACACAAATATATCACATATCCTGAAGTGGATCGCCTGTCATCCACAGAACCAGCCCAGTTAGCATCCGTGTATCCATCAATTGTAACTTCAGGATTTTTCTTGAACATAAGCCCTTTTCCTGGTGATCCTTTTATTTAGCTTAGAATTCTATTCACCGCATTAGCATGAGAGGTGGTTGGAGCATGCATGAATTGACTTATCATGTTTACCGCGTAGGTAATATCTAGTCTTGTGAGGGTAAGGTAGATCAACTTTCCCACCAATCTTTGATATCTTCCTTTTTCTACATCATTAAGGAGTTCACCATCTTCTTTAGCAAGATTATGATTTGCCTTAATACGGATAGTAGTAGGTCTACATCCCAACATACCACATTCCTTTAGCAAATCAAGAACTTATTTCTTCGACTAATTCACATACCCCCTAGAGATCGAGCCATCTCAATACCTAGGAAGTACTTTAGCTTCCCCAAGTCTTTCAATTCAAATTCAGTTGCAAGTGTTTTCTTTATCTTAAGAAGTTCCACCTCGTCATCTCCTGTAAGAATCATGTCATCCACATACACTAAAAGAATATATCTTTTGTCACCGTCCCTTCTTACAAACAGAGTATGGTTTCCATTCACTTGGTATATCCACTCCTAATCATGACCACGCGTAGACGTTCGAACCAAGCTCTTGGAGTTGTTTCAGTCCATACAACGATCTCTTTAGTTTGCAACACTTACCATCATTCTCAAACCTAGGCAACATTTTCATATATACTTTTTCTTTGAGATCACCATTCAAAAAAGCATTTTTTACATCTATTTGGTGCATTTTCCATGAAAAATGAGCTGCTAGGCAGATAACAACCCTAATTGTATTAATCTTAGCAACACGAGCAAAAGTCTCAAGGTAGTCAATTCCATATTTCTGACTGTATCCTTTAGCCACAAGACGAGCCTTGAATCAATCAACATTCTCATTAGCATCATATATAATTGTATATACCGATTTAGACCCAACAAGGTAAGCACCTTAAGAACGTCAACAATATTCCACGTATCATTCTTTACCAAAGCTTCCATTTCTTCTTTCATTGCATTGACCCACTTCTGATCATTTTGAGCATCATTGATGTTTTTAGGAATTTGATGAACATCTAGAGAGGCGATAAAGCATATGTAGCTTGGACTCATCTTGGTGTATGCAACAAAGTCTTCCACAGGATAACGGGTAGAAGCTCAGACATTTCTAGCAACTTTTCTCACAGCAATGGGGCGATCATCCATTAAAGGCTCATGATTGTCAACGTGAATATCAGGGATGAGAGGACTACTTATAGGGTTTTCGTGTCCTAAATTTGAGGAGAGATTGAAATCAAGACTTTATGTGATTTCTTCTTCAGTCTCTACTATGGGAAAATCATGGCTTTATATCATTTCTTCTTCAGTCTCCGCCACATTATCCATATCATTTCTCCTACTATAAGTCTAACCAAATCGACCTCTATCCTCATTATCTTCTTTTTTATCTTGCTGATTGCCGTCCCTTACATGGATATTCTCCTGTGTATCGCAAAGGAAGTAAATTTCCTTCTCATTTTTCTCAAAATCTATAGTGACATACTCCCCCTGAGAAAAAATCTTATGGAAGTAAGGTTCATCTTCAAAGAAGGTGACATCTTTACTCACATGAAGGCGACGGGCCACTGAATCATAACATTTGTATCCTTTTTGTGTTCCAGAATAAACAAGGAAGATGCATTTCGTAGCTCGTGGATCTAACTTTCGCACATCAGGTCCACAGTTATGGAGAAAGCAGACACATCCAAAGACCTGAAGATCCAAATTGAAAGGAGATTTATCAGAATGAATAATAAAGTAGGGAATTCTCTTTGCTATCACACCAGAAGATGTCATTTTATCACATAGGATGCAGTTAAGACAGCTCTCCCCAAAACACCTTTGACACATTTTGCTGAAGTAATAACATTCAACAAGTGACGATTTTTCCTTTCAGCTATTCCATTTTGTTGTGGTGTATAACTGCACGAGGTTTCATGAATGATGCCTCTCTCATCAAGAAATGTGGATTGACGGATCCGGAAATGCAGCATTTAAAAAGATGTTTTTATCGTTCGTGCATTGTAGGCGGCAATAGGAAACGGTCAAGAAAGCAACCACAAATAATATGTTCAATTTTTAATCGTGTGGTTTTATGTTTATTTTACTTGGGCAAGTCCCAAGGTCGATCACAAGGAGGCAAAGGAACAACGTAGAGCTATGTCTATCAAAATCCGTGTTCGGTTTTCGAGGCGGTCTTTTTTTGGAATTTTCAATGTAATAAGGGGTGCAATATGCAAATTCGACCTATTTTAGGGATTAAAATGTCAAGTATGTTCAAACGATGTCCAAAAAATACGAAATTCGGCCACAATGTAAATTATGATGAAATGAATGCACTGTATTTTTTTTTGGAATTTTTGGATGTAGTATGAATTTTTTATGGATTTTTAAATGCAAACAAAATGAATTTCAATATTAGTTATAATAAATATTAAACATACTTATTTTCAAGGGATAAAATTATTTAAGATCTATCACTAGGTGATTGATCTCAGGAAAATCCTAAACCTAAAAAATGTGAGATCTAATACCTATTAGAAATCAAATACTGAAACCTGCAAAATGATTTTTACAGGGCAAACTATATATGGAAATGTAAATCTTTTTGGGCACAAAGTCAACCACAATTAACTCTACAATATGTGATTTTTAGGGGATTTTTAGAGCAACAGTTAATCAACTATTAATTTTAGAGCAAGAAATGGGCAAAATTTGCAAATTTCTACAAAAAAATTATTTATTAATTAACCGTCAATCACAAAAATGCCCACAATATGTTAAAGTGTAGAGAATTAAATGACAAACATCATGCTATTTTTGAATAAATAAAATAATGTAAAGATAAGGTTCAAAACTAAGGGGGATTACATGGGTATTTATGCAATTTAAATAAAATAAATAGTAGAGCTGGGGTATACCTGTAATTACCAAAATTCTGGAGGATATTTCTGCAAAATTGCCAGAGGGTCACGTACGGAGCACGTGACCTCTAGCTGGCGATTGCTTGTGCGCAATAATGAGAAGATCTGGGAATCCTTGTAATTTTTCCCACGGTCACGTGCTACGCACGTGACCCAGGGGGAAGGGGCGATGACGCCGTCCCCCATACACGTGCAACTCACGTGCGCGGGGTCTCAGGGTCTTAGCCCGGTCGGTCGAGGCGCGGTGGAAAGGAAGTGGCGGAGGGCAGGTGCTACGGTGGAGCTGCTCGGAGGAGCTAAGAGCAAGGGGCGGCGCAGCTCTTGTACGGCTGGTGGCGAGGCGGTGACAAAGCGTTAATGTGGTTGTCGAAGAAGCGGTGGCCGAGGTCGGTGGTCCAAGGGCCGACACACGACTGGCGGACGTCGGGGAAGATGGTTGTTGTTGTCGAAGTCGTTGGTTGCGGAGGCGTTAGATGTGGATTTAGGTGGTGGCGCGCGTCGAAGAAGACAACTGAGACGTTGATGTCGGCGAGGTGGAGGCGTTGACGTCGGAGTTGCGTAGGCGCATGTGGCGAAGAAGATGGAGAGAGAGAGATAAGGAGTAGAGAGAGAGTACCTGGAGAATACTAGGGCTCGACGACGTGGTCGGAGCGGGGCAGCGGCTCGAAGGGCGGTGCTGCGACGAGGCACGGGATGTCTCGGACCACACCGCGGGCTAGGCTGTCACGACCTGAGGCGATTAGCGGCGGATGGGTTAAAGGTTGGACGGCGATGGGGGTTTTATAGGATGAGGGTTCTCGGCCGGAGATGGAAGGAGGGGAGATTGGGATGGCGACGCGATTTGGAGATCGGGGACGGATCACGGTGGCGCGAAATTTGAGGGATCGGATCTGATGGCGGTGGTGCGAGATACGCGCAGGCGGCGCGGCGAAATTGGCAGAGGAGATGAAAGTCGGCGCCACTCCCAAAGGGGAAATATGCTTGGGAGGAAGACGACCAGTAACCGTCCGATTGGCCGAGATCGGACGGTTGCTAGCGAGCCACGTGGCGGCTGGGGGGTGTTAAGGCGAGCGCACGTGCGTGGCGCGTGCCTGGGAGGCACGTGCCTCGCACGTGCGGTTTTATTATTATTATTATTTATTTATTTTAATAAAATGAATATTAAAAACCTCAAAAATAGCTGACACGTGGCGACACCAGATGCGGCCACGTGTCAGCACCAGAAAATTCGAAATATAATTATCTTGTAAAATCGAGAAAAAATAGTAAACGACCTCGGATCGAAAAAGTTTCTTCACGAAAATTGCTCGTCTCGATGAGATCTACAACTTTATAGAAGATATCAAAATCAAATTCAATCATTTGCACAAAGTGGTATTTTTGGAGTATCCCATGTACATAGAACACCTTGATTTTGATGTTTTGTAATTTTTATGTCATTTTTATACTTGATAAAAATCTGGAAAAAATATGATAAATCAGAGATAAATAATTACACATAAATCTCATTTTTTTGGATTTTTATAAATTGATAAAATATGTACATAAAATAATAAGTCAAAAACCGTTAAAATACACAATATACAAAAGAGGCCCAAAACCCAACTTTCACATATGAGCTCCGATTCACTTGAACTTGGTCTTGTTTTGAAGGTAATTGAATGTATATTAGTTCAAAAGTGAGTAGGATTCAATAGGACATTGGACGAGGAAGATATGAGGTTTTTAGTCCGGAAATCCTGAAACTAGGGTTTGGGTTTTTGGTCCACTTATTTGGTTTAGTTATTTTTTTGTATTTTTTCTTTATTCTTGTTAGTGAGATGTACATAGTGGAAGTAGTTTTGGGTCATTCAGAGTTAGCATGAATGAGTTAAAAATCTGGGAAGTTAGGCTATTTACAGGTCATTTTTGGCTGAGATTTTTGGCTTCTTATTTTGTGCAGAAACTTGTGCTAAGATGCCATTATTATGAAAACATGCATGAATGTTAATTATGCAGAATAGATGCCGAAATGTTGTTGATTTTAAGGGATTTGAGCTTAATAAATGAGATTTAGAGTGATGAATTCGGGATTCATCATCCCCCTATACTTAAAGCATGCTCGTCCCTGAGCATAAAAAAGAAATGCCATGAAGTGAAATGAGATTGGGTTCCATACCAAGACCATGAGCTGAAGGTGAAAGTAAAACTAGACTCAACCATTGGATTAATAGTTTGTCGAAACTTCTGTGAGACTTAGAATTTTAAAAATCAACATCCTTCAAGTTCTATACATCATTGCTACAGTTTCGGCTCAGAAGTCATCTTAATCAATCTTCTTCCCAAAGTATACCCTATGAACATTGAACAATCGACTCATGTGTGTGAAAGATTTTAGCTCTTTCCACCCAGAATGTCGGACTACCGCGCGAACCTCCTCTCCAGTAACTCGTCCTCGGGGAGTCAGGTATTTCCTTCTAAGGTCTGTCGTACTGTGTTCACAATCGAATTGGGGGAGAAGTTAGAAGAAGGAGAAAAGAACTGGAGGGTGACCAGTGTAGTCACCTCTCCTTGTGAAGATGGCCAGTGTAGCCGAGTCTTCACCAAGATCTGGAAGTTTCTTGAAGCTTGAACCTTTTTGGTCAGATATTTATTTGGTAGAATGCTTCTTTGTATTTGGAATTTTTTGGTGGTTCTGCTTGGATCTTCTTTTGCCCCTACGGATATAGATCTTTTTGTTTCCGTACATTTTTTTGGGGTCTTATAAAAAATTGTGCCCATCCGTCCATTCCTTTTTCGAAGCTTTATTTCAACCCGTACTCCGATATTTAGATTTCCACGCTACCAGAAAAGAAACTCACACAGTCTTCCAACATCCCGTTTGAGTTGATCTAAGTGCATAGTGCGAGAGTACAAATTAATTCCTTATTCCAGAGTTGTACCCAGAATGAAGAGACCAGGCTAGACACTAAGAGTCAAACTCTACACATTGTCATGTGGAACTTAAGGAATTAAGTCAACGACCTGAAGCTTCTAAAATCCTATTTCTCGGTGAAGTTCCTCTGAAAATTAGGTGGATTAAGGTCAAGTCCAGACCACTCTCGGTTTCGGTTCATGACTCGGTTCAGAACCTGATGACTTTTCACCGATGCAAATGTGATGTTGGATGTAAGTGTGTGAAATGCAGATTTTTTTCTTTTCTTTTCTTTTTTTCTTTTCTTTTTTTAATGCAAAAATGAATAAGAAGCCATTTTTTTCAAAAATTTTTGGGCATAGTTAGTGTTAGTAGCAAAACTTTTTTTTATTATTTTGTAGCTTTTTTATTAATTACCCACCCCGTAAATACATATAGACTTACGCGAAAGTACCAGGTATGGCTAAAATATATACACAATATATATACAGACCCCCCTATACTTAGCGAGTGCTGTGTCCTCAGAGCACAAGAAGCATAATGAAGACATAGCTCGGGCTAAACGTAAGTGAGTAAAATTTTGAGATACAATGGTCCGCCCCCTATACTTAGACTGTGAATAGTCTAAGTACAGAAGAAGAGCGCAAAAAGAGGCGGTCGGGATGTATAAATGAGGAGAGTATATACAGGTGGGTGTCGGTTCCCCCTATACTTAGGCTCTGGTCAACCTAAGTATAAGCAAAAGGTGAAAATGAAGCGATCAGGAGAAGGAATGTGATGTGGGAAAATGATATAAACAGATGGCATCGGTCCCCCCCTATACTTAGGCCTTGGCTTAAGTAGAGGAAGAAGCTGTACAAGAGGACTGATGTGGTCGTGAGGGAGGGTGGGTAGCCGATAATTTATGGCGGTTTACGGCTGATCTTCTTGTGAGCCTTGGGGGGAGATCGTAATGATGAGACAGAGATGAAGCATATGATTCCCCACTATTATCAGTGTCATCCTCAGAAAAATTATGATGGATAGTAGATGAAATATTTAAGTCAGATGAAAGGTAGCCATCATCAGAGTTATCCTCAGAGGAATAGTATTTGAAAGTGGACACACTCCAGATATTCATGTCTTTTTGTTTCTTCAATTGTTTCCTCAAAATTCGTTCCTTTTTAAGATCAACCGATTTGTCCTCAGATGAATAATTAGATGCTCCGGTTTCAGTCAGCTCATAAGAAATGATTCCGGCGTACTTGTGGAAGGTAGGAGCATCTGCTTTGGATGAGTAATAATTAGGAATGGGAGTTGTCCAACGAGAATCGAATTTTGGATCCTTGCGAAGATATGGCTTTAGAGCTGCCGAACAGACTTCACTCATGTAGACTATCTTTTCCGGACCTGATGAGGAATCATCAACTGATTCCTCTTCCGAAAGGTCAAATTTGACTTTCTTTTTCTTGTTTCGTGAAGCTGTTGGTTCACTTGAGTATCCAGATGAGTAGCCATTAGAGTTCTTCTCCTTGGTCGGTGTTTGGGTTGCATGTTTGTTCTTAGTCTCCTGAATGTTGGTGCACTCTCGACTTGTGAAGATTTGGTCAAGATAATCAGAGTATGTTGCTCCAGGGTGCGACCATGCATTTCAGGATCGTAGTAGAAGGATTTGTCTATTTTGAGATTCGCGAGAATTGAAATACCGGGGAGAGTCTCTGCATGTTCATTCTTAATATATTTTACATTGGAGCATTCCTGTGTCAAGTTGATGTAATCCATGTAGTCAGCATAGGTTGACCCAGGGTGTGACCATGTATAAATTTCCGGATCATATGATTCATATGCTCGATTTTCCATGGAGAGCGCGGCTGGGAATGGAGCAGGGGGGAGATTCTCTAAACCAATAGTCTCATCAACAACCGCTATTTCAGGTGTAGCTGCAGGGTAGGGCTCTTCTACCATTTCAGGTTTGCGGTTGTTGGGGACTCTGTGGGTTGCCTCAGAAAATCATGATTCTTCAAAGATTGTATCAGATTGTAGTGATTCCAATGCCGTAAAATTTATTTCCGAGTCTCGCAATCAATAATTGCCTTAAACAATGCTAAGAATGGCTTTCCGAGAATAATTGGAGACTGGGTGAATTCTCCTTGATGCTCAATATCAATGATCGTGAATTCTATTTTGAGCGGAGCACCTTGGAATATCATGATGACAGAAATAATTCCTCTCGGTCGCTTTATTGATCGGTCCGCCAATTGAATAATCTCTCGTATTTTCCTGATCGGTCTGAGTTTAAGTCCATGAAACACAGAGGTCGGGAGGATATTGATTGGTGAATCATCATCAATTCGAGCATGGGTGAAGATTGTGTCTTTGATCTCACAGTCAAATCTGGGAACCGCTTCACTATGCGGCTTTTGGTTTTTCTCCTCAACACCAAGGAGGAGGCCGTTGACAAGATATGTCTTTCAGTTTTTGTTCTAATCCTTCCTGACTTTTTATTTATTAATTTATCTATTAAAAATTTTTTAAGGTCGGGGAAGTGTTCAATGGCCTTTATAAAGGGAAGTTAAAAAATGAAGCATTTTTCCAGTGCTTCCCGTATAATAGGATCCAAATTCTTCAGATCTTCTTCGGTCTCAATTTTTATAAAATTTTCTGCATTTTCGATTTTTTTATACTTTTCAAAATTTTCAATTTTTTGGTATTTTCTAAGTGGTGTGGTGATGTGATGTCTTCCCTAGATGAGACAGGGCCTTGATATTCAGAGTATGGGCCAGCGACATAATTATTCCTAGGGGAATAATAAATAGAAGTGTTGATGTTAGAATCGTCCTTAGGTTTTTGAATATCCTTAAAATTTTCTTCATGAGATTCAATCCTTTCCTCATTTATTTTATATCCGAGCCACCATAGAATGAGATTACTCGATCGACAAATTTTTGAAATCTATCCTCCATCAATTCAAATCTTTTTTTTATCCCCGAAACATTATCCTCAAAATTTTGTTCAATCATGGGAGCACTCGGTTTTTGTTCAATGATTCCGTCTTCCATTTTCCTGTATATGGTAGGAGGAGAGTTTCTCGGAATGTCCAACATATGATCCTTATTTTCAGAAAATTTCTCCTCAAAAATCATGGAAGGAGGCTGCTCATGTGATCCATATATTTGATCTGAGTAGATATTAATCCTTTGATCATGATTGGTCAGATCTAGATATTGTGGAGTCAACATACAGGGTTTATGTATTTGTAGGAGGTCAATCCAGTCCTCTGTATGGGTATCATGTCTGAAAAGAGGTTTGTCATGGTCAATCCAATGCCGATGATCATTAAATACGTGTCTTTCCATCTGGGGTTGGTTTCTCTGCCAGTCATGAGACTCAAAGGGATTTTAATCTTGAAATCTTTCATTGGCGAGAAACTGATAATAAGATGGTTCAGTCCAAGATGGTAGGTGGTCATGTGTGGTTGGATGATTTAAAAAAGGATTCAATGAGGAGGTCGAATTTATTTGCGGTTGAAAGTTTCCTACAAATGTTGGAGGATTAAAAAGAAGAGGATGTAGTTGATTTGGGCTTAACCGAGACATATTTATTTTTATAGTATAGCTTCGACGGATTTTTAGATGAATGTTCGGTCAGAAATGATGGGTTGGATCTGCAAGAGTTTTTGCTCAAAAGTTCCATGATGAGAATTAAATCAAGAAATGAGAGAGATGGTTGCACGGGATAGTTAAAAGAATTTTTAACAAGTGTGCGGCTTTTGATCTTCGAAATCAGTTCATGCACACCAATGCAAACATAAGTCAAACCCCAGGTTCACCAACTCACACGATGAAGTCGTAAGAGTTCGGCTATTATCTTTTCAATTTTAGTTGGTGATAAATCAATATTGACAAAATTTAGCGAGCTGTTTGGTGCCGAAATTTTCTTACAGACTTTTCCGAGTTCGTACGACTAGTTGCATCCACTTTCAGCCAGTATAGGTGTAAGTACGGACCATAAAACGGCTACCCGTGTTACCTAAGGAAGGAGCCTTACGCGGTGTCCTTTAAACCACCCACTCTGCTAAGGAAGTCCGGATCGAGAACCAGCTACCCGTATTCCTCACTGAGAAGTAGTTAATCGTTTTTAAAATCAGTAGTCTGGATGAAATTATCGGAGCTTGGTTCTAACTTTAAGTGTCGTCTCTTGCTCACTCAGAAAAATAAAAACATCTAAGGTTGGGGTTACTCTCCCTCAAAAATTCTTGATTTTATGAGTTAATTTGAAATCGGATATATTTAGCAGTCCCAATTTTAGTTAGGCGATCACTGAAGATATTAAGTGAGCAGAAATACACGTCTACCGTCCAGTCCCAATTTCTTTTTAAAATTATGTGACAAAATAAGAGGGAGAAATTCGGGAAAAGCCGATGCACGTGAAAACCGATGATGTATGCTCAGTTAGAAGACTTACAGTGAATCCTCGCAATCTTCATATGGGATGCTAGACAGAATTGAAATTTTATTCTAGATGAGATGCAAGCCGATGAAAAACCGCACATAAGCAGAAAGTTCTATTAGCGGGGAAGAAATGAGTTAAGTTTTGGCTAAATTGAATGATCTATGCGCGTCTCAATTAATGTGCAGTGTGGCTTAAGATTCTACGAGTAAAATCAATAATTAAAAATGCTCTGAGAGCCGTATGTGCAGGTCTAACCTAATCGCCGCTCAAGTCGGGACCCACCCTCACCGGAGAGTGAAACAAGCCACGACACACCACATAAAAAGTTTAGAGGTCTTTTTAACATGCGAGAGTCCAAACGGACACCGCTGTAAATGTACAATTAATTACAGAAATTAAAGTTCAAAAAAATAAATCCTAGACTCTACGCTCTCTCACGACTCGACTCGATCTTAAATTTAATTGCGGCTTTGGTGAAAGTCGGTGAAGTTGCATCGGTTCTTGAAAAACCGCTCCACGTACCGGGTACCACGCAATAAAAATAAGAGAGATAGTGTAAGAGAGTGACTCAAAAATATATGAAAAATAAATGCTGAAAATAAATTGCAGGAAAAAATGGAATTTACAATGAAAAATTCGGGGGTCAGACTACCCAAATGCGGAAAACCGAACGGAAATTTTGAGACAAAATCTAAACCGTTTGCCTCCCCGACAACGGCGCCATTTGACGGATCTGGAAATGCCGGGTTTAAAATGTTGTTTTTATGTGTTCGTGCGTAAAATGATTTGTCGAAGTTGCAGTGGAGATGAATGTCGGTGGTAGTCGAGTGAAGCGTTGGCTCGACGCCAAGGGGCGGATCAAGAGCAGAAGGCAGAGGGAGGCCGCGCTGCTACGGTCGGCCCAACCACCGGTTCTCGTTGAGGAAGAGGGGGTCGACGACCTGTCACCCCGTGCCCACCTTGTTCCTGTGTAATCGACGGATGATCTTCGAGGGTCGGCGACGATGATGGTTAAATAGGAAGAGGGGTAGGTCTGGTGATGGAAGGTCTGGGGTTTACTATGATTTGATCGAAGATCGATCGGGGACGAGGGATTGATTGATAGTGAAGAGAGGCTGCGCGCAAGATATGCGGAGGAGGAGGAGATACGGTGGCGGCGAGATCGGCCACGAGATTCGCAGAGGAAGGGGCGGAAGAGGAAGGCGGCGCCGCTCCCAAAGGGGAAAGGAGACCTAGGAAGAAGATGCACAGTGGCCGTCCGATCGGCCGAGATCGGACGGCCAATCGTGCGCCATGTGGCGAGGCAAAGGGGACGGGCGGGCATGTGCGGAGCACGTGTTGTGGAGGCACGTGCGACGCACGTGCGTCGTTTATTTTATTTATTTATTATTATTATTTTTATTTTTTTAAACGATAAAAATAAAGCCCAAAATTGGCTGACACGTGGCGGCACCAGGTGCTGCCACGTGTCAGCACCAGATAATTCAGAAAATAAATAGTTTGTAAAATCAAGAAAAAATAGTAAACGGCCTCGGATCGAAAAAGTTTCCTCACGAAAATTGCTCGTCTCGATGAGATCTATAACTTTATAGAAGACATCAAAACCAAATTCGATCATTTGCACAAAGTGGTATTTTTGGGGTATCCCATGTACATAGAACACCTTGATTTTGGGGTTTTGTAATTTTTATGTCATTTTTATACTTGATAAAAATCGGGAAAAAATATGATAAATCAGAGATAAATAATTACACATCAATCTTATTTTTTTTGGATTTTATAAATTGATAAAATATGTACATAAAATAATAAGTCAAAAACCGCTAAAATACACAATATACAAAAGAGGCCCAAAACCCAACTTTCACATATGAGCTCCGATTCACTTGAACTTGGTCTTGTTTTGAAGGTAATTGAATGTATATTAGTTTAAAAGTGAGTAGGATTCAATCGGACACCGGATGAGAAGATATGAGGTTTTTAGTACGGAAATCCTGAAATTAGGGTTTGGGTTTTTGGTCCACTTATTTGGGTTAGTTATTTTTTTGTATTTTTCCTTTATTCTTGTTAGTGATATGTACATAGTGGAAGTGGTTTTGGGTCATTCAGAGTTAGCATGAATGAGTTAAAAATCTGGAAAGTTAGGCTATTACAGGTCATTTTTGGCTGAGATTTTTGGCTTCTTATTTTGTGCAGAAACTTGTGCTAAGATGCCATTATTATGAAAACATGCATGAATGCTAATTATGCAGAATAGATGCCGAAATGTTGTTGATTTTAAGGGATTTGAGCTTAATAATTGAGATTTAGAGTGATGAATTCGGGATTCGTCATGGATAGAGATCCATTTAAGTATTCCCTGGCATTATCCTTCCTTAACTTCTTAATTATGGCTCCGTATTGAGTGTAAACCATCTTAATAAAACTTTTGATTGCTTTAGAAACTTCACTCCTATTTTTCAAGAGGTATACAAGGGTACTTCGTGAGAAATCATCAACAAAGGTGATATAGTAGAGATGACCACCAACACTCCTTATATTTGAAGGTCCCCGCACATCAGAATGAACAAGCTCAAAGGCATGAGTAGATTTACTGGTAGAAATGAGATAAGTACTGCCAGTTTGCTTTGCAAATTGACATACGTCACATTGCAAATCACCTTCAGATAACCTTGAAAAAATACTGCGCATCAACTCTTGCAAAGAAGAAAAATTGATATGATCAAGATGCTCATGCCATCGTTTCACTGTCATCAAACAATCCTTCTCAACTCGAGCCTTCATAGCGGAGGTAAGAGCTTAACCAACCCGAGCAGAAGATGATATAATCCATTTTCAGCTCGACCTATTCCAATTCTCTTTCCTATCTCCAAGTTTTCTAGAATACATGACTTCTGATAGAAATTAACTTGCAGTTCAATTCTTTTGCAATCTTGCTAACAGACAGGAAATTTATAGGAAAGTCTGACTCATGAAGAGCATCATGAAGGAGGAACCGATCAACAACATATATGGTCCCTTTCCCAGCGACGGTAGCAGGAGATCCATCTGCAAAAGTAACTTTCTCTCTTCCTGAGGATAATTTGTAGTCATGAAACATCCACAGATCACCTGTCATATGATCAGAGGCTCCACTATCAATGGTCCACTCAGTAATGTCTGGATTATTCCTATCAGACTGCATTGTGTTAAGAGTGGAGTTGATTTCGGAAAAATGTTTAGAACCATGATTATCAACCATTAATCCTGTCATCAAAAAATTCAATTTGCTAAATCATCCATTCAAACTAAGCACATGTGCAATGGGTAGGTGATGAATCTCGTATTCATCATGCTAAAAACTCCTTATTAAAATCCGTGCTTAAACAAGCCAATAAAATTATCCTCTAATTCTCTATTTTTATCATGTACTATACTGTCTATAATTATCCTTTAATTATTTGTATTTAATTGCCCTTATTTTTCTGTAATTATTTTATCACTCAAAAACCCCTAAAAATTAGGTAGATAAGTTGTCTATAATTTACTGACCTTTAAAACCACTAAAAAATACAAAAACAAATCAAAACCACAAAATCGGTGTTTTTATCCCCTTAAAAATACCCCCAAAATAGCTTTTGTACAGATGACCTCTTTTGGCTTTTTGACCAACATGAAAGTTGTAGATCTCATCGAGACGAACAACTTTCATGTTTTGACTTTTTCCAAATTCGGCCTCTAACTATTTCTTTTACATTTTTCTTTGTTTTTATTTCTGAATTAATCTGATTGGGCCACGTGGCGCCTTCTGGGCCGCCCACGTGGCCCGCTCTCCTTCCCGCCACCCGGCCCTCTCCTGGGCCGTTGGATCATGCCATACCCGCCCTCATCTCCGCCGTTCATCACCGCCGTGATCTCAACCGTCGGATGTGATCCCCAGATCTGATCTCGACCTCTTCTTACCGCCTCGACTACAACCATTGGATCAGCCTCTATCCTGCGCCTCTCCCTACGCCACGTCACCACTTCTCCAAAGCCACCCGATCAATCCTCATCCAACGCTCCTCCTCGATCCACGTCATCCCTCTAACCCTCGCCGCTCGATCACCCCATCATTCGATCTGAGCCATTTCCTCGCGATCTCATCCCCACCGTTGGATCATCATCCAACGGTCCAACCACCGTCTCCTTCCTCCGGCTGAACCCCCCTCCAGACGTTACGATACGCGAGCCCATCACCCCCTTCCATTTCTAGCCGCCGCCTCAACCACCACCCCCTCGACGTAACGCCACCAATCCCTTCCCCGTTCGTCCGCCATCCTCGCGCGACCTCCATCAAGCCTCGCCATTATTCCCATCGCCATAAAACCCGCCCTCGAAAACGGCCCTCGATCACCGTAACCCCCGATCGCCTCCGACTATTTAAACCCTCCCCCGTCACCGAAGTCACTGGTCCACCATTATTGGCTCTACCCTTAGCCTCCTCCGCCCCTCCGGTGACAACGGAGGGGCAGAATGTCGAAGCCACGATAGGGTTTTGCCGGTGTCGACCCGCGGTGGCTCCGCCGCGTTTGGGTGACCTCCGGGCACCACCGAGCACCTCGCATTGGCTGAGCGAGTCGTGCGACGACCGGAGCCCCGCCTAGGAGCTCAGCCCAAGCCTCTCCTCCACCGGTTCCCCTCCCCGTTGAGGTTCCTCTGCCCTCTTCTTCTTTGTTCTTTTTCTCCCCATTTTGACACAACCTACAGTCACTTCCACCCCCATCTGATCCATCTACTCGTTCCGCCGAACCACTCCGACCTCCGCCACCCATTTCTCCCTTCTCCAGAACCCCCAACCGCTCCGACCACTCTTCTCCTGCTCCGCCGGAGAAGACGACCTGGCCATCACTTCTCGCCGCCTCCAAGGCCTCCGTTCACTCATAAACTCACCCACACACTCCTCGCTTCGGCTATGCTAACCTTGCAGGTCCTTTCCCTTCACTGATCGGAGCTCGCTTCGCCCCGCCGATCTCGAGCTCTTCCTCCGATGACCTTGCCTTGCCGAGCAGCTCCAGACACCCTTGGAGCTTCGCCTGAGCTCCAGGACCCTCGCCATGCCTCCAGCAAACTTCATCGACGCTCAAATGCTAATGAGGAGCACGGCGGAGCTATTAGCAGGTCGCCGGAGACCCGCCTCCTCCGGTGGCCCGCGATGAAGGAGATGGTACAGGTGCCGTTCGATCGAATAGATCGAACGGCTGTGACGATGCCACATCGATGCCCGAGCCTCACTCCCAACTGAAAGGCTCGGGTTATCCGAGCCTTACGCCGAACCATCAGATGCGTCCACGTGGCCCGAGCCTCAGCCAGCTTTCCGAGCCTAGTCTCCCACGTGCAGCGCACGTGGGGTCTGGGAGATTTGCATGCAAGACCCAGAAATATTTGCTAATCACGAATCGGTCCTCCAGGCGCGTGCCTCACGTGCGCGCCTGGGGTATTTTACAGGAAAGCCCTCAAGGTTTGGAAGAATTACAAAAAGGCCCCCGCGCTTATGGGAAAATTTCATCCAGGCCCAGGCGGTTTTTGGTATTTGCATTTAGGTCCCTTCAGGGACCTAAATGCAATATTTATCCTTTATTTTGCTTGCATTTTTATTACATTTATGCCCTTGCACTGTTTTTAGCATAACTTGAGCATCGTAGGTCCAAATTGCATGATTTTAGTGTCGTTTTGATCCTTAGTTTGTCCTCTACATTCTAGCATACTTATTTGTCTCATTTGACACTGTTTTAATTAAAGTGAATTTTTATGTGGCAAATGGACCCTGCCCTCCTTGTGTTGCTTGAATTTGTTGACTACTCTTTATTGCTGCGATTAAATTGACACTAATTTCATTGTTATCATGCTGCTCATAATTTTTAAGGGTATAATTGTAGGATTTATTTCTTGCATATTTATTTCATGCATCACTTTATATTTGCATAAAAACAGAATAAAAATACATGCATCATAGCATCACTTTGTATTACCTTGTAAATAGCTTAGAGCTTCATAATTTGCATATGGACCTGAAATTGAGATTAATTCACTGTGTGCTTCATGAATCAAGATTCAAAAGCTATAATTAAGCAGCTGTGTCCCTGTGTTCGACCTTGGTACACTTGCCAAGTATAAATATTCCACAGCATTCAAAGACTGTGGTTTTTGCTGAACCGAATTCGCCTCCTGTGCTACATCGTTATTTATATTTATTAAAGAGGCGAATTCGACGTTCATCAAATGGCGCCGTTGCCGGGGATACGGCTTAGTTTAATTTTTGGATTTTGATTTTTTTTATTAATTTCAAATTTTCTTAGGTCCTCATTTCATGCATCATTTCTTTGCATAATATTTGCTGATGTAATTTTTCTGATTTTCTAACTTTTCTCTTTTGTGGTAGGGCCCATGAAAATCGGGGACGCCTGATTATCATGGAGGCGCGAAGTCGGGAGCTTCCGCTGAAGAGGCCGCAAAAGAAGCCGTGAAGAAATTCTAGGATTTTTATCAGTCAAAGTGCATTGCATTTTGTAAAAAAAAAAGAAGAGAAAACTTGCATCTGCATATTTCTTTTTCAGTCTTGCATATTGTATTCAAAAAAAAAAATCACCCCCCCCCACACACACCTACACTGCACATATTCACCCCCAACCCCCTGTATATCTCTCTCTCTATCTCTATCTCTCTCTCTCTCTGTGTGTGTATATCTATTCTTCACGAACCCCCTCCCCCTCACCCTTGTACCATAGACATCCCCCCTAAAACACAGACCTTACTTAGGCTATTTGAAGCCTAAGTATAGGGGGAACCTACCTGCTCTTCCTTCCCTCGTCCCGTCTTCTTGTACTTAGGGCAATTGTGGCCTAAGTATAGGGGGACTCTCCTCCTCAGTTCCGCTATATCTCCCTGTACTTGAACCAAGCCTTGGCTTCATGGCACTTGTGCTATGAGGACATAGCAAATTTTAAGTATAGGGGGGTATACCGTATATTATTGTATATTACTTTAGCCTTAACTCGTGTTTTTAAAAGTTTTTAAAATTTTATTTTTCGGGCTGGGTTTTGGTAACCTTGGGAACTGAGTAAAAACCTGTAAAAATCAAAATTGAGGGATTAATCTTTGTAAATAACCCTTTTTCAAAAAAAAAAAATTTTTTTTCGGAATTTAGCTCTGACTACTAGGCTTAGTAGACATTTTCAGTGAGGGAACTTCGGTCTCCCTTAGCAGAGTGGGTGGTTTAAAGGACACCGCATATGGCACCGTCCTTAAGGATCACGGGTCTCGACCCGCACTTACACCCATACTGGCTGAGAGTGGATACTTTTATTTATTTGAGCCTGGGTCAGTCATTGTCTCTCCGACAAAAAAAAAACAAAAAAAAAACAAAAAAAACAAAAAAAAAAACTTTAAAACCCATAAAAATTTGCAAAAGATAAAAATCAAACAAAAAATTCTTTAACCCATGGAGTTGGTGTATTCCTGACACATTCACCCTCACGCAAGGCTTGAGGATTTTTGAGGACACTGGACCTTTGGGATCTTGAGAGTCTGAGTTAACATGTCGTAGTCATTAGGGTTTTCATGACTTAAATATCCACACTCCTCTGGTTTGAAAGATTTGAGTGCTATATTGCATTCTTCATCTCTACCTTCAAGAAAATATGATCAGCACAGTCACTTCCACAACTGCATGATTGATGAGCTGAGATGAGATATCACTTAAGGAACTAGGACCAGAGAAACGAGTTTAGACCCGATCTAATGATATTCGAGGATGGGATAAAGTTAATGAAGGCTTCAGAAACCTGAGTGTCAGCAAAAACCCTAGCCAGTATGTGAACAAGATTCATATGCTATCTCTTTGATATTTACCTAAAAGTGCCAGGGTGTGATGAAACTTAAAAGAATTTGTTGATCAGTGTGCGCCAATCTTTTGGTAAAAGCAGTGGAGCTAGCCAACAAAAGAAATAAAATGTCAAAGAAAAAGCTCAATCATCAAAGTCAAATTCCAAATGAGCTTCCACCAATGGCGAGCGCTCCCAAACATTTTTAAAGTGTCCACTTGGACCAAGCGCTAATTAGGACCAGGAGTCGGGCTGACACCGAAAAAGGGCCCTGCATCGTAAATGCTACAAGTCTGGGTGTCGAAGGTATCTTAGATACTCAGAAAAGACACACCCCGGTGTATTCCCAGAAAAACAAGTGCAGACGACTCCAACTCTCTTGACGGACACATTGATCAACAAAATAATAATATACATGTGTTGAGTAAAAGGCACTCGAGAGGCCCCTTGTTCCAATGTGAGGGTAAGAAAATTAGACACAATCCCAGTACCTCCATCATCTGGCTGTCCATCAACATTTCAAAGTCTGACAAACTAATGAGACGGTGGACTGGAGCAAGAACATACTTATTCCCTAGTATTGAGGATTAGGTCTAAAGGAAGATCTTTGGGACTGGAACTTTGGGTGATGCATCGACTCGGCTCTCATGAAATGCAGTACACTAAATGTCATATCCTTATATTATATGTACAAAAAGAGAGTCTGATAATCAGAGAAGTTGGATTCCTTCTGACTAAGGCTTGGATAAACCCAGAATTTTAGGATCACTCAGGTCAAGGGTCTTCGAAAGATCAAGCCTTGAATTTTTCACACGCACTGTCAGGAATTCATCCGACTCCTTCATTCTTTAGATGCTCGAGGACGAGCATGGTTTAAGTATAGGGGTATGATGAATCTCGTATTCATCATGCTAAAAACTCCTTATTAAAATCCGTGCTTAAACAAGCCAATAAAATTATCCTCTAATTCTCTATTTTTATCATGTACTATACTGTCTATAATTATCCTTTAATTATTTGTATTTAATTGCCCTTATTTTTCTGTAATTATTTTATCACTCAAAAACCCCTAAAAATTAGGTAGATAAGTTGTCTATAATTTACTGACCTTTAAAACCACTAAAAAATACAAAAACAAATCAAAACCACAAAATCGGTGTTTTTATCCCCTTAAAAATACCCTCAAAATAGCTTTTGTACAGATGACCTCTTTTGGCTTTTTGACCAACATGAAAGTTGTAGATCTCATCGAGACGAACAACTTTCATGTTTTGACTTTTTCCAAATTCGGCCTCTAACTATTTCTTTTACATTTTTCTTTGTTTTTATTTCTGAATTAATCTGATTGGGCCACGTGGCGCCTTCTGGGCCGCCCACGTGGCCCGCTCTCCTTCCCGCCACCCGGCCCTCTCCTGGGCCGTTGGATCATGCCATACCCGCCCTCATCTCCGCCGTTCATCACCGCCGTGATCTCAACCGTCGGATGTGATCCCCAGATCTGATCTCGACCTCTTCTTACCGCCTCGACTACAACCATTGGATCAGCCTCTATCCTGCGCCTCTCCCTACGCCACGTCACCACTTCTCCAAAGCCACCCGATCAATCCTCATCCAACGCTCCTCCTCGATCCACGTCATCCCTCTAACCCTCGCCGCTCGATCACCCCATCATTCGATCTGAGCCATTTCCTCGCGATCTCATCCCCACCGTTGGATCATCATCCAACGGTCCAACCACCGTCTCCTTCCTCCGGCTGAACCCCCCTCCAGACGTTACGATACGCGAGCCCATCACCCCCTTCCATTTCTAGCCGCCGCCTCAACCACCACCCCCTCGACGTAACGCCACCAATCCCTTCCCCGTTCGTCCGCCATCCTCGCGCGACCTCCATCAAGCCTCGCCATTATTCCCATCGCCATAAAACCCGCCCTCGAAAACGGCCCTCGATCACCGTAACCCCCGATCGCCTCCGACTATTTAAACCCTCCCCCGTCACCGAAGTCACTGGTCCACCATTATTGGCTCTACCCTTAGCCTCCTCCGCCCCTCCGGTGACAGCGGAGGGGCGGAATGTCGAAGCCACGATAGGGTTTTGCCGGTGTCGACCCGCGGTGGCTCCGCCGCGTTTGGGTGACCTCCGGGCACCACCGAGCACCTCGCATTGGCTGAGCGAGTCGTGCGACGACCGGAGCCCCGCCTAGGAGCTCAGCCCAAGCCTCTCCTCCACCGGTTCCCCTCCCCGTTGAGGTTCCTCTGCCCTCTTCTTCTTTGTTCTTTTTCTCCCCATTTTGACACAACCTACAGTCACTTCCACCCCCATCTGATCCATCTACTCGTTCCGCCGAACCACTCCGACCTCCGCCACCCATTTCTCCCTTCTCCAGAACCCCCAACCGCTCCGACCACTCTTCTCCTGCTCCGCCGGAGAAGACGACCTGGCCATCACTTCTCGCCGCCTCCAAGGCCTCCGTTCACTCATAAACTCACCCACACACTCCTCGCTTCGGCTATGCTAACCTTGCAGGTCCTTTCCCTTCACTGATCGGAGCTCGCTTCGCCCCGCCGATCTCGAGCTCTTCCTCCGATGACCTTGCCTTGCCGAGCAGCTCCAGACACCCTTGGAGCTTCGCCTGAGCTCCAGGACCCTCGCCATGCCTCCAGCAAACTTCATCGACGCTCAAATGCTAATGAGGAGCACGACGGAGCTATTAGCAGGTCGCCGGAGACCCGCCTCCTCCGGTGGCCCGCGATGAAGGAGATGGTACAGGTGCCGTTCGATCGAATAGATCGAACGGCTGTGACGATGCCACATCGACGCCCGAGCCTCACTCCCAACTGAAAGGCTCGGGTTATCCGAGCCTTACGCCGAACCATCAGATGCGTCCACGTGGCCCGAGCCTCAGCCAGCTTTCCGAGCCTAGTCTCCCACGTGCAGCGCACGTGGGGTCTGGGAGATTTGCATGCAAGACCCAGAAATATTTGCTAATCACGAATCGGTCCTCCAGGCGCGTGCCTCACGTGCGCGCCTGGGGTATTTTACAGGAAAGCCCTCAAGGTTTGGAAGAATTACAAAAAGGCCCCCGCGCTTATGGGAAAATTTCATCCAGGCCCAGGCGGTTTTTGGTATTTGCATTTAGGTCCCTTCAGGGACCTAAATGCAATATTTATCCTTTATTTTGCTTGCATTTTTATTACATTTATGCCCTTGCACTGTTTTTAGCATAACTTGAGCATCGTAGGTCCAAATTGCATGATTTTAGTGTCGTTTTGATCCTTAGTTTGTCCTCTACATTCTAGCATACTTATTTGTCTCATTTGACACTGTTTTAATTAAAGTGAATTTTTATGTGGCAAATGGACCCTGCCCTCCTTGTGTTGCTTGAATTTGATGACTACTCTTTATTGCTGCGATTAAATTGACACTAATTTCATTGTTATCATGCTGCTCATAATTTTTAAGGGTATAATTGTAGGATTTATTTCTTGCATATTTATTTCATGCATCACTTTATATTTGCATAAAAACAGAATAAAAATACATGCATCATAGCATCACTTTGTATTACCTTGTAAATAGCTTAGAGCTTCATAATTTGCATATGGACCTGAAATTGAGATTAATTCACTGTGTGCTTCATGAATCAAGATTCAAAAGCCATAATTAAGCAGCTGTATCCCTGTGTTCGACCTTGGTACACTTGCCAAGTATAAATATTCCACAGCATTCAAAGACTGTGGTTTTTGCTGAACCGAATTCGCCTCCTGTGCTACAGCGTTATTTATATTTATTAAAGAGGCGAATTCGACGTTCATCAGTAGGCACACATGCAGACCTCTTTTCAAGAAGTTCCTCCACAGCTTAGTCTTAATCACAATCCCAAGAAGCGGAAGCTCTACAAGAAGCAGAATCACAGAGAAGGAACCAAAGACAACACGACCGAACCGATTAATCACCACGACCATACAACAAATGGCAATGGAGAGAAAAAACTCACAAAACTTAGAAGAGGGGGAAGGCTTGCTAGAGGTTCTGGATCCACCTCAACGAACCGGATGGGAAAATAGGGGCCGTGGTGCACAGAGGTTAGAGACACACTGTGCAGGAGACACGTGACAAGGATTGTGTTGGAAGGTGCGCGCAGAAGGCGCAGGCTAGACAGATGCACTGCACATGCTGGATGTGCCATCAAAGATGCCAAAGGCTTGAAAGGCGCACCAAAGGCGCCCAAGACAAGGCTGGGCAGGAAGGCGCAGAAGGGAAGCGCCCAGGGGAGGAACGCCCAGGAAAGGAACGCTGGCAAGGGCATGCGTTAGAAGGGAATATCAGGGATGGGCAGGGGCATACGTAGAAGGAATATCAGGGCACACATAGAGGCAAGACTGGGCTGGAAGGCGCAGACAAGCAAGGGCACGCGCGGGCAGGGGCGCGCGCAGACAGGGGCCGCGCGCAGGCAGGCATGGGCACATGCAGGGGCAGGGGGCGCACAAGCAGGGGGACACGCAGACAGGGGTGCGTGCAGGTAGGCAGGCAGGGACCGTACACTAGGGTGGCACGTACCACGAGAACATCTCCCAAGGAGATCCAAGAACGACAAAAACATCTACTCAATTAGGCTCTGATACCATGTTGATAACAAGAATCAAAGAACAAGGAATCGAACACCAAGATTTACGTGGAAAATCCTATGATAAGGGAAAAATCATGGGGGCACACACAAACCCTAATCTTCCTCACTAGAGATTAAGAATCTCTCTTCACTATGCTATTTTTTCAATGAGGGGGGTTGAGTACAATATATAGACAATGGGTAAATGGTCCTTAATCCCACAAGATCTATTTACCCATTAAACCACTCAACATATATAGTGATGAATTTCCACTTATTTATTTTGAAAAAATATATGGAGAAAATGGGGGGAGGGGAGGGGGAAGGGAGGCAAGTTAGCTCCTTCAGGGGACATCCCCAATTTACCCTACTTTTAAATAGAGGTGTTCAAAAATATCCGCTTCAATAGGCACCGAGCTTGACCCGGTCATTTTGACCCCAAACTCTCGAGTACCCATTTAAAAATGATGGGTCGGGTACCCGCTATGCCATGACCTGTGCTCCATACAAAAAAATCCGACGAGTACCTGCGGATATATGATTGGAAGCTAAGAAAGGCATGCATGCATTTACGAATGAAATTTGTAAAAAATACTTGTTTATATTTATTCTTTATTAAATATAAAGCTTCTGATTTGTTTAATTATTTATTTGAGTTGATTCTTGAGGTTAAATCAACTGAACAATAGCCTTGCTTGAAACTTGATTGACGCAAAATAATAGCATACACCAGTCTTGAATGCTTGTTCTCTTAAGCATCCCAACCCTCTCGATTATCCAAACAACTACTATTCCCATGAGGATACTCTAACCCAATCCAACCATATTACTAAACATGTCCCAAAAGTAAAAGTTCCTTCTTGTTTTAGTTGCATAGCCATTGCCCAAAAACTGGATCTAAACAAACTCAGGGAATTCCGAGACTACGCATAAAACAACAACTGATGTACAAAGAAAAGGTCAAATTCAGGCACGACATGCATATCAGATGAAAGACCTTCGAACCTGGACAGAAAGTATGGTTGTTCGATGCGAAGTTGAATATTTTTCCAGGAAAACTGAAGAGTAAATGAACAAGACCTTACAGAGTCAGAACAGTGCGTGACAATAGAAGTATTTTGATATCAGAATTGTCAGCTGAAGCACAATCATTCATTGACAACGACGAGTAGCGGTAATTCAACAACAAAAGTACACATACATGCTCAAAAGCACAATAGAGCATACGATCAATATTAGGTTTCTATAAACATCATTATCAACTACTTTTTTATTTGAGATTTTACATCGTGGCCCTTGTAAAACTTCCACGATCCCTTCAAACAAACTCCGTTTTATGTGATGACCAATTTTTCTCTTGTTGGATTTATCTTCTTGAGTTAATAGACTCTCGAAAGATCAACGGTTGATTTTCTTTTTCTTCCTCTCCATCATTTTTCCTTTTCTTCTGCCTATTGATAATGTTTTGAAAACCAGATCGAATTGGTCAACCCAAAGCTCACATTGAAATAAAATTTGGAGGTTTGTGCGTTTGGTTAGCGGGTTAAGCTGGTAGAAGGTAATCCGCTTTTGGATTTTGGTGTTTGGATAGAGGGTTAAACTGGGAGTGAGTTAGAAGTCGGTTTGTTGTGATATGATTGTATTGAAGTTTGAAAAGTGAGTAGTTTTGTGATGTGATTGTATTGAAGTTTGGAAAAGTGAGTAGAAGTGGAGTAGTTTATAATTTTTATATGATATGATGGTATAATATATTATTTTTTGATAGGATTGATGATGTAAAATTGATTTATTTATTTTTTTAAAAAGGAATAAAGCGGGGCCCACGGAGAGAGGAGGGTGTGGGTTAATGGGGGTACCCGAGACCCGATTGAAGTCGGATATATATAATTCATTGACTTTTGATTAATTGATCTATTTTCATATCCGATTTAACGGTACTGTGCATTTTTCTTAGCCATTGATATCCATTTCTACAATCTAAAAAAGAAATTGGTAAAACATTTGTTAGATTAGACAACGTGTCATCATGGACAGTTACAACATAGGAATGTGATTATATTTATGTCCTTACTTTTTTTTTGCAATAATAATTGTGTCTATGTATTCTAACAAAATTTACATTATTGTACTTTTGTAACTACAACAATGCTCCTATTTTACCTTAACGGAAGTACATAACTGTGAATTTTGTAAGAATATAAGGGCATATGTTTTATTGCAAAAAGGGAAGGGTATAACTGTAATTGTAGAATCTCATAGGAGAACAAGTGTAAAATTCCACAAATCCACTTACAAACTTTTTTCTCTCCCACTAATAGAGATTATTTCGTGAGTGCCTTTAGGAACACAAATAAAAGAAAATGAAAATCATTAAAAGGAACTTTTACACTTGAGGTCTTCTATGTTTTTCAAATAACACTTACATCCCTAGTTGTTTTTAATTACACCCGTACTCCTATCTTCTTATAAAATGGCGTAGCCATTTTATTATCACACTTGTGTCCTTATACTACACTGTAGAGGCAAAACTTTGAACTTCGCAAGAATACAGAGGCACAAGTGCGATTGCAAAAAAAGTCGAGGGCGCGGAGTGTTATTGGAAAACCTCGGAGAGCACAAATATAAAAATCCATACAATGATATATGTGTGTATTCCTCCGAGTCGACCTAATCAAATCTTCACTTCTAATCCCATGGGCTCATAACCGGACGAGGATTATCGACTATTTCCATCCTTGAATGGATATGTTTCAACCAGGGTTTCAAATTTCGACAAAATTTTGACGAAATTTCGATTTCATTATTCTACTGAAATTGAAATCGAAATATCGATATATACCATTCCTTCACAAATCTAGGCCGATTTTGACCGAAATTGGTGAAATTTCGAAACTGTTTCGTTTTTTCACCATCTCGAAACGAAATCGAGATTTAAAACCTTTGTTTCAACTACTCATCCCATTCACAACCTTAAACAGCTCAGGAGGTAAACACTCAGGTCTCATTGGTTGCCAGGTTACTCCTGGAGTAACCCTTCCACAATACTAATCTCACAGATTACTCTGGAGTAACAATGCATGAAGGTTGAAAAAACATAACGGCAATAGATCATAGTCATAGATTGATGGAGCATCAAAACTTGTTTGGAATAAGCAAACATCTCTAACAAGTTCGCATCCTAAAGATGGAAAGCTGAAAGTTGATATATCGCATCTATTTTTTTTATTGGTAGAAGGGGGGATTCAAACCCTGGTCATTCTGAAGACCTCAGATCGGGGGAGGGCTCAGAGGTCGTCGTGGCGATGAGGGGAGTGAAACCCTCTTCCCCATCATGCTTGTGGATGTAGATAAGAAAGAGATTCGTAGCTATGTGGATCTCGATGGTGGACGCGAACGACCATCCGACGACGTCTCCGACGAGCTTGAAGGAAGCCCAAAGGACCCATCTTGTAGCGAGAAGTTCGGGCAGCTCTGCTGCTGAGGGAGGCAAAGCGTTGGAGCCTCCTCCTCCGCCTAACCATAGCGCCATCGGCGGTTGGTCGAGCCCAATCCCTTTCGGATCCTTCCGGGCATTACATTTGTCTGATGCGGGTCTCATGTTGAACCAAAAATCCAAGCAGTTGGCGGATCCGAATGGTGAAGTGCGGACTCCGAGCCCGATTAGAAGATTATCAGGTTCTCCAATCCCTGGCATTCATGTCCGATTTTGAAGTTTTTGTTGGAGTATTCGTTGTATGCGTCATGAGTTGTAGCAGGGTAAATGGATCCTGGAGAAGATCCATTTACCCCATCCATGTGTTTAGTCCCACATCATCTAGTAGTGGGACTTGGAGGCTTTGGGAAGGCTATATAAGGAGCCTCAGACCTCCTGTATCCATTGAGAAAGTCAATAGACAAACACGCCCTATTTAAGGTCTTCTCCCATGGTTTCATCCCGCTCCCCACGGAGTAGGGTTCTACGTAAAGTCACGGTGTTCCATGTTTATGTTTATTGTTCTTATACTCTGTTTTATCATTCCGCTTCCGCTTCCCATTTTCTAACATGGTATCAGAGCGGGTCGATTCTCGATGTTTTCAAGTTCTTTATTTTTCGAGATTCGTATTTGTAGTTCTATGAAGAGTTATGAGTTGAAGAATATTGTTGTTTGTTCGTGTTCAGTCCAAAGTTCTAGGGTTTCAATAGAAACCCTAACGGCGAAGCATGGTACATCTTTCTTCGACAAGTGCTCCTTCCAGATCTTACAGGAGGCGGTGACTGTCCAGGGCTCGACCCCCATCCTGCACGCCATCGTGAGCTCCTCAATGCGGAAGGGGTCTAGGCACCCACTCACCCTCGCAAGACATGCCACATCTCCCAGGCACAAGACGTGCTCCCCTTGGCGGTGCGAACCCCAGGCGTGAGCTCCAAGCATCTCGTGGCACAGTGATTAACCTGGAAATACGAGGGTCTAAATATCTCACACAAGGCGGAGACAAAGTCGCTGCGGTGACCCTCGGTAAATCCCGATTAAGTCAACAATCAACCCACAATATCAATTAAACAATGTAAAGCAATATGTGAAGTTAAAATTTATTATAACTCTACAATAGGTGTGTATAGTGCAAGTATGTGTAGAGTGTCGAACTCAGGGAGCACACAAGATAGATCAAGGAAATAATGCACAAAAATGAATGTGATGATGTGTCTACCAATGCTATTTTTGTGGGTTTTTAATTTTATATTTTTTTATTTAATTTTTGGTTATATATATTTTATATATTTTGATTTTAATTTTATGATTTTGTATTTTAGTTTTATAATTTATATTTTTTCTATAAATAGAATATATACACAATATAAGAAAAGAGAAGGATAAGGTATTTATAAAAGTAAGTACAAATACTCAAAATACAAGAAATAAAATGTTTTTGCGATTTTTTTATATTTTTCTAATGTTTTTGTGGCTTTCCTATATTTTTCCTAATTTTTTGGTATTTTTAAAAGTAAAAATACTAGAAATCAGTGAACTAAGTTACTGGCCGAAATTAAAATGAGGATGAAAAATATCAATCAGTGTCCAAAATTTCTCAAATTAATTTTAACATAAAGGTAATAAAATAAGAAAAATTCAGAAACTGAAAATGTATTTTTAGGATTTTTGTAGAATTTTTAAGGTTTTTATGAAAATTTTAGGGGTTTTGTAATTTTTAGGGGTTTTCTTTTGAAAATTTTAATGATTTCTGGTCTGACGTTAAAACACACAAAAACAATCAAAATCTATTTTTTTGGAATTTTTCAAAAACATTTTATAATTTTTATGTATTTTCTAATGCAAACAGTGCTGAAAATACACGTTTTTGAATTTTTATAAATATGAAAATGCAATAAAAATGTGAAATAAAAATATACGTGATACTAGAATGCAACATGAACCTAAGATAATTTTTGTGATTTTTTTAGCAATTTATGGATGCATGAAATAAATAAAGATAACAAAGAAAAACTACACTACTGACAAGGGCATATATGCAATTATTCAAACATCCAGGGGCTACAGTGCAATTATCCACAAAAGTTATAACTAATACACAAAGTTCCAGGTCCAAATACAAATACACAAACCCAATGGGGTACGCCTGCAATATTTCCAACCCCGCACGTGGTATACACGTGCATGGGAAGGACCTAAACGCAATATACAAAAATCCTAGGGGCTGAAATGCAAAATCTCCAAAAATTATTACACGTAATGTCAAAGTTCCTAGATGAAGGTGAAATAAATAAACCCGCAGGGGGTACTGTGCAAAAACACCACCACCCCACGTGCACAGGTCACGTGAGGTGACGTGGACAGGACCTAAATGCAAATAAAGAAAACTCAAGGGTCTAAATGCAAATATTACAAAAATTTTACACTACAGATGAAAGTATTAATACTAATAATTAAATAGACAAAATGGCGAGGGGTTCAGTGTAAAATACCCAACGCATGACGCATCCAACGGCTGAGGTGCATCCACTTGACACGTGTCGGCTCCAGAGCACCCGATGACGGTTCGCGAACGGATAACCACGATTAGATCTCCGTGGGTGGATCGGACGGTTGGGCTGCGGGGAGTCCAACAGCTGACGCACACTCGGAGATCCAGCCACGATCGATGGTGCAGGAGGGCGGAGAAAGAACATGGAAGAAACACCAGCGAGGCGAACTTCCCTGCCCTTGAGCGGTGTCCTCCGGCGGTCTTCTGGTTCCAAAAATGGGCTGCAAGCTCCTGGGGGTCTCCTCTCGCTCCTGGGGGCTCCAAAGATGCTCGGCAACGGTCGAGGTCCTCGCAAGGAGGTGGCGGAGCTGGAGAGCTCCATGAACCTCCAGCGAAGGTCAAAACGAGCCCCAGGCCCTCTTCAACGTGCGTAGACCTGCAAAAATGTGTAAGAAGATCCATGGCAAAGTGCCTGGACCCCGCGGAGGTGAAATGGAGGCGAGGAACGAAGACGCGAAGGGGTGGCCAGAGCAAGCTCCGGTGAGGTGCTCGTGAGGATGATTCGATGGGCGAAACGGAAAGGTAATCAAGGGAATATGATCCTAAGGTTACGGGAAATAAAAAGTGCGAAGAAAATAGAAGAGAAGAGGGAACCTCGAAGGGTTTAGACCTGAGGTAGGAGGTACCTCGAAGGCGAGCTTGCCGGAGGTGGTGGAGCCGCTTCAAGGCCTCCTCGGCTCGCCTGAAGGTGCGGGTGCAGAGTTGTCACCTCCAGCAACACGGGGCACACCAAAGGGAGGAGGGTTGCTAGCCAAAAAGGGTTCAAAATTGAATGGAAAAGTCGAGGTGCACTATATGGAGTTGACGGTCGAGCTCCATAGATCGAGGTATAACGGGAGGATCAATGATCCATTCCCCGAGAAATCGAAGGGGCGTGAAAGAGGGATGACCGAGGAGCAAAAGTCCAGAAGGAAGTTGCGCGAAATAGCGCAAGGAGCGGGCAGGAAAATTCAACAAAAAATGGTGAAAATCGAGGTCTGACAAGGGGGCAGGCAGGGAGGACAACCAGTTGACCAGGGGGTCAATGATGACTGCCTCTGCGAAAAATAATTAAAAATTCATTTAAAAATAGTAAATGATTTTATTATTTTTAGGTTATTAAATAAAAAATGTTTATAATTTTATAAATTATTTTATTATGATTTTTGTTTATTTTTTTGAGGTATATAATTACAAGTTACCTTTTTATGTCTATATATATTTATCTATATATTTTAGTATTTTATTTTTATTTTATGTAATTAATTAATTTATTTTGGTTTATTATTTTATATATTTATAAAGTATTTTCATACACTTAAATATATTTTTATTTTATTTTTCTAAAGTGTTTTGTATACTTAATAAAATAGAAGAATCAATTATATAGGTATAGTTATAGGTATTAGACCGAGGTATGTTATATACAAGTATTTTAATTTTGTATTTTCTTTAGGTTTTTATTCTTATTTTAATGTATACATATATTATAAATATTATTTACAAAATTATAAAAATATAAAATTATGAAAACAAAGAATAATAAATAAAATGAATATTTTAATCTATACAAGTATACAATAGGGGTCCAAAACTCAACTTTCAAACCGTAGCTCCGCCAAATGCGAAACCACCTTCATTGAATAGCTTATTTAAAATTATATACAATTAAAGGTGATTTTGATGCTTTTCTAGTTTTTATTTGGAAGATACATGTCTGGGAAGTTGGGATTCTGGAATTTTATTCAGATCATAACTTTTTATCTATATATTATTTTTGAATGAAATCAATTTTGTATTTTTCTATATTTAGTTATCTACAACTTTTATGTACAAAGTTTCTTTATTTGAAGTATAAAAAGTGGAACCAAAAATAGGTCCCGAAAAGAATGAATTAAAATAAGAGATATTTTTATTGTATTTTGGCCCTTATCTCCCCCTATTGTATTCCTTGTCGACCTAGTCATCGAGATGCCTAGGTGTCGGGATTTCGAGTCATAAAATATTTGCAATATTTTATTCTTTTTCTTTTTCTTTTCTTTACTTTATTCTAAAATTTTGGCTTTAAAAACCACATTTTATACATTATTTACATACACATGTATGAATGCTAAGATGCACTAATTAAGGGTATTTACATGCATTTGCCAGGGTTTTTTAGGCCAAAATGACATAATAAAGATGATGAAATGTGGATTCATCACACATGCAACCTCCAGCAGGCGCGCGTGCACCCCCGTGCACCCAGCCTTCCATTGCTCCCGTTCGAAGAAGTCCCGCAAGATTTACGTGCACCCCCTTCCAAGGGCGTGTACACCCTCTCCCTAGTGCGAAGTCCCTCCTTTGCGCACAGTGGCATCGCCACATCTCCCTCGCAGCTCATCCTTCACGCGCACGAAGAACATCGACACCCAGGCACGATTTGCACCATATCTCCAGCGTGCACAGGAAACTTGTAACACCCCGTAATTTTCGGATTTTTTTTCTGAAGTTTTAAAATCTATTCAATATTATACTCAAAAGAAGCGTCTCGTCGCAAGCTTTCCAACGAGCCTGAAAATGCGTAATTCCGAGTTCGGATGTGGGAGATATGCATGTTTTGGTGAAGATGGGTCAGGGATATGAGGGGATTTAATGATTACGAGTTTTGGTTAATTAATTACGGATTAGGGTTATTTTAGGGTTTCTAAAAGTAAGGTTTTAATCCTCAACTATATAAAGACCCACACCCTTCATCTCCCCTCATTCCTACTCCTTTCCAAACCCTAACCCATTCTTTTCCTCCTCCCCAAGTCATTCTCTTATCCCTTTTTCCCTCTCCTTCTCTAGAGAACCAAAGGGAGATCGGTGCAAGCTCCGAAGTTTTACGACAACAAGAAAAGGAGCACGAGGGAGAAGCACATCCCTCATCGGATCCTTGATCAAGCGTCATACACGTGGATCAAAGGCGTGCACAAGCATAGGTAACGGATCTCAACCATCTCTTTCCAAATCGTCATTTCTCGCGATTATGGAGAATGTATTTTCGGGGATGCTTGCTCGTTTTTGATCCGACCCCGGGATCTCCTCTTGCTGTTGGTATATCGTGGTTTTTTTTGAATCGATTCCCTCAAGATTACTCTATTGCAGTTGGTTTATCTCGAATCAAATAATATGGATATTTTTTTGGTTGATCTATCGCCTAGAGCTTCAAATTTATGAATACCCCTCATGATATGCACTGTTATATACGGCCTTAAAGATTGTGGGCTTATGATTTTAAAAAGTGATCTTAAATCTCTGTGGTGCTATGGGCCAAATTATGTGTGGTTGACTCGAAGGAAAGTGGACCATCGAGTTTCCTTACGACTGGCATAGACGTATTCCAGAAGGCTGATTTTTTTATACGGAGATGACTTATGGTAGTAATACTGTGTCTCTAAGTTAACGAGATCATGGTCATTCGAGGAAAGGTTAAAACAACATCAAGGCATCTTCTTAAACTATGGCTAATTGGAAGGATTAAACAATAGATAAAGTCCATTTAAAATTTTGATAGCATATCACGTCCAACTAAAAATTTGACAGCATAATCTGTCAAATCTAAATTTATTGACGATTGCATCGATTATGTTATTAATACTCATTATATTCAAATCTCATTTGATATTTATGATAATATAAATTCTGAAGAATGTGAAAATCTAAAACTCTAATCCTCTTACTATTTTAGGGTGTGACTATTATTAGTTATGGACTTTCTCACGTCAAGGATACCAGTGGCCAACGTCCTTCGTTGTTTTGTTATTATCCATTAAGGTTAATTATCTTGCCATTAACGAGGCCATCATCAAAAGTTCTACAATTTAGATTTTAATTTCTGTTAATAATTACCCTTGGAATATTATTGAGATGTTACTTAGTCTGATTATATATTATCATATTCTCCTGATCGGGAACAACTTCAAGATTGAGGCCATGAATTTCTTAATGAGTAGAATTATCCCTCAATAGAACTTATGTGAAAACCCTTATTCTGATTATTCTAGACAGGTTTCATCTGCAATAGCTTGGGTTTAGAATGCATGTCTCCCTTGTGCTAATCTTGGTATAATGAGATATCTGAAGCATGGAGTGTTATTCAGGGGACCCACGTGATTATGCTCATGTAGTGATAGGAAAACATGTTAGAGACCCGAGGGTCCTCAGTATAAATGGTGGGGCCAACTAATTATAGAAATCATTATCATACCCAAGTTTTAATTATTGAAAAACTATGTACTATTGCATGCATGGATTTCGTAAATCATTAGAAAAAAAATATACCACAAGGTGGGTGCACACCCTTGTGGTCCGGCTGAACCGACAGTGAGTCATCCCCACTTGAGGGGCATCACAGAGTGGGGTGATGGTAGGTACTCTGGTAGAATTGGGGTGGATGCACGCGTGCGTCGCACCGTGGATCCGTTTTGTGGTATTTGTTTTGGAGTGAGCGACTCCTCCGGCAGACTCGGTTGACGGAGTTACGACACTTCGGGCTATATGCTCCTTGTCACGGGTGTTGGAGTACTACCATCTAGACTAGCTGAAGGATCGCGATTGCGCATAGGTTTTAGATTGCACTATGAATGGAGTGTTGCAGACTTCATTCCTAGTGTAGGCTTTCTCCTTTGACAATCGAGTCCGAGATAAGTAAATAAAAATATGGATTAAGATATGTCAAGAATTGGTCTTGTTTGCATATGTGTTAAAGGCCTAAAATATAAGTGATTGTATGATGTTGTATGCTTGAAAATGTTCTCTCCTAGACTTGTTCAATTACTGCATTTGCATTACCTACATACCTATAATATCTTGATTTATAATTTATCTTGTCCTTACTGGGTCAGTTGACTCATAAGTTACATTCTTTGGAAATCCAACAGGAAGTGCAGAACAGGAGACGGAGGCTCGCATTTTTGGTGGTGCATCCGTAGGTCATTGTTGAGGTTGAGGCTTAGTTCTATAGTTGTTTTTTTCCCTCTATTTCATCTATTATGATGTAATAAAGAGACTTTGAGGTTTTATTGTTATCCTTTTGTGGACATCTAGTTATCAATGAAAGTTTACTTTTTTTCCTATAATTATTTTTGTATGAATGGTATATCATGCATGTTGTCTATCACTGTTGTTGGGTAATAACCGGAATGGGTGTTGAGATGCGCTCTCGTCGAGGCGGAGCGCACGAATGTGGCGATGGCGACGAGCCTATCTCCCCTTGGCGGCGTTCCACCCCTTAGGCGGAGGGTCCATTCGAAGATGGGTTCCAATTCTGGAACCCTAATGGTAAGGAAGAAATAGCCCCGATGGCATATCATTAAAAAAAACTTTGAAAGGGGGCTGCTACATACGCCCATGTTTTGTGGCCTAGAATTGGTACATAAAAAAATTTGTGTCTCTACCGTAAGGGCCCAAGTGGGCTGAAAGTTGGTTCCAAAAAAAGGGGAGGGGGTCATATTGCAAAAAAAATTGAGGGGCCCAAGTAGCCCGTGGTCTGTTTAAAAAAAAGGAAAAAAGAAGAAGAAAAAGGCGCGTATAATAAAAAAAACGGTACGCAAATTACAAAAAAAGAAAAAAATGATGAAAAGCCGAAAAAAAGAGAAAATGTCAATGACTTAAAAAAATCGATATATATATATATATTCGAAAAAAACGACGAATGTTTTGAAAAGCCGACAAAGTTGTGATCGGCTAAGTGGTTTTGTTTTTTCCCATTTCATATTGTCTTCTCCCAACTTGATCGACGTCCATGTTTTCCGACAAGTATGGGAGAAAGGGGGAGTATATGTAGAGTCACAAGTCTTGATCCAGATTCAGATGTCAGTCTCCAGACCAGCCAGATGTTCAGACTCTACAGGTTTTCAGACGAAGATTTTCCATGCGCAATTCCAGACTCGACGTTCAGATTTCGAGTCCACAGGTGTGATGCGCAGTTGTTCAGACTCGACAGATTGGTCAGAGTCCAAGTTCGAGGCACTTCATGATGAGTGACCCATTTTCGAGTTCTCCAAAGAGAAACTCAGTTTCAGACAGGTATGAGTTTGCGGTCATTTTCAGATGAGCACATGTTTGCCATCTTTTGTAGTGGTCCCCATCTTTTCATGTTGTTTCGGTCAGAGTTTTCATGTGAGCCATATGGACTCCAGATTAGAGGACCATTCCCTATGCCATGTGGGCAAGGGTTTTCATGTGGTATCATAGGTACACTAGAGCAGTGCACCATTCTCTGAGCCAGATGGGAGAAACCCAGTTCTCCGACGAGGAGACTTATTCATACTCCATTCTCCAGTGACCGTGGACTCCAACGAGGATTGCACAACCATAACCTTTTCAGTTCGACCTTTTTCAGAGATGGAGCAGTTGTCCACATTATTGTGGCGGGTCAGAGTACTCCAACGAGGAGACTCAATTCAGTTGCAGTGATTCTGACAGGCCCAGTTCAGAGCACATGCTCTCCGACGAGGAGATTCAGCAGACTCATACTCCAGCCCGTTCGTCCTCCTCACCTGCACGACATGAGAAGCAACGTCCTCGACAACAACAGTTGTGCGCGTTGGGTTGATACTGTTCGTAGTGTCCTGTAGAGTTGAGTTGAGTTTCTTTCTGTTTGTCCAAGCTGAGCATTGCATGCTCCAGCTTGAGGGGGAGTGTTGGAGTATTCTTTGTATACATCATGAGTTGTATCGGGGTAAATGGACCCTGGAGAAGATCCATTTACCCCATCCATGTGTTTAGTCCCACATCGTCTAGTGGTGGGACTTGGAGGCTTTGGGAAGGCTATATAAAGAGCCCCAGACCTCATGTATCCATTGAGAAAGTCAATAGACAAACACACCCTATTTGAGAGCTTCTCCCGTGGTTTCATCCCGCTCCTCACTGAGTAGGGTTCCACGTAAAATCATGGTGTTCCATGTTTATGTTTCTTGTTCTTATGCTCTGTTTTATCATTTCGCTTCCACTTCCCATTTTCTAACAGTTTTGAAGTTCTCCAATCCGAATGGGATTGTTGTTGCATGGAACGGGGACATGTTTGAAGTTTTGGATGAACTAATCTTGAACTGATCGGTTTCAGTCTATTTGGTAAATAAGGAGGATCATTCCCATTTTGTAGTTACGATTGTATATGGTGTGGCGGGCGTAGTCCACAAATGTGGAGCTGTGGGAGGAACTGCATGAAATTAGGTGGTGGTTCTCGAAGTTGGCTTGGGTAGTGGGAAGGGATTTCAACGTGATGCTTTTATTCAGATGATAGGCCGAGCGGGAGAGGTGTGCATGACCCTAGATCTACCCTCTTCGTTGAGGTCGTGGAGGAGTTGACATTGGAAGTCTTGGATACGAACAATGGTTGCTATGCATGGAGGAGCTCATCGTCCCGTTTCGCACACTGATCGGTTTTTGTTGTCTGTAGAGGTATTAGAGATGTTTAACATGGCTATTGTCTTTTCTCTTCCTAGGTCCCGCTCGGAACATGTTGCGCATTGTTTGGACACTTGCATCGAGAGATGTTCATCGTCCTATTTCATATTTGAGTGATGTTGGTTGATGCGACGGATTTCGTGACATGGCGAGATCTTTTTGGTTAGCATTGGAGGTAGAGGGATCGGTTACGGTCAAGCTGGCATTGAAGTTGACGGCTCTGTGACACAAACAAGTGGATTCAAGAGGGGCTCTCGCAAGGAGCGGGAACTGAGGAGGAGCCAGGCGTTGGATGAGATGGTAAGACTTAACTTGGTTGAGGATGCAAGGGAGCTGGACGAAGAGGAGTTGGTGAACCATGGACTAATTCAAAAGATATTGGAGGAGGAGGACAGAAAGCGAGAAGCTGAGTGGAGACAACGATTACGACAAAGGTGGTTGGAGGGTGATGCTAACATGAGATTCTTCCATTCGATGGCAAATGGCAGAAGGACGAGAACCATGATTCTTTCGGTGGAGGTGAGTGGAGAGGAATTCCGCGGGGAGGGAGAAGTTGTGACGGCCGTAACGAACTATTTCAAGGGGATGAGTAGACGACTACAATGTAGAAAAGTGTGTTGGTTGGGGTGGGGTGAGTCTCATTTGAGGGCCAAATGCGAAGAGGCTGACGAGGCCTTTTGATGTGCTGAAGGTTCGTGAGGCGGTCTTTGGGCTGAATGCAGATGGTTGTCCGGGGCTGGAAGGCTTCCCGATCTTATTTTTTAGAGAGTTCTGGGATCTGCTTGTTGAGGAGGTGATGTGGGTGGTGACGGATTTTGTCGAAGGGAACTGTGGCTTTGACCATCTCAACCCGTCGTTTGTCTTTTTGCTACCTAAGAAGGATGCTGCAATGAGAACTGAGGGTTATAGATCGATTGCGCTATCGAATTCGATATACTTGATTATGGCTAATGTTCTAGCCAACCACCTTAAAGAGGTGCTGGGCAAGATGATCTCCCTTTCTCAGAGTGCTTTCTTACCTAGAAGACAACTCATGGATAGTGTTGTGGCAACCTCTGAGATTGTATTGTACTGACACCAAAGGAAAACAAAAGGTGTCCTTTGGAAGGTGGACTTTTTCGAAGGCTTACGATTGCGTCAACTAGCGATTTATTTGGACATCTTTGTACATATGTGGTTTTCTCAACAGATGGATCTCGTGGATGAAAAGGTGCATCATGACTGCTTCCTGTGTGGTCCTGGTGAATGGGAAGCCGAAGGAGGGGAGGTACTTCCAACCGCAACATGGGGTCCGATAGGGCTGTCCGCTTGCACCCCTACTTTTTGTGATCGTCACCGATACCCAGAAGATCATGGTTGACCGTGCCATTTTGAGAGGGTCCTACAATGGTTTTTTGAGGGAGGGCTTGTCCATTCCCATTCTTCGATAAGCGAATGACACGATACTATATTACAGAGGGTGGTGGTGATAGCTGCAGGAGTTCTTCTGCAGTCTTAAACATCTTTGGCACTGTAACCAGGTTGAGGTTGAACAAGGAGAAGTCTGAACTTGTTCTGTTGGGCTTGACAGACGTAGAGAGTGTTTTGTGCGCGAACTGGTTGCGATCGCCTCGGAGTCTGCCTTAGCGGTTATCTCGATGTGCTGCTGGTGGAAGGTAGGATGCATCTTGTTGAGTGATTGCATGTCATCGAAAAGTTGGAGCAGAGACTGGCTGGGTAGAAATCCGTTTGTCTATCGCGAGGGGCAAACCGGTGCTATTGCGCTCTATCCTTTATGCTATTTCGATCTTCTTCTTGTTCTTCAGGTTGGTGTTGGCAGGGGTAATCAAGAGACTTGGGTCCATCATGAGGTGGTTCTTCCGATCATCACTAGGGCATACACATGGGCTCTCTTTGGTGGATTGGAAGATGGTGTATTGCTCAAAGGAGGATGGTGGACTTGGCGCCTGAAGTTTGGAAGAAATGAATAAGGCTTTGATGGGTAAGTAGGTCGCATTTGGGGTGACCGTGATAGCATGGTTTGTGATCTGATTCGGAGGGTGTATGGACATGGATTTTCCTTCCCAAGTCCTAGGGAGCTTGACCTATCACCTTTGTATTTTTGGAGAGGTATGTGTACTGTGGTGCAGGAGATTCGACCGTTCCTAACCAGTGTTGGGGGACGACGCCAACTTCCATTTTTTGATGGATGACAAGAGTGAGGGTGGGGCACTACAAGAAAGATTCCAATGGCTGAAGGCTTTTGTGACAGATCCAGAGGGTTCAGTAGCAGAGGCTTGGGATGTGACACCTTTTTTCCGTGATTTAGATCGGAGCTTTCTGATACACTCATGGAGGAGCTCTTGGTCTTGCTTGAGGAGTTCGAGAACATCGTTGGGCCTATTGATGGTCGTGACTGCTGATCCTGGTACGACGGTTCGTTCTCGGTGGGAAAGCCGTACATGGCCTTGAAGGGGCCTATGATCTTTGATCTTGGGGAGTGTGCTGCAGACTGCAAGTATACATGGAAGTAAAGGATTCTAGCTCGTATGAAGGTGTCTTTTGGATGTTCAGGAGGGGAAGACTTCTGACCAAAGATAGACTTTCGAGACTCATTCAAACAATAGACTCGATGTGCCCTCCCAGGGAAATGTTAAGGATGTTGACCACCTCTTCTGTCGGTGTGGGAGTTATGTGGCATCCCAGGACCTCTTAGGTGGCAGGGATTTCATGCCTAAGGATGTATCAGGCTTCTGGAAGTCCATTGGGTCGGCTTGGTCTAGCACGGAGAATGAGAGGTTGGGACATCTGGCTTTGGTTTGGGCTCTATGGTTGATCAGAAATGGGATGATTTTTCATCAGGAACGCTTCTACGCAGAGAATGTAGTGTCACATGCAAGGGCATCGAGTGAGCTCGATTTTGTAAACCAAAACTATATTGTACATCTATAGTCTTGTAATACTTTTTTGGTGATAAATGGTGATGTTTTTTGGGCACACACCTAAACAGTGGTTGCCTTTTTTCCTTAAGAAAAACCGAACCTAGACCCCAGTACCTGTAAAAGAAAACTGGCATTTGACTACTTGTTGGGTTTATGTCTAAAGGGATCGACTAATAATCATCCAAAATGCTTAAGCTCAGGTTATTAGGTAATAATTCCCTAAGTCTTTACTAATGAAAACTGACAATAACAACTTGTTGAATTCATGTGTGTTTTCCTCGATAACAACCTGGATATAGGTCTGGAAAATTGCACAACCTAGGCTAATTAACATCACCAAAAAAGCAAATATTCCAATTTTGCCCAAATATAACCCTAACCAACACTTCCAAAAATTATCCTCCTAACTTTAACCCTAGAACAAACATGGAAAGAAATGGAAATCCTGTGACTTATTTAAACTCCCGAGACCCTCCTCATCAAAACTAAAATCCAAGAGAGCAATTACTCACATAAATTAGATTTTAATTGAGAAAGTAGCAAACTGCTCTTAGCAAGCTCTGATAAATTATACAACCAGCAAGAACATGACTTATTTAACAGCGAGCTCGTGCTTCGATTGCTATCAAGGAAATCTGAGTATAGTGGTCTCCAATTATGCCCATACCATTTAGAATGATACTCAGGAGGAGAAACACGATTGCACTATCGTGCTTCGATAGCTTGGTCGTGGATCTCCTTGCTTCCATACACATCAAGGTACTTTTTCCTGAAAAAAATCGTGTAGGGTAAGATGTTAAATTTCTCAAGTGAAAGGAAAGCTTCTATGCTCCAGAAGGTGAGGCTACCTTGCTGGAATATGATCGTGCGGGCGGTTGTAGGGAGTCCACACCGGTTCGCCAACAAATAATCTCATGGCCTGACCAAGCACATGAAATACATCCGGATATAAGTGAGGTGATCCTGGTGAATTGATTCAATTTTTGGCATCGGAAAGTAGATTTTTAAATCTGTTCTATTAAAAAACTTTAATTTCATAAGTGGAAATTCAACCCAAACATCAAACATTTAAGTGAGACAGACATCTCAGTTCTTAGGCAGTGATTTACAAAAGTGCTGCTAACGAGGACTAAAGTATATATGCATAATGTACCTGATATACAGTGGACAAATGTAAAAAAATCCGATAGTTTTTCCTAACAAAATCGAGTATGCCAGCGAAAATTTCCCTATGAAAATTGGGAATCGAGTCCATCATCGTGCAAGGTTGTCAAAATCCAAAATCTCGACCCCCCAGAGCTTCACCAATCAAAGATCAGGCAAAAGCATTAGACACGCTGACAAGCTCACACATGGACGTCCTATCCATCCCCACCTTTCGAGAAGGCCTGTAAATGGATGACAGCAAAAATCCTAAAGATGAGTTCCCAGCCCAAAAACATTGTGGTCTGCAATCACCAAACATGTTACATTCACTGATCCTAGCTTGTCTTGCTTGTGAATCATCTTGCTTCGACTGCCAAATCTCAAGCACAAACTTCACCATGGACCTCCTCAATAGAAGTAACATCTTCAATCAATGTCAGCGTGCCTACTTTTTTCTTCACCAAGTTGCTTAGCATCATCAAGAAGAGACATTGGCGTGTGGCTGACAAAGTGGGCCCTTCTTTACCGCATCGTGCACCACCAACCTTCTCGTCCGCACTTCTTTTCTGTATCATGCACCGCCATTCTTCTTGCCGGCAAGGTGGTTCACTTTTACTCGGGCAAATCGACGTCGACCACCACTGTAGCTGTGCTACCTCTGGTATCATTTGTGTCTCTAGAAGGCCTTGGGATTGGACAACTCCATGTTGCAAGGTGATATCACCGCCCTGATTGGCTGCCCATCATCATGTGCATGACAATGACAAACGCAGTTTCATGATACGGATATCCTCAACCAACTTCCTCTATCTGTGATTTCTTACAATGTCGAAGCTTAATGTAATGAAAATGATATAATCAACCACAAGAAAACAGGATACTGCATAACTCATGATCACATGACCTAACACCCAGATCTATACATCGGTTCTTCTCAATGGAAAGAGAGGCGAAATGGTCCTTAAGTGAGCTTCCTCCTTTACAGGTGTTGCTCTTAGCGAGTGTAGGATTAAACTTAAGATCAGGTACTACTTGACCTTAAAAGAATCCAATTACATGTAACTTCAAATACACCTCTCACCAAGGGCAAGAATAGTCTACTCCACTCGTCATATCCTCCCCTCCCCCTATAGCATGTGCTTCCTCTTCAACACCCCGACAATGAACGTGAATACAGATGCAAAACCCAATATGCAGCCTCATATGCGTATGCGATAGATGGATTGGACTATATTTCTATACAAGATTTCTGTACTCCGACAGACTAAAAGGATAATTTCACTGCACTTTGTTGCGGCATTTTCATTTATGCTACATTCATTCTCTGCACATGTCTATGGTTCACAGGCCAACATTCAGATCCATAAAGCATAGCAGGTCTCACGGCTGCTTTGTAAAACTTTCCTTTAATTTTTAAAGGAATTTTCGTATCACAGAGAACAACAGAGGCTCCTCTCCACTTTAGCCAGCCTGCATTTATTCTATTAGTAACATCTCCATCAATTTCCCCATCATGTTTTTTTTGAGAAATTTCCCCATCATGTTGCAGAATAGATCCCGGATATCTAAGGGTGTGTTTGGTTCGTGGGTTATCCAGGGGAGGATAACCCATTTTTGTGTTTGTGTGTTTGGTTTGTGGGTTAAGGGTTGGGAGGGTTTGTGTGATGTGATTGTGTTGAAATTTGAAAAAGTTGATAGTTATTATGATATGATTGTATTGAAATTTGAAAAAGTGGGTAGGTATTGTGATGTGATTGTATTGAAGTTTGGAATAGTGAGTAGAAGTTGAGTATTTTATGATTTTTAGATGATATGATGGTATAATATATAAATTTTTTGATGGGAAGGGAGTGGGGCCCACTAGTGGGTTAGGAATGTGGGGTTTGGGGGTAACCCGCCCAAATTGGCGGGTAATCCCCCAACCAAACGGGCCTAAAGGAATCTCTCTTCTGAATGTAATCGTCCAATCTTCACCTCGATTCCTTCACCATTGCTTCCATCAAAGGTGCACTCCATATATTCCGTCTTAACCCTACTTATACGAAATCCTTTAGTCTCCAACTCATGTCTCCAGACCTCAAGCTTATCATTTACTCCATCTCTAGTCTCGTCAATTAACACAATATCATCTCGTCGACCATCTCTAGGCTCGTCAATTAACACAATATCATCTCGTCAATTAATCCTAGAGCTCTCTTATATAGGAGAAAAATCATATGGAAAAATTACATAAAGTAGACATAGATATAAGAAATATGAATAAAGAACAAATAAAAACAATTATCTCAACACTCCCCCTCAAGCTGGAGCATATATGTCTATCATGCTCAGCTTAGAATAACAACGATGAGATAGGCCTCTAGCAAGTGTTTTGGTAAACATATATGCAGATTGATCTCCTGAAGTAACATGAGAAGTGGAGATAAATCCCTTCTAAATCATATATCGAGTGTAGTGACAGTCTAGCTCAATGTGCTTGGTTCTTTCATAGAAGGTTGGATTATTGACTATGAACAGGGCGCCATGGTTGCCGCATTGGAGGTGCATGGGAAGTGACACCTCAATAGTTAGGTCAGTCAAGATGAATCTGACCTACATCATCTATGTGCTACCATGTGCCATGGCTCTATACTCTGATTCGACACTAGATCTGGTAACAACCGTCTGTTTCTTACTCTTCCATGAAACAAGTAAACTCCCCACAAAGATAGCGAAGCCGAGGTAGACTTCCTGTCCTTGGAGCATCCTGCGTAATCTGCATCAACACATGTTGTAACTGTAAGGGATGCATCTTTACTGAACAAGAGTCATGCACCAGGAGAAGTCGTTAAATATCTCAGAATCATATATACAACATCCATATGTACTTGTCTGGGTTGCTCCATAAACTGACTAACTCTACTAACTGCAAATGATATATCATGCATGTTAATTGTGATATATAAAAGTTTTCCCACAAGATCTCTATATCGTCTCTTATCAACCTCCTCAGAGTCCTCATCATAGAGTTTAACATTAAGATCCATCGGAGTAGTGCCATGCTTACATCCTATCACGCATGTCTCCGCTAGGAGATCTGTAACATACTTCCTTTGCATCATCATCAAGCCACGCTGGTTCCTTGCAAATTCGAGGCCAAGAAAATAACGAAGATTGCTTAGGTCTTCGGTCACAAACTGCAGTCCAAGGAAATCTTTAGCTGCTTAAATACCATGCTTATCATCCCATGTAACGACGACATCATCCACATAAACAAAAATAGCAACATTACCTCTCTGGACCTTTGGATGAAAAGAGAGTGACATGCGTCGATCTGACAAATCTATGTTGTTCAATCAACTCAGGGAGCTTCTGGAACTAGGCCCTTGGACTTTGCTTAAGGCCATAGTCTTGTGAAGTCTACAACACTCCTCAGCAACAAAACTCGGTAGATGCTGCATGTAGACTTCCTCATGCAAGTCACCATACAAGAAAGCATTCTTGACATCTAACTGAAACAAAGGCCAAACCCATACCACAACAACAGAAATAAGAATCCACAATGTAGAATGCCGAGCGACAAGAGAAAACATATTCTGATAATCCACCCCATATGTTTGGGTGAATCCATGAGCAATGAGTCCGGTCTTATATCTATCCACAATACCATCTGCATGGTTGTTTCACTGTAAACACCTACTTGCTCCCAACAACAGATACATTAGGTGGAGCAGGAACAATACTCCATGTGCCATGAGACTGTAACACAGTCATTTCTTCCTCCATACGCCATTGAGTAATCTGTAATGCATCATGATATGTTCATGGTATATCCACAACAGATAGTTCAACAACAAACCTCTGAAACTCCTCCGAGAGACGTGATAATGGAGACGGTGAAGGAGGCATACACGCGGTAGACAAACCAGAGATAGAGACATGTATATCTCTTCTCCAAACTCTGAAGGAATCAACTTATCACCTGTAGGAGAGAAAAATACGATTAACTCAAAGAAAGTGACATCTACACTAACATAATACTTCCGTCAAATACGATCAAAAGTCAAAACAACGATATCCATTTTGAATCCTAGAATACCCTGCAAAGACACTTCATAGCTCTAGGAGAGAGCTCGTCATGACCAGGAGACGCATGATGAATAAAGACAACTGACCCAAATACTTGAGGAGTGAGGGAGAAAAGTTCCTTCTCGGGAAACACAATCAAGAATGAGATCATCTCTCCCAACACAGATGAAGGCATGCGATTCACTAGGTAGCAAGCAGTTAGAACCGCATCTCCCCAATATGAACGAGTAGCACGCCTCTGAATTAAGAGAGTTCTGATGACATCCAAAAGATAACGGTGTTTGCATTCAACTACTCTATTTTGTTGGGATGTATAAGCACATGAAGTCTGATGAATAATGCCAAGGGTTCTGAGAAACTGTGAAAGTTGTAAATTACAGAATTCTAATGCATTGTCAGAACGAATATACTTGACATTCACAGAAAAAATATCTTTTATTCATTGATAAAAAAATTGAATAACATGACCAGCATCAGTCTTATTTTAAGAAGAAACACCCCAGATAATCTGGAAAAACCGTCGACAACAAGATAAAATCCATCCCTGATGGTCTGGGACACGACTTGGATCCCAAATATTAAGATGAATCAACTCAAAAATACTATGACTACTACGAACCTGATGACTCTGAAAGGTAATAAATCTGGGACACGACTTTGATCCCATATGTGGTGCTTCCCAAGCTGGCTAGCCTCATACTGGATGGTAGAACGATAATAAATCTGAGGAAAGACATGACATCTTCTGCAGAGGAAGATGACCAAACCGGAAATGCCACATATAAGGTGAGACTGATCCAGTGTGAATGATTGAAGCACCATCATATGGGGACTGAACCAATCTATAGAGACCTCCTTGCTCACTGCCAGATCCAATCACCCTGCCCGTAAGAATGTCCTGAAACACAAGAGAGGATATACCAAATATGCGACGAAAATGTAAATCTTTGGTGATTTTACTAATAGATAGTAAATTCATAGAAAAATCAGGAGCATAAAGAACATTCTATAGGTTCATTGCTGAAGTCAACTGCACCCCTGGCTAGTAATGGGAGAGTGGATCTCATATGCTATGACTACAGATCTGCCTGGCAGAATCGATTTGTAGGCACTAAACTGTTCTCTATCACCACAGAGATGTGTGAAGCTCATGAGTCCATAATCCACTCTAACAAATCTGCTATGGACCATCTAGTTAAAAAATATGTGTTACCTGATGTCGATGCATATACTGATGCAACTACCTCTGAGGATCCTGAAGGAGCAGTAGACAACCCAAGTGTGCATAATCTCTCTCAGTTGTGCCACAAGTTAATCAAACCTCTGATCAGATACAAAAAGAGGAACACCACCCGGATGAGTCTGCTCTGCAGCACGAGCCTCAGAATGACCTGGCTTGTGACAGTAGGTGCACGGCTAATGGGGTCGACTACCCCGTCCCCTGAAACGAGTACCACACCCACAATACCGTATAGAACTCCATCTACTACAAGATGCGGCCATAGCCGAGGAGGTTAGAGATTGTTGAGTAATGCCACCATGCGCTATAGAGAGCCTACTCAATCTGCGATATGCATCCTCCATTGTAGGTATAGTGACATTAGTAAGAATCTGTGATCGAGCTGCTTCAAATTCATGATCAATAACTACTAGAAAAACTCCGACCATCATCAAATCGCTGTAAACTTTGAGCTGTTATGGCAAAGTTTAGTCAAGGGAATGATATGATGAAGCTTCTCAAACATGTCCCTGAGAGAAGTGTAGAGGGTATGGATAGGACGTTTGTTCTGCTTAGATATGAAGATATCATGCTGAAGTTGTAGTATCTTCGACTCATTCTTCGCCTGCGAATAAGTAGCAACGAGGATGTCCCGTAAAGCTTTCGTTGTGGGCTGACTCAGAATATCATTGGCTATATCCACTGATACTATCCCAGACAGTCAGACACACACACATATGCGTCATCTACCTCCCACGAGGCATTAACCCCAGTCTTGTCACTTGGCTCGTCATGTGTGAGAATGTGCTTCTTGTCGTTGCACTGCATTATGCTCATGAATTGCATAGCCCATAATTCATAATTAATCCCATCCATCTTGACAATGGGTGATGGACCTTTGAAGGCACCCAAGGGTGGGACATTGACTTTGGAGTCGATTATGTTATCTGACATGATGAGAACTGCAATGAAGATTGGGGTTGTAGACAAGAATGAATGAGTCTACACAAGCATACAAGAAGATGGTTGTAGGTGTAGACTCATACCACAACATCTTCCATCCGTTAGAGGCCTCTCCGGGTATAGATGATCAAACCGCACCATATAAACCCAAAATCAGATTAAACAGTAATCAAATCACCTTTTCGGAGCGATTTTCAAACCTTAGCGAGTGTTGAATAAGGACCTCAAGGGAACCACACAAACCTGGATCAGACGAGAGCGAGAATTGATGCCATTTACGATGGCGACGGTGGCGTAAAGCGACTGTCGCCCCTGCTGTTCAGCGACATCAGTGGTGACAGCAACTTACCTCTGCTACAGGGCCTCTAGCGCGGCGGCGATAGCCTTGGGCTGTTGTTGCTAACCGAGAGAGAGGTTAGGGGTGGTGGCGACGTTCGGCTATTGTCGAGTCACGTAGGGGATGCGTCCCCTTAAGGTTTTAGTGGATTGGGCGGTTATGGCACATGCTTCGATATAGGAACATCACTCTGATACCATATGGAAAGGGAAAATACAATTGATTAATTCATTGTGACCCTAGGGCTCTCTTATGTAGCAAAAAAGCCCTATGTGAAAAATGCATAAAGTGGACAGAGAAATAAAAAATATGAATAAAGAGCAAATAAAAATAATTATCTCAACAGAGACTAAAGCCACCATGCGCTATAAAGAGTCTACTCAATCTGCGATATGCCTCCTCCATTGGAGGTATAGTGACATTAGTAAGAATATGCGATCGAGCTGCATTCATGATCAAGAGATGCTAGAAAAACTCCGATCAGCCTTGAGTTCTTCTGATAAAGTTTAGTCCAAGGAATGAAATTATGAAGCTTCTCAAATATATCCCTGAGAGAAGTGTAAAGGGTATGGAGAGGACGTCTGTTCTGCTTAGATTTGAAGATATCATGCTGAAGTTGTAGTATCTTCGACTCGTTCTTCGCTTGCGAATAAGTAGCAGTGAGGATGTCCCGCATCGCCTTCGTTGTGGGCTGACTCAGAATATCATTGGCTATCTCCACTCGTCATGTGCGAGAATGTGATTCTTGTCGTTGCATTGCATTAGGCTCATGAATTGCATAGCCCAAAATTCATAATTATTCCCATCCATCTTGACAATGGGTGTTGGACCTTTGAAGGCATCCACGCGTGGGACATCAACTTTGGAGTCGATTATGTTGTCTGACAAGATGACAACTGCAATGAAGACTGGGGGTATAGACAAAAATGAATGAGTCTACATAGGCATACAAGAAGATGGTTGTAGGTGTAGACTCATATCACATCTTCCATCCATTAGAGGCCTCTCTGGGTAACTAGGGTGGTTTTAGATGATCAACCAAACCACGCCCTAGAAACCCAAAATCAGATTGAATAGAAATCAGATCGCCTTTTTGGAGCAATTTTCAAATCTCAGCGAGTGTTGAAAAAGGACCTCGAGGGAACCACATGAACCAGGATCACACGAGAGGGAGAATTGATGCCCTTCATGGTGGCGGCAATGGCGTAAGGCGGTTGCCGCTGCTGTTGTTCAGCAACATCGGTGGCGGCAACAACTTACATCTGCTACGCGGCCTCTAGTGTGGCGGCGGCAGCCTTGGGCTACTGTTGTTGACCGAGAGAGAGGCTAACGACGATGGCGATGTTCGGTTACTGTCGAATCACGTAGGGGTGCATCCCCTTAAGGTTTTAGTGGGGATGGGCGGATAGGGCACATGCTTCGATCTAGGACCATAGCTCTGATACCATGTGGAAAGGGAAAATATAATTGATTAATTCGTTGTGACTCTGGGGCTTTCTTATATAGCAAAAAAGCCCTATGTGAAAAATACATAAAGTGGACAGAAAAATAAAAAATATGAATAAAGAACAGATAAAAACAATCATCTCAACAGAGACCAAAGGAGTGTTGGAAGGAGATTGCTTAAAATGATCTGGCTTGTTCGGATCTAAGCATTGAAATATCCATGAAGATCTACTTAGTGGCAATGAGCCTATACCACCGGCCCCACTAAGTGTAGGAAAAAAACCTTGGTTTGATATAATTTGATACGGTGCTGTCCTTTGTCCTTCCCTTGCCATCACCTATTTCAGATCATTGACAGATAAACTATGGACATATTGACGAAGGAAGAGAGTAGACAACTTTTACATAAGCAATAGCATTCATTATACAAAAGCAATGAGCATATCAAATGTTGGAGGAATGCATGAAACTGACATAAAATACCTTGATATAATTGTTTGAATCCAGCGTAAAACGATGATAGATTCCAGCAGGCAAAACAATCATTCCTCCTTTCTTCAATGCAACTCGAATCCATTGGTCATTCTGGTCTCTCACATCAAAATACCCTTCATATGGGGGAGAAGAAGTAAAATAGTAGTTAACTAAGTTAAAAGAATACTATTTTGATTTTTCACTATAAAACTAACCACTTCCATCCAAACAATAACGGATTTCTTCGTCTGTGTGGAGATGCTCCTCAAAAAAACTTTTGATCTTTGCCTCATAATTTGGCAACCTTTCAGAGCACACTTCGATTATGTCCTGCAGAAAGATGCATTTATCTAATTTCTCTCATAGAAGGCAAATAGATTTGGTGAAAGGCATAAAAGAAGGGTGCAGGATATATAACCGACCATATAAGAATAACCCCTTGCTTCACGAATTTTTGCCAAGTCTTCATCAGTTTCGTACTTATCAGCATTTAGACGAAAGCTGAGAACTCCAAGTTCTGAACCAGATACATAAACCACCAAATTCTTAGAAACCATTATGACATATCAGAACAATTTAGACGATTGCTGCACCACACCTGAAAGCTTGTCAAGGGAAACGAACTCCTTGGGATCTCGGTGATGCAGAAGTCTTTGGTCTTCCTCGCTGTCATCCATGTACCAAGCTTGAATAACTTCCTCCTTTCCATCCTAAAGGAAAAACACAATCTTGAAAACCATATACATAAAATCATTTTTCAACACTCAAGAAAAGGCCTCATCTCTTGGTTAAAATGTCAAACAGCTTCTACTCGTGATCTTTTCTTTTCGGGCAGACAATAACATGCTAAAAACAACTTTCCTAAAATGGTATGACCAAAGGTAGAATGACCAAGATTAAAAGAAGCATTGAATCGTGCTAAAACAAAGACAAGGGAATCACCATGCAAGACTTGATTTACGTGAAAAGCCTTCAATAAAGGGAAAACCCGCGAGGGCACACGCAAACTCTAATCTCCCTCACTAAAGATTAGAGTATTCTTCACTAAGTTAAATAGAAACAAGGAGGGTGAGTACAATGTATAGAGGTGGGTAAATGGTCCATCATCCAGAAATCCATTTACCTATATATAATAAAAGCACAACTCGACATATAGCATCCATGGCATCCATAATTTCCCTGTTTAGATGAAAACCGGAAGTGGACTGAACAACACCTAGATCATAAGATTGGCATTGCAAGATTCGCTTGGTGTCAAAAATAAGAATCACAATCAATAACCTATATTAATTAATCAGTTAAAATTAAATAGTTAATTACGTAAATGATCATTATAACATAGCAGTTAATTAACTAATTATCATTTATGAATGATAATTAATTACAACTTCTATAAAATGATTACACTTATCGGGAAAACAGGAAAAGACTTCACCCCGTCAATCGACTGTCAACTCTATCGGGTACCGCACTCAAGTCATTGAATTATGCCTCACTATGTATTCAACTCCTTCCCGTATAAACTCTCCATTGTGATGAGAAGCTGCTTTTTTGATAGTCGTGAATGCAGTTGGGAAAACTATGGTTGTTGGTTGCTTTGAGTTCACTTCAGATATGACCTTAGGGAAGAAGAGCTTATTCGAGTCTAGCTTTTGGTAGCCTTTTTGTATAAGGAGCTACATATTGTAATGTAGCAGGCGAATCCGCCATTTCAATTACTACAATAGTGTATTCCATAGCCCCCCATCTATCGTTAAAGTCAAGTCGTCTCTGACCCAGGATCTGTAATCGCCGCTGAGAAGAGAAAGAGTCTATTTTTTTCACAACTCGGCCGGCAGAAATCCTCAGAGGTTAGCAGAACTGAAAAAGGCCTCATATGCAGGGCAAAGCTGCTAGCCTGAGTCAGTCCAAAACCCCTTATTAACTATTAGTTCCGCCGGAGAACCAAAAAAACGGAGCAAGCAAAGCGAAGAAGAATTAGCCAAGCTAGTGCTGCCACTAAGACACCGGGGACTTGAGAACAAAGAAGCCCACGAATAGCTTAGATAGTGTCCCGGTCGCTTTAAAGCATTTCACTTTTTTACTAATGTTATTAATTAATATAGTAAATAGATTATACTGATGATTAGTATTAATATATAATTATTAGTTTATAATTTTGATTAGTAGTATATATTATTAACAAGCATATTATATTAATGAGTAGTAAGATAAGAAATAAGAAGTGGTTTATTAGTCTTATTTCATTTTAATTTTTTTATAGGGGTTTATTAAACCCGTAATTGACGAATGGCCCATAGTTACTAAAATTAGATTAGTGTTTATTTTCTCATTTTTGAATATAAACGGCCTTAAATAATTAGACGATGATATTTGCAGATCAGATATATCAAGACAAATGTGGGGGTAAACTTCAAATATAGAAAGATCATTTAAGTGCCCTACTTGGACAAACACTTCATTGCTCAATCCACATCTTGAGAGTGTTCTATAATCATCTTGGTTTCTCTTTTATATTAAGCTAACAAGATAAGTCTCTCAACAACATTTTAAATGGGGGTGTAATCGAAGAAGTAAAATAAAAATATTTTAACATCTAAAGTAAGGAAACGGTCTTTTTTAAAGAGATGAAGAATTCCGGGACAACAATTTAGAAGGAAAACATTTTTCTAAAGAATAAAGAATACAAAGATTATGGGGATTACTTAGCATCTAAAAGAAGGTAAAAGTAATGCCTTTTTTTATTGAAAGCTGGTTGCACCCCATTGCAGGGGCCACCACCTATATCATATATTATTAATAAGTGGAATTAAGAGATTTACAAGAGTCATGAAGCCCAAAGGATAGATAAAACATTACAGTGTGCTACAATATTTTCACCGTAGAACCTCTGATTGTTGAAAATCATTTCGTTCCGCCCCAACTAGATTGCCCACAGGGTAGCGAAAGGCTTCCAGTAGCCTGTCGCGGCGTTCCTGCGGGTGTGCCTAATAGATGCCCAGAATTCCGAAAGCCCCCCCCAATCTGGAGCCAAGGAATATGAAGGGTCTGCCACACCCGGGCCAAAGCCGGGCACCTCAAGAAAAGATGGGCGGAGTCCTCCGTTGCTTCCTTGCATCAGTCACAGCTCATTTCGTCCAAGCCCAATAGACGACCACGTCGCTCCTTGTCCAGCAGCCAGCCTCTACGAAGACACCAGAGGAAAACCTTGATTCTGCTTGGGATTTTTGCTTCCCACATGATTTTGATGTCATCTAACAACTCCCAGTCCTGGACCTGTTCATGTCTGTTCAGCACGTCATAAGCTCTTCTCACCGAGAAAGTGTCCGACCACCTGAAGTGGTCCCTACCCCCTGACAGGATGCTCGTCTGGGGAAGATGCTCCAACATCTGCAGATAATCCTCCAGCCGTTGGTCGGAGAGCTCCGAAAGGAACGAAGGGGACCAGCTACCCGTGGCCCCAGTCAGCGCAAGAGAGATGTCCTTCGCATCGGCCAGCGCGACGAGCCGAGGGAATCGGTCCGCGAGAATTCTCGTAGACGACCAGTCGTTCCTCCATAAACGAAAAAGATTGCTATCCCCAATCGATGGGCGCAGCCGATCCTGCATCAGCGGAAGAACTGCACAGATGCCCAACCATAGAGGGGATTTGATGCAAAATAGATATTCGGCGATGGCGGGAAATAATTTGAACGGTGGAATTTTCGGTGGAGAAGAATTGGAAGGGTTGAGAGAAGAAAACTCGTCGGAGAACGAGAGATTTGAGGAAGAAGAAGCGCGTAGATCGCGTAGAGGAGAGAGAGAGAGAGACAAGGGAGGGAGATAGAGATAAAATCTCAAATTTAATTATCAACTGAACTCTTTAAACAAGAGCCTATCATCCCTTTATATAGGAGGGATGAGATTACAAAAATAGAAACTCAAATTCAAATTCAAACTAATTATCCTAAATTGACTCTAACCGACTAACTGAGTAATTTGAAATTCAAATTGAAACTAACTACTTTAGAGGTCACATGCGATCTCTTTTATTCGAATAAAGTTACGACGACTCCAAATAAACGTAAATAAAATTAACGAATAAAATTAAATAAATGCAGCCCTATATTTCCATTTCACGCTGCATCAACTCTCCTCCGCTTAAAAAATTCGTCTCTCGACGAATTGCTGGATCTGCAAGCTTGGAGGTTGATAAATTCGAATCCGCATTCTCGATCATCCCATGGAAGAACTGGTGTGGAGCAAATGGCGGGATCCATGCGTGCGTGACGTGATTGTTGGCGATGTTGGCGTCGTGACGGAAGAGCAGGTGCGGCGCACATGCGGGCGTCCATCCGGATTTTATCCCGTTGACATGGTGCTCGAAGAACTGATGGGGCATCTTCATGACGATAAACTCGGCCTTTGGAGAGTCCATAGCAAAGCAATAGCACAAGGGGAGTAGAGGAGGAGATGTGTCCAAGGAATTAAGCCATGGGGCCTTTAAATAGGTGAAACCCATGATCCTAGTCCTATTGGGATAAGGAGTCTTTCCAATTTCTCTTTTTTCAGCACTCCCCTTTAAATATTTCTTCAGCTGGGGGGTGAGTTGCAATTTTCGTACCCCTTCAAATAAACAAATCTTGAAAGAGGGGCTTTTGAATTTCCCTTTTGAATAAAAACCTTTGCATGAGGGAATCTTCATGTAATTTTCCCAACTTAACTTCCAATCCCACATTTTATGGGATTCGACTCCCGTGGATAAGGAGTACCCTGTTAGGGTTTCATCTCTTCTCGCAAAGAGGCGGCGGGAGGAGCTGTGGTGGCCACACCATCTGCCTGTTCGACGGCGGACATCCGGGATGGGAGGCATCGGGCGGTAGCGCCATATGCAGGGGAGACCTGCGCGATGGAGAGGGGAGGTGAGGGTTGCAGGTTGGGCGATGCGTGCTGGAGAGAGGGGCGAGGGGGGTTGCGGGCCGAGGGCGATGCAGGTCGGTTCCCAGGGGGCAACATTGCGGTCGGGGCATTCGAGGGTCGCCGTGGAGGGGGAGCCGCGATGGCGGCGCGTGAATGCCGTGCAGGCAGGCGGCGATGTTGCAGCAGGATGGCAACGAGGCGAGGATGGTGGAGGCGGCGGTGGAAGGGCCTGGATGTCTTGGGGAGGTACTGGGTCTATTTGGGTGAGAGGAGGAGGTTTCAATGGGGTTTGGGCTAGCGGGGTCGAGGGTGTCAATTCGATTTTGCAGTGGTGTGGGTTATCACCGGAGTGGGGAGATGTCGTTTTGGTGGCGGACGGGGCTGATTGCGAGGCTGGGGGGGGGGGGGGTGCTGCGATCGGGGGAGGTACCCGAGGTGCAAGGGTGGTGGTGGGGGTCTGCGAGATAGTTGCGAGAGGCTCGTAGGTCGATTCCAGCGGTGTTTTCAAGTCTGAAATTACCTGGACAGCAATCGGATCGACTTTTTTTTTCTTCCGGAACGGGCTGGACATCGAATAAATCATTGGCGACGGCCTCTTTTTCCTCTGACATGGGCTGGACAGCGGGTGCTTCGTCGTTTACTCTCTTTTTCTTGTTTTTCTTCATCAAAGTCGGTTTCAAGTGATTGGTGACGTTGAGACTTTGATTTGGCGGCGCATAGGGCCTCGAAATTAGCCATCAAAACTCGACATTTTGACTGGAAATCTTGACAGTTGGACTGGAAATCACGCAGTGCGTCCATCATCTCCTTGTCGTAAACTTCTTCAGCTCGCCGTTTACGCTCCGACGAATGATGGTGTTTCGTCGCATGTTGACATGAATGTCTGGACGGATTGTTAGATCATGAGGACGATCTGTAGGCCATGCTCTGATACCAAATGATGCAAAATAGATATTCGGTGATGACGGGAAATAATTTGAACGGTGGAATTTTCGGTGGAGAAGAATGGGAAGGGTTGAGAGAAGAAAAATCGTCGGAGAACGAGAGATTTGATGAAGAAGAAGCGCATAGATTGCGTAGGGGAGAGAGAGAGACAAGAGAGGGAGATAGAGATAAAATCTCAAATTTAATTATCAACTGAACTCTTTAAACAAGAGCCTATCGTCCCTTTATATAGGAGGGATGAAATTACAAAAATAGAAACTCAAATTCAAATTCAAACTAATTATCCTAAATTGACTCTAACCGACTAACCGACTAATTTGAAATTCAAACTGAAACTAACTACTTTAGTGGTCACATGCGATCTCTTTTATTCGAATAAAGTTACGACGACTCCAAATAAATATAAATAAAATTAACGAATAAAATTAAATAAATGCAACCCTATATTTCCATTTCACGCTGCATCAGGATTCGTGACGGAACCTGCTCGCCACCAACGGACCCGAGATCCCATAGATTGACCGAATCAGCCTCACGAGCAGGGAGGAGGGGGAACCCCAAATAAAAATGATCCACTTTGCGATCAACGCATAGTTCATATTTTGCACATCTCTGATCCCCAGCCCCCTATCCTCTCGATTCTTCATCATCTCGTCCCAGCTGATCAGATGGACGCCTTTCCCTTGTTGCCTCCCGTCAGACCAGAAGAAATTCTTCATGATGGACTCAATCTTCCTTCTGACACCCACCGACAGCAACCTCGTGGAATAGAAGAAAACATGAATCGCCGCGAGCACATGCCTAAGCAGTACGAATTTACCTCCTTTGGAAAAGATGGTTGCCTTCCAACCCACCAGCTTTCGCTCCAACCTTATAATGGCATCCTCCCAGTCAGCCGCCTTCAGCCTACCAGACACCAATGGTAGCCCAAGGTAATGCATAGGCAGGGACCGAAAGAGGCAATCGGCCAGCCCTGCCACGGCAAGCCGCTCCACTTCCGCCATCCCAAATGCAACCACCACGAATTTGCGCTTGTTGATCTCCAAGCCTGTCATATCTCTAAAAATCTCAACCAGCTGAACCACATTAGCGGATTGCTCCTCGGTACCCCCGAGAAAGAGGATCGTGTCATCCGCGTACTAGAGAATGGGGATGGATATATCCTCCCTACCGTATCCCGCACACCAGCCCAAGTTGACCGCCTCCCCGAACAAGACACCCAGAGCGTCCGAGATTAGCACGAACAACATCAGGGCCAGAAAGCAGCCCTGCTTGACCCCCTTCTGAGGATGGAAGAACCCTCCCTCCTGTTTGCCATTGACCAACATCGAGAAAGATGAGGTGGTGACACACCGCCTAATCCACTCGATCCACAACTCCGGAAAACCCCTCCGACGGAGCGAAACCCAGAGGAACTTCCAATCCACGGTGTCATAAGCCTTCGCGTAATCAATCTTCCAAAGAGTACCCCTCACTTGGACCTTTTCCAATCCATGCAAATCTCAGAAGTCATGACGAGCCCATCAGCCATCTGCCTACCAGGAATGAAGGTCGACTGCCCATCCAACACGACGGACCTCAAGACGGACCTTAGGCGGTTAGCAAGCATCTTCGCAATGATGAGGTATATGGCGTTAGAGAGAGCGATGGGCCTGAAATCTTCAATACATGTAGGCGTATCTTTCTTCGGCAGCATGAAGAGCATAGTACGGTTGACCTTCTCAAAGCCTCTGTTGCTCGTTCTGAATTCATCGATCACCTCCATGATATCCAACTTCAGCATGTCCCAGAATTCGCGATAGAAGAGAACGGAGAAGCCATCCGGCCCAGGGGCCCCGTTGACTTCAGGCTAGTCAGCCAATCATACAATACAACCAACTAGTTGAGCTGACTAATCGCCTGTCGGCCAATTATCCAGTCGACTGGAAACCACCGACTTTGAATATGATTCTTATGATTGATTTGCATCTTATTCTAACTAAATTTTGTAGTTCAGTTACTTTACTTCCATCCATTATTCCTACCACTTATGAATCTTACAATAAATTTAGCTCACAAACTACTGAACTTGAAATAGCTTTCTGAGTAAATGCCGTAATTTTGTTCCGTTTGAATGAGAGAAGAAATAAAGAGAAATATGAAATTGGTGGGGGCGTGCCCCTCTTTTTTGGTCGGTTCGTTTGAACTTTGAGTGATTGATATAATCATAATGTGGCCCCGAGAACATATTCAACAAGATTAACCATTCACGGTATCCAACAACAGCATATATTAATAGGGAATTTATCCAGAGAGCACTGTGCCCATTTGAATGGAATGAGCTCATCCTCACAGCCGTTGGATTACCAATATCAATCCTTAAATTTTAGGATCACGTCACAAGTCACAATATTTGGTGTCTATTTAAAAATGGTATTTTCAGACTTTCTAAAATTAGCATCCGCTGATCTTTTCGTATTGTGTTTGATATGGTCATTTCGAACATATTCTTGTTGATCTCGCGCGACGACCAAGCTTTTGAAATTGCAGGAGCTTCGTTCTTCGAAGGTATTTTTGTAGAAATTTTTTTAATCAATCGTTCGTTACAAAATTTATGTTTCCTCTTATTTTTGCGCGTGGGTTGTCATTGTTGGTTCATATTATGATCTCAGTTTAATCGTTTGTTTTTATATTTTCGATTTCAGATTCAAACGCGATGCTCGATTTGTCATTGGATTTGGATCATGAAATCTCAGAAGCAATGACGAATGATGATTCTTGGTTGGATTTCGATCGTGAGAACATCATATGAGAAGGAACGATGATGGATGACTATCAATTATATTTAGATCATGAAAGCAATATGATTGCTTAGAAGTTTACATCCACAGAACACGAGATTCTGTTGTTCTATCTTTTGAAACTGATATCATTAGATATAATCAGACAGTCTTTGTTTTAATATAAGTAAATTTTGTATTAATATCATTAACATGATGTGTATAACAAGTAACTTGTTAAATTACGTAAGTAACTTATAGATCATCGTCCTATTTGTAAGAACGATAAGTAACATCTTATATATTGTGCGTAACATATTCAAATGGAATCGGTAATATATATACAATAGTCAAGTAAATAGTTGTTGCGAGATTGGTAATATCCAAACAATGGTTAGTAATTTACATTCATTTTATTATATGGTACATATTTCAGTAATATGAATACACTGGTCAAGTAAGTGCTTCTTGTGAAGTCAATAAAACCATAACAAATGGTCAGTAATTTCCATATGTGTTATTAATTTGAATAGAATTTGGTAATTTAGAGATAGTACTCAAGTAATATATATACAATCTCAAGTAATTTTTTGTTGTTTGTTCAGTAATGTATATATCTATATCTTAAAGCACATGTTTATATGATACATATTTCAGTAATATGAATACAATGGTCAAGTAAGTGCTTGTTGTGAAGTCAGTAAAACCATAACAAATGGTCAGTAATTTCCATATGTGTTATTAATTTGAATACAATTTCGTAATTTAGAGACAGTACTCAAGTAATATATATACAGTCTCAAGTAATTTTTGTTGTGTGTTCAGTAATGTATATACAATTCTCAAGTAATGGCTATTATGAGATCAGTAATAATAAAATAATATCTTCAGTAACAATCAGAATGGTTTCAGTAATATGGACATTGTAATCAGTAAATATTGTATGGACACTAGTAATTACATAACCAGTAATTGATGTATGGATATTAGTAACTATAACTTCAGTAACAATTACAATGAGTTCAGTAACATTCAGTATGGACATTTGTAATTAGCCAAGTAACATTCATATGCATTGGGAGTTCAGTAACAATTACAAAGAGTTCAGTAACATTCAGTATGGACATTTGTAATTAGTAATTGCTATATGACCGTTATAACTTCAGTAACATTCAAAATACATTCAGTAAAATGCATATTTGTAATCAGTAATTATTGTATGGACATTAGTAACTGACGTAATCAATAACTATAATCAGTAATTTAGAAGTTTACATATCTATACGTGGAATGATCATTCCATAAATAGATCGAATGCTGACAATAATTAAAATGTGTATTTTTTTATCTTACTAAAACCGACCACCTATTTTTATGGAAATGATTTAACTCGAATTCCTATTATGTTAATAATGCAAAGTACATTGCTATTACCAAAACCGTCCCCTTCCAAATAGAACCATCACATACATGTGGCGAGCCCACGTTTGGTGCTCAAAAAACCCCAAATGGGCGTTGTGCTCTCTGGATATGCCCTCTATATTAATAAATTATTTATATGTACAGTATAAAACAATCACGTCATTTTTTTAAAAAAGAACCATCTATCACCAAAATCCGCCTCCAGATTCCGACCCTTCCAAACTAGATCTCGGAAACAACACACGCAACCAAACAGACCACAGAAACACTACGATACATCAAACTAGGGCTCAACGAATCGCCTCAGATCGAACCAAACGAGAGATTTTCGAGCGAAAGGAAGCGATTTTTGGAAACAGCGATCCGGGGCGTAGGGATTTACGTATATAAAATCGAGAAGGGGGGAAGATCTCTACCTGGAATTGGGATTCCATCTCTTCTCTCTCTCTCCCTCTGTTCTCCTCTCTGTCGTGCGCACTTGTCCGAACCACCGAGAGAGAAGAGGAGCGAGCGAATCTGTGGGTTTCCTTTGACTCTGCTTTGAGTGGCTGTGAGTCGTTGAATCTTGATTCAGTGGTTGGGATTGCATGCACGTGTAGGACGGGTGTTAAGTTTCCCACCAAGTTGGGGGAGATTTTCTGAGGGAAAATATCGAAGGCGTCCTTTGGTTGATGGAAAAACAAGAAAAGGTCCATGGAATAAGGACATCCCGGAATGAACGAGTATGGATCACACTATTGACTATACAAATCCTTTCAAAATGAGGTAAATTTTAAAAAAAAAAGCTCTAACGATGCATCAATTCTCAATTTATTATAAATGTAACAGAAGTCTGATCTTATTTTTTTAATCTCAAATTCATGCCTCCAGAAGTTTTTGCCGCCCTTTTGTGCCGATGTTAAATCCTGAAGTGCAGTGCCTCTTTGTTACACTTGGAAAATGAGAACATTAATTGAGAATCGATGCATAGTCGGGACTCTTTCTTGTAATTTATCCTTCAAAATGTATAATAATTATCATCATTGTTGTAAAAGTTAGCCGATTAGGCTGATTGGTCAGCCCGACTAATCGAGTCTGGGGGGTAGCCGACTCGATTAGGCCTAGTCGGTCATCAATCGGTCAACCCGACTAATCGGGCCGACTAGCCGGCCTAGTCGGTCGATTACTCGACCGACTTTTACATAGAGATTTTTTTTGTTTTTTTTGTTTTTCGATTTTTTTAAAATGCAAACTTATTTCAATATGCTTAATGCTATATTTAAAGACAATTACTTCTTTTATTTCGTTATGATAGTATAGAAAAATGTATAAATCAATGTAAGTATATAAGAATATGTGTGTAAAAATTGATTTATATATTTAAAATATTTTAAAAAAATCAAAATCGACTAATTGTCGACTAAATCTGATTGGTCATCTGATTGCCGATTAATCCTTAGTCAGTGACCCACCGACCGAGTACAGACTACCGTTTTTTGCAACCTTGATTATCCTCGTTATTTTCTACCCTCTACGAAATAATAATTATCTATATCAGAGTTCTGGCTACCTTACAATTGGATCCTACATTTTCTTTAATATAGTATTTCTAATAGTCTAAAAATAAAAAAAAAGTAAACATTAAAAAGATATTCTGATCATAAAATATAGTTGATTAATTAATAAGCAATTTCACATTTCATAATATTTGCCAGTCCACCCTTCATGAACATACTAAGGCTTCCATAAAAACCTAAATCTTAAACCAGTCCAATTGCATAGGTACCCCTCCCATCACATATTTATTTATTTATTATTTGCACTCGCACGTGCAATTCTTTTTTTTAGAAAAGTTCAGATTATATGTCCCTTGTTTAAATTCATAGGATAACATTTATTTTTACTATTTATTGCAAATGTGTTCTTTGTCCTTCATTTTTTCTGCTATATAAGTCCATATTGTTATTCTAACTTAGACCCATAATCAAATTTGCTTTTAAAGAGTCCATTTTAAAGAAAATGCTGAAGAACTCTATTTTTTTAAAAAGGGGACGTTGGTGTCTGGCATGTAATTTTTTTTTCAAATCTTGTTTCTTTACCTTTGTTTTCATTGTAGACTTTAACCATTTCAGTTATTTTTATTATTTTAGAAGTTAGTCGGTTTTAATTCAGTTTAAATAATATATCTTTTCATTCAATAACATGTAATCCATTAACTTTTTTGCAGTTATATTTATATTCCTACATTCTTGCAAAATTCACAAATGTGCCCTTTTGTTAGTGTAATACATGGGCACACGTATGATAATAAAAGGGTAAAATTGTGGATTTTGTAAGGATATAGACACGTGCACAAGTGCAAGAGAAACAAGGGTATAAGTATTATTAGAAAAACTCAGGATAACACAAGTGCAAATTTTCCTTTAAATAATCATTTTTTCAACTTGAACTCGATGATGTTTGTTACCCATCAAAATAAATCTATCTCCAAGTGTTCATGCATTTTTAGATGATCGCGTATTGATTCTACTTCTACTTGATTAGATCTAGAAATGTCAACAAAGATAAAAGCAACCAAATTAGGAAAAATCATGTATCTTGAGCATCTCTTACACAAGTCGTGTTTGAGACAAAGGAATCACTGAATCAGACATGAGCTCACAACACGTAAAATAAGATGACTGTCATGGCCAAGGATCCCATGAATGTAGATTGGGTGATTTCGAAAAAGACGTGAATGACAACAATATATAAATACTTACCTATGTACATACATGCATGGATATACATAGATATGTTCATATTTATGGGTGTGTTGAGCATGTGTGTGCGCTTGTGTGTGGACGGAGCAAGCATGGTCTATCCAATCCATACATATATACCTAATGCATGCATGCATCCATCCATCCATCCACCCATCCATAATGCATGCATGCATGAATACATACATGACATCTATCCATCCATTTACCCATGCACATCTTCGACATGGAATGTAAAGCTTTGTAAACCCATTTTAAACATGGTCCTTCAACTTCAATTCGATCTCTGAACTTCATAACATAAATCAGCATTATCCCATTCTCAATTTTTTTCTGAATTAATCACACAAACATAAGAAAATATATCCAAGTTGCAGCTGATATGATGTGCCTGTAGCAATTCCTGCTTAATTTCTTCACAACATCACTGCAAGTTCTTGTTTGATTTCAGGGACCAAATGGAGATGAGAATGAGAGTTCAGAAGTTCAGGTACCTGTAAGTCACTCAGACACGAAACTAATCGAAAGGGCGAAAAACGAGAGAAAGGCCTCAGATTTCTGAACCAGCATCAAAATTACAAGAGAGAAAGTGAGGACATCTCAATGCAGCTCACTTTTCACCAGACCTGCTCTTCCTACAATCTAATAATTTCTACTTTTTCCTATACAACAACTAAATACCATCATCCCATCTCCATTGGCATGCCAAATACCAAAAATCGACATCGATACCTTTCTCCGCCAACACCGATCTCTTCAAACATAGCAAAATGATGTGCCTCTGAGGTTAGGGGACAAACTTAGGAAGTTGCTGCACTCTAGCCTGGTTAATGTACATAAGCCTGATTGATGAGATGGCCAGCCTGAGGTTCGTCTACGCGTGGCACCAGAACCTCCTAATGAGCAAAGCTTTCTGTTCCCCATGGAGTCCCTGTAGGTTTGAGTTGGTTTGCGATAGCATGTCATACCTCTTGAACATCTGCAAAAAAAACAATGACGATGAAGATGATGAGAGTTTACTTAAGATATGGAATGTGGCTACATGGTTCTAGTGCAAGAACTTCACTTGAAATGGTTGGAAGCAGAAAAAGATCAAAAAGAAAACAGCCACACACTCACAACACAACGATATATAATGGTTCGAGCGCCTACATCAATTGCTTAAACCGGGCTCTCCTTTTCTTTTTTTCATGAAAACAAAATGTGGGAGTGCAACGAGCATCTTCTCAAAATGAAATTACCAGCATACACTTGGTACGTAAAAAATATTTCCATATACATTACCAATCAGTTCGAGTTGATTCAACCTGTACTTCAAAAATTGGCCTTCACAGGTGAAAACCTAACAGGAATTTCTAAGGCTGTGTTGAGACAATCAGTTAAACCTCTTGAACATCTCTATAGAACAACAAGCCTAGTTTGAAAGGAACATTTTGAGGAAATGGTAATGGTGGTTATTTTTAATTAGGATTAGGAACTTCGGCTACCTAGTTTCAATGCATCCACTTCACTTGGACTGAAGGTTTGGAATAGTTATCCACAGGAGGTATAACTGTAATCTCAATTCCCCCAAGTCATGACTCTAGGCTTTTCTGCCCTTGTTAATTCTGGTTTCTACTTGCATATGACAAGAACTCAAGTCTTCTCTAGTTTTACATGGAAATGTTGAAGCATTTATTGGCAATAACCAGTGAACCGAGAAACTCAAAGGAAGATCAATAGATGCGAACAAGACAAGCTGTTAGTAAGGTGTAGAACTACCGTCGTCATTGAGGTCGATGGGTAAGTGAGCTGTTGGGCCTTGGTTCTCGATGAAACAGCTGCGCGTAGGTGTGCTCGGGGATAAGGGAGGAGTGAGGGAGATGGTGTCATTTGGGCATTGCAGCCCAAAGGGCACATGAGGCTTCAACCTCTGGCGTAAGTACAGTTCAAAATCTGAAGGAGCCAAGCCATCTGCATCCTTTTTCCACTTGAAGAATTTTCTGACATAAGAATGCCACAAAATGCTATTAGAGGATTAGTTACGCATACATATACATGTTAATGTTAAGACAAAATTAGTTTTAGATTGCCACAAGACAAAACATGTAAATATGCATATGAGACGTTTGCTTGTATGGATTTACCTGTCTTTTTTCTTGTCGAGGTACCTTTGAAGGGATGCTCTTCTACCCATTGGACCTTCTGCAGAAACGTGATAGAATTCGGAGTTATAGAAGTTGTCTTTACTCAAGAAAAAGAAACTTTGTGGGAGATGATGAAAGAGACGTTTTTTTTCTTGTACCCACCTTTTGCTTTTATTGATAGACCGATTACAAGGCAGGAATGGACTTTAATAATATGATTATTTGATTTTAATTGATTTCGAGGGAAACGTTTGGCTATCAGATGTGAAACATGGAATTCATGAGTAAAACTTATATTGGGGAATTCTTTAGTATACCATCTAGGAGTTAGAAAACTTTGCTTGGATTATGTATGTAGTTGTTTCCAAACCTATATGAGCATATTTTACGGGGAAACTGTGTTAGATTAGTCAAATAAGCTAATTAAACATATACATGTGTGCATATGCATCACCTTTTTGGATTGGGCCCGAGTCAGTGTTTTTCTAGCCGTGAGAAGGAGATATAGATCTCACCTGAGGAAAACACAACGTAAAGCTTTTTGTCCAGTGTTTTTCTTTTCCTTACATGTGCATCGTGCATTGCCAAGTTGGGCCTGGACCTAGATCCATGTTGTTTAGCCTCTACATTTTGATAGGCAACGTTAATCGTGATCTTGATCATTGTAGTTGATGATTCTCTCACCGACAGTATCCATAGTCATGATAGGAGATACATATATCTCTTATTGGCAATGAAGAAAGATGCAATATAGAGTTTTCTCCGCCAATGATTTTCTCTTTCCCCACTTGTGAGCAACAACCTTGGTAGTTCTCAGATTCATGTTTACTATGTGATGACCATCATCAGAGTGCACTGACCAACTATTCCAAAAGGTTTTCATTCAAATTTTCAAACTACGTATACTATGGATGCGGGAGCATCAACTCTCTTCCTTTGTTTTGGGGAGCAAGGAGGATTGTATTAATGAGCTTGATGTCCACAAAGGCACAAATGATTAATGGAGACTTCAGAGGGCAAAGGAGAAAATAGACCGACCAACCTTTTTGTGAGAAGCAATGAGAGTGAAGATATTGTGGAATGTTTTCTGTAATGTCTTGGACCTCGACTCGAGCTGTTATGGAGGAAAACTGGCCTCGCAACGTGTTGGGCTCGAGCCCAACTAGATCATCGACCGCAACTCAAAATGCATAACTCAAAGTTGTATAGTAGTAATCCCCACTATTTATAAGCCACTCTCATACTTTGTGATGTTGAACTATGTTCAAGGTGCTACAATCTCTGCTAATTATATGTGCAATGTCTTCATTGTGAATGATATATTACTTATTCCCAACAACAGTGGTGGTTGCACGGTGGTTGCACGCTCTTGGGCTATCCTTTCCTCCTATCTCTTTACTACTAGTGACTCCACCTCTTGGATAACATGTTTCACTATTAGAGAGAACATAATCCAGTACTATTTCTAAAGTTGTGGACCTCATCACGAGCTGTTATGGAGGATAACTGACCCTCACAACTTGTTCAACTCGAGCCCAGATGGTCATAATGCTTAAACCCAAGTTATTTAGTAGTAGTCTCACTACTTATAAATCAGGCTCATACTTTTTGATTACTAAGTCCGGCTCTCTCCCATTCAATTCAGAGCCCTAAATCTTCATATCTTTGAAGAATCTTGTCGGGTCCATTGTGGTCGATATTGTGGATGTGATAGCTCTCTAAGAGCAATCCATCTTAGTAGCAGAAATGAGAACTAACAAAGTTAAAAATGAGTTGATCCTTGTCATACTTCCAAACCCCAAAAAGTTGCCAAATATTTTGACCTGTACATTATCCCCTCAAAATTTCACACGTGTAAGGTCTCTCTCTCTCTCTCTCTCTATTTAGTTGTCATCAACACCTACGTACAAATTTTCACACGTGTAAGGTCTCTCTCTCTATTTAGTTGTCAACAACACCTACATACTTGCCTCAGTTGTATCCTACCATACCGGTATGGGGGTCTCACTGTATCATACCATACCAACAAGTGCGCCCCCTCCCCCCCACCTCAACCCCACCCACCCAGGGATTGCAAGAGCAACACCCCATCCCAAAATGAAATTATGAAAAATATGAAGTTATAAACATGAAAAAAAAAATCAAATTTAGACATACATATCGTATAAATATATCCTTAACAAGCATACATTTATAAGCTTCTCAAACTATCGACTTAGTAATTAATATCATCAATAAGATGCTCCAAAAAAAGCTAAAACGCCTCAGTTGAATGCCTCCTCTTGCCTCGAGGCATTCCAAATCCACTTGAGACACGCATCTCATAGAATTGGACCAAGGTGCACGCCTCAAGGCTAAATGGGACGGTCTCACCTCGAGGAGTATGCCTCGAGCGCATTGAGGCATGTCTTTTAATACCATGAGTCTAACTTTGTAAAGTATTGTGTCATAGTCATTTACCCTTGCTTGAGATTTATAACCTCGTTCTTCAATAACTACAATCATGCACAATTTTGTGTGAGAATAGTGTGGGGGTTGCATCCTATGCTTCTTTTGGAATAGTGGATTCTCGGATATGCTCGATCAAACTTTGCTTAATCGTCGTCTTGAGCACAAATGTTATCTTCCTGATCTTGATCTTCCATTTCATTAGCACATCCACTTGTTTGTTGATGGTAAGAACATGTCGTCTCTACGGGTGGCCTCCTAGAGGTCCTATCCTTAAAGATAGGACTCAAGGAATATCTTAGAATAATTGTAGTTCTGATCTTCAACTTTTTGATGAATTCAATCGAATTAATGGTATTTTCCATTTTGATCAAGAGATCTTCTCTAACTTCATCAAAGAAAATCGATCCATGACCAAATCGATTTCATAGTCCCATGCAATGCATGAGTAGATCCTCCTCTGAGAAGATCCCAAGGAACGACTCAAAAAGCGAATAAAAACTCAATGATTATACTTTTCTGGAGGACTAACACGGTTATATTTATTTGGTAGGTGGAAGGACAAGACTCCGATACCTCTTGTAAAATTCTTGACTAAAATAAAGATGTATTGTATATTGCTACTCCAAAATACAATACACATATCCTACTTAATGCAACAACTACTCAACTCTCTAATTGATATTGGCATTAACTTAACCACCGCAACAAATCACTTGCTCTACTATGTTGCTCATTTGCTTTGTGGCTCTCTTCACATTGTGGCTCTTTTGCTTGTTTCTCTTCATTTGATATCATTTTAATTCATTGCCTCCACAAAATGGCTCCCAAGGTCTATTTATACTTGTGTTCCAATGGCCTTGAAGAGGATTGAATCCTCTAGAATATCGGAGTTCAATGAATCCAAGAATATTCTAAAGAATTAGAGTTAACTCATATTAAGAAATCTCTAGATGACTGCATCTTCACTTACCCATTAATATTCTAGAGAAAATGGTGGTTTCAACAAAGACTGGTTTGAGCCTTACAGATTACTGTGTAATTGGACCTCGCACATCAAAAGAACCAGCAATCCTTCCCAAAATACAAGTCGTTTGAAGGCAAGTTCTGCATTTAGGGATTCTATTTGCAGATCGTTCTAAGATATAAAGCATTATAATATCTAGAAGAGTAGAATGGAAAGTCTCCCTCTTCTCTTACTATTTTGTTGGACATTGTTTGGAATGGATCACCAACATCATTCATCAGTTTTGGTATTCAAAACCGGGATGTCACATCACATCTATAACAAATTCCTCTCATTATAGTAGCAGGATTCAATTGCACTCTCTCTCACCTCTCATCATAGTAGTAGGAGTCCTTTTGATTTACAACCCAAAATCTCCACAAGGTCACGTCTCTGTGTTTGATTTAAATTCTAAACCCATAAGAAGATAACCCCCCAGTTAAGGGCAAATATGGACACTAGTCAATACCCCACTAACGGACTAACAAGGACACTAGCTCCTTACCTTATGGATTAATTATTTAGAATGTAAGTTAAGGTCTAAATAAGAGAAGCCTAAGATTAATGAGATGACAAATTAACAAAGACAGCATTATTTACAGCAAGTGAGCTATATAGCGACTATTTACAAATTAAGGTAGAGAAGATACACGAATGTTTAAATCAGATTCCATCAATGTATTTTGTGACATCCACATGAGACAAAAATAAATCATGAATACAATACATTCGCATCATGTTTTTCATTGTAATCCCTATGTTTCGCCTCCATAAATCTCTGTATAATTTGGTAGCTAGAGGATATTGTCCCCTTTAACCCGAGATCCTGACTGCACAACTGCGTGTGCGCATGCATGTGCACGCATGTATTTGCGCATGTGACATCGCATAGTTCTAGATTTTATCACACAGGAAAAAAGGTTTTGATAAGCAGCAGCACTTACTCACCAGGCTCAGTATCCCTTGAGCTCCTACAATCCTCAGCAACTTCTCTTTGATATTGAGAAGGAAATCTTCCCACTCCCACTGCAGCAGAAACACACATGATTAGGTTATATCATATAAATTAGTATATATATGTATATATGGGGCTGGGGAAGCTGCACTCGGGGGTGTAGCTAACTAGCTGCACCCGGCCATTTTTTTCATTGATTTTTTGTGTTTTTGAAATGAAACCTATGGGGATTTAAATCACTATATATCACCATGATATCATACTAATTTCAATTAAATTTGACATTTCTATCATCTCCATCAAGGCTATGACATTTTAACGGTTTCACAATTATTGAAATTGACCATATCTAGATGGGCAAGCTAGGAGTGTTTGTTTTGCATGAAATTTGAAACACATATTCCACACAATAAACTAAGTAAATCCCCCATAAGTTTCCTTCAAAAAAATCAAAAATCAATGACAAAAATACCCGGGTGTAGCTAGTTGGTTGCACGCCCGGTGTAGCTTCCCTTTATATATGGCCATGAACATCCATGATTAATCTTGAAAATGTCTCCAAAATCACTTCTATCTTGCAAAATAGTAAAACTATTCAAAGAATACAACTCTAAGAATATTTCATAATGCTTGTTTTAGTTGCCATTAAGGCAAAATCTTTTCTGGTAAAATAACAGGCTTGACAGCTTAATTAAGGTAAAATCTATATAAAAAAGTTATATACATTTCATATATTCTGGTACTAGTGATGTTTGAATATTAAAACACCTAGGAGGCTTCGATCAGTAGCATTCTAAGTTATTTCTAACGAATCATCATATGCCTCAACTTTGTTTCTGTCAGCTAACTTTCATCAAAGATGTAACCCGGGATTGTTTTTTTGAAGCTTTATATATATCGCCCTACTTAATTGTGAGAAAAGGCTTTGTGTTGTTGTTGTTGTTGTTGTTTTTGTTAGAATAATTATGTTATTTACTTTATTGTCTTGCTTCTGTAATTTATCCATAGAGCTTTTCTCCTATATAAGAGAGCTCTAGGGTTTGATGGAAAGTATCTCGTTCTATTCTTCTCCGCATGGTATCAGAGCGACGGTCCTAGACCGGAGCCTGTGCCCTAATCCCCTATCCCCACCTAAAGCCTCTCTGCCGCCGCTGCCTTGGGGGCCTAGATCAAAACGCGCCGCCGCCGTCGTTTCTGTGTGGCCTGATATCTTCAGCGCGCATCGTGAATCGAGCGCACCTGCATCCTCGCGGGTCGCATAGCGCGTCTGCAGTTCTCGTGCATCCACGCACGTACCCCAGCGGGGTTCCTGCGCTCACAGGCACGTATCGACTCGCGTACGAGGTTCCTCCAGTCGCTGAGATCGGCGCATCCACGCACGCATCTTGAGACCGGCGCATCCACGCACGCATCTTGAGACCGGCGCATCCACGCACGCACGTACCCTAGAGTGACTCGGTGCGTGGTTCTGATCCTAGTTGTCTGGTCTTGATATGATATCCTTCGGCCTAGACAACTAGCCAAACTCGTCCCTCAAGGTATGGAAGGCGTTGTGGTTTGAGTCTACGTCCATAACTGCCTTCATATATGTTCACGTAGACATTATTGTCTAATCGTGTAACCCCAGTCCCCGTTATGAAAATGGATGGCGCAAACTATGAACTGTATATAGCCCACGAAAATTATGTAAATGATATATATATATATATCCTTGTAAATTTTTTAATACAAATTTGTCCCCAGACAGTTGCAGAACTAGAATTTTGTCAATAATGGGCCAAGTATACATCTATCTATCATGTATTGATTAACTTACAATTTTAAAGATATCCTAATGTTGAATTTTCAAATAGATTATTATTTTTCAAGGTGATTTTTGACATTTTTAGATAAAAAAATTCATAGCTAAAAGGAAACAACAAATTTTACTTCATTTACAAGGAAATGCAGAAATAATTGGATAGATAAATGAGCTCGAATCCCATTTTATATCAAATTGTACTAGTAATTGTAATATTTGAAAACTGAGTAGAATTATCTTTTTTAGAAAAGGAAAAAATTAGAGATAATCAAAGATTAAAATCCTGATCCATAACATCATATATGCACTCCTCTACCAGCGGACCATTGAGCGGGTTAGTGCTGTTGTTTATAAAACGTTATCTTTAAGATTTGAGGAGGATGCCATATCAAAAATTAAGAGCATCATGCAGGTCAAATATAATAATCAAAGATAACTAAGGACCTTTCACATGATCAGACCTTGTGTGTGTGTGTGATTTGATCAAGACTCCAAATTTTGAGGGCGTTTTAATTAATTATCATTACTATGAAATAAAAGAAGTTTATCTCAGAATAAAACAGTAGCATCATTGTTTACAATGCATATTTCTTCCTTTATCCATCAAACCGATTGTGCAATATGAATGATAAATCCAACTTATTCCGTATTCCTTATATCTGTTTTACCTGAAAAGGTCACAGAATGAGGAAGGGGTGGCTGCATATGGGCCGTAGCTGGCGCAGGGGGTGGCCGTGGCAAGAGAGGCCGGCCAGTCATAACCGGTGGTTGCTGAACGAGCTCCGCCAATGCATCCCGACTTGCCGCCACCTTCATGATTGCTACCGCCTGCCTAACCAAGAAGAACATGGTCAATCCTATCTTGCTGCTCACAACACTCCGGCAACATCCACCGAGACGCGCATTCTCACCTTATCAGGCGGCATCGCGTCGTATACATTGACGGCACCGCCGTACAAGATGGTCATCTGGGGGCCCACTGCCACCGCCGGCGCCGGCCTGAAGTTGGAAAAAGGGAAGCTTGAGCACACGTTAATCACATGCGGGTGAATTTGAGAAAAAAGAAGTATATGTAAATGTGTGGATTAGAGCCCGTAGCCAAAATCTTGACTTTGACTTTGAACATTAATTAGAGAGTCGGTCAAATCTAACCCCCATTTCACATTCCATCTCATCTTTGTTTAAACTTGTAAGAATCTGTTTACTAAAAACACGTTTTTGTTTGATGAGTTTGAGAGATAAAGAAAAGATAAAATCGATAAACAAAGGCATAACATTGTGACCATTGACAAACGGTCCCTTTAAGGTCTAAAACCAAATTTAGCTCGAAATCACATTAAAAACAAACAAAGATCAGGTACCGGTTGGTTATGCTAAAGTTTTGTTATGACCGCAGTTTTTCTCTAATTTACTTTAAGAACTATACAAAACCGTCCTTCTTGTGATTCGGTGGCGTACGATCAATACTAAGAGGATCCAAAAAGCGATGAACAGTAATGTGATGGAGCCTAAATCCATGGATGTAGTTTTTAAAAGGATCGACTTTGCAATTCAAAAAAGACTAACGGCGCAGCTTGTTGCCCGCTTACCTTCTGTTTCGACGTAACCTTTTCTATTTCAAACTATATCTAATTAGGAAATAAACACGTGGCCTTTTTGGCTTCCCAGTGTAAAAAAAAAGAGCATAAAAATTACAGAACCCAGACGGGATTTCAGATTGGTCAGAACTCGCACAACATGTTCTGAAGGCTCGACCCGATCCAATCAAACCCGACCCACTCGACCGCATGTCGAGTCGAGTGTGCCATGTAGGGATGCAAACGGTCGGATACGGATACGGATATATGTTTTACCGTATCCTTATCTATTTTTCAATACGAATACGGACGCGGATACAGATATTGACGGATATTAAAATTATCTTACCATATCCTTAAAATAAGGATACATATGTAAAAATGGATACTGATTGCACACGAGTAATGTTAGAAATACTCTATAGAATCGACTTAAATATATAACAATTGGATGGAAAATACATGATATTAATTTACTAAATATGTTTGTATCATAAAAATTATATAAATATGATAAAAGGAGGTAGAGAATTATGTTATATAGGGTTAATAATATGGATATACAGATATGAATGTAGATGTTTGCGGATATCAAAACGATATCCATATCCGTATCTATTTTAAAACAAATACGAATGTAAAAATCTATATAAAACAGATACGATAACAGGTTAAATACGTATATATCCCAATCCGTTTATAGAGTGACATGACAACGAAAGGGAAGCCATCGGATCCCGACATCGATAAATTACCTAAAGACAGCGCGGAATTTCATATTGAATCCCAAAAAAATATCGTTCCCAATCACCAACTGCATTCACAACAGTAACCATCGTCCGTACAACCCCATGGGTCTGCGGGCCCCGCGCCCCGCTTCAATACTGGGGAAAGGAGTGTGTGTGGATGGGAGCCCTCCTGCTGCCACGTGGGCCCCGCTGGGACGTCGATCCATCTCGGCCGTCGGATCCAGAGCTTCCCGCGCATCGTAGACCGTCCCCATTGCCGCCGCTAGAATGAGCCTCTAGAGAGAGAGAGAGTTCGAGATAGAGAGAGAGTGAACCTGGGAGTGGTCTCCGGCGGGCGTGGAGGCGGCGGCAGTGGAGCGGAGACGGAGGGAGGTGCGGATAGGGAAACCGCGCGTCGCTTGGGGGAGCGGGAGGTGAGGCTACCGTCGTCGGGAGGGGGCGGAGGTTCGAGGAGGGCCTTGAGTGAGATCACTTGCTGGATGGCCTGGGACTTGTTCCAGGAGGGTCTCCGCATACCTGCGGTGAGGATAAGGCGTCAGCTTCCTCGGGAAAGGGGAGGAGGAAGGGGTGGTGCCGTCACCTTTCTCCTTGAGGAAGCGGCGGCAGTCCTCGCGTGTGACCTGCGCGATGTCGTCCTCGGTGAGAAGATGGAGAGGCTTGTAGAGCGGTGACGGCGCCGCCGTCGTAGTGGTCGTGGCGGTGGCCTCCATGTTTGCCCTCTCCTCCTCTTCTTTGCTTCTCCTCTCTCTCTCTCCCCTTCTCTCTATTTGCTTTATATCTATGAGCAGCTTTTGGGACAACAAGGAGATGGGGTTTTTTTGTATTTTGCCCCATTATCTATCACTTTCTTTTTTTGGCGGTTCGCTCCCTCTTTTTTTTGAATTTGCACGAACACCCCTTGCTTCACAGCACAAGGGTGCTAGTTAGGGGCCTACTTGCAATGAACGGATTCTTTCAGGATTCTACTTACAAAATACCCAGAAAGATGTGAATAGGCTGTTGGTGGGGGACGATGGAAGTTGTCTCCTACCTAGGGATGCAAAACGGACAGGATATATCCGTATCCGATCCATCACCGTATTTGTTTTATATAAATTTTGATATCCGTATCTGTATCCGTTTTAAAAAGATATGGATATAGATATCATTTTGATATCTGCAAACATCCGTATCCATATCCGTATATCCGTTTTCGTATATAAATATAGTCGTAGATTTATTTTTAGCCATATATAACATAATCCTCTACCTCCTTTTACCATATATTATATAATTTTTATGATATAAACACATTTAGTAAATTAATACCATGTGTTTTCCATCCATTTTTATATATTTAAGTCGATTCTATAGAGTATTTTTAACATTACTCGTGTGTGATCAATATCCGTTTTACATCCGTATCTATTTTTAAGGATATGGTAAGATAGTTTTAATATCCATCAACATCTGTATCAGCATCTGTATTCGTATTAAAAAAATAGATAAAGATATGGTAATACCTATATCCGTATCTGTATCCGACCGTTTGCATCCCTACTCCTACCCCCATGAGGGATTCGAGACTAATATATATTATAAAATAATACGAGGATAATCTATCAAAAAGATCCCAAATTTTTACAGCCATATTAATTTAGTCCTTGAACTTTCAAGATCGTGGAAGATTGTTTGACTAACGTTTAGCAGTAGTAGTAATTGTTTTTTTTACAAATTTTACAACATGATCCTTATACTTTAGGTTATTCAAATTTTTTTATGATCAACCCGTTTAACCTTACCTGGGTCTTATTCATGCGTTCGAGTCATGAAGCAAAAGGTCGTCTCCATCTTCTGCATCGTTCTGGAATCTCGTCAAGTGAAGGAATCAACTGAACCCCCTCTTCTTCATAAGTTCAAGGACTTTCTATTATTAGTAAGATTCGAATCCTGATCTTTTAAAATGAGAGCCACTACTTCTACCACCAGACCATTAAAGGGGTTAAGTTCAAGGACTTGATCGGTACTATTTAAATTTATGGGAACAATTATAATCAAGATGAAAGTTTAGGCATCTCTCCGCCAATGGCTCGAATATAATAATCTCTAAAAATATATAATATTCGATGTGGGTATGCTGCACCCCATGCCGCCACGTCAGCATCCTCTCCACTTCTTAAAAAGACAATTACAATTTGTCTACTTTACCCCTCGCATCAGCTTTAATAACGCACCGACCCCCTTTCCCACACTGGAGAAAGGTGGCCCCCCTCTCCTCAACCTGCCAACTAGGACGTCTCACCCCATTCACAAATTAATTAATTATAGAGATAGAGTATCTTTAAGAATAAAAATGCCAAATACACAATAATAATAAAATACAAAACTTGTAAAAAAATAGTAAAAATAACAAAAAAAATACGTAAAAGTAACCAGAATCAACATGATATATACAAATACAAGAGAGGAAAAGTTCAAAAATACATAGTGTATATATATGAGTGTGTATGTATATTGTTGCTCATGTATACTCTTATATACGCATGTACGTAAGCATATGGAATTACTTTTTTTTATTCGATAGTATTTTAAATTTTACGATCTAGATTCCATCAGCATAGAATCAAGTACGATGTTCGTATGATTAAGTACATGGATATGAATATGATCAAGGAGATCCAAGCTTGCTCTAATCTTCAAACAATAGGGTAGAACTGTGGGGGATTGGACAAGTACGAGTCAAGGGAGACGTGTTCTTTACCAAGGCACTGAGCAATCAGAATGCTTTTGCGGTAGAGGATGATGTGAGGATGTAGGATCTCACTCGATGATCATATACCAGGAAAATGCATTGAAAAGGATTTTCGCATCGCTAAAGAACACAATGTTTTTTTCTTGTTTTTTATTTTTTTAATTTACAAGTGAGATTGGGTAAATATGTTGCTATTGCTTTTATTAAGGAGACAATTGTCATGGGAAAGGGGACCATTTGATGACAAGGAGATATCCTCTTGCTTGCTTCTCATGGCATTGGTTTTCAAGTTTTGGGGACCATGCTAAATGTGATATTTTAATTTCCTCTAAAGAAAATAGTAAATCATGGTGAAAATTTTCAACCCCGACATGTGCCCTGAAGCATCTAAGACATCAAGCAAAGCCAGACAAAGACCAATTTCAGAGGGGTTTATATTCATATGAATGAGGACTTAGGATTTGATTTCATCTGTAATAAAACATGAACCACTGATTTACAAATCTTTTAACCACATAATATAGTGAGAGGTACCAAATCTTTCTATAGATTTCTTTTTTCACCTCTTTCATCGTCAGTGTATCTATAGTACCATTTCATATTTGGCTACCCAAAGTCCAAGTGGAGGCACCTACGACTATATCCATCATCTTGGTAGGAATAAATTGGGACCTAGGGGTTTTTAAGATTTTCAAACCCATGATTCCCAAAGTGACACTTCGTTTCACTCATTTTATTTATACTTAAGTGTGATTGCTATAATATATACTTTTTTGACCACTTTGAGACAGATCGATCTTAAGAAGATCATTTCCTACTCTTCAGTAGCCCATGTGAATGTGATAAGTATTGGTAGGTTTAGTCGGGTGGCAGTCATTAGGCTAATATTTAATTGGAATAAGTAACTGCTTAGGAAATAAACAATTATCATATATTTTTAACCATGGAATAAGTAACTACTTAGGAAATAGACATATTTAATGTGTTGGTTCATTATGAATATTATAGTACATTAGTTACTTTTGCCCCAATATTTAATTCAGCCATGATTGTTACCAAGTCTCGGTAAATTAAAGAGGATTGTGCATTAGGTAGTCGACCACCATCGTAAGAGAAACAAATTTCTAAGAATTTATCTCAAAACAGTTCGGATCTTTTCAACATAGATTTAAGAAAACATTTACATTTTGTTATGACATTCCCAACTAATAGTGTGTTGCATCGTCTGAACGCAATGAGAAGTTGGCAGGGTCCCTAAATCATTGCATGGATGTAGTTCAAGATGTGCAAGGATTCTTGCATGAGGAATGCATGCGGGTAAATAGGCTAGTTTTGGTGCATCACCGTCCAGATGCAGTCCAAAATATGAGAGGGTTTTCGCATGATAGACGCATGCGAGTAAAGAAGTTAGTCCAAAAGTGATTGCAAAGGAAGTTGCCGATAGGTGGTTAAAATAGTGATACTTTGACTGGCAAATCGATGGAAATAGTAGATATGATAGAAAGAAGAAAGATTCAGATATTATGTCTCTAATAGACAAAATGGGTTGGAGGGAAACTAAGGAAGTTCGAGAAGAATGCTTTAAACTTTGGTATTCAGGTAAAGATAAAGGCAAAAATGGTGTTGGAGTGGTTGTTCTAAGGATTTGAAGTATTGTATGGTTGAGGTGCAAAGATTCAGGGATCATATTATTTTTCTAAAAGTGGTGGTTGAAGAAGAAATTCCGAATATCATCTCAAATTATGCATCATAAATTGATTTAGATGAAATGATTAAATAAGCTTTTTGGAAGGATTTGAATAAGATTATGCAAGAATTTGAGAAAGAGATGTGATTTGCTTAGGTGAAGATCTTAATGGACATGTGGGAAAGGATGCTTTAGGTTATTCTAGTGTTTAAAGCGGAAATGGCTTTGGGGATAGAAATGAAGAGGGAAAATTCATTCTAGATTTTTTAATGGTTTATGATCTTTTCATAACGAAAACTCTCTTCAAGAAGAGGGAGGAGCGTTTAATTACTTGTAAGAGTGGCCCGACTAGAACATAGATAGATTGCTTTACATTGAGAAGAAGAGATCGGTTGTGTAGCAAATACTATAAAGTAATGCATGAGAGAGTTTGACAACCCAACATCGTTTATTAGTCATGAATGTACAAATAATAGGGTTGGTAAAGAAAAGGAGGGTTTTAAATATCACCAGCTTTAGATGGTTGAATCTTCAATTGAAGCGATCAAGCTTCAGGGAGAAGGTTTTAGAAGACTTATCTTGGGATTGTAACTGAAGTGCAATTGAGATGTATGAGGCAGTAGCATCTTGTATCCGAAGGGTAACCAAAGAGATACTAGGAGAGTCAAACGGAGGAGATCCAATCCAAAAGGAGGCTTGGTGGTGGAGTGAAGGGATGCAAGAGAAACTCAAACTTAAAAAAGCTTGATTTAAAGCTTTGTCTAAGGACAGAACAGATGAAACTATCATAAACTACAAAATAACGAAGAATGAAGCAAAGAAGGTTGTAAGAGAAGCTAAGTTAAAAGTTTATGAAGATTTGTACAAAAATCTCGGCTCTGAGGAGGGACAGAAGGATATATTCATATTGGCTAAAGTAAGAGAAAGAAAGACACGTGATCTTTTTTGCTGGGTAAGGTCACGTGATTTTTACTCAGACGGATATAGAGACTATATGGAATCAGTACTTCCATAAGCTTTTCATTGGAGAAGGAAATAGAGAGAACACTTTGAGAGATCTAACTAGTAGTGAAAGTTACTTGAATCATGCAAACTATAGACGAATACAAAGGACGGAAGTAGAGGAGGTGTAGAAGGTTATGAGACCTGGGAGAGGTGTAGGACCTGATGACATTCATATAGAAGTTTGACGAGTTTTAGGTGAGCGTGGTTTAATGTGGCTAATAAATTTATTCAATGTTATTTGGCGAATCAAGAAAATGCTTGAAGATTGGAGGGAAAGCATTGTTGTGCCTCTTTATAATAACAAAGGAGACATTCAAAATTGTTCAAATTACAGAGATATCAAGCTGATGAGCCACACTATGAAAATTTGGGACATATGATCGAAAGAATGTTGAGGTAACTTACCAAAGTGAAAGGAAAACAATTCCAGATTCATGTCAGGTCACTCAACTATTAAAGCCATCCATTTGCTGAGGAGAACAATGGAGATTTATAGAGATAAAAGGAATAACCTTCATATGATTTTTATTGATTTGGAGAAGACATATGATCCTGTCCCACGGGAGATATTGTAGAGAGTTTAAGATAAGAGATAGGTATCGGTCCTATACATTAACCTCATAAAAGATATGTATGATAAGTCTTCAACTTGTGTGAGGTTGTATTCTTGGAAGACTGACTATTTTGGCATCGACATTGATTTTCATCAAGGTTCAGCTATGAATCCATTTCTTGTTACTTTGATTATGAATGAGTTGACAAGTCACATTCATGATGAGAAACCTTGGTGTATGCCACTTGTTGATGATCTTATGCTGATTGATGAGACTACAGTTGGAGTAAATGAGAAGCTTGAGGTCTGGAGACATACACTAGAGACCAAATGATTTCGTATAAGTAGGTCTAAGATCGAATATATGGAGTGCACTTTTGATGGATGTACTGATGAAGGAATCAATGTGAAGATTGGTGATGATAAAATTCAAAAGAGATATTCTTTAAGATACTTGGGATCTTTTTTACAACTTGATGGGGAAATTGATTGAAATATTGTTGATAGAATAAATGCAGGTTGGCTAAAGTAGATAGAAGCATCTATTGTTCTCTATGATAAGAAAATTCCTTTGAAAATCGACGAAAAGTTTTACAAAGTAGCCGTGAGACCTGCCATTCTCCATGGATATGAATGTTGGCATGTGAACCATAGACATTTGTAGAGAATGTCAACAACATAAATGAAAATGATAAGGTGGATATGTGGACACACTCGTAAAGATCGGATTCGGAATGATGCAATCAGAAGGAAAGTTGGTGTAGCTCTGATCGAGGATAAAATGCGAGAAATTTCTTAAGGTGGTTTGACCATTTGCAAAGGATGTCACCTGATGCACCGGTGAGGATATGTGAGTTTTGGGATGTTGAGCCGGCTAAGAGATGGTCAAGAAGGCCCAAGAAGTGTTGGAATGAGTTTTTACGAAGGGATCTTAGTTTTTTTTAATCTAAGCCCGAGAATGACCAATATAGATCTTAATGGAGGTAAAGAATCCATGTAGCCGACCTTACTTAATGTGGGAAAAGGCTTTGTTTTTTTTGTTGTTTATCAGTGGCTTTTGCGATGAATGTTAGCAGTTGTTGTATACTTATCACCGGAAGATATAACTATGATTATTCAAATGATTGATTGTCATAGATGCATTTGTTGATGTAACATCATTTTTTAGTGCATCTAGATCATAACTATTAAGTGTTTCATGTATCGATATACGATCTTAGCCCAATTATTGTATGATTTTTGTATAGCCTTTGAGTTAGTTTCCTCCTATAAGTTTAAAACAACAGTAAATTATGTAATGTCTCAGTTGGACCTAGATCTGAACTGTTATCGAAGAAAACTAACTTAACAACTTGTTGGACCCGGATTCAATAAACTCGTTGAATCCAAGTTGTCAGGTAGTAATTTCAGCTACATATAATCCATTCTCACATTTGAATATCTCATGGAAGACTATGTTTGGTATGTTATAATAAGAGGGGGACAATACCATAAAAAAATTTTAATAGAATGAAAAGGACACATGGATAAACCCTAATTACTCAACCACATCGTCGACAAATAGGCCAAAATAATTTGGGCATTCGTGTTTCAGGTCAAGTTAGACTCAAACCATATTCATTCAAAGGATATTGGGTCAGTTAGCGGCATGGTTTAATGCCTTTCACTCAACACATGAGAACAACTCAAAGGACTACTATGTGTATCTCAAGATTCGGACCCAACCAACATACACATATAGTGTTTAGATTTATGAACCCTACCATATCTCCAATTTTCAACTCTCATCCTCTCATCGAGGCTTTCAGTCTACTAAACCAACTTTGTCTCGCGAGATTCGTTTGAATCATTTATATGCATGTTGTGACTCCTCGTACCTTTCTCAAGTGACTCCAAGATAATTGGTGCGCAAAAACACATTTATCCTCATGAAAAGCCTTTCATGATGGTCTCGGTAATCACCTTGTTGCCCCCACAACTATGATTGACTTCGTCTTGCAATTCCAAGCCTCAACTCAACAACTCCATCTTCAAATTAGAGTCTCCCAACCTCCTTTGATCCTTTCAGCTCTCGCAATACTAGTCTCATCATTGCTTGACCTTCGACTCCTTCCAACTTCCAGTTAACATAAATTTTTACCATTGTAATTGAAATTCCGCCCATCCTGATCAATCAAAACAACTCCAAACCATTCACGTAAGTATCTCGATCCAATCTAATTTGAACGGGTGGTAGATGGCATTTGGCCAGCCCTATATCAAATACAACCCAAATTAACCGAATGAATACCCACCCCTAGTTACATACTCTTTCACTTATATTGATAATATCTCGGTTGGGATATAATCCACCACTTATTCCCTACAATATTGATTATTGTATGCTCGAGCATCATTTTCTTCTTATCTCTTGATAAGATTAACTCCACCTCTCGCGAGTTTTTTTTCTTTAAGATGAAACTGTCTCTACTATTTATAATATTTCACATTTAGATCTCAACTGTTATCGAGAAAAATTCATCATGATAACTTGTTGGACTTGAACTCAACTAAATGTATTAGTTATAAAGTAGTAACCCCCGTTACATATGTTGCTATATTTCAAATATTTTTTATCTCGCAATTGTAATTATTTTAATAGCCCGATACCTTAATTACGATGACAACACTAATCTCTTAAAGTCTCTCATTTCATTTTGTTTTTTAATGATATTGTGAGCAATATGATAATTCCTATTACCATCCTTCTACACGTTAACTACTTAATTAGTGTATAACCTTATTATTTAATTGCTTACACATTTCAAATCTCTTGATTTGAGTATGGCCGTTCATGCACCATAAGCTTCAACGTATGACCATCTTAATATAGCCAATATTATTAGGATATTAATTTTGGAGGTTTCATTTTCTTTGAATTTGGATCAATGGCTGTGCTATTTGTATTAACGTCGTTTGCTTTAATGAATGGTATTTCTTTTGTAACGGAAATTGTCATACTCTCTATATAAAGGGGTCGAGAGCATTTGTTGATACACACAACATTTTTCTATCTCTCTTCTCCCTTATCTCTTTAGAGTGAGTTCATTCCAAAGGAAGGATCGTTGTTGCTCAACCGATCTTGACGTTGGCGAGTGCATGCCCGTCGAGATCTCGCCGTTGTATCCTGAAGGATAGTCGTACTGGTACCGGTTGCACCGTCGGAATTTCCGATGGAGGTACGAATCTATTCTTAAGGACAGTGCATCTTGCACGCCTCGGCTAGTTAGTTCGTCTCGTCGTATTAGCTCCGGTATTATTTTTCTAACCCTCCTATTATTTTACCTACAATCTTAAGAATAGATATGGAGGGCACCGTTATGCTTGCTTCAAAATCGCTTCTTCCCGATGTATCTAAAATTGAACAGTTTTCCGGTTCCCACTATAAACGTTGACAAGAAAAAGTTTTTACTTTACTAGAGCTAAATAATGTGGCTTATGTCCTTAGCACACCTAAAGCAAAAAATGATTTTTCAGCATGGGAAAATGCTAATAAATTTTGTCGACATACTATCTTGAGCACGCTTTCAAATGAACTTTTTGATGTTAGCATCTGAGATTTGGGAAATCCTACGGAAGAAGTATATTTTAGAAGATGCTGGAAATTAAAAATTTGCAATAGGCAATTTTCTAAACTTTAAAATGACAGAAGACAAGGATATTACATCACAAATTCATCAATATCATGTTTTAGTCGATGATCTAAAAAGTGAAAAAATAAAATTACGCGATTCTTTTCTAGCCGGATGCCTAATAGAAAAATTACCTGAAACGTGGAAAGAATATAAAAATAATTTAAAACATAAAAGAAAGACCATGACCCTAGATGATGTTATTATCCACATTAGGATTAGGAACAAAGCAAGATTAGAGAAAAATCAGAAAAGGCTAAAGAAATGATAGCTAAAGCTAATGTGGTGGAGAGTAACTCGAACAAAACTTTCAAGTCCCGAATTAAGAACATTAGAAATAATCAAAAGGGAGGTGGAAAGATTGTCCAGAGAAAAAACCACAATCCAACTTTTAAAAGAAAAATTGCAAATTGCTTCGTTTGTGGGAAACCGGGTCATAAAGTTGTTCAATGTAAATACAGAAAATCAGGTGATCAACCAAAAGCAAATATCGTGACTGAAGCTGAAATTGTTGCTGCGGTGGTGAGTGAAGCAAACTTGGTGGCACATGGAAAGGAATGGGTGGTTGACTACGGCGCCACTCGTCACATATGTGGTGATAAGAATGTATTTAGCTCCTATACACCAGTGAAAGAAGGAGAAGAAAAAGTATATTTTGGGAATTCTCAAACTTCTCCAGTTGTTGGAAGAGGAACAGTTGAGCTGAAACTGACTTCCAATAAAATCCTTTCACTGCGAGATGTGCTTCATATACCTGATATCCGTGTGAATTTAATTTCAGTATCCCTTCTCATCAAGAATGGAGTAAAAGTTGCTTTTGAGTCTGACAAATTTGTCATGACTAAATCATAGACTTTTGTTGGGAAAGGGTACAACAATCAGGGCCTTTTTGTACTGAACGTTATTGATGTGCTGAATAAAAAAGCTTCTACTTCTTCTGCGTATATGATTGGCTCTTTTAATGTTTGCATGAAAGATTAGGACACCTAAACTTTTCTTACATGAAAAAATGAAACAATTAGGATTGATTGAGAATTTGCCCTCATCCTTTACAAACGAAAAATGTGAGATTTGTGTAGATTCCAAATCCACTAAAAAACATTGTGCTTCCATACAAAACAGAGAATCTGAATTGTTAGATCTCATTCATACTGATTTGGACGATTTGAAAGGGAATATCACTAGAGGTGGGAAGAAGTTTTACATTACTTTTATTGATGCTTTTTCTCATTATACTATGGTTTATTTGTTAAGTTCAAAAGATGAGGCTTTTGAAATGTTTTTAAGATACAAATCTGAGGTTGAAAATCAACTCAAGAAGAAAATAAAAAGGCTAAGATCTGATAGGGGAGGAGAATATGATTTCAAATCCTTTAATGATTTTTGTGTGCAGAATGGTATAATCCATGAATTCACACCTCCTTATTCTCCTGAATCAAATTGTGTGGCTGAAAGGAAAAATAGGACTCTTAAAGAAATGACAAATGCTATGCTAATAAGCTCAGGTGCTCCTTTGAGTTTGTGGGGAGAAGCTATTCTTTCAGCACGCTTCATACAAAATAGAATACCTTATAAACGGACCAATAAAGCACCGTATGAACTATGGAAAGGTTATATACCTAACTTGAAATACTTGAAAGTGTGGGGGTGCTTAGCCAAAGTTTTACTTCCTGAACCTAAGAAAAGAAAACTTGGTGCTAAAACTATTGATTGTTTATTCATTGGTTATGCCCATAATAGTCCTGCTGGTCATTATAGTGCCGCATATCGATTTCTTGTTCTTAGAAGTGAAAATAATATAATGGAACCAAATACTATTGTTGAAAGTAAAAATGCTGAATTTTTTTAGCATATTTTTCCTTTGAAAACCCCTTTAGAAAAGCCTTCTAGAACTATACATATAAACAATGATATAGATGAAAATGAAGCTCAAGAATTAAGAAGGTCTAAGAGAGCTAGGAAAGAAACTGACTTTGGAGGCGATTTCTTTACATACCTTGTTGACAATGATCCTCAATCTTATAAATAAGCTATTTCTTCTCTTGATTCTATCTTCTGGAAAGAAGCTATCCACAGTGAATTAGATTCTATAATGGCTAATCATACATGGGAATTGGTAGATTTACCACCAGGTACTAAAACTACCGGGTGTAAGTGGATTTTTAAAAGGAAGCTGAAACCCGATGGATCTGTAGAAAAATTCAAAGCGAGACTAGTAGCAAAAGGTTATTCTCAAAAGAAAGATGTTGATTATTTTGATACTTTTGCTCCAGTAACTAGAATTTCTTCTATAAGGGTTTTAATTGCTTTAGCTTCCATTCACAAATTAGTGATTCATCAAATGGACGTTAAAACTGCTTTTTTAAATGGTGATTTAGAAGAAGAAATTTACATGGATCAACCTGAGGGTTGTATTGTTTTAGGGAATGAAAATAAAGTATGTAAATTAGTTAAATCTTTGTATGGATTGAAACAAGCACCTAAACAATGGCATGAAAAATTTGATAAAGTGCTAGTTTCTAGCGGTTTTCAAATTAATGGTGCAGGTAAATGTATTTATTCTAGAGTTGATGGTGCAAATTGTGTCATTATTTGCTTATATGTTGACGACATGCTTATTTTTGGAACTACTCTAGATATTGTTAATCATACAAAGAAATTTTTAGATTCTCATTTTGATATGAAAGATATGGGAGAAGCAAATATAATTTGGGGTATTTACACCCATAACCCTGAGTAACTTCGTAATTACCCCAGGATCCCTCCATAATCACGAATTACATCCAGAACCCTGAATAACCGCTCCGTTTTACACCTATAACCTTCCGTCAGTTTAGTTCATTAACTCAACCGGATAGTCGAGTTAATCTAACACAATTCCCCATCTAACGGTTGAGATTAATCAAAATAAAAATAAAAAGAAAGGAAGAAGAGGAGTAGGTGGGTTCGATCGATCGTGGAGCTTTCAGGTGGGGGGCGGCAGGCAGCGACAGGGGTAGGTGGGAGGAGGTATGTGCAGGGGAGAGATACGACCTGGGGGGGGGCGTGGAGCTTGCGGGCACACGTGCGGGGGAGGGGGGCTGCTGCAGCTTGCGGGCGCACGCGGGGTGGGGGCCCGGAGCTTGCGGCACACGTGCAGAGGAGGGGGGACGGTTGCAGCTTGCGGGCACAGGGGGCAGCTACAGGGCACGTGGGAGATGGTCTAGAGCTTGCGGGCGAGAGGGGAGGTTGGCCTGGAGCTTGCGGGTGCAACGGGGGAGGGAGGGGGGTGTTCTGCAGCTTGCGGCAGGGAGGGGGCAGCTGCAGCTTGTGATGCGCATGGGATGGGGGGTCTGGAGCTTGCGGGCGCGCTCGCAGGGATGGGGGGGGGGGGCTTGGGTGGGGAGGCGGGCTAAAGCTTGCAGGCGCAACCGGGGAGGGGAGTTCTGCAGCAGAGCGGGGGCCTAGAGCTTGCGGGGGAGGGGCGGATTGCTGGCGCGCGCGGGGGTGGGGACGCGGCTGCAGCTTGCGGGTGCGCGCGGGGGATGGGCGACGGCAGCAGCTTGCGTTTGGGTCTGGAGCTGCAGGCGAGGGCAGGGGCTGGAGCTTGCGGGGAGGCTGGCTGGAGCTGCAGGCGAGGGCAGGGGCTGGAGCTTGAGGGGGTGGAAGCTGGAACTTGCGGCCGGGTAGAAGGGGCAGGGGGGCTTGCGGACGGAAGGGAAGGAGGAGGTTCGGTGAGGGGAGGTAGCTGGGAGGAGGAAGGGATCCATTTTTAAATAATAGAAATCTAAAGGGTTTAAAATGCAAAATACTTGACGTATACCGTTATATTTAACGGAAAATCTGATAGAAGTTAACTCGAGGTTATGAGTGTAAGAGTTAATCACTACTCAAGGTCCTGAATGTAACTCATGATTATGGAGGGTTCCTGGGGTAATTATGGAGTTACTCAAGGTTATGGGTGTAAATATCCCATATAATTTTAGGTATACAACTTGTGATGAAATCTAATTTTATTTTGCTTTCTCAAGAGCACTACATTGAAAAAATCTTGAAAAAGTTTTCTTCATTTGACTGTAAGCCAGTCAGTACTCCTTTTAATGCTAACTCACAGCTTAAGAAAAATAAAGGTGATGGTGTATTTCAGATAAAATATGCACAGATTATTGGTAGTCTTATGTACTTAATGAATTGTACTAGACCCGATATTGCATATGTTGTGGGAAGACTAAGCAGGTATACTCAAAATCCCAATAGAGAACATTGGGATGCTCTTAATAGAGTACTTAAATACCTTAAAGGGACAATGGGATATTGCTTAAAATATTGTGGAGAACCTTCTGTACTTGAGGGGTATTGTGATGCAAACTGGATCTCAGATTCAGATGAATTGAAATCTACTAGTGGATATATTTTTACCCTTGCAGGAGGAACTGTTGCTTGGAAATCAACCAAGCAAACTTGTATTGCTCGGTCTACTATGGAATCCGAGTTCATTGCCTTAGAGAAGGCATGTACTGAGGTTGAATGGTTGAGAAACCTTTTAGCAGATCTTCCCATTTGGATGAAGCCAACACCATATGTATTCATCCATTGTGATAGCCAAGCTGCTATAGCAAGAGCTAAAAATAAAATATATAATGGGAAAAGCAGACATATTCGTATGAGGCACAATATTGTGAGGCAACTCATTAGTGATGGCATTATATCCATAGATTATGTGAAGTCAGAGTTAAATTTAGCTGATCCTCTGACTAAACCACTAAGCAAAAATTTAGTGGAGAGTACATCGGGGGGAATGGGATTATGCCCGAATCAAAAGTCGAAGTGAAAGAAACTCAACCTTTATGAATGGAGATCCCAGGAAGAAGGTTCATATGGTATAAACAATTCACTAGACGACTTGCAAGATACTATCAAATCTTCCCCATTCCTATGGTGTACAACGCGATAGTATGAAAAGTGGTGAGGTTGAACATGCATGTTCTTAATGGACATCATAGTCCAAATTGGGTGGTGTGTAAAAGCAGTATACACTTGATGATGATCCACCTATATGAGTGTGGAGGTGAGGCTGCTTCCTATGAGATTCTTGGGCAAAATCTCGAGAGCACGCATGAAAATCCAGGTAGACGCATGGTCGGAACGTGTCAACCCGCATGAGCAACAATGATCAGAAAATATAGTGTGAGATATGAGTCAATGGTTTCAAAAATAAAGAATTGGTTCATAGGAATTGTAATTCCACCAACCTTTAGAAACTATATTCATATTCTCTATGTCTTGGTTCATAGTCGATAAGACACCAAGTCTTATGCATTATATTTTCAAATTCCTTCAAGTGTCGTCTTCAAGTTTCTTATCCCTCTCTTAATATTTATTATCTTCAATTTCTTTTTTGAATTTGTGGGGATGGAAAAGAGATACTTCAAAAAAAATTATTTGAAATAGTGAGGGATTGTTGCTATATTTCAAATATTTTTTATCTCGCAATTGTAATTATTTTAATAGCTCGATACCTTAATTACGATGACAACACTAATCTCTTAAAGTCTCTCATTTCATTTTGTTTTTTAATGATATTGTGAGCAATATGATAATTCATATTACCATCCTTATACACGTTACCTACTTAATTAGTGTGTAACCTTATTATTTAATTGCTTACACATTTCAAATCTCTTGATTTGAGTATGGCCGTTCATGCACCATAAGCTTCAACGTATAACCATCTTAATATAGCCAATATTATTAGGATATTAATTTTGGAGGTTTCATTTTCTTTGAATTTGGATCAACGGCTGTGCTATTTGTATTAACGTCGTTTACTTTAATGAATGGTATTTCTTTTGTAACGGAAATTGTCATACTCTCTATATAAAGGGGTCGAGAGCATTTGTTGATACACACAACATTTTTCTATCTCTCTTCTCCCTTCTCTCTTTAGAGTGAGTTCATTCCGAAGGAAGGATCGTCGTTGCTCAATCGATCTTGACGTTGGCGAGTGCACGCCCGTCGAGATCTCGCCGTTATATCCTGGAGGATAGTCGTACTGGTATCGGTTGCACCGTCGGAATTTCCGAGGGAGGTACGAATCTATTCTTAAGGACAATGCATCTTGCACACCTCGGCTAGTTGGTTCGTCTCGTCGTATTAGCTCCGGTATTATTTTCTAACCCTCCTATTATTTTAACTACAACATATAAGAGTTTAATGGGGTTGCCCCAAGGCCAACAATGGCTGCCCCCGTACCGTTTTCGGTATTTTTTATTTTTTAAAAATATCACCATATATATTCATCCCTATATCCCTCCTATATGTCATTCGAATTTCGTCAGAAACAGAGACTCTCACGGCCTCCATCGAGATGGTGTCCATTTAAAAAATCATGTTACCGTTAAAAATGACTGTCTGGATGGAGGTTGTATGAGTCTCTGTTTCTGACGAAATTGGAATGGCGTATATGAGGGATATAGGAATGAATATACATGGTGATATTTTTCAAAAAAAGTTAAAAAAAATGCCGAAAACGACCGGGGGCAACCATGGGGGCAGCCCCATTAAACTCGACATATAATACTTTCTTAAAATTTGAGTATTACATACATGTTTATGTTGAGAATATTACGCTAGATCCCCTTTAATTTCTTTTAAAAATAGAGCTCAAAAGGATTTAAAATTCGTAAAAATTCAGAAGATTGAGCATCTACACTATTTAAAAAATAATTAACAAAAGCATCTCCACTATAGAGAGTGGATGATCCGTACTTTATGCGAGCATATGATTGATGCGTACGGAACGTTTTTTTAAAGCCGTTGCTGATTGGGGATCCACACGTGTCGAGTTCTCGTGCAATTATCCTATCATCCCTAATTACTTAAATATATAATAAGTACATCTTTCGAACTTCCAAAATTATGCTGTTTTTAAAAGGACTTTACATTTTTGCCCGTGTAAGTTTTCATAGTTATGTTTTTACGTTTATTTTTTTTGCAATAACACTTGTGTACCTACATTCTTGCACAGTTGGCAGTTGCACCTTTCTATTGGTTTTTATTGTCTATGAGTGCGTTTGGATCGTGGGTTATCTAGGGAAGATAACTCATTTTTTGTGTTTATGTGTTTGGTTGGTGGGTAAATGGTTGGGAGAGTTTCTGTGATGTGATTGTACTGGAATTTGAAAAAGTATGTAGTTATTATGATATGATTGTATTGGAATTTGAAAAAGTGGGTAGTTTTTGTGATGTGATTGTAATGAAGTTTGGAATAGGAGTAGAAGTTGAGTATTTTATGTTTGTTAGATGATATGATGGTATAATATATATTTGTTTTATAAGAAATGGAGTGGGCCCCATTAGTGGGTTAAAAGTATGGGTTTTGAGGGGTTACCCACCCAAAGTGGGGGGTAACCCCCCAACCGAATGGGGCCTATGAGAAGAACCAAGCCGTGGTTTGTTAAAATAAAATCCTGGTTAAGAAATATTATATCACATTTGTGCCCTTAGATATTTGAACTGAGACATGTCCCTCTCAACCACTGCTTTTCCTCGCTCAGTAGCCTCGATGGTTTTTCGCACCTCGGACCATCCTCCTCCTCTCATCGAAGAGCAAGGAGTCACTATCTTAAATGTGATTGGAGCTTGAGCATGGGGTTGACTTGTTGAGATTTGATGGAGAGATGTATTACTCCTTGAAGGTGGGATTATTGGAGTTGCAGAAGATGGTGGAAGGTGAAGGAGGGAGGTGGAGGGAGTTAGGAGGTATTAAGGAGGTCAGGATGGAGGAAGGTTGAGGTGGGAAGGGGATGACTCAGGGCGGGGGCAAGGGACTTAGGGTATGAGATGGATGATGTTTGGTTCTTTTTTTGAGCCCTTCGATTTCTCCTAGGTTCTCACTCTTCACAACGCATGCCAATACTTCCACTTGATGTCTAGTTTGGACCCCGCCGCTCACCCCCTATAAAAACTGCCTAATTCACCTCGCAGACTTATTGAGGCACCCCACCGGAAAGAGTCTCCTTTGAGTCCTTGTCTCTCATCCTTGCTTTTACTCCTATTAGCCCGTGGTGCTTGCTTTAAAAAACTCGCTCGACCTCCAAACTATTAACATCAACATACTCTCTAATATATATTAGGACTACTAGGAGCTTCTAACCTTTATTCCTAGTTATAGGGGCTTCAGAAAGAGATTTGATTAAAGATATAAAGAAACGAAACTCAACTAAATAATACATGTTTTTATATAATTTCTTGATATTAGTACATATTAAAATAGATTAAAAGAGGTTATCTTGTAGATATCAAGAAATAATGGCTCCTATGACAACCTATGACTCGCACCTCTGCTTGTTGGAAAAAAAGACTGACTTTCGATTTCTTTATATTAGTGTCTATGATGTGGTCCTGCTCATCGGAGCCTCAGTCCTTTGCTCTCTTCAATCCAATACGGTACTCAAGCTCCTTTTCTACCAACCAGAGAGGTCTAGCACCTTTCCACTCCCCAACAGAAAGAAAGTTGAGACTGGATCAAGCGAGTCCGTCGCTTTTTATGATGCGAGTTTGAGACCAAGGTCATTATAGGACCACTCATCTCTCTTTCTAAAGAACGGACTAAGAGTCATGCAAAAAATAAATAGCTTCTTCTTGGTGAAAAACCACTTTGACTATTTTGATTACTCTTATGAGGATATTGTACACTTATTAGTGTAGTTTTTTGAACTAGGCTAACTAGGGCTCGAGCATGCGAAGAAGTCAAGGGGCGACAATGTGGAGGTCGAGGCATAGGGGACTATAGATGGAGGACAAATGGCAGAATGAAGGAGGTCGGGCGAGCAAGAGTGGAGGAGGAGGTCCGGTCTAAGGGGCAAGGGAGTCGAGGAGTAGGTGGTTGAGGTAAATGTTGGGAGGTTCTAGGGGAGAACTAGAGGTGTGGAGGGTTTATAGTGGCAGAGGGGGCTGCATAGGTAGAGGGGGGCGATTGAGGGCAAGGGATGGTGAGGTTTACGGTGGTAGAGGAGATCGAGACTTCATGCATTTGATGTATGAAGGAAGAAGAAGAAGACAATGAAAGAGAAGGAAGAAGGAATAGTTGCACTTCTATCACTCTCTTTTCGCTCCAATTAATATTTGTGCACATAAGTTAGCATCTGTTTGGACGGAGAAGGGATTATAGCTAACCGGACGGGTAGAACTGTTTATGGTGCAAGAAGGAAGGGGCATAGTTGAAACTACACAAACTCGGGAGGATACAAGTTTTAAAAATCCTTTTTTAAGATATATAATCAAATTCCCTTACACTCACATGAACAAAACTTGATTACAAATCGCGTGTATGTGGTATGTATTGGCGGAAGTACAATACCCGTTAAAAGACAGAGAGCAAAACGTGCCTCGACTATAGTGGCCATTATTGAAGTTAACCCAAATAATCTAGCCAAATCATTTAAAGTGTCTCAAATGAATTGGGCTATTTCAATTTCGATCGGGTTAGACACAAATTCCTTTAATGGAAATTGGGTTGATTAGTAGATCGAATGTCTTTCACCCAACAAATCCAAACAATCACTAAGGGTGATCAATGATTTGGACTAGCCCAATACAACCAATTTATATTTGTATAATAATTAGAATATTAAATCCAAATATATCTTTAATTTTTTACTCTCATTATCTCATATAATCTCTCAGTAAGCTAACCATTCTTGCCTCCCTAAACCTCCTCTGAATCCAAACGAGTTGATCATGATTTTTGAATTTCAGATGGACTAAGTATGTTGATGGTATGCACCCTTTTACTTGAGCTGCTGAGCATGATGGTCCGACACATAATTGTCCAGACAAAGGATGGCAACTTCCTTGCTATCATGAAACACTTCAATGTCAAAGTTCTCAAAGGAGATGGCAAAGCTTGTGGTGTAGATCTTGAAGTTCTTTACCCTCAAGGATAGAAGATCTATGAATGACTTTTACCCCTTCTAAGGAACGGCGATGACAAGCTTCTGATTACAAATCGCCGATCGGGAGGCTTCGTGGTTGTTGGTAGGCAAGCGGGTCTAGCGTAGGTGTGGGGGACTTGTTGTTGTAGGCAGGAGACCGGTCCGAAAGGTACAACATAGTTAGTAGATTATTTTTCTTCCATTTTAGTCCTTTGGTTAGTATGACTTGTGAAAGTTGACAAAGGGTGCAATGTAGAACACCATATGGGTCTGTTTGGTTGCTGGGTTGGACTGGATTAAGTTGAGTTGGGATACCCCTGTGAATAATAAATTGTACCCCTGTGAATAGTAAACTGTGATGAGGATTGAGAGGGTTGGAAGGGGGTTGGAAGGAAGGGTACACCGGTGTACCTCAACCCAACCCAGTCCAACCCATCAACCAAACATGCCCTTATACATCACTAACAATATCAACTTGTCAGTTTCATTAGTTGAAATCCATCCACACATCTAGCACGTCAACTTGATAGAACATATTTCTTCCACACACTATAACCCCCATAGGATACTGTTATAAAACATGAAGAATGCGGAAGCAAACATGGAAAAAGAATAAACATCCACGAAGAACGCGGGATTTAACGTGGAACCCTACTCCGTGAGGAGCGGGATGAAACCACGGGAGAAGCCCTCAACTAGGGGCGTGTTTTTCTATTCACTTTCTCAATGAGTACAGGAGGTCTGGGGCTCCTTATATAGCCTTCCCAGAGCCTCCAAGTCCCACACACAGGCGGTGTGGGACTAAACACTGGATGGAGGTAAATGGATCTTCTCCAGGATCCATTTACCCTGCTACAACATAAAGGGCGCACAACCAAATACTCTAACACTCCCCCTCAAGCTGGAGCATGCAATGCTCAGCTTGGACAAACAGAAAGAAATTCAACTCAACTCTACAGGACACTACGGACAATATCAACCCAACGCGCACATGCTGCAGTCGAGGACGTTGCTTCTCATGCCGTGTAGGTGAGGAGGACGAACGGGCTGGAGTGGGAGTCAACTAAAGACTCGGAATCTGACCATCGAATCTGAACTTGCGCCTGGAGTCTCCTCGTCGGAGAATTGGGTCTCTCCCATCTGGCTCAGAGAATGGTGCACTGCTCTGGTGAAAACCCTTGCCCTCAAGGGAATGGTCCTCTGCTCTGGAGTCCCTATGGCTCACATGAAAACTCTGGCCTAACAATAAGAATGATGGGGACCTCGAACAAATGATGGCAACATATGCTCATCTGACAATGACCGCACACGTGTGCGTGTCTGAAACTGGACTCGGAAGGCAATCGTCGAGTCTGAAACCGAAGAGTCTGGAATCTGAATGGTCTTGGAAATCTGCATCTGAATCTGACTTTTGAATCATCTGAATAGACATGTGACTCTACATATAGGGCTGCTAATTGAATTGAATCATTCGAATTCGATTATGATTCGTTCGATAAAAATTCGAAAATAATTCGATTCGATTTCAAATGAACTGAACTTGAATTTAACATCTGGATTCGATTCCTAAATGAATCGAATATGAATCCACTTGGATTCGTTTGATAACAATTCGATTCGATTCGATATACACACATATATGATATGGTATGAAGCATTATATATATGTAAATAAATGTAGTATATATTTTGTGAAATCCTCACACATGATACACGACTTAATATAATAAATAAAATTTTTCATCGTCTTATTCTAAACATCTCAATTTTGGGATGCCCATTGCACACACCATACCCCCTCTTTACTCCCCCAAATTCTCTCTCTCCCCTCGTCACTCACGAGAAAAAATCCTAACATTTGCTTCTGCTCTCCAACACCGCCAGCTCCAACCTCTCGCTCCTGCCCGCTTTCTCCAACATTGCTGGCTCCAGACTCCAGCTCCTGCTCGCTCTCTCCAATGTCGTCGGATCCAGCCTCTCGCTTCCTGCTCGCTCTCTCCAACGTCGTTGGCTCCAGTCTCCCACTCCTACTTGCTCCCACCATTGACAACACCACCCTCCCAGTAGCCAACCCCACCACCAGCTCCCGCTCTCCCCCGTCATCGACAATGACAGTGGTTCTAGACTCCCCAACGTCGCCAACATCTCTCCATCACCCCTGCAGCTGCTGGTATTACCATACACCTCCCTTTACCCTAAAAGCTTAAGATTTAGATTCTATCCAAACAATTTATGTGATTCTAAAATACATCATCTGCAAACAAATACATCCTAAATTTTTAAAAACCATCTCAGGGCCATAGATTTCAAATTTACAATAATATTTTCCTTAATCACACTCTTAATCCTCCCATCCATCATAATATCCAGATCTTATGATAAGGACAATCAAGGTTTTGAATACAAATAATATCTTAGATACAATTAAGGTATGAATAGATTTCAAGGATTTCGAGCTTTGCCTAAATGGCTAAATATGTAAAAGATCATAATTGCAACAAAATACCATTTCTCATCAAGATTACATGGGGAATAGGTTATCAAGAAGGAAATATCATCATTAACTTTAATAAGACCAACTACGCCCCCATAAGAGTGCATTGAAATGAGGTAAGAATGAACTGTTCATACTTGATGTAGAAAAAATGTTAAATATTAGAAAATTGAAGATCTGAGCCATACCAATTGAGTTCTCAGTCTGGTCTGCCGATTTTTATACACCTCAAATGTTGGATTCAGCTCCATAAGTCAGTTCACATCTACCTTTTAGGGTTCTGATGGAATTTAGTGATTTTTTTCTCAGATATCATGGAGATATGTCACAATGGGGGAGAAGATATGGAGGGTTCTTCAGAGAAATGTGGAACACAATCTTTTGGTTATTATTTTGGACATATATATCTATTAATCTATATATTGCATTTCTATATTGGTATGGAAATTAAAATATAGTTTTGAGTATGTATTTTCATTTTATTTTTAGAAGTCTAATTCAAACATACCATCTTCTAAAGATAGTGTTCATGAGAGAGTCATTGGATATGATGATGATATTAATGAAAAAGTAGAAGAAGAGAGTGGAGAAACAGAAAATCGATTCCTAAAATAATTGATAAGATTCAATGGCTTATCATCATAGGTACACCAAGAAAAGATCGATGGTTTATCAAGATGTCAATAATTATTTTTTCTTTATATATTCAATTCACCATAGGTACAAAAAGAGTAAATGGGGATTGCAAGAGACATATATAAACGACAAAAGTTAGGTACCTTAATGCAATTTATATTATCTATTGAATTTTACCATTTATGTTAAAAGTTTTTTACTTATCTCTATTATTTTTTCACAAATTAGTATCACAAAGTCTATTCAATTATTTGAAACTTAAAATGTTATTAATATATTTTTTTATTATTAGTTATATTATTAAATATAATTCTAATTCGATATAAAATGAATCGAATTTGAATATTCGAAACTCCAAATGAATTGAATTTGAATTTAGATTAGAAATTCGTTTAATATTCGATTCGAATTCGGATTCGAAAATTTTATAATGAATTGAATCTGAATCTAGGTGGATTCGAATGTATTCGATTCGATTAGCACCCCTATCTACATATACTCCCCCTTTCTCCCATACTTGTCGGAACATGAACATCGACAAAGTTGGGAGAAGACAAGATAAACAGGGGGTAAATACAACATGATTATCCTCGAAACATTTCTTGCGGCTTTTCAAATTTTTTTTATAAAGTCGTCCCTTTTTTTTAAAGTCGTTTCTCTTTTTTTTACGGCTATTTTTTTATTGCGTGCGACTCCTTTTTTTTTAATGCACGTCTTTTCTCTTCCTCTTCTTCTTCTTTCTTTCTTTCTTTTTTTTTACAAAACATGACTTCCTTTTTTTTGGTGCAACCTCCCATATTTTTTCTTGCAGCCCTCTTTTTTTTTTGGTTAACTCTAGCTTTCTTGGGCCGAAAGATACAACACCCCCTTTCCTTTTTTTTTAATACTCGCGCATGGCCCTCACGGATTTGTTTATAAAACTAAACAGTGGAACAGGGGCCGAAACCCTATTCCTTCGAATGAAACGCAGCCCTCTCGCGAGCTTCGTCTCTTCTTGCCGCCGCCGCCACGAGGGGTCGAGGAGCCGCATGGTGTTCGCCCTTGCTGGTGATGCAGCACGACTTGACCTGAGATCTGACCGGAGGCCCGCCTGGGCTGGAGACCTCGCACGAAGGTGCTGCTGGAAGCTCGGGGAGGCGCCGCCAGAGCCTATTGCGCGCGCTTGGGGCGCGGAGTCGGCGCGCGGTGGTGCGCCTCCGCTCTGAAAATCTGGAGAAGATGTCGGCCATTGCGCGGGGGTGTTCCATCTTGATGCCGAAGGGCTTCATGCCGAAGGTCAGAGAGTTTCTTTGGTTGTATTAGCACCGCCAGGAGGAGGGAGGCGCTGCATCGCCTTCACGGTGAATGGATCTTGGAGAATCGCTGATGTGCGAGGACTGGAGAATTGCCGATGTGCAAGGGTTGCGTTGCGCGAGTTACCTGCGCCATATGCGCCATATGCTCTTCCTGTCGGTTGGGGCTTCTGATGCCGTCGCGAGATGCAGCTCCGCCAAACATGTGCCGCACCTGGGAACTGCGCCTGGAGGGATGCGAGGGGTCGCACGATGGGATCTAGGGCAGGGCTGTTGCGATGCCCGTGGATCGCCTGGAGTGGCGAGATGCGAGGCCTCGGCTGGAGATGCGGCTGGAAGATGTGCTGCGGTTGAACTGGAGAGCATCGATAAAAAAATCCAGGAATCGTTGTTTAGGGTTCATGAAACTCTAAACCTTCGAACATATCTTCAACATCATTTTAAGAAAAAATTTTGCCTTGATAATCAAATCTCGAACATAATACTCTTCAAGAATGAACAATCGAATCTCGGAAACAACGAACATAAAAATAATCCACGAGAATCGAACCCGCTCTGATACCATGTTATAAAATATGAAGAATGCGGAAGCAAACATGGAAAAAGAATAAACATCCACAAAGAACGCGGGATTTAACGTGGAACCCTACTCCGTGAGGAGCGGGATGAAACCACGGGAGAAGCCTTCAACTAGGGGCGTGTTTTTCTATTCACTTTCTCAATGAGTACAGGAGGTGTGGGGCTCCTTATATAGCCTTCCCAGAGCCTCCAAGTCTCACCCACAGGCGGTGTGGTACTAAACACTGGATGGAGGTAAATGGATCTTTTCCAGGATCCATTTACCCTGCTACAACATAAAGAGCGCACAACCAAATACTCTAACAGATACCAAAGCTTAAATTAATGGTCATAAGTTTACATTTTTAGACCTAAACTTTTGAAGATCCCCCTCAACAAGAGGCTTTGTTTTCCCGCCCTTGAGGGCATGCTTGCAATTGCCCAATTCTTGGAGGGAAGTATAGCAATTCGCTAAATTAATACCGATATATTTAGTTTAAGAAACTTAGATGTAGGGGCATCTTTTACCTACATGTCAAAGTTGTTACTAAAGCAACAGAATAGTGATTATATGTGCATATAAAGAGATTCCTTTATTTATCAATCCAACAAAGTTATTCTTCTTTCTAAGTGGGGTAGGGAATATTTCATTTTTAAGAAATGGGATTTTTCACCATAACCCTTAAGATCATGTTCAACTACACAACCTCGAGCAAGGTTGTAAGTGAAAATTATCTATCGTTCGTGTTTAGTTGATTTGAAAGATGAAATGGATAGAAAAATACAGGGGGTTTACATAAATATACACATATATGGGAAATTTCAATGAAGTGTGCCTTTACTGGATGCATGGAAAGCAACACCGATTAAAGTATGTCCCTATTTTTTATTTTTTTTGAAAAATAAATTCATGGGTTTTCTTCATTATATCCATATATTATGTCATTCAAGTTTCATGCGAAAATAGAGACTCATACGGCCTCCATCCAGACAGTAATTTTTTAACGACCACAGAATTGTTGAGATCGACCTCATCTGGATGGAGGTCGTACGAGTCTCTGCTTCACATGAAATGTGAATGACATAATATAGGGATATTGTTATAAAAATCCATGGAAGTATTTTTCAAAAAATAAAAAATAGAAACGAAAAAAGAAAGAAAGAAAATGTGATAGGGAGAACGAAATTAGCTCCCAAGGGGGAAAACCCATTTTACTATATATATCCATGTAAATCTTGTAATGACAAATATACCCATGAATATTATATTTTTTTCGTGTTCATGTCTTTTTCTATGATCTTACCGTTGAGGACCATCTTGGATTCTACTCTGTAAGCTAGGACCATCTTGGATTCTACTTCGACTACTCAATGCTAGGATGCATGATGATGTCACGATCATCGATGACAGAAGGGCATATACGACTAACAATGTAGTACCGTGTTCGAGGATTTACACATAGTTATATGATTGGGGTATGTATACATAATCATATAAATTTATATGGACTTACTAGTGTGAAGCCCGTGCGTTGCACTAGGAAGTGTACATGTTCAGATCTAAAGTGATATTGAAGATAATACATTATTATCAACACATAATAGGTTGGTCAACTTGCACAACCTGAGATTTGTCACTTAAATCGTCTAATATATCTTCGATCTAGCGAGTGCTCCCAAACAAACAAATGCTTGGTATTAGCTTTGCCTTCAACACACCTGATGAGTGATGTTTTTGACTTTGATGTTTTAATTAGCAGCCAATCTTAGCCATGCTACTATTGCATATCAAAAGCAACATTTTAGTCAGTTGCTAGAAAATGAGACCAATTAAGTAAGACATATTTAATTGCTTGAAATTATTGTATCGTGTAGAATAATTTCCAGTCTACAGTATATTATCAGTATCCTAATTTTCTGTTAATAATCTATTGAGAATGTGAGTAGAAAACATTGCAGGTAAGTGTTCAACCATAAAATATATTACTCATGAATCAACTCACACGCAACGAAAATATGGATTATTTAAAATAAATATGAGTGATAGTGATGACTCCAACCCAATGATATAGGAAAGAAGTTAAATCCAAACTGATTCCAATCTTCCACACACAAAATGTTCAATCCTACATGGTATTGTTGAAGTATAAATAGGTAATTGAAGTAGCAGCAATGATTTCATTCGTGCATATTTGATATTGTTGATTGGTTCAGTATAAGCAATCAATTTATGCACAGTCCTCTACACATAAGGTAACACATCCTTCTTAAGTCAGGCCTCAACAACTTTACCTTTATTGTTCTCTGCTCAAAGGCATCATCAAGATCAAACCTGAAGGAGCTAAAGGCAACATTTTCATATGATTTGAATATTTAATTATGTTGTGATTGTTTTAATTAAACTTGAGTATATGCAACTTGTATCATGATTATGATAGACTCATAATTTATATCCGATTTAAGATAGAAAAGGAAGGTCCTTTTTCTTTTCTCATAATATATTCAAGAGCATAGTAGAAGTAAACTTCAAATGAGAGAAATATTTAAATATGTTTCATACTGATGACAACATATGCTTGGATTTTGATTTGAGTCTGACTGTTGAGCTTGCAGTAAACAATACACCGACATTGAGCTTGATAGAGAGAGACATTGACAACAACATTATCCTACAACAAAAGAAGAAAATTAAGTTACGCTTATAGAAAAAACATTGATTGGTGGCTTGATCTAGACATCTGAAGACAATAAGATCAATGCAAATTCTAAGTTTTAAATCATATTCATCAGGTTTTTTACCATATGATGAAATCAAAAATAGCAGAAATTAAATCAATACTACACAGATTTATGCAATAATCTCTTAGAGAGTTGATTGTAATAACAGAAAACAGTAATGAAGCCAGCATTATTTTTGTCAGAAATAATTGATCGACATGAGGTGAGATGCTTACCTAACTATTGAGCAACTACAATCATTCTTTATAAGCAGAGTGTATGGAGTATTTTAGTACTGTACGATGGATATAAAAGAAGATGAACAAATGATATATTGAAGGCGAATCTATAAACCAAGTAGAAATTAAGGTGATACCTTTCATGAATAGATGATATCCAATGGGGTCGTTGCAATCTGATAGGATGCGGATAGACCACCTGATAACTCCTAGTTAGGAAGGGTAATATTTTAGATTCTTTGATCCATGAGGCTTTCTTTGCATTGCATTAGAAACGGACAATCATTTGCACCAACTGAGATATGATTTTTTCCGCACAAATAAAAATAGATGAAAAAGAAGTTAATTCTATAGAACTATTTCATTAATTATCATATTTGACAAAGCTATAGGTTTGAATATTTCAATTTTGAAACTTACTCTCAATATGTGAAGCTATTTTCATGAATGAGTGATAATTATACACACTCCCAAACATGATTTGCATGCATTGAAAATCAACAATAAGAAGAAATTAGTAAATAGCAATTGGCCGTGAAAGTAGGAATCAGAAGGGGCATTCCCTCGAGGCCAAGGCACCCAATTAGTCTGTTTTCCCCACAAAACCCAAATTTTCATAGCGCCTAACCCCGATATAAATTGCAATAGGGATAGAATTTCTTCTTGCCATCCTTCGCCAGTACTAATGGTGGTCGAACTTCCAGGATACGAATCCATTTCCTATGTGCCTCTGCTAATGGGGATGGTAAGACTGCTAGTGGAGGTCGTGAACGTGACCCACCTGCAGAAACGGGAGTCCAAACATGTTCTTGACAATAGGGAGGGAGGGTATGCTGGGCCTAGGAGTATCTATCAACAACCTTGGGGTCCTGAAGGCGAGGGCCTTCCTGCAAATTTTGCATGAAGGGAAATCAGATTTTGACAAGAAAATAGGATAATGGGTTGCTCAAGAGCAACCAATAAAGAAGACTCAAACACTGAGATTAAATCCAAAAATATTATAATGCAAAGAAGAGGAAGAGACAAACCATTTAAACCCAAAAAAATACAAGATTGTGGTAAGGCGTTGAGCAGATACCTTAAATAGCAAGGGCAACGCTCGCATCTATCATCGTCTGTATCATTGGTTGGAATCGTCGTCGGCGGGCCCTGCTTTCTATTATTCCTTCATCATTGATCGCAGACCTATAGTCGTTGCTGATCTTGACGCTGGCCTTCTCGCAGGGGGAGGAGACATGGCATAAGAAGCGCAGAGGAGAGGAGACGACAGATAGCACGACGTCGACAGAGACAAAGTTTGAATGAGGTGATGGGCATTCCCGACAGTAAGAGTTGCTTCGCTGCTACGACCTTCCTCCTCCCGATCCATGCTCTTTTCTTCTTCCTCATGCTCATGATGCTACTCAAGACAAGAAATGAATCTCGTTGAGAGAAGAGATAGCAAAGGTCGGTGATCGAGTGGGAGATGCAGAGAAAGGCAAGTGGTGGGGTCATGTGTCGAGAGAAGAAAAGACAGTAGGCCACATGGTTATTTGTGTGGAGATAACGAATATAAATGCAATATATCTTTAAAATAGAAAAAGAAATTTGCAATATACATTGACAGAATACATACATATATATAATACATTAAAATTAATATCACGGACAAGCACTGTAGCTACAGTAACAGCTACAGTGCCATGTCCACGGGCTTTCATATACTGTAAGATGTGCAAGAAGACCAAGGAATAAACACGATGTGTACCCTCTTGTCCCCTAAAACCCCAAGCCAAATGGAAGGGTGGGGGTTGAGATCTGGTTCCCATTCCACATATAGGTCAATTGGGGTGTGTGGAAGGGGGTGATGCCCATTGCCCACTTGGGGGCTCTCCCTCCCCCACCTTAAAAGATCTCTTGAGTAAATTACACAAAACACCTTTGAACTATACACCCAAATTTAATGGTGTATGACTTTTAGAATCCATAAAATGTATTACAAAATCATTAAGATGAGAGTCTTGGATAAATTCTTTGAGGGAAATGCAAGCTTTAATCGGCTCAACAAGGCACTGTTTTTTTTGCTCAAGGAGTCTTCAGATCGAGTAGAGGACTTCTGCCTGATTATGCTTTCTAATGCAGCCTATTTCGTGATTGCGAAGATCATGTCCAATAGATTGTGCCCCATTCTTAATGCTATCATCTCCCCTGGTTAATCGACCTTCATTCGTGGGCAGCAGATAGGAGACGACATAGATATTGCTTTCAAGATCATTGCATATTGGAAAAGACGCCACTCAAATGGCCTTCTATGAAAGGCGATTTTTCTAAGGGGCGTGATTCTATTGACCGGTGCTTCCTTGGTCGGCTCTATCTCAGCATGGCTTCCCGGATATTTGGGTGTCTTTGATGAAGTGTTGCGTTACTACGATGTCTTACGCCATTCTTGTCAATGGGAGATCAAATGGGGGTTTCTTTCCGTCTCAAAGGGGTGTTAATCAGAGCTGTCCTTCGGCATCAATAATATTTTTTATTGCAGCAGAAGGTAGGTCTACCCTTTGGCATTAATATTATTTGTTATTGCAGCAGATGTGTTGGCATGCATTGTTGATCGGGTGATCCACCATGGCGTCATTGCAAGCTATACACATGGGGATATTTCCATCCATCATCTTCAGTATGCGGATGATACAATATTCTTTATTGAGGATGAAAATATTTAGATGTTCAACAATTGTCATGTATGCTAAGAAAATCGCCTCCTTTGATCATAGAGAACGGTTTACAAAACATCCCCGATAATAGCATCTCATTTGACCAAAGGGGACACAAAAATGACACGTCTCCTATTCAGAGAAGGAGGGGACGGTCGTAACCATCCCTTCCGTTCATACTGTAAGAGATGGTCAACCAACGTCCTTGTTAGTCACTCGTAGGGGATGATTGCCAACTGCCCCCTCTTGTTCTTATAGGGGATGGTTATTGACCATCTCCATAGGTAACGAGGATGTAGGACGGGCACATACACCCTATGGAGACAGTTAAGACCATCCTCTCATGTCCCCACCCCTAAAAAATTAGACTAGTAAGCCCATCTCGTCCGGAGGAAACGGTCGCGGCAGTCCCCTATAAGAACTAGAGGGGATGGTTAGTGATTGCCCCCTCTAGTTCTCCCCAAGTATCGGGGTTGTATGGACATGCACAGAAGCGCTATGGGGATGGTTAAGACTGTCCCCTTCTACCACACCCCTCCCCTCTCAAATTGGACCAATAAGCCCACCTCATCCGGAGGGGACGATCATGATTGCCCCCTCTTGTTCTTATAAGGGACGGTTGGTGATCATCCCCTCTGAACTTCATAAAGTAAAAATGACCTGTTGCTATGGATTCAATGCCCTATTTCTGCCATGAATTCAAAAAAAAACAATCCACAATAAAAAAAACTTTCTCATCTAAACTATATATCAAAGCATTTAATGCATAAAATTAAAGATATTCTACAGACATTCTAAACTACAAACATTAAATTAAAGTATTCAAGTTAAGTCTAAAATCAAACAAACATTCTAAAACCTAATCTAATCCTCCTTAGTATCCTCACTCCTGTCACTCTCCTCCTCGTTATCGATCGTTGCCGAGTCATGCAGGTGTTATGCATCCACTATGTTTCGGACATGTGGCTTGCATGAAGACCTCATTGGCAGATAGGGGTAACGTACTTATTCCCGTGCTATCTAGGGAGTTGGTTGTAGGGAATCTGATCATTTCTTCCTGCATATCTAGTTAAAAACACTCAAGAGAAGAGATTTTATCCTCTAGATTCATATCATAATTTGCCTACATGGATTTACACGTAGGCATCATCGACCCACTGCACTTCTCTCATATCTCTCTCTTTGACCCCGTAAAAACCTCTATTCTGGTCATATCTCGATCATTTTCCTTGAAAAAACATATATATCACATATAATGTTTATCTATCATCATTTTTAAGACCTAAACCCTTACACACACGGTATTTTTTGTTGATACCGCCTATTATTATTCTCAGTTGGTACAATAGATGAAAAGACATAAGAAAAATTGCTTTACCTACCGTGAAGTCCTTACTTGACCAAAAGTTCATTAAATCCCTCCATTACTCTAACGTAACACACAATAGGACGTTCTGCAGCAATTGCTCATATGGGATCTACAGGTCATAATACTTCCAAAAGGAATAAAAAGTTACATAAGTGGCCACTGAATCTTATAAAAAATGCGACTTATTGTTACATTGATTTTTATGCATCCCTTATATCGATGCAACATATACACTGCATGAGACATATTCTATCCATCGAGCACCGGATCTCTATCCCAAGTAATTTCGGACTATAAAATTAAATCACAATATAACAACTTTATTAACACAATATTTGTATAATAAGGTACCTCCAAATCGGATAGGATGACAACCTTGATGGCATGAGTAAGAAGTCGAAAGTCTAAATAGTGACGGGGACTCGTACACAAGCTACCTGGTCAAGGTAGCTTCTATAAACTCATTACACATAAAAGTCTTATCAATTAAACAACCAAAAGTCATCTTATAATGAGATCCAAAACTGTGTATTAATATTTTATGATTGATATCTCTCCCTTCAAACTAACCACATTACAATATACTACTTGCAAAGATCTATTTCTATATTGCAATAACTACTAAATAACTTAAACATTCAAACTAAAATCAAAATATACAACCACCCATTATTTCACGAAACATCTATTCTAAAAAATCAAAAATGCAATCATACACTAAATACAATATCAAATATTAGAAGAAAAAAACGATTTAGATTTCATAAGGTACATGATTCATCACAAAGGAGAGGAGAAGAGGGATCGATGGAATGCATGACCGAAGAAGAGGAGGGAGGGTGTCGGTAGACGAGAGTGGAAGGGTTGACAACATGGTCGAAGATGAGCCGGCGACTGAGATCTCAAGGAGGTGACGAGTGCTCGAGAGAGAGGGAGGGAAGAGGAGTCGGCAAATGGTGGAATCAGAAGGAAGTTCTTGCAACCCCAAGTATAAGACCATCGAGGACGGTTATACAAGCATCCCCTATAGTTATAATCGGGGACGGTTCACTAAAGACCATCCCCTCCAAGCTAGAAAATTTTCCAATTTACTGCCAACATCGACGGAGGAGATGGTTTCCAGTCCGCCATCCCAAATAGTAAACAAGAGGGGAAAATCGCAACTGTCCCCTCCAATACACAGTATCTCAAGGCTAATCTCCTAAAGGCGACGCTCACAGAGATCGGGAGGAGAGATTTATAACCGTCCTTTATGAGTCTGGGTCTAAAAAATAAAAAACAGTAACGAGGCATTGAGGGAGGGTTTTATAACCACCCCCTTCGATATCAATTGGGACGACCTTTAACCGTCCCTTGAGATTCACAACTTTTATTACTTACTAAATCTACGTAAGTAGGGACGGGATATAGAGGACGGTTGGACGACCGTCCCCTCTAGTGACATATGGTGTGGTTACTTGTGAGACTGTCTCCAAAGATTATGGAATAGGGGAAAACATCTTTTGACCGTCCCCTTTGTTTGTCAGGAGGGACAGGTAAAAGGCAACCGCTCCTTTCAGTCGTCCTTGAAGACCGATATGTTCGTAATGAAAGGAGGAAGCGCTCGGGATGGCTACTACTTTCGAGATTTTTGGTGAGCTCTTATGACTTCTATCAAATAGAGGAAAATCATATGTGATCCCATTCGGTCTTTCAGAGGAGACTCTGCTTGTGGGGTAGGTTAGGTACTGCCATCCACTACTTGGGTCTTCCCTTAACCTGTGGAAGGCTCTTTGCTTCTAACTGGCTTCCTGTCATTGTAAAATTAGAGAAAATACTTACTTTCACGTGGGGTCGTCTGGTTCTGATAAAGTCATTCTGGTGGCCATATATGTTTTTTTTACATGTTTTCCAGACTTTCGCCTATTGGGATTTGTTGGCACCTTGAGTCGATCACGTGGAGATTCTTCTAAGTCTAGGTAGGGCATGACAATCTAGGGATTCCTCTCGTGGACTAGGACACTGTATGATCGGATACAGATACGGATATAGATATTATCATATCCTTATTTGTTTTCTATTACGAATACGGATGCGGATACGGATATTGACATATATTAAAACTATCTTACCATATCCTTAAAAAACATATACGGATGTAAAATGGATACTAATCATACATGAATAATGTTAGAAATACACTATAGAATCGATGTAAATATATAAGAATTAAATGGAAAACACGTGATATTAATTTACTAAATGTGTTTGTATCATAAAAATTATACAAATATGATAAAAGGAGGTATATAATTATGTTATATATGGTTAAAATAAATCTATGACTATATTTATATATGAAAACGGATATACAGATACAGATACAGATGTTAGCAGATATCAAAATGATATCCATATCCGTATCCATTTCAAAACGGATACGCATGCAGATGTCAAAATCTGTATAAAACGGATATGGTGACGGATTGAATACGGATATATCCATAACCGTTTGCATACCTAGTAACTCTGCCAAAGTATCTTAGCAACTTAGGGGTCTCTGAATGTGAGATAATGAACAAGGCATTGCTCATGAAGTGGACTGCTATGGGGTAACAATGACGATCTCTGTTGTAGACTCTTGCGCCATATTTACGGGGTTCATATGCAGCTTATTATCTTTTCGAGCTAGGGCTGGCTATCGAGCCCAATGAGCCGAGCCAGCCCCAGCTCGGGCTCGGGCTCGATAAGCCCAGCTGGGTTCGGGCTCGAGCTCGGGATCGTTCGAGCCTAGCCGAGCTGGCTCGAGCTCGGGCTCGATGAGCTCGAGCCCTTATCGAGTTGGCTCGGGCTCGATAAGGCTCGAACCGAACCCCTTATCGAACCTGAACTCCTTATCGAGCCCGGTCTGGGCTCGAGCCCAAGTCGAGCTCGTTAAGGAATATGGGTACTTTTTGGTGGAAAAGCGTTTTATGCAGGTTGAAACTCGAGACATGCTCTATCAAAGATTGTGTTCCTTACCAGTAAGCCACTATCCAAGTTGTGTATAAAATCTTAATTATAATATATATTGTAATATTATATTTTCTTATAAAAAAATCACTAATTTTCTAATGCGTGGGCGGGTGGCAAATGTGTGGGCGAGAATGGGATTGATTTGTGAATTGGGTCATGACATGCGACTCGTGGGAGAGTCAAAGTTAGTGGAGGGAATATTGCAAAGGGTTAATTTTATTTTGTTTGTATTATATATAAATATATAAATAATATATGTATATATATCCCTTATCGAGCCTTTTATTGAGTTATCGAGCCGAACGAGACTTGGCTCGAGCTCGGCTCGTTAAGCTATCGAGCCCAAAATTCTGATTCGGACTCGGCTCAATAGCCTAATGAGCCGGACTCACGAGCCCTTATCGAGCTGAACCCGAACCTTTCTCATCGAGCCGTGACTCAATAGCCAGCCCTATTTCGAGCAGCAGGTTGAGGAATTTTCAGCCCTCATAGATTAGGTCGATATTGTTGCTGGACCATATGTGGATAGGGACCATTGGATCTGGAGACATGGGAAGTTTTTTGTTACGAAAGGCCTACATAGAGTTGGTTATGAACTAGAACTAGTATGATGATCATCTGACTCTAACTCTTGACTGTGGTTTCATATAGGAGTTAAAGATCCATAGTCGTATTGGGATTTTTTTGAGACTAGTACATCGGGGATGTCTCTTAACAAGGGATTCTTGTCGAGATTAGTTGGAGAGGGGAATCGACCGTTGTCCTATGTGTGAGACCGAGGCATAGATGACCAACCATCTTTTCTTCACCTGTAATAAGACGTTAAATTTTTGGCAGACGTTATTGATTGACTGATGGGATATTAACACCTTAGAGAGCTTTTGGAATTCTATCTATGGGGCTAAATACAAAATCAACCTATCGTTGTGGTGTGGGCGATATGGTTGGCTAGGAACAATGTCATCTTCAATTTTGATCGTTTTTACTTTGAAAATTTTCTTTTCCACACTAGGACTCTCCTCGAGTTCTAGCTTCTCGAGATTTTTCTCTTTTTAATAAAAGTTGTGGCGGGCATCTTCACAAGTTTCCTCTCTTTTTGGTTTAAAAAATAATAATCGTTAAAATGTATTCAAGATATCATGTGTTTAAAGGAATTGAGTTGGTATCATGCGTTTAAAGGAATTGAGTTGATTGTGTTATCTTTGTGGTTGTAAATTATATTAGCTCAAAAACTGCATTGAAATAGATCTTAACGATCGAGTATAGCATTGTTAACTTTTAAAGTTCATGTATTATTTAAATCGAATGTATAATTCATGGACTTTATTGTAATCGCACAAAGATCTCCATGTTCCTCTTTACCACTTGTCATGTTATATATATTAGATGCTCTTTCAGAGTATGTGCTAAAATATTTCATTATTGTGGCAAATAATGAATATTCCATTCAATTCACACGCTTTAGATCCTTTCAAAAATCGATATTGCGATCCATCATCCATACGAGTAGATTGAACGACCGAATCACCTACTCATTTATGTACATTGATGTGAACCGACTTCTCGTACATATTCCTCTCATCATAATTGCTTTGTTGAGATAGAGTGTTGTAAAATAGATTTTTTAACATTACTATATGAACTTTTAGCAACGAAAACATCATTTGTTGTGATAATCAAGAACAAAAATAAATATGAACGAATAGTATTCTTTGTTATATATTTAATATCAGAATATTTAACAACGAATATTCAAATTATTTGCTACCGTAGGCTAATTTTAGTGCGACCGCTCTAGTATATGTGATCATGGAGGAAATATAGAGAAGAAAACAGGTTGCAAATAATAAATTAGAAATGATGTTTTGACAATGTAGCTTATTACGATAAAGATGGATAGGCCACATTCATTCAAAATAATGATATAGAGATATGGTGGATGACAAAATGTAGATAAGTAAAGAAGAGATTAACATTCAAGGTTCGATGTAGTTTAAAATTGGCTCTTTTAAGAGGTTTCAGTTAAATTCATCCAACATTTATCTTTCTTTCCATTTAGGACCTAACCAAAATTTACCCATCACTCTCCCAATTTAACACTGCCCAACTAAAATGGGATAATTTATCTTCCATGTATGAGGGGCTAATGTGGAGATGAACTCCAATTTCAGTACATCAATTGTTGAAACATACACTTTTTTAAAATACTAATTATTCCAACATATTTATTTAATTACAATTATGTTAATATTTTTAATAAAAAAGCTGATCACTTGTCAACTTGGTACTAGAATTATCATCTATCATTTTGGAAAAGGGTGAAAAGGTTTAATATAATTCGTGCCCACACTATTATTAGTGCATTATATACTAGTGGATGAGTAACAAAGTTTTTTTAAAAATTGATTTTGTTATTTTTTAATAATCTACCCCAAAATGTTAGGTAATTAATCTCCTCCCCTTTCCAGTCCCATTCTTTCATTATTTTCTCGTCTCTTTTTCCTGCAACTAAATGAATCATGGTACCCAAGAGAGATGTGTTTAGTCAAGGGATATTTTTTCACCCTGGTCCCATCTTGCAATGACTTTTCTGAATCCATCCTTAATAGTTAATTCGACGAGTTTGCATCGTTGCCCATCATGAAGCGGTCGTTCCCTACAATGTTGATGCATGCATATGGGTCAATAATACATTTTTTGTTCACTTGATAATCTCACTTGATGTATCTAGGAATGATCACTACAACACAACGGGCCTTTGATTATGTTTAAACTATCGATGTTCCAGCATATAACAATGAATATTATTCATTACAAAATTACCTTTTATATTTTTTAATTCACAATAAATAATATATTCGTTATTTTTTTTCTATTGCTCATAACTAATAATGATTATCATCTTGCCATCTAATACTATACTAATTATACCATCTGATAATATACTAATTATAGATAAAATAATCTTAGTTGATCTTTTTCCTTAAAGATAGTTTTCAAAGTTTTTTTCCTACTTTTTAATCCTCATAGTCAAACTTAACAGTATACCAATAAAAATCAATGGACGGTGTAAGCATATATAATTATAGAGGTCGTGATGTAACTAGAAAAGATAATAAGGGTCGAGGGATAGGGATCGAGATAAGATCTTCATTCCTCAAAATTGTTATACCTAGACAAGGAAATAGTCCATTGTAAGCTTGCATCAAATGAGGCATAAGATATTGCCTCCTATCCCTCTTCAGCATTGTCCCTTCCTGCCTTCTATCCCTCCACAGTCGGCGCCTTCACACATGCTCCTCCCACTGCCAATTGGTGTGCCTTCAAAATATCATCCCAATCGTCGACCTCTGCTGCACCATGAGCACCTCTCCTCTCATAGCTGCAAAGGTTCTCAACTTCCTTATCTCCAAGGTTGCGTACCCATCTTCTATACAAAATGAAACAATCCATGCACAACTACCACACTTGACTGTTGTCATTTTGGAGAAGAAACCCCTACTCGCTTCTCCTCGAGGCAGTTCAACGAGGAGTTGTCCTTTCTCCCATTAGCCCATCACATCTCTCATGCCAGTCTAAAATCCAATTCCATCAAGCACACATCCAGATCTGGAGGTCATGTGAAGAATGGTCCATTCGTCTGAGCAAAAATGAAGAAAGCGATCAGCTTCAGAAGGACACTACATTTTCTCTAATATTGAAATCATAATGACCTTTGACGATTTCTTCCCAATACTGAATTTGTTTTCGCATGCATTTCTTACTCCCTCTCAAATCATGGGCATTACATACCATTCTCTGATACGAACACATACAATCATGTCCCATCCAATTCATCCTTTTTATCAAAATAAATCATCTACTAAGAAGAAAACCCATCCATAAATCGAACCACTCATTCATCAAATCCAAAATTTATCATCACAATCCAATCCATCAATCCAATGTCCCATCCATCAAAGAAGTATAAAATTAAACTTTAAACTCGAACAACCTTACTTAGCATAAATAACTTCTTTCCATAGCCCTTATTTTTCAACCGAATATAAGATAATGAATAAACGCCACTTATCCCTCTTATCCCTCAAAGTCTTATTATTCCGATAAGACACGAATTAAGGATAATTTTTCCATATCCCTTTACCTCTAGGGTCTTGATGCAAAAATAACATATAATTAGTTACCATTAAATTAAATTGAGATTAAATAAGATAAGAAATCTAAGATGGGAAGAGTTCTCCTCATGTGGTAAATTTCATGAACACTTTCTTTCCCATATGCACATGATATTGGGGGAAACCCTAATCACACACGTGGCGAACACACGTGGACCATGTACCCAATAGCAGCCCACGTGAATGGGGCACTCGTTGTCTCCCATCCATTTATTGCATAGTTTTGTTTGTATATCTAACATCATATCTACATGGCATAATTCTTTAAAAAAGTATTTAATTTTGGCCAGCAATCAAAATGTGACATCCTACCTTCTACACATTGGGAGCTCGCCATGTGTTAGGGTTTCGCATGATGACAAAATTAGGATGTGGACAAGTCAATGGCCATTTTAGGCCATTCAACATGTAAGACCTCCCCATGAACGTAGAAAGTGAGGATCAGATGCAATCAGATACAGATATATAGCTTTGTTATCGCAATAATTGATCATCTTCAAGCTTGATGTAGATCAAGCGATCGCATCCAACCTACCTGAATAAAAGAATTGAAGAATTTGATGTTAAGCATTCTTCAAGTTGTATGCCAAAGATACGTGTACCACAACATAAGATCAAAGCAGGTAAACTATATCCAGACCAAAATGTTGGAAAAGTATGAGTCGGGAGAGACAAATGCTTTACTGACACATCGACCGGTCATAACGTGTTTGCGATATCAGAGGATGTAGGCATGCACCAAGAAAATACGTCGAAAAGTATGTAGAAGAAGATAGAATAATTTTCTGAAAAAAGGATTTTTACAGTTGTGACACTGAGATTTTGCAATTACAATTATGCTCCTACTTTTTGCAGTAAAAATTGTGTCTATTTATTCTAATTAAATTCACAATACAACCCATGTTTTACCTTGGTGGAAGAGCAGTACTAGTACTGTGAATTTAGTAAGAATGAATGGCATAAGTGTTTTTGTAAAAAAAAAAGTAAGGGTATAATTGTAAATCCTGAATCACGAAGGATGTAGACATGTAAAAATCCAAAAAAAATATTTTTAATTATAGTTATGTGTGAGGCTGGGGTAAATAGAAAAAAACTTGGAGTCACCACCATGACAAGTTGGTATTAGGGGACATTTTTTTTTTAGAGGTAAATGGTATTTTCTATATTTGCACAAAAAATAGAAGAGGGCCAGAGGCCATTACATAGTGTTTCGTATGGGTTCCCATGGCCAGCAAGAGGCCAAGGGAATGAACAAGTTAGCAACCAAAAATTTTAGGTGGAAAACAGAAGTGTCAGCAGCAACCCAAAACCCAGCAGCCTAAGCAAGAAGGCCAGTAACATCCTCCAAAATGAGGCCAATGAGTCGATCAGCAGAGATGGCAGCGGGGCCCTTCCACCTACGGTTTCTTTCCCTCCAAAGACTCCAGACCGTCACAGCCAGAGCACAGCCCAGGCTCCTGGATGAATCAGAATTCATCCCCCGTATCAGTTGCAGCCAATTGATCGAATCTGCCAGATGCATATCATTGTGGGCACGGTGGAAATGAAGCAAGTCACATATCCCAGTCCAAACCTTGGAAGCAAAAGTGCACTCCCAATAAATGTGATCAGCCGATTCCATGGGGCCATCGCAAAGAAGACATCCACCCGTATTGATCAGCCCCCACCTAGCCAATCTATCCCGGGTAGGGAGCTTACCGCGGACCGCTCTGTAGAGGCAACAAGAGTGCTTTGGAGCTGCTTTGCAATACCATACATCCCTCCACCAGGACACAACCAATCCCTTTTGCCTGACCAAGTCGTAGGCCGAGCGGAAGGAGAAGACCTTATTCCCAAGACTCCAAGAGTAAGGTGAAGAGGATCCCGCGATGCCAATATGGGTAATATTCCTAAGCAGCAACATCCGCCTCCAAAAAGGGGAGCCAACCATTTTTGTTGGGACATCCCAAAAGTTATAAGAATGGAGATACTTGGACCTCATGTAGGAAGCCCAGATTGATTGGTCAGAGGATAGGAGTCTCCAAGTCCACACAGTGATCGCGGCCTTGGTAATGTCCCTAAAAGCCCGAAGCCCAACGCCCCCCTCCTCTTTTGGAAGGCACATCTTGTCCCACGCAATCTCGTGTCTCTTGTATCCCCAAAGGAAGTTCGCACACATGGAGGAGATGCGTGTAATAGCGGCATCAGGGATAACAGTACCATCAGCCCAATACAGGAGGATGCCATTAATCACCGAGTTTAGGAGTTGTATGCGACCCGCCATGGAAAGAATCTTTGATTTCCAGCCAGTTAATTGGTCCCTAATCTTATCTTCAAGGGCGCGAACGGCTCGGCATCGCCCAACCGAGTGCGTCAGCGGGAGCCCAAGGTAGGTGGTGGGTAGGGAATGACCCAAGAGCCCCGCGGCCAGATTGAAGGCAAAGTCTCCCTGTGCTCGCTTTGAGCAGAATAAGCGACTCTTCCTAGCGTTCATCTTAAGTCCAGAAGCCTCATGGAACTGATCTAACACCCTTTGGATGGATCTCAGAGACTTAATAGAGCATCGACAGAAAAACAACAAATCATCAGCATACACGAGGTGTGTTGGCGCAACTTTGGTTCCCCTTCCCAAGGGCTGAAGGGCTTTCCTTTCCACCTCCTTCTCGACCATCCCGGTAAGCGCTTCCATAGTAATGGTGAAGAGGAGTGGGCTCAAGGGGTCCCCCTGTCGGAGCCCCCTGTTCCCTTTGAACATGCCATATGGAGCCCCGTTAACCAGCACAGAGAACGAGGTTGTAGTTATACAATTACGAATCCAATTAATCCAAGTATCACCGAACCCCATAGCATGTAAGCGTTGTAGGATGAAGCCGTGATTCACTGAATCAAAGGCCTTGGACAAATCTATCTTAATGCAGGCACGCTTTGACCCCAACTTACGATCAAAATCACCCACCAATTCCTGAGCAAGTCGGATGCAATCCCCAATTCTCCTGCCCTTGATAAAAGCCATCTGGTTCAACGAGATAAGGTGAGGCAATACCTCCGCAAGCCTGTTGGCCAGCAATTTTGAGAAAACTTTGTAGACAACGTTGCAACAGGAGATGGGGCGGAAATCACCAAGGGAGGAGGGGGATTTCACTTTCGGAATCAATGTGAGAAATGTGTGATTGGCTTGCCTGACCATGCTCCCCCCAGCGTGGAGAAACTCCAAGGCTGCCGTGAGGTCACCTTTGATAATATTCCAATGCACCTTGAAAAATTTGGAGTTGAACCCATCGGGGCCTGGGGCTTTGGAAGCTGGAATGGCTTTGAGGGCGCGCCATATTTCGTCTTCAGTGATTGGTCTTTCCAGCCAGTCCTTTGCCGTGGCCGAGAGGATTTTCTTTGGAACCGGTACCTGGTGTGGGAGACTCCCCTGTGTCTGCGGAGTGGAGGAGAGGAGATCCTCGAAGTAAGTGACAACACATGAGGCAATGTTAGAGGGATTGTCGATAATTGATCCATCCGGACCGATCAAATAAGGGATATGGTTTTGAGATTCCCTCATCTTTGCCGCTAGGAAAAAGAATTTCGTAGATCTGTCCCCAAGCTTTAGCCAAGAGACCCTACTCAATTGCCTCCAGGTGTCTTCTTTATCATCCTCCAGAGTGTTGATGTGCTTCTTAACATTCGCCTCGAACTGAGCAAGGTGTGGGTCATGAGGCGTTTCTCCAAGAGCGAGAGAGATAGCATCCAAGAAAGAGGTGCTCGCCTTGAGATCCGATTCTGTACTCGCTGCACTCCTTGCCCAAGCCTTGAGGGCCATTTTGACTGCCCTTAGCTTCATAATTAGAGCATAGAGCGGGTTTCCCCTGACTTCTCCCGCCCATGCATTTTCAACCAGCTCCAAGTACCCATGCTTACCGCACCAGAAGTTAAGAAATCTGAAAGGTTTTGTACGTTGCCTTCCTTTCACTAGATGCACTGTCAGCAGGAGGTGATCAGTCATTGCCAGGGGGGTATAGGAGAGCTTGGCCAAAGGGAAAAGCTCCAGCCATTCCGAGTTGCAAAGGGCCCGGTCCAATCTAGCAGAAATCCTCGTATGGCCCACCGAGGAGTTTGACCACGAGAGGGGATTGCCCACGGAGTTCAGCTCGATAAGGCGAGCCCTATCAATGCAGCTATTAAAGTCCTCAGTAGATCTAGTAAGAGGGGTTTTTCCCCCCACCTTCTCTGAAGCGAATCTCACGGTATTGAAGTCTCCCATGAGCAACCATGGCAAGTTGGATGCGCCTGCAGTGTCTTCAATGTCGGACCATAGGGCCATTCTTCCGGAGGGGTCATTAAGGCCATAGACTACAGAGAAGCGGATACGCAGGCCACCCAAGTTGTCGCAGTCCATGGTTACCATTTGCTCTTTAGTCTTTACCGGGACACAAGACCAAGCATCTTCCTTCCATAGGATCCATATGCGCCCCAGCGGAGTGGCGTTGTGGTGGTAGGCCCAACCATTCGGAATGGTCGCAGCAAATTTGTTGAGCGAGCAGGGCCTAATTTTGGTTTCCACTAGACCAATAATTTCAAGATTATCTTTAATCATCTCACGGAGCATCGCCTTCAGTTTTCCCGGTTTATTCAGCCCCCGGACATTACATGTGGCAATAGACATTAAAGAGGAATTTGGGAAGCTGAGGCCCCTCCCATGGCATTTTGCTTTAATGATTGGCATCTATTCTTCTTTTTCTTATAATTACTGACCGTCTCCCATTGAGGATTAACCACGGAGATAACCGGTGGCGGGTTTTCATGCCCAGAATGCGCTTCAACATCACAAGATGTATCCGAATTAGCCACATTAAGGTCCAGCTGAGGTGGACAGGTTCCACGAGCATTATATGTGGCCGCCCGGCGTGGGTTTGCAATCTGCTCATGGAGTGCCGGCCTAGATCCCATATGGAAGGGGGCCTGCACGTATGATTTCCTGGGTAGCTTTCCTGGGCCATTACCTACCCCTCCTCCCCTTTGGCCAGAGAGAGAGGTCGGGATGGGTTCAGCATTGGGGGACTGTCCAGCAACTATTGTTGGGTTTGGATCAACAATGATTGGAGGGTCATTTTTGGGGTCAATCCCCTGAAGCGCATCTTCTGGATTCTCAGGAGGGGAGCCCCCCCCCCCCACCAGCAAGGTGGGAATTTAGAGCATCGATATAGGAAGCCGAGGGATCCGAGTGATGGGCCCCCATTGTTGCCGCGACGGGGACCTGAGAATCCATGGTGGGGCCCTGAGAATCCGTGTTATGAGCGAGAGGAGTGGCCTGGGTAGCTGGTGACTGGGCATCCGTTGTTGCTTCTGGGAGAGGGCCATTAGGGGACATTTTTGCCATAGGAAAGGGGACCATTTGTTGAAAAGGAGATGTCATTTTACTTGCTATTTTTGGCATTGGTGTTTGGGCTTTTTGGGGACCATGCTATATGTGATATTCTAATTTTCCTTATTGAAAATAATAAAAATGATTAAATTGCATAAAATATACCAAAGTTCTTTATACTTATAAAAAAGACATTGATACATTAATTGTGACATTTGTTGGTAGCGACTTGAAATTTTAAATTCATTTCGTTGGCATTTGTTTGATAAAAGTAAAATGTAAACAAATTTCAAGTCCTTTCACTCAATCTGTTTTTACAATTTTATTAATTTAGCAATTTTAACAATGTCATGAAAGAATATTAATTTTTCACGTATTAAAATTCAAGTTAATTATGTTGATGTTCAATATATATTTACAATTATGAATTTCAGTACCAGTGTTTTGAATTTTAAATTTGAGTTACATATATGCATTAATAATCTACATTGTAGAATAGACGTATTTTATAGAGTAAGTTGTACAAAATTCAGTGAATTATTTATATACCCAATTTCAATGGTATACATGGTCTTTAAAAGGTAACAATTGGTACTTGATCTTTAATATTTGTCCTATATTATTTGAAAATACTGAAATTCGGTTGTTAGCTTGCTCTTTCTAGCATTAAATCACATTAGTTTGATGCTAATTTTAAATTTAAACAATCTTAAAAATAGAATATCATGTTATTACTTTTTAAAGTTTAATTATGACATTGAAATTAGATGTATAGTTTAGAAACTTTTTTGTAATCTACTCTCTATTGTATTATCAATAGTATCGAGCTACTATTGATGTGTTCTCTCTTTATCTACACACTAAGGGTGCGTTCGGTTCGGGAATAAGCAGGAATAAGGATGGGGAATAAGGAGAATAAGGGTTTATTATTTGTTCGGCTGGAGGATAGGAATAAGGAGAATAAGGTAAAATAAAAGTAGGTAAGGTGGGATAAAGATAGGAATAAGAGTGAAATAAGATGGAATAATGGGGAATAGTGTACCACCGGGAACCGTGTCGGGAGGAGAATTGACTCCTTATTCCAAGACCTATTCTCCAACCAAACAGGGCCTAAGTACATGTCCACGTAGGCGTGTGTATGAACATATGTATATAAGTACATGTCAACATATCTCTCCTTATACATGAAATAAAATTTATTGTTTTCTTTTAACTATAAAATTTTTTCTCAAAAGTTTCAAAAATTACAATCGAAATCTATTTGAAAAGTCAACCGTATTGATAGATTTAAATAAGGTTAAATTTGTAATTATATTATTTAAATGTAATTATTCCATTTGAAAATATTGAGTCCATTAACAGATATCATTGAAAAATACAATATTTTTTCCTATTTTTACTATAAAGATAGGTGCATACTTGATCTTTATAAATTTCTTACTTCCCGTGGTGTTTGCACTACAACATGATATGATGATCCTCCAGCAATTGGAGCAATAACTACTTATATGTATACATAATTTTTCAGTGTCTTTTATTATCTTTATTTGCATTTCATATTTAAATAGTAAATCAGTGGAAAGAAGAATTAATCAGGAAAATAAATAAGAAATGCATCTCCAATAACGCGCGAATAAATGTTGGGATTTTTACTCGGCAGACCTTGTAATCTTTGTCAATTACCTCCACGACCTTTGAAACAACCTAATTCTTCCCTTGACCTCGTAAACTTGCTCCGTCTTACCCCACAGACCCTGCCGTCAGTTTTAACTTTATCTGAGTCAAATATTTGGGTTAACCTTGAGTTATGCTAACCAACTTGCACAAGTTTCTAAAATGGCATTTACTATGTATACAGTTGATACATTCTTGCGTGGCAGTTCACCCCCATTCCAAAAGCTCGAAGATCCAACGGAGACGAAGACATGATCCCGAGCTCGGAGGAGAGCTATTATGGCCGTGGCAGTTCACCCCATTCTAAAAGTTCACCTTTTCGGTGGAACAAGTGGTGAAGAGCCTCTGGAACCCAACGTGATAGGAAAGTGTTGTTCTGGCGTGGTCTACCGTGTAGAGATGGCCAATGGCGAGGCCAATACCAGCAACAAGGAAGAGTGCAGCAACCACACCGTGCAGTGGCGGATCCAAGAATACAGATTAGGTAGGGCACATCAATAAAAGAGACAAAATAAATAAAATTGTAAAACTAAAAAAACAAAGCGTTATAAATATCCACATGCATGTATATAAAAGAAGTTTTACACAAATAAAAGTTTGAAAATTCATACCTATAATTAAAGTTGACCTCGTCTAGATCTCATATTTTGAAAACAATCGATAATATCGTCATCGGCAATGGAATCGAATATCTCTCTTTCAATATTTGTGAGTAAAGCATCACTCATCCATTCATCTCCCATTCGGTTGCGCAACCGAGTCTTGACAATACTCATCGCTGAAAATGCCCTTTCAACACTTGCCGTTGCAACTGGTAAAGTCAATGCTAATTTCATCAATAAATACACAAGAGGATAAACGATATCCTTTTGTGTTTTCACCATTTTTTCTGTAAGCTCCGTCAAAAAATTTAACATTGAAAACCCCGTATTCTGCTTTACGTCTTTAACGTATGTCAGCAATTCATTTCGAAGAAGAAATAAATTTGTCGAAGAGAAATCCATTGGGTACAACTGGGCAAGACGGATAAGCTTATCGACATCAAAAGCTGCAAATGAATTCTTTGGACTTAAGCATGCCGCACAAAGAAGTAATTCAGTATTAGTCTCAGTGAAGCGGTCATTCAATTCTTGAGCTTGCATATCAATAATAGTATAAAAAACCTGAACACGATAATGATGTAAAATTGTAATTTTATCAACTTTACGTCTTGATCGTCCTGCAACTGTGTATGAATCATCATTACTTGGAACATCGACATAATTTTCTTACAAAATAAAGAAACTTTTTCCATTAATGAAGTCCACCCACTATCTCTCATCTCCTGCAAACATTGCTTTGCCACAGAAACCAACGACATTGCATTAATAATATCTTGGTCTTTCCTTTGTAGTGATTGTTAAAGTGCATATGTAACACCCAAAACATCGATCATTAAGTGTAAGCAGAAAATATATTCAAAATCTTGCCACTTACGCAAATATTCGAGTGCTTCTCCATGTTTTCCTAAATTCTTGTTCTCTCTCAAGAACTCCAACACTGTAATCATGGATGGATATAAGTCAAGTAAATTTATCAAGCACTTGTAATGCGAACTCCAACGTGTATCACCAGGACGTACAAAGTTTTTCTCTTGATTTACACCTGTTCCTGTTTCAAGTTCACCCAAATTAAGTGCTTCAGCAATTCTGATATTTTCCGCTTCCTTCAGTAATTCAGTTTTCTTGCATGAAGTTGTAAATAAACTTGATAGCCTTGCTACATTGGTAAAAAACATATCTAGCAGATCATGATTTCTCGCAACTGCAACCATTTCCAATTGGAGTTGATGTGCGAAACAATGAATATAATAAGCACAACTATTCTCCTTCAAAATAATACTTTTTAAACCATTGAATTCACCACGCATGTTGATTGCTCCATCATAACCTTGACCACGAAGTCTTGCTACACTTAGACTATATCTTGCAAACACTTCATCGATTGCCTCTTTAAGTGCTACAGCACTAGTCTCACGAACATGGATTAGTTCAAGAAACTGGATTGCTTATTGGAATATGAGATGAGGGAGCCGTAGGCTTTTTTATAAGAAATTTATCCATTCCTACATTATTAAAAAAACACTTAAAAATCATACACGCATACAAATTCACAAGAACAATATTTATATGTCTCGATCTTCTATAGTGGCGAAACCGTGAAGCTAAAGGATGATTGCATACGGCTCGTCTCTTGCAATCTTCACCATTTAGTCATTTATCATATCTATGACACAATATATATTAGTAATCTTAGAATTAGAGATCTATGTCACTATAATGATATAAAATCAATGTCAAATGACATGCATGTAACAAGAAACAAATAAACGAACCTCACAGATTTACAAAAAAAACTCTGCATTAATTTTAATATTTGTCATTGATTCACCGTGGATAAAATGAGATAAGGACTTAATTAGTAGTTACCTTACCTTGCGTGGCCGGCGTCGAGAGTCCGAGACCCGACTCAAGAATCCGGTATCAAATCTTCAAGTTCAAGAGTCTGTATGCCGCCGCGGTAGTGATTCGAAGACTCCAAATCAGACGAGTAACAGATTGTTCGAGCCTTCGTTGGTGATTTTGGCGGAAGAGGAAGGGGCACGATTCGACGAACACGGAGCCGGCGCGAGTCGTGCTCCGACGGAGATTCTGGCCAGATGAGGGGCACGGATGGTTGCAAATGGTTAGTGCGAGTCGCGCACGGCCATGGTTACCGGGTTAGATGAACAAACGTTAGACTTCCATGCGAGTTCTTTGCTGTGAAGTTTCTGCGGAGAGGAGGGGCACGAATGTTGCAAATGGAGCGGTTGAGTTTCTGCAGAGAGGAGGGGCACGAATGTTGCAAATGGAGCAGTTGAAACGTTTCCCATTTTCCAGGGTGGGCATCTCACTCGACTCCAACTTGGGCCCACATTCCAATAAATGGGATTTCAAAATCCAGGGGGGGCACGTGCCCCACTCGGCTCATGTGTAGGTCCGCCTCTGACACCGTGGGTCGTAGCGGCGTGAGGGACTCCTTCTCAGCAGGGATATCAAGGCCTACATCGCCGATTGCATTCCTCCCATCGTGCACAGGGCCTCACGTAGCTCCACCACTACTGCATTCCTCCCATTATGCACAGGGACATCAAGGCCGACAACATCCTTGTATGCCTCGAGTTCGAGGCCTACATCACCGATTTCGTCCTAGCAAAGCTCGTGGAGGAGAGCGACATCTACAGCTACGGCATGGTGGTGATGGAGGTTCTGACAGGGAAACAACCCATCGATCTCACGATACCGAACGGTGCCCACTTGGTCGATTAGGTGCGGCAGAGGAAAGGGTCGATGTTGGTGCTCGACAAGAGTCTCTGTTCACGTCCGGAATCAAAGACAGATGAGATACTTCAAGTGCTGGGAGTAGCTCTGCTCTGCGCAAACCCAGTCCCCGATGAGAGGCCGATGATGAAGGATGTGGCGGTGATGCTACAGGAGATAAGGCAGGAGAGGGTGGAGCATGCGAAAGGGGACGTGCTCCTTAAAAGCTCCTCTCCTCCTCGTCTTCCCGTCAGCCTTTCTGCTACCACTTCCAGTGGTTTGGTTGCTCATGATGATATGTGCATCTCGTCCAAGCATATCAAAACGTCCACATGTTTCTGAAATTGGAATTTGCTTTTCTTCTTGGTTTACTTTGATTAGGAATCATGTAAAGAGGTATTCGTTGAAGTAGTGACGGTGAATAAAACCTGGGAGGATTGTGGGGATGTTCACTCTTGAAATCAAAAGTATAGTTTGATTTTCTTCCTGTTGATCCATCGATCGTGAGAGTACGGGCGCCGCACAGATTAAAAAATGAAAGCTGCGAGATTAAAAAATAGGGATTTTGAGGTCGGGGAGGTGGGCGCCGCACATATGGACGTAGGAGGAGGGCGGAGAGGGTAAGAGGAGGTGCAGGTGGACATCGGCCTGAAGGAGGTGCGGGTCAACGGTGGACTGAAGGAGGTGCAGGTCGGCGACGGTGCAGAGGAGGTCGAGGGCGGCACAGGCGAGGTCAGGGACCATGCATGGGAGGTGGAAGGAGAAGGATGGTATCTTTTGTAAATTTGTTTAAAAAAAGAGGGTAATATGCACCTCTTTTAACGGAATCTGGTTACATTTAACGGGCAAATGGATGGAAGTTAACTACGGGGTCTGTGGGGTAAGGGTTAGCAAGTTTACGGGGTCGAGGGAGGAATTAGGTTGTTTCAAAGGTCGTGGAGGTAATTGACAAAGATTATAAGGTCTGCCGGGTAAAAATCCCATAAATGTTAGTCATCATTTGATTAGATCACTTTACGAATAACTAACCCCAATGAATTATACATTTACTATGCGACTATATTATTCATACGTACGGAAAAAATCCATACGAGGAGAAATGCACAAGAATTCAACAAGAATGTGACAACTATTTGACACAATCTCTTTGTATTGATTGACGGCTCTCCCCCTCCCTTCTCGCAATTTGTTGATGGCGGCACACCTCCTCTTGTTAGGACATAAGCCACCGGTATCGTCTCCTCTTGGATACCGGTTGTTGGTGATACGAACCCCTCAGATATGGAAGCTGATGCACAATCTACCACCTCTCCGGAAGAACGTGAAGAAAAGAACAACCAGATATAGTGGGTAGTCGGTCACCTCTCGCGACCACCGGAGAAGAAAGAACACTATAAGAAGGAGTACAGCTCACTTCGTTCCCTCGCTCTCTTCTATCTCTCCCTCCCTAGGGATTACATTGTTCTTGTGGTGGTATTGAGGCAATGCATCCATCCTCGTTTTTATATAGCCCAAATACAACTCCATAGTCCTATTCCCTATAGGACTATAAAAATAATACAACTCAATAACTATTCGGATTACGAGTCCAATACCATTAAGGTTCCTAATCCCATTTTGACTCTAATCCTAACAATCTCCTCCTAGAGTTGAATTCTCTTACGATCTCTTCATCATCTTCAGTTTGCACTGGACCATCCTCGTCATCTGCAAGTCTCATTAGTAGGAACTCATCGCCTCTGGGTGTCCTCAATGTGCCACCTTGCACAATCTCCTGCCAGTCGGCGCTAGCAGAATTATTCGACGCAGCTGTTCGATTTCTCCAAAGACCACCATATCACGGCTTCTAAGGATTGGCACCTGCTTCATCATGTCATCTCGTCGATGTCAACCTTTGCTCTGATCCATCGTATCATGTTCCCTCAACAATGTTGAACATGGCTCTGATACCACTTGCTAGCAAGGTTCAGAAAGTCGGTATGCGGTATTCGTTCGGTCAGGCGGTCTGAAGCGAGTAAGCGGGCAAGCGGAAGTATATGCGGACTATGCGGTTTCTATTATTTAAATTAAAAATAATTAACAATATAATAATAAATTCAAATACTAGATAATTTATATTTAAAATAAATAAAATGTAAGTATTTTAATGTGAAGATTTTCAACCCAAGGTCGAAAGAATTTCCAAAGTTGTCTATTTTGATTTCAAAGTGGATCATAAGATTCATAACAAAATATCTATGAATGACAGCTCAAAAAAGATTCATAACAACTCAAGAGAGGTTCATAGTTCATACAAAAATAATCAAACTTCTAATCTAAATCGTCAAAAACAATAGGAGGAATTTCATCATCGCTGTCAGTGTCTGAATCCGTGATAAATTCTTCTTCCTCCGCCACACTCGATAATGCATCCATGTTCCTTTAGCTCCTCCTATGCTGCACCAATTAATCTGCTCCACTTGCCTCGGCCACCAAGCTCCAAGTCACCTCTTCTTCATCTTCCTCTTGTCCGATCCACTCACTTACATGTGACCTTTCCTTAGAAACAAATGGGTCTCTTCTTGGTGTAAATCTGCAACGCAATCATTCAATGTTAATTGATTAAACAAACATTAGTCTAATCAATAATTGTAAATCCTAAATATGGTAGCCTACCGCTGTAAAAGAGCTCCAGTTCCTCTCACATCCAGAAGAAGAGGATGTGAGCTTCAATATCTTCATTAGCATCGCCTTCATGTATGGCGTCTCACCACCAAATAGGGACCACCAATTAGCTTGAAGGAAAATTAGAGTCAACTTCTTATTCATTTCATGTACTTGAAATATGTATAAAACATATATTAAAAATGTGGCTACTACCTGGATCGAACATGTCTTCTTTGTTGGATCTCAACTTGATAGCAAGGGGTTTTCCAAATGCACCTTCTCCATTTTTGTAAAGAATCATTTCTTTTGTTGTGACGACATCTTGAACGTCCAAATCAGGGTAAAATATCTCCAAGCAATACAAAAATCCATTTATAACAAAGCTATCTTCAGAAATAGCTTGATCAGCATCCCTATAGAAATAAAAGGGATTGAGATAATAAGCTGCAAGGTGAATAGAGCTATCTAACCTCCCTCTCGACTTTGAATCAATGGCATCAATGTACGGCTTATATGAATGCTCCACGTCTTTAAAAGGAGTCTTTATCTCCTTCTTTGCATCTTCTAGCCCTCCATACACAAAATTCAATGATGGCCTCCAATCACCATCAACAACACGCAAGAGACGAACGAGCGGGGAAAAGATCTTCAAGGTTAAGGAAACTTGGCTCCAAAATGTTGTACTAAGGACAATTGATCCAGTAGTTTCACCTTTTTTGTCCTGGACCACTTGCACTCTCTCCATTCATCAGAAGAAAACATCAATCTCAACTTCTTTTTTTTCAAAGACACTTTGTAACGTGAGAAAACAAGTGGCAAATTTTGTTTGCCCCGGTCTGACTATCTCACCCTTTTGGGTAAAGTGCCGCATCAAGTTGAGCATCTTTGCATGACTGTTGATGAAAATAGTCAGTGTTTTGGCCTTTACTATGCAATTTTTGACCTTGGCCTCCTTGCCAATTTCTTCAAGCATGAGATCTATACAGTAAGCAGCACAAAATGTCCAAAATATGTTTGGATACTTGGTCTTGAGGAGCCTCCCGACCGCCATATTAGCAGAGGCATTGTCAGTCACAATTTGCATAACATTGTCTGCTCCAACCTCCTTGATGCAATCCTCCACCAACGAGAATATGAATTCAGCAGTATGTGCATCGGCTGAAGCATCAACGGACTTCAAAAAACATGTGCCCAAGCTGCAGTTAACGCACAAGTTCATTATACTTCTTCCTCTCATGTCGGTCCATGCATCTGTCATGATGGAACATCCACTTTTCTTCCATGCATCTCTGTGCCCTTTCAAAAATTCTTTTGTTTCTTCCACTTCATCCTTCAACAAAGGCTCTGCAATTTCATAATAAGATGGAGGCTTCTAGCCGCTTCCGTATTGGTCAATTGCTTCGCACATGCGTATGAAGGAGTTCTTGGTCGCCACGTTGAAAGGGATATCACATTCATAGAAGAATTTGGCTACATATTTGTTGACATGCGCACGTTCCTCCTTAGCTAGTGTTTCCTTGATAACGGATTGACGCGTTGTATTTGTGCCAATAGTGTCAATTTCATCTTCCGATGATCGTGGTCTTTTCCCAGGACATGTTCCTTCACATGGTGTTGTGGAAGAGCCAGTTGCTCTAATAACCACCTCCTCTCTCATTTCTTTCAAAGTGATAGCTTTCTCGTTCTTCTTCTTCATGATTCCCTCAACGTAATCACGTATCTCCTTCTGCACTTTAGAATCTGCCTTAGGACATGATTTGCAATTTTCTTTGATGTGACCAAGGTGTTGTTTCATTCGGTTAATTCTGCCTTTCAAGACCTTGCCACACAAGCGACAAGTCATGGAATTTGGATCCGTCTTCTCCATAAGATACGCATATTTCCATCCCGGATCGGTAGATCCGGGTGGAGTAAATAACACATGTTCCGCAACATCAACATGAGTTGGTTCCGAATCCATGATAACCTAAATTCATGCTAAAATAGTTAATAAAATAAAATTGCACTTATAATATAAGAAACATAGAGACATAATTGCGCAATGACGAAGTCATGATGGAAATCGTATTTTAAAAAAAAGTTGGTTTGGTTATCCATAAGGTTAGTGCTTCTCTTTGAAAAATAGTATTTTTAAAATACCAACTTTATCAAAAAAAACAAGTTAAAGTTACTCGAAGCATCATGAATAAATTTCACCAAACTCTACACTGCCACATTATATGGCTATCCAGGCATGAGAATCACATTCTTGACAATAATACATACCCTCATAAAAAAACTTTAGGTGTAGGAGCGTGTGATATATGGAAAACTTGCATCACATGAGTATTTCATTACTAAAGCATGGCAACACAGATTAAAAACATGAGTCCCGGGCATGGTTGTTTATAAATAGTGTGTATCACAACACAAGGAAGGCCCTAAATAAACAAACTGGTGTTAAACATGTTAAACTGGTAACGCCATGCAGTACAACAAACCCATTTTTGCACGAGAATCTGAGACCAAGAGTTTAGTAATTATTAGGGTTTTGGAAAAGTTAGATATCCATAAAATTGAGCACATTCTAATATCCCCCAAGATCAAAGAGCAGCACTGACCTCTCATTTCCAGATCAAAGAGCAGCCTGCAATTCAGGCTCGTGGAGAGAAAGCGGCAGATCACGAGCAGGGTTTGGGGCCTCGGGCGTCGCACGGAGAGAGCGGTTGAGGGACGGCAGCTTGGCCTGTGTCGCCAGTGAGAGGGCGGAGGAGCAGGATCGAAAGTGAGGGAGGGCGGAGGAGCAGAGGAGAATCGCCCTTCGCTAGGGCTAGACTCGTTTCTCGCGATGGCGGAAGAGAAAGAAGGCATGTCGGGTTCTGGAAGGGTTCTCGTGATGAAGAGAAAGGGTGCGGCGCGAGGGGTTATGGGCATTTAGGTTTTAGAAAAAGTAATCCAGAAATAGGGGGGAGTCTATCACGAAATCGGGCGCATATGCGGCCGCATATGCGGCATACTCGGGATGCATATGCGCTGTGAGCGCCTTATGCACGAATACCCTAACTCGGGACGTTGGCTTGCCCGAGTACGCATAGGCGGCCGCATATGCGGCCACCTAGGCCGAATTTCTTATCCTTGCTTGCTAGGAACACAACCCACCATTATCTTCTTCTCTCATAAACCGATTGTTGAGGATATGAATCCCTCATATATGGAAGCAGATGCATAATCGACCACCACCCCGAAAGCACGTGAAGAAAAGAATAACCAGATATAACGGTGGTCGATCACCTATCGCGGCCACCGAAGAAGAAAGAACACTATAAGAAGAACGAGTACAACTCTCTCTATTCCCTCGCTTTCTTCCTTTCTTCTCTCTCCCTCTCCCTCTCTAGGAATTACATTTTTCTTATGATGGTGTTGAGGCAATGCCTCCACTCCCCCTCTTTATATAGCCCAAATACAAACCCATAATCATATTCCCTATGGGATTATAGTTAGAATACAACTCAATAACTATTAGGATTATGAGTCCAATCCCATTAAGATTCTTAATCCTAATTTGACTCTGATCCTAACACCCCTCTCTCTCGATTCATTGATGGCAGCACACCTCCTCTCTCTCTCTCTCTCTTGATTCGCCGATGGTAGTACATCTCCTCCCTCTCTCTCTCTATCGATTCATCGACGATGGTAATGTGTGGAGGAGGAACGGAGGAAGGAGGGCATGATCACGTGTGGAGGAGGAGGCATAGGTGGGATGGAATGGTCACGCGTGAAAGCTCGTAGTAAGGACCCATCGTCATCGCGAGGAGGCAGTGAATGAAGAGAACGACACATAGGAAGGTAGAGGAGGGAGAAAAAGAAGGGGGGCATGACTGCGAGGAAGGAGGCACGTTGATCTGTCATCGTTGTGTGAACAAATTTTTTACAAATCACTTTCTACTAATCACATAATTGTTTTTACGTTTGACGGATTATTTTTTTACAAGCTCAGAATTTTTTACATTCTTATCAAATTCTAACAGCCTACTTTTATTTTATAGAGTTGCATACAAATATTACCATGCGACTGCGAATTTAATGGTTGCATGCCCAATTTTGAAGGTCCCACTCCCCAACCCCGTCAACGGAGAAACTCCTGTCAAATTTACACATGCATGTTTCCTTCCGACCTATCCAAAAATCAAAATATCAGCATGTCTAAGTATGGATCTTCCCTCCTGTGGATCATCTAAAAAGTTCGAAAGCATCTCTTTCTTAGCAGCAAAACATGCACGTCTTAGTACACCATATAAAACGTCTCTAAAATGATCATATATGTACTTAAAACCCGAAAGTTCCCTGCAATGAATTGCATGATCTTCAAAAATATCTAAGCATGCCTTACAGTAAATTGGGAATGTCTCATCAGCTGGAAATAAAGGAATCATGAGAGGATATCTGAAGATACCGTAATACTCCATCGATGATATGTGCAAACCAAGTCTGTCAATAAGAATAGCAAGGAGAAAATCTTCAGCATGATCGACTTGAAGATATCGAGAAATTTACCTTTGACTAACGATCATGTCAATTTTCACCTCATGTCTGCGCTTATTTTGCTAAAAAAACACTTACCATGACATTTTGGGTCTTTGGAGGGACAATGTTCTTTCTAAATAAACAACTGAAGTCGAATGAGGGAATCGTGCCATGAAGTCGATGAAGAGAATAATCAAATATGGAGTCCATATTATAAATCTCTCAAGATATGATTCTGAATCTCCCGCAGCCTGGAAGCCACAAAGACATATGAAGAAACCTCAACTACTACAAGTAGCACCAAACTACCAAGTCGAATGGACAATGAAGCTACCCTCCATTGGAGGTCTTTAAAAAAAGGACCTTCACAGGCAACAATATCTTCGATAGACTCTTGTAAGCCTCCGTCGAATAATTTTGCTGCCTCATTCATGTATATAGGTTGACAAATACTCAAGCCAAATAAAAGTTTTGCTATACCCATACACGAACGGAGTAAAAGAAGCTCACTCTGAGAATCACCAACTGAGGAGGAAGATGCATCAACTTCACAACTTTAGCATTCCTCTTCAAAGCCAAATCTTCAATAAAATTGTTATCCCTACTAACCGCCCCTCCAAGAAACTTCACACCTAATAAAGGTCTTCCAGTACATGTTGGAAATAACCCTTTGCAAAGCTTCCTCCCATCACATATAGGTCAAAAGAGTCCAGTTTTATAAATGTAGGCTGAAAGAGCATGTTTTAAAGCATGCTGCAGAATAATTAAAAAGCTCAATATTTCATAAATAATAATAATAATAATTTGGTGATTTCATTTGATGCCATCAATCAATATGATTTTGCTAATTTAATGCCAAGATATTTAATTTGAAAAGGCATCTCTTACCTAAATGTCAACTAGTTACTAAAGTAGTAGAATAGCAATTATATGTGTCTAGAAAGGAAGCTTTGTTTATATATCTACCAATTTGAAACAAAGGTATTCTTCTTTCTCGGTGGGATAGGAAATATTTCATATTCAAGTACATAAAGTGGTTTCCTAAATATTGTCAGCCCTTTCGTGCGTGGACTTCACTGGGAAGTTTACACTTGTGCCTTTTCGAATTTTTCTAATAATACTTTTGCTTCTGACTTTATGCAATTACACTTGTGCGTTTGTTGACCTTGTATTACCCAAGGGTAATATATGAGCTCCAAAAACATACATGGGTACAAGTGTAATTGTAAAAAAATTAAGAGTGCAAGTGCTATTAGAAAAGTCGGAAGGACACGGGTGTAAAAATCTCTTTTTGAAGTACAAATTATTTTGTAAATATAAATATCCAGGATTCTATCGAATAGTGTTGTGTCTAAAACATGAGTTTTCTTTCAAATTATACGAAAGGAATGTATTCAAAGGAAAATAAATTTCGATGTCGTTCATCATCGATTTTTGCGATTATGCTCGTGCCTACATATTATTGCAAATTTACAGTAGTGTCCTTTGATTATTACACTTGTAGCATTGTATTACGCTAATGAGAAGATAATACTGTGAAATTTTGTAAAAACATAGGAGCACAAGCGTGATTGCAAAAAAAAATAGTGGTGTTTGCATTATTGAAAAAACCCAAAAGAGCACAAGTAAGTATCTCATATGTACTATACTCTTTCGCGTTCCAAGTTTGTTATGAGCATGTAAGTTGATGAGTTACAATACTTTGGGATATACATGTAATTATAAGGATTGTAGGGGTATATATAATCGCTTTAGAGTCTAGGGGTATAAATGCAAAAAATAAGAAATAAATAGGGTGTGTAAACCCCAACCCAAACCATAGGGTGGGGGTGGGGAGGTGGGACCAACTCATCAGATAGGCCGATTTGGGGTATGTGAAATTCCAAAGTGGAACATGACTTATACAACCGATTTCAATGCGAGATCATATTGAAACAAATCTTAAATATATGATGGTAGTTACCTTTCGAAATTAGGGTATCACATTACATTTGAATGTATTGCAAGGACATTTATGCAATTTACTAGGTTACGATCCTCAATCCCTCAAAGATCTCCATGCCCCATTTGCCCACTTGCTAAGTTGCATGTATTGAATGACCATTATGAGTATGTGCCAAAGTAATCCATTATTATAGTGCTTACCAAACCATTCATTTACATTCCATTTCCCGCACTTTTGATTCGTCTCCATCGAAATCGATCAATCGGTCGAATCGATCGTCGAATTGTTTTGGTACTGATGGAGCAGCTTCTTATGCATCTTCCTCATCTTAGCCCGATTGCTTTGTCGAGGGAGAACGTTGTGAAATCTCTGGTAAGCGAAGTATGATCCTTGCATGAGAGCATGCGCTTGAATACAAAGAATATACGATGTATGAACTCCTTGAAAACATAAGAATAGGTTAAAAAATGACCTCTTTTGGTCACTTTATCAACTTGGTTCTTGAACTTTCATCTTTCCATTAAGGGTGAAAAGTTTTGATATAATTCCTGCTATTTAAAGAAGTCATAATATTATGGGATATTCACCCATAACCCTGAGTAATTCTATGATTACCCTAGGTACATAAGATAATCACGAATTACAATCAGGACCTTGAACAGTGCCTAACTCTTACATTCATAACACCGTGTTAATTGCCACTCAATTTTTCGTTAACTGTGACGGTATCCGTTAAGCATTTTACATTTTACACCCAAATTTCTCTTTGTTTATGAATGACTCCTCCCCTTCCTCCCCCAACCTCCGACTCCGACCATGCACCTCCTCCCTCCGTCGTCGTCCTCCCACCGGAAGCCCGACCCCCCAAACCCCCGCGCCTTGCAACTGCCCGCAAACTTCTTCCGTGTCGTACACACCTTCTGCCACGTCAAACCCCTCCTGGAAGGCCCTCCGATAGCTTCTGTTGTGTCATACACCTCCAACCAGGAAGCCACGTGAAAGCCGACCACCTCCAGGCCCTCCGATTGCCTACGGAAACACCTCCAGCCCCCCCCCCCCCCCCAAACACCTCCAGGAGGCCGCGTGAAAGCGGCGTCAAACACCTCCAGGCCCTCCGACCACCACTTGGAAGGCAGCTGCCCGCAAGCAAAGCCCGACAGCAGCTTCTACCTGGTCAAAGCACACACCCCCTGTTAGACTTGTGAGCCCTGGGTGAACCATTCTTACAATAAATGTTATTGTAATATTTATGTTTATCAATAAAAGTTATTGATGTTTCACTCCCTTTCTGAAATTATATGAATGAATGCACTATAAGGTCTCTATGTACAATTAGGGCTATGTACCATGGCCAGCTTGATGATCATATAGCTGTTGATTCATTAAATGAACCATAGAGGCTGGTGTTTGGATGAATATCTAAGGAATTAGATATAGGACTCATCAAGCACCGTCAAATGATTGTCAAGTGAAGATCTCCAGCCTGAGTAAGAGATGGCAATCCTTTCTCACATAGGCTGATATCTGACCGACCTCTCGATGCAGGTCCTCTGCATGGGAATAGTGATTCGGAGGTGTCAGATTAGTTAAGTCAATGTGTTGACTTAACGGGATCGAGATAACTTAAGTCCTATGTTGAATGTTGTCACAACATAGGCATGCATCCTCTGACCGGAGACAGATGTATTGCAATATATCTGAGTATGTACATTTGGCAGACCAATAGGTTGATGACCTAACCAAGGTCTACACACCGGCGAGCTGGTGTACATATAAGGGTATATGAGCAATATGATCTCTCAAAGGGATCATACAGGTTCACTTGTGAACCGGAAGACATGAGCTCACTCATGAGGTATTGGGACCGATCAAATTCCATGCATGGTCGTCGTGCTTTGGAAGCATGACATGAATTTGAAGGTATGATATATGCTTTGGGAAAGCATATGATCGATACCAACTCCCAATGAGCAAGATTGAGAAACTTAATGATTAAACCCTGAAGAAGACAGTATAAAAATGATCTTGATCTTCGGGTTGATCATGGGTCTTCCAGTATGCAGGATGTACAGGTATTGGGAATACCTGAAGGGTGATGTGATCATAAACGATTGTATATCCATGACGCTTCCACTCCGAGGGATTGATGAAACAGGTCTGGATTTTAGTGACTCCTTTCAGTAGAGAAGCAATCCGATCTTAGTCCAAGTGTTGGACATTGGTCTGAATGGGATTCAGATTCAATGAGAAGATTGGATTTGCGGTCTTGATTTAATCAAGCATCTGTGGGAGATTCGTAAGATCTGGATTTGAGATAAGATCTCAATATCCAAGTCACTATACATGGAATAATACAATCGCCCTGTCCTTATCTCCAAGTATCTGCGGAGAAAGCACATTATTCTTGAAAGGGTTCGAGAATAATTCATTTGATGAAATATCCAAGTAAGGACTTGATGATTAAATGAGATTTAATTATCAAACTTAATATGAATATAATTCATATTGTGAAAATGATTATCCAAGATAATTAAATAAGATTTAATTATCAAGGAATAAGAGAATGTGGATAACACTATCCATGATATATGTGTATTATAAATATGATTTATAATATACATATATAAGAGAGAGAATTTATGTAAATAGCATTTGTTAATTAATAATGTGGATTGGATTCACATTTATTAATTAATTGGAAATGCAATTTACTAATTAGTTTGGGTGGTGAATATGATTCACATAATATTCAATGGCATGATTGAAATATTCACAAATTAATTTGGAATTAATTTGGTGAATATTTTTTGTGATTAATTAAGGAATAATAAGATAAATAAAAGGGAGCCAAATAACCACCATTCATAGGTGGCGTCACCCATGAATTGTTCATGGGTGATGCCCCCTAATTTTAGGGGTGGTTGGTTGACTCCATTTTAATTATCACATTATCTCTTAATTAGTTAATGTGAAATTAAATTATGTTGATAATGTTGCAATATTTTTTAATTTAAATTAATGTTGTTGGTTTTAACCAACAACAATCATAAGCATTGATTTAGCATGGACCAAGCATGGCCGTTGGATCCATGTGTCCCATGGATTGAGATCCATTGGATCCTAAACTAGTATAAAAGGAGGGCTAGGGTAGCCTTCCAAAGTACATCATCTAGAGTTGTAGAACTCTTCTCTCTCTCTCTCTCTCATTCTCGTGTGGGCTCTCCCTAATATTCAAGTGGCCATCCACTTTGTGTATTAGGAAGGAGAGCATTTTGGCTTCGCTTCGACGCTTGGATCTTCGTCAAAGGATTGCGGGAAGGACGCGACTCATCATCGTGCCCGCAAGTGCATTCTCCGTGGGCCGGACTTAAGACAGGAGGATCTCTACTTTGGGATCTCGCGATCACAATCACGCTTCAAGAGGTATTCCTTATACTTTGTGGTTTGATGAAACGATCCGAAAAATGTTCTCGTGATCATGTACTTTCATCTTTAAAGTTAAAAATTTTAATTTCCGCTACATCCAGCATCTAGTACGACTAGTTGCTCCGGTTGCATACGATGCGATCGACACACTTCCGTGATGCGCTCCCTAAGTCTTTCAACAACTTTGTTGTGTCTTACCACATGAACAAAGGTGACTTCACAAACGCTGGGCTGTTAGCTGCATTGAAGTCTGCAGAAGACGTCATGAAGAAGGACGGTCCCTCTGCTAGTGCAATGGTTGCACAGGTGAGAGGAAAGCGCGGGCGGAAGCAAGGTTCTCAGAAGGGTCCAGTCTCGAAGAGAAAGAAGAAGAGTCAAGGAGTTGGTTCATCTTCTAGTGCTTCCACACCGATGACATCGAAAAAGACCGATGTCTGTCACCACTGCAAGAAGCCGGGGCACTGGGGCGTAACTGCCCAGATTACCTGAAGTCCACTGACAAAGATAAAGCCCCAGCAGGTATGAAATCTACTTTCATCATTGAAACTAGCTTTCTCGTTGGACGAGAAGGAAGTTGGGTTATAGATTCCGGTGCTTCTGTTTACGTATGCAATTCGTTGCATTTGTTTCAGGAAACTAGGAATCTGGAGCAAGGGGAGATAGTTATCCAGATGGGATCTGATGCAAGTGTTGCAGCAGTCGCCATCGGGACGTGCAAACTGTCATTATCTAGTGGTCGAGTCCTAGTACTTAAAGAGTGTCTTTATGTACCTGAAGTCAGGAGGAACTTGATATCTGTGTCTAAGCTTGTTAGACATGGGTACTCTTTCCTGTTCTGTAATAAATTAGTCATTAATCAATATGATAAATTTGTTGCGGAAGGTGTTCTGACTTCTGGTGGACTCTATGAATTGTGCATTGATGAATGTGTCATAAATGTCACTACCACTAATAATAAAAACCCTAAGAGATCCAGGAAGAATGGAAATCATTCGAATATGATTTGGCATCAAAGGCTCGGTCATTTATCTGTTGATAGGATCAATAGATTGATAAAGGATGGACCTTTAGATTTTCTACAGGTTCAAACTTTACCTACCTGTGAACATTGCATTCGAGGTAAAATAACCAGGATTCCTTTCTGTAACAAGGTTACGCGATGTGAAGGTATTCTTGACCTAATACATCCTGATGTATGTGGTCCCTTCAGTACCGCGACTAGAAATGGATATCGATATTATTTGACATTTATCGATGACCATTCGCGATACGGGTTTGTCTTCCTGCTACGTCATAAATCTGAAACCTTTGAAAAGTTCAAAGAGTTTAAGGCTTTGGTTGAGAACCAAGCCGACAGGAAGATCAAACGGATTCGGTCTGACCGAGGTGGTGAGTACCTCTCAGATGAATTCAAGGAATACCTTAAAGAGAATGGAATTGTCTCCAATCTCACTCCTCCTGGAACTCCCCAACTTAATGGTGTTGCTGAAAGACGTAACAGGACCATCATGGACATGGTCCGTTCAATGATGAGCAAAGCACATTTGCCTCTTAGTTTCTGGGGATATGCAGTAGAGACTGCAATATATATCCTAAACAAGATTCCTAGCAAATCTGTACCCAAGACTCCTCACGAGCTCTGGTATGGAACCAAACCTATTGTCAATCACTTGAGGGTTTGGGGATGCATGGTCCATGCGAAGAACGTGGATGCAAGTAAGCTAGAATCTCGCACTCGTGAGTGCTACTTCATTGGGTATGTTAAAGATGGTATTGGATACAAGCTTTATGACCCTGAGACCCAAAAGGTTTTTGTCTCTAGGGATGTGAAATTTCTGGAGGATGATTTCCTTAAAGGTCAAGACAGGAATGAAGTAGAGGAACTAATTGAATCTCCTGAGGATTCTGAGATTCCTGAACCAGAAACTGAAGAGATAAATGAAGATGAAACACCCATACCTCTTCGAAGGAGTTCGAGGGTGGTTGCACCACCTGAAAGGTATGGATTACATGTGTCAGGTGAGACTGACAATGATCCTTCTTCATATGATGAAGCACTTGCGGATCATGACATGGATAGATGGATGCTAGCAATGAAGTCAGAGATTGACTCCATGCATAAGAATGGTGTATGGACCCTAGAGGATCCACCTAGAGGGGTAAAATCCATTGGGTGTAAATGGATCTTCAAGAGAAAGAGGGGACCTGATGGGAAAGTGGAGACTTTCAAGGCACGGCTCGTGGCCAAGGGCTACACACAGAGAGAAGGCATCGACTACGATGAGACATTCTCTCTTGTGGCCATGCTTAAGTCCATCAGGACATTGCTAGCTATAGCTGCATATCTTGACTACGACATCTGGCAGATGGACGTCAAGACGTCTTTCCTCAATGGATACCTCGAGGAGGATATCTATATGGAGCAGCCCCAGGGCTTCATAGCTGAGGATGATAAAGTATGCAAGCTGAAGAAATCCATCTATGGGCTCAAACAAGCTTCTCATAGCTGGAACATCAGATTTGACGAAACCATAAAGAGTTATGATTTTGTGCAAAACCCTGATGAACCTTGTGTGTACAAGAAGCTTAGTGGGAGCGCCATTGTATTCATCGTGCTTTACGTAGATGATATCCTTATCATTGAGAATGATACAGGAATGATGACCAGTATGAAGATTTGGCTATCCCATACCTTCGAGATGAAAGATCTTGGAGAAGCCTCTTACATCTTAGGCCTGAAGTTGTTCAGAAACCGAGAAAAGAGAATATTGGGATTATCACAACATGGATACATCAAGAAGATTCTTGAACGATTCCGCATGGATAGTTCGAAGAAAGGATTCCTCCCCTTAGGACATGGTATCCATCTGTCCAAAGGGATGGCTCCTCAAAGTGTTGAGGAAAAGAAGGCCATGGCTGGATGCCCTTATGCATCAGCCGTAGGAAGCTTGATGTATGCCATGATGTGTACTAGGCCAGACATCTGCCATGCAGTGGGAGTGGTAAGTCGTTACCAATCCTGCTATGGAGAAAAACACTGGAATGCAGTAAAAAACATATTCAAATATCTAAGACGGACGCTAAATTACATCTTGGTCTATGGGGATGGTGATCTCGAAGTCTTGGGATATACAGATTCAGACTTCCAGTCAGATATTGATGATCGAAAGTCGACATCAGGGTTTGTATTCCTGTTGAATGGTGGTGTTGTGAGCTGGAGAAGCAAGAAGCAGGACACTACGGCGGATTCAACAACAGAAGCCGAATACATTGCCGCATCGGATGCTGCAAAGGAGGCGGTGTGGTTGCGCAAGTTCATCTTGGAGCTTGGCGTAGTTTCCTCTGATACTCCCATCCCGTTACTCTGCGATAACACTGGAGCCATTGCCCAAGCAAAGGAACCCAGGTGCCATCAAAAGAGCAAGCACGTGGAAAGAAAATACCACATCATTCGGGAGATTCAAAAGCGTGGTGATATCATCATCACCAAGGTGGCCTCTGCCGACAACATTGTTGATCCTCTTACCAAACCTCTGACACAGAAGGTTTTTGACCAGCATGTAATGAGTATGGGTTTATGAATTGTACCTGAATGGTTCTGAGGACTAGTGGGAGATTGTTAGACTTGTGAGCCCTGGACGAACCATTCTTACAATAAATGTTATTGTTATATTTATGTTTATCAATAAAAGTTATTGATGTTTCACTCCCTTTCTGAAATTATATGAATGAATGCACTATAACGTCCCTCTATACAATTAGGGCTATGTACCATGGCCAGCTTGATGATCATATAGCTGTTGATTCATTAAATGAACCGTAGAGGCTAGTGTTTGGATGAATATCTAAGGAATTAGATAGAGGACTCATCAAACACCGTCAAATGATTGTCAAGTGAAGATCTCCAGCCTGAGTAGGAGATGGCAATCATTTCTCACATAGGCTGATATCTGACCGATCTCTCGATGCAGGTCCTCTGCATGGGAATAGTAATTCGGAGGTATTAGATTAGTTAAGTCAATGGGTTGACTTAACGGGATCGAGATAACTTAAGTCCTATGTTGAATGCTGTCATAGTATAGGCATGCATCCTCTGACTGGAGACAGATGTATTGCTATATATCTGAGTATGTACATTAGGTAGACCAATAGGTTGATGACCTAACCAATGTCTACATACCGGCGAGCTGGTGTGCATATAAGGGTATATGAGCAATATGATCTCTCAAAGGGATCATACAGGTTCACTTGTGAACTGGAAGATATGAGCTCACTCATGAGGTATTGGGACCGATCAAATTCCATGTATGGTCGTCGTGCTTTGGAAGCATGACATGAATTTGAAGGTATGATATATGCTTTGGGAAAGCATATGATCGATACCAACTCCCAATGACGAAGATTGAGAAACTTAATGATTAAACCCTGAAGAAGACAGTATAAAAATGATCTTGATCTTCGGGTTGATCATGGATCTTCCAGTATGCAGGATGTACAGGTATTGGGAATACCTGAAGAGTGATGTGATCATAAACGATTGTATATCCATGACGCTTCCATTCCGTGGGAGTGATGAAACAGGTCAGGATTTTAGTGACTCCTTTCAGTAGAGAAGCAATCCGATCTTAGTCCAAGTGTTGGACATTGGTCTGAATGGAATTCAGATTCAATGAGAAGATTGGATTTGCGGTCTTGATTTAATCAAGCATCTGTGGGATGTTCGTAAGATCTGGATTTGAGATAAGATCTCAATATCCATGTCACTATACATGGAATAATACAATCGCCCTGTCCTTATCTCCAAGTATCTGCGGAGAAAGCACATTATTCTTGAAAGGGTTCGAGAATAATTCATTTGATGAAATATCCAAGCAAGGACTTGATGATTAAATGAGATTTAATTATCAAACTTAATATGAATATAATTCATATTGTGAAAATGATTATCCAAGATAATTAAATAAGATTTAATTATCAAGGAATAAGAGAATGTGGATAACACTATCCATGATATATGTGTATTATAAATATGATTTATAATATACATATATAAGAGAGAGAATTTATGTAAATAGCATTTGTTAATTAATAATGTGGATTGGATTCACATTTATTAATTAATTGGAAATGCAATTTACTAATTAGTTTGGGTTGTGAATATGATTCACATAATATTCAATGGCATGATTGAAATATTCACAAATTAATTAGGAATTAATTTGGTGAATATTTTTTTGTGATTAATTAAGAAATAATAAGATAAATAAAAGGGAGCCAAATAACCACCATTCATAGGTGGTGTCACCCATGAATTGTTCATGGGTGACGCCCCCTAATTTTAGGGGTGGTGTGTTGACTCCATTTTAATTATCACATTATCTCTTAATTAGTTAATGTTAAATTAAATTATGTTGATAATGTTGCAATATTTTTTAATTTAAATTAATGTTTTTGGTTTTAACCAACAACAATCATAGCCATTGATTTAGCATGGACCAAGCATGGCCGTTGGATCCATGTGTCCCATGGATTGAGATCCATTGGATCCTAAACTAGTATAAAAGGAGGGCTAGGGTAGCCTTCCAAAGTACACCATCTAGAGTTGTAGAACTCTTCTCTCTCTCTCTCTCTCATTCTCGTGTGGGCTCTCCCTAATATTCAAGTGGCCGTCCACTTTGTGTATTTGGAAGGAGAGCATTTTGACTTCGCTTCGACGCTTGGATCTTCGTCAAAGGATTGCGGGAAGGACACGACTCATCATCGTGCCCGCAAGTGCATTCTCTGTGGGTCGGACTTAAGACAGGAGGATCTCTACTTTGGGATCTCGCGATCACAACCACGCTTCAAGAGGTATTCCTTATACTTTGTAGTTTGATGAAACGATCCGAGAAATGTTCTCGTGATCATGTGGTTTCATCTTTGAAGTTAAAAATTTTAATTTCCGCTACATCTAGCATCTAGTACGACTAGTTGCTCTGATTGCATACGATGCGATCGACACGCTTCCGTGATGCGCTTAAGGATTCCCAATATCCTTCACCCCTCCCCCGGCAAGCTTCTTCCGCGTCCCCCCCTCCCCTGCAACTGGCTAGAAGCCCCCTCCGCCCTGCCTGCCTGCAAAAGTCTGGAAGCCCCCCCCTCCTCCCACAACTGTCTGGAAGCCTCCCCTCCCCCCCCCCCCCCCCGCAAGCTTCTTCCGTGTCCCCCCTCCCCTGCAATTGTCTAGAAGCCCCCTCCGCCCTCCCCGCCTGCAACCGTCTGACTGTCTGGAGGTCCCCTCCCCCGCAAGCTTCTTCCGTGTCGAGCCCCCATGTCAAGGTGTGTACGAGGCTGACTGTTGCTTGCGGAGGAAGAAGGAGAGGTAGAGCTAGAGTTCGATCGGTCGTGGTCGTGGTGGCTGGGAGGGGGGAGGAGGAGGAACTGCTGGAGAAGGAAGGGGGAGCTGAGTGGGGTTTATTTTTATTTTTCTTTTTAGTTTTGATCTATTTTTAACCGTTGGATTGCTGCTAGGTTAGATTAACTCGATGGTTTGGTTAAGATTAACGGTTGAAACTAACAGAAGGATATGGGTGTGGGACGGAGTAATATTCGGGGTTTTCATGTAATTCGTGATTATCTTGAGTACTTGGGGTGGGTGTAAATAAAGTCCTTACTTCATATTTAATTTGAGTTTTTTTGTGTTTTTTTAACATTTTACCTCCAATTTTTTTTGAATAATCGACCTCCTCTCTCATATGTGGTCTTATTTATAAGCCCGATATTATGCGACTCGAGTAACTGGTTTCAATAGTATTGAGGATGTATACATATCCCCTTTCTTGAGGTTGCAATGAATGGAAGTTGTGGGCATCATCATTCTTTTTTCATTATTCTCATGTCTCCTTTCTCCCAAATAAATGGGCGAAAAGTAGATATCAAAGAGAGATGGGTTGGGACAAGGAACATGTTTTCCCCTGCAATCCAATCTAACAATGATTTCTTTAAATCCATCCTTTTCTACAAACATCGACGAGTCCGCATCCCCACCCATCATGAAACGATCATTCCCTCAAAGATTATCACACACACATATGGGGAAAAAAGTATGCTCCATGGGAGCATGTAACTTCTATGATCCCACTCTTTATTTCCCATAATTTTTCTATTTTTCAAAAATGAAACTCAGTAGAATTTAGATTATAATATATTACCATGGTATCACTCAAATTTCAACTTAATTAGAGACTTCTATCCCCTCCATCAAGGCTGTCAAATTTTAACAATGTCGGAATTGTTGAAATTGACCCCCTCCTTGTGTTAGGAATGTCTATTTTAAACAAAATTTGAAATACGCACTCCACTTATTATTCTAAGTAAATCCCTTAAGTTTCATTTCAAAAAAAATAGTGGGAAAATAGGTAGGAACATACTCATTTAATCCTATATATAAGAACATTATGATATTTAGGCATCCATCGACCATCACAACAATCGAGTATGACTGCCGTTGTTGAAGTGACGCATAAAACAACAAATATTATTCATTGCAAAATTACTTTTTATTTTTATATATACTTTGAAATTCATAATGAATATCTTATTTGTTATTACCTTACTATTTATCATCCCTATAGTTAACTAATAAATATTACTTGTTGCCTCCTAGTTGAAGACCACTTAAAAACGGATAATTGGAGGAATTCTATTTAATCAGCTCAAATATTACTTAAATTAAGCTTTTATTGCCTTTTATGGTAAGAAAAATACGTGAGCACTTCTATACTCTATACTAAAGCTGGGTCCCCAACCCCAGCTTTAGACACGTGGCTCCCTCACCCGTTTCCCATTCTCCTGCCGATTCCTTCCCTCTTGCCCAGAGGCGGACCTACACATGAGCCGAGTGGGGCTCGTGCCCCCCTGGATTTTGAAATCCCATTTATTGGAATGTGGGCCCAAGTTGGAGTCGAGTGAGATGCCCACCCTGGAAAATGGGAAACGTTTCAACTGCTCCATTTGCAACATTCGTGCCCCTCCTCTCTGCAGAAACTCAACCGCTCCATTTGCAACATTCGTGCCCCTCTTCTCCGCAGAAACTTCACAGCAAAGAACTCACACGGAAGTCTAACGTTTGTTCATCTAACCCGGTAACCATGGCCGTGCGCGACTCGCACTAACCATTTGCAACCATCCGTGCCCCTCATCTGGCCAGAATCTCCGTCGGAGCACGACTCGCACCGGCTCCGTGTTCGTCGAATCGTGCCCCTTCCTCTTCCGCCAAAATCACCAACGAAGGCTCGAACAATATGTTACTCGTCTGATTTGGAGTCTTCGGATCACTACCGCGGCGGCATACAGACTCTTGAACTTGAAGATTTGATACCGGATTCTTGAGTCGGGTCTCGGACTCTCGACGCCGGCCACGCAAGGTAAGGTAACTACTAATTAAGTCCTTATCTCATTTTATCCACGGTGAATCGATGACAAATATTAAAATTAATGCAGAGTTTTTTTGTAAATCTGTGAGGTTCGTTTATTTGTTTCTTGTTACATGCATGTCATTTGACATTGATTTTATATCATTATAGTGACATAGATCTCTAATTCTAAGATTACTAATATATATTGTGTCATAGATATGATAAATGACTAAATGGTGAAGATTGCAAGAGACGAGCCGTATGCAATCATCCTTTAGCTTCACGGTTTCGCCACTATAGAAGATTGAGACATATAAATATTGTTCTTGTGAATTTGTATGCGTGTATGATTTTTAAGTGTTTTTTAATAATGTAGGAATGGATAAATTTCTTATAAAAAAGCCTATGGCTCCCTCATCTCATATTCCAATAAGCAATCCAGTTTCTTGAACTAATCCATGTTCGTGAGACTAGTGTTGTAGCACTTAAAGAGGCAATCGATGAAGTGTTTGCAAGATATAGTCTAAGTGTAGCAAGACTTCGTGGTCAAGGTTATGATGGAGCAATCAACATGCGTGGTGAATTCAATGGTTTAAAAAGTATTATTTTGAAGGAGAATAGTTGTGCTTATTATATTCATTGTTTCGCACATCAACTCCAATTGGCAATGGTTGCAGTTGCGAGAAATCATGATCTGCTAGATATGTTTTTTACCAATGTAGCAAGGCTATCAAGTTTATTTACAAATTCATGCAAGAAAACTGAATTACTGAAGGAAGCGGAAAATATCAGAATTGCTGAAGCACTTAATTTGGGTGAACTTGAAACAGGAACAGGTGCAAATCAAGAGAAAAACTTTGTACGTCCTGGTGATACACGTTGGAGTTCGCATTACAAGTGCTTGATAAATTTACTTGACTTATATCCATCCATGATTACAGTGTTGGAGTTCTTGAGAGAGAACAAGAATTTAGGAAAACATGGAGAAGCACTCGAATATTTGCGTAAGTGGCAAGATTTTGAATATATTTTCTTGAGAGAGAACAAGAATTTAGGAACACTTAATGATCGATGTTTTGGGTGTTACATATGCACTTTAACAATCACTACAGAGGAAAGACCAAGATATTATTAATGCAATGTCGTTGGTTTCTGTGGCAAAGCAATGTTTGCAGGAGATGAGAGATAGTGGGTGGACTTCATTAATGGAAAAAGTTTCTTTATTTTGTAAGAAAAATAATGTCGATGTTCCAAGTAATGATGATTCATACACAGTTGCAGGACGATCAAGACGTAAAGTTGATAAAATTACAATTTTACATCATTATCGTGTTCAGGTTTTTTATACTATTATTGATATGCAAGCTCAAGAATTGAATGACCGCTTCACTGAGACTAATACTGAATTACTTCTTTGTGCGGCATGCTTAAGTCCAAAGAATTCATTTGCAGCTTTTGATGTCGATAAGCTTATCCGTCTTGCCCAGTTGTACCCAATGGATTTCTCTTCGACAAATTTATTTCTTCTTCGAAATGAATTGCTGACATACGTTAAAGACGTAAAGCAGAATACGGGGTTTTCAATGTTAAATTTTTTGACGGAGCTTACAGAAAAAATGGTGAAAACACAAAAGGATATCGTTTATCCTCTTGTGTATTTATTGATGAAATTAGCATTGACTTTACCAGTTGCAACGGCAAGTGTTGAAAGGGCATTTTCAGCGATGAGTATTGTCAAGACTCGGTTGCGCAACCGAATGGGAGATGAATGGATGAGTGATGCTTTACTCACAAATATTGAAAGAGAAATATTCGATTCCATTGCCGATGACGATATTATCGATTGTTTTCAAAATATGAGATCTAGACGAGGTCAACTTTAATTATAGGTATGAATTTTCAAATTTTTATTTGTGTAAAACTTCTTTTATATACATGCATGTGGATATTTATAACGCTTTGTTTTTTTAATTTTACAATTTTATTTATTTTGTCTCTTTTATTGATGTACCCTACCTAATCTGTATTCTTGGATCCGCCACTGCTCTTGCCCCCTCTTACTCTCTCCCCTATTCCCATGCCAACCTCTTTCTATATTTATAGATATGTTAATGCCATTACTTTAAAGACTACGTTTGTCATTAGCTTCATTTTATTTTTGTTCTTCAATAAATTCATTCATCTAAACTAACTTACACAAATTTTTAAATCACCTTTATTTGTCATTTTTTCTAAATTTAAAGTATTATTCATTTTCTGAGGATTTTATAATATACAAACTTTTATGGAATTTATACAACTTATTTTCATCTTACAAATGATTTGGAAATAATTTTAAAAAAAATCAGAATATTTTACACATTTTAAAAGAATTTAACTTTTTTTACATTTTATACATACTGGAAAATTTTAAAGTTTTATAAAAATCTTTTAAAGGGTATTTTTTACCCCTTAGACATATTGAATCCATACAAGATGTTTATTACTACTATTTGCAGGTCTTTGATGGATATATCAAATATATAACGATATGCCAGATTCTTTAAAATCTTAAGATTTATTATTCAGAATAGTGACACATAAAGTTTTTATTTTACTTCTCCTTACATATCGGTAACCATCACTTAATGATACTTACTAAAGAGACCGAAAATGTTGCTTCTTATTTTTTTAAAAAAAAAATCGGGATAGCATACCAGCTCCATTCCAAAAATGTGCAGGTTTTTAAGGTAGAAATTATACTGTTTTCGATTTCGACATTTTCATTTTATCTGAATGCTATATTTTTTAATAATATGTGTTTGACTGATGACAAAATTTGTTCTGATTTAAATTTTTAATGCCTTAAATGTAACATGTTCTATAGAATGTATATACATCGTTGCAAGAATCAATAATGTGTCTCCTCTGAACATTATCGTAGTTCTTCACGTACTGTAATTCAAAGATATTACATCCTAAACTATTGTCTTATTTTTTTCATTTTATTTTTCATTTGTTATTTTTGAATCCAATATATGTGTTAACTTGTGACCATATACTACAATTCTTAAAAAAATCTATTTCAAAGTAAGTTCGTATATAAAACAGTAACATATGTAATATGTTCTTCAAATAGAAAGTTAAGTTGATTTTCTTAAAAAAATAAATTAACATTTCTAATATGAGATCAACAATAATAAATTTAATATATAAACTTAATACATATATATATATATATGTACGTACTATTTATTCTTCACATATATTTAAAAAAATCATAAATACGGAAGTGATGATGATTTATTCATAAATTATTATAATAAGATTATTTATATCTGGCTTGAGAAGCAACGTAATTTGTATTTTTGCAACTCCTCATTGCTTTAAAAAATAAAAAAATCAAACAGGAGTATAACTTGACACGTGATATAAATCTTGAAGTACTTTTACTAATATATTGTTATCATTTTTAGATCCTATTTTTCATTTTTAAATAATTACATCATGTAATATATTATTTATTAATTTTAGTTTCCTTTAATATTTTTTAAAGAATACCAGAAAATACCTTCAATTTCCTTATATTTGTTTTTATTTTTCTACAAATCCTAGCGATTTATCTGACCGAAGAACCCATTTCAGATGCTATATAAACTGAAATTTAATCAACTAATGAAAGGGCATCGTTTAACTCGCATAGAATTGATCTATCGGGTACTTAAATGGATATATTAATAATCCCGTAATTATTGACTCCTCACATGCTTGGTCAGTTTTCTTTATGGGGAGAATGTTCACGATCAAGAGAGATTGTGTTTCAAGCCATTTACTGCATTGATTTTTTTAAATAATAATCGAGAGTGCATGAACATCCTAGATAGATATTGAGGTCCATTTGTCCAGAATTGAGATGATCTTTGTCAACTTGCAAGTAGTTCTTTGATGGAATTGAGACTAAGAACCCCATTCTGATCATCATCTGTAGAATTATCTACAAAATTATTGACTTCGTTGAGATCCACCTTGATCAAGGAGCGCATCATCAGAATTCTGAGGCATTCATCAACAATCGAATCGCATGATCTGGATGTTGTTCATCATCGACTTCCACTGATATCATCGATCATATGTAGAGTCAATCATCAATACGTTGGAATGGTTGGAACATATGTTTTCCCTTGGTTATTTACTATTGCACGATGATTGTTTAACCTGTTAAATGTAATCTTACTGTTGAAATTTTCTTTTATTTATGTTAGGTGTTTGTTCATGGTTTACAATAAGCATGTTACATCTTATGGAGTCATTCCTGTGTTAAAAACTAAGTGTTAGATGTTTGCATGCTATCTTTATGTTACGGATGTTCTAGATTGGTTTCTCAAATTATTAGAAGGAAATCTGGAGTTAAGTAAACTCTAGTGTAGGGTCGATGCAATATTGCCAAATAATTAGTAATTATATTATGGTATAAATTCAACAATCATGCTTAGGCAATATCGCCCATTAATAATTATCTATGATGTGATTGCTAGATATTATAATTCATCTCTCTATGTTTTGAAGAACATGCCACAGAAGGAACAATTCCTTCACGGAATTGGGAATGTATCTATTGTGTTGTGTTGAGTTTTTGTGTGAGACAATATACAATACTGAAGTGCAAAGAAGTTGTTTTATATAACTAAACTCTACCTTAGTGGACTGCCGCCTTTTCCATGATTTTGAGTTTTTTTTATAGTTTTTCCAATTACTATACCCACGTTAAGCCTATATAAATTCTAAAATTTTCTTACAAATTACTTAGATAATTTTATTTTTAATAATTTTCATGCATTTCCTGATATCATACTACGCTAACAAAACATAATACTTATTTCTAAATTCGTCCCGCCGCGAAGCGCGATTTGTTTGCTAGTCCTTTCCTATAATGTACATGATGATATTACCCACGTGAGGGAAACCCTAGTGGCACACGCGGCAAGCGCACGTGTGGACCATGTACCCAATAGCAGCCCACGTGAATGGGGCACTCGTTGTCTTCCCTCCATTTATTGCATAGTTTTGTTTGTTTTTAGAACATCATATATATACATGGCATAATTCATTAAAAAAGTATTTAATTTCAATCCACAATCAAAATGTGACATCCTACCTTCTTCTATACCTTGGGAGCTCGCCACGTGTTAGGGTTTCGCATGATGACGAAAATAGTATGAGGATAAGTCAATGGCCATTCTAGGTCATTCCACATATAGTAAATCTCCCAATGAACATAGAAAGAGAGGATCATATGCAATCAGATACATATATATAACATACTATCATATGCAATCAGAAAATGCAGGAGGAACTTCTTTCACTTATTACCTTCTATCAGCGTACCAGATTTCGGCGAAATTTCAATTTCAACAAGGAACAAAAATTTCGAGCGAAATGGCAATATGAAAACAATTTTCAATCATTTATTCACAAATTATGATCGATATGGGCGAAATGTCATCAAAATTTCAACAAAATATCATACTGACATGAAATCGATAGGATGTCTGTAACCGATATTTAAATCCTTGCCTTGTATTACACTGGCAAGAAAAAGCATTAATCGCACACATGGCACATGCACGTGGACCAATGTACACAATAGGAGCCCATGTGAGAAGCAGCATTCATCTCGCAGCTCATACTAACAAAGTATAGGGAGTTGTTTGTTATTAGATTGAGAATTACTACTTGAGAAATCAACTTTAAAGTTATTATGCAATTTGACCTGGACTCAACAAATTGTTAGGATCGATCTTTCTCGACAACACCGAAAACCTAAATAAACGAACAAGTGGAACACAACTGATATTCCGAAAAAGATATTCCGAAAAAAGGAGTGTATACCTGATATTGCAGAAGGAAAGAACAATTAAAAATCCAAAATCAATAAATTTCCACTAGATTTCATTTTTCTAGTCTTGGTGAAAAGAAAACAAAAAACCCCACATTCGAGACAATGATATGAGCTTAAAATTGGCAGCAGACGATTTTTGACAGGTCAAGTTTAGAATAACACTCAAGTTCAAAGTAACGTAATACTTATGAAGAGAATTGCAAACTTGACAACAATAGAAATATCCAGGACGAGGAAAAACTTATTTTCTGGTTTTGAAACCCTATCTGAAACAAAAATCGCAACATGCCTTTGTTAACAAAATATGTAACTCATTGTTTAAACAAACAAGAGAATACACGAAGCTGTTAAAAGTAAAGGTGGGTTCTCTCTTGAATAGAAAGACCAACAAGCTCTACTAGAGAATACTAAAGTTCACAATTGCAGCTAGTAAAATATGGATCGCCAAAAAAATTCTAATGAGAAACAGAGCACAGAAATATGCAAACCCGAAAATGTTTAGGTTGCCTTCTCTGATTTTGCAGCAGTTGCGGCAGCTTGTCCACGGAGACGACCAGTTCTCCTGGCAGCGATGAGACCGACCTTCTGCCCAGGAGGAGCATCTCGTCGGACAGTGGAAGCATGACCGATGTGCTGGTGGTTACCACCTCCGTGGGGATGCTCTACTGGGTTCATCGCAACACCACGAACCTTGGGCCAGCAGTTCCTCTTGACACGGTACTTGTGGTAAGCATTTCCAGCCTTGAGCATTGGCTTCTCAGTCCTACCACCACCAGCAACCTGACCAATCATACCACGACATCCGCTTGGAACAATTTTCTTTGCACCAGAAGGAAGCTTGATCCTATAAGAAATCCAATCAATTCATAATTGCCGATACCGATAAATACAGTTAAGAAAGCGTCTCAAAAATTACTTGCCAATATGATTAGGCTGTAGAATTGATAACATATGGGTTTAGAACATAAGCATAACCAATGAAATCGGTATATTATCAATAATTTTGTAGAGAACGACCTTTCCTAGGCAAGACAATAAGATGCAGTATTTTAAAAAATCACGAATCAGACATTTCTTGTGTAAACAAAAAAACATATATATTTTAAATATTGCATTATATGGCGTACGAAATAAATCTGCAACAAACTGTTTCATTGGAAAATAAAAGATAACGACTATAGTAATGAAAATAATGCATAGATCTTTCTAAATAACAAAGCGTATAAAGATATCATTCCAATTAAAGACTACTAAGTTTGACCAAAGAAAAAAATAGAACATGTGATTATATTCGGTGTATCAAACTAAAAAAGACAAAGAATTGCAAACTTAAATGCTTCCAATAAGTTAACTGGTAATGGGAAAATGTGGAATGACAAGAGAGCCATGTTATTGAATAAACACAATGAAGTTAGGATCAGTAGAAAGCTGATTGACAGGCTTTATGAAAGAATGAGAATAAAACCAGAAATATGCATAAAAACTGTATCATCATAGAATATTAATAAACTTTAGCTTAATCTTAAAAGAAGCGCATATCAATCTAAGAGATGCGAAATTTCTTGTGCTCTTTGGCATATTCAAACAAAATGTTCCAGATGGATAATTGATATTCCTACAAGATTACGTCTACAAAGTACAGATGACTTTTTTTAAAGTCAAAATAAGGGGGAGACACTCAGCGGTATTCACCCCAATATATTAGATAAAAGTGAAAGAAAAGCGGGTGTACAAAAACAAGAGAGAAAAAACTGCACAAAGAGGCAACACAGCCTCCTTCAAACCAAAAAGAGAGGTGAGTCCTAAACCGCACCCCACTCCACCAATCTCGCACTGTGAATAAAGCACGTTCTCCTTGTAAAAGCGTTGGCTTGAGAAGATGGCCTCATTTCGCCCAAGCCAAATCGCCCAAAGTCTCGTCACTGGAATCAATATTTCCTTTCGATCTTTGTTTCTGTTAAGAACCAGCGAGTCGCAGAAGGCCACCATGTCATCCGTTCTCACCCAATCCACATCAGGCTCCTCCCACACCCCTCTTACCGTGGGGCATTCGAAGAATAAGTGCTCTAAGGTTTCCACCGCCGAATTGCAAAGCACGCAGAGGTTGGAGATATTGGCCAAGAACCTAATCGCAAAGCACACAGAGATTGGAGATATTGTACCTAGCTCTAAGTACATATGACTTACCTCTATAAAGTACAGTTAACTGCACATATTACATAACGCAACTCAGTTATCATAATAAACAGCATGCATACCCACAATTTTTTTATCCACTTCAAGATATCTCACATTTCTGCATACCATAAAGTAGACTTAATAAGAGTTTCTCGCAATGATCCTTTATTTACCATTATCGAATGACATTGACAAACAACTCAGGCATACAATTTCGGAGGAAAATTTGCAAACATGGTTATCATTGAAACAATATACACATTTTCACAATGTTGATCAAAGCAATTGTCCTTTTAACCACTTAGGTTTTGTGTATTTCTATAACTATAGATAAAATAAACCCAAACTTTCGGAACAACAAGCCAACAAGGCTGTACCAAAATGACAGAGTAACAGAAAACAAAAATACAAATTTTAATTGATGATCAAAGCATCAAAATCTTATTCTTAGTACTGTCTCTTAAGATGTTTTAGATAAGACAATGACTATGACTGTATAAAGCCAACATATTCTAACAGTTATTCTCAAACAAAGTCACAAAACTACAACAAGTCTTTTCCCACACTTAACTAGGGCCAGCTACATGGATTCTTCGCCTTCATTCAGATCGATCTTGGATCAATCCTGGGCTTATATCCAAAAAAGTAAGATCCCCTCGTATACTCTCTTTCCAACACATTTTGGACCATCCTCGTCCTCTCTTAGCCGACTCAACATCCCAATACTCACATCTCCTAATCGATGTATCAGTTGATCTTCTTTGCAAGTGACCAAACCATTTTAAGCAGTTTTCTCGCATTTTATCCTCGATCGAAGCTACACCAACTTTTATCCTGATTGCATTATTCTGAATCCGATCATTATGTGTGTGTTCACGCATCCACCTTAGCATTTTCATTTCTACTACAGTCATTCCTTGCATATGTATATGACTCACATGCAAACATTCAGATCCATAGAGCATAGCAGGTCTCACGGCTGCTTTGTACAACTTTCCTTCAATTTTTTTTAAATCTTATCACAAAGGATAGCGGAGGCTCCTTTCCACTTTAGCCAGTCTCAAGGCCTTAAATGTCGACTTCGGTCACCATTTTGGTGACTAACCGAAACAGAATTTCGGTAGAATTTCGATTGAAATTTCAGTCATTTCGGTCATTTTTTTACTACGGCCCTCATATTTCGATCATTTCGATCATTTCGATCGAATTTCAATTTCGACGGGATATCAATATCCGAGAGAAAATTGATTGAATTTCACTGAAATTTAAGGGCATGGACAGTCAGCATTTATTCCGTTAGTAACATCTCCATCAAATGTCCCCATCATGTTACAAAATATATTCCAAACATCTAAAAAATCTCTCTTCCAAAATGTTATTGTCACCAATCTTCACCTCGATTTCTTCACCATTGCTTCCATCAAAGGTGTACTCCATATATTCCATCTTAGCCCTACTTATACGAAATCCTTTAGTCTCCAAAGCATGTCTTCAGACCTCAAGATTCTCATTTACTCCATCTCTAGTCCCCCCAATCAACATAATATCATCAGCAAATAACATACACTAAGGTAACTCATCATGAATGTGACTTGCCAACTGGTTTATAATCAAAATAAAAAGAAATGAACTCAAAGTTGAATCTTTATGCAAATCAAAACACTTCTTAGTCCATCATCGCCCTCACTTAGCCGACTCAACATCCCAGTACTCGCATCTCCTAATCGGTACATAAGTTGACCTTTGAACGTGATCAAATCATTTTAAGCGGTTTTCTCACATTTTATCCTCGATCGAAACTACACCAACTTTTATTCTGATTGCATCATTCTGAATCCGATCTTTATCTGTATATACACGCATCCACTTTAGCATTTTCATTTCTGCTACAGTCATTCCCTGCATACATCTATTGTTCACATGCTAGCATTCAAATCCATAGAAAATAGCAGGTCACACAGCTGCTTTGTAAAACTTTTCTTTAATTTTAAAAGGAAATTAATTATCACAAAGGACAGCATAAGCACCACTCCACTTTAGCAAGCCTGTATTTATTTTATTAGTAACATCTCCATCAATTCCCCTATCATGTTGCAAAAGATATCCCATACATCTAAAAAATCTCTTTTCCGAATTTTTTCGTCACCAATCTTCATCCTGATACCTTCACCATTGTTTCCATCAAAGGTGCACTTCATATATTCCGTCTTAGCCCTACTTATATGAAAACATTTAGTCTCCAAAGCATATCTCCATACCTCAAACTTCTCAATTCTCATTTACTCCATGTCTAGTCTCGCCAATCAACACAATATCATCAGCAAATAACATAAACTAAGGTAACTCATCCTGAATGTGACTTGTCAACTCATTCAAAATCAAAGTAAAAAGAAATGGACACAAAGTTGAACCTTGATGTAAACCAATGTTGATGTCAAAATACTCAATCTTCCTATACTAGATCCTTACACAAGATAAAGCTCTATCATACATACCCTCTATGAGGTTAATGTATAAGACATGTACTTGTCTCTTTTACAAAACTCTCCACAGCATCTTACGTAAGACAGAGTCATAAACCTTCTTCAAATCAATAATCATATGAATGTTCTTCCTTTTATCTCTAAAAATCTCTATTTTTCTCCTCAGCAAATGAATGGCTTCAATAGTAAGCAACCTGACATGAATCCAAATTGGTTCTCTTTTACTTCGGTAACTTACCTCAATCTTCTTTCAATCACATGTTTCTAAATTTTCATAATATGAGTCATCAGCTTAATACCTCTGTAATTTGAACAATTTTGAATGTCTCCTTTATTTTTATAAAAGACGCCACGATACTCCTCCAATCTTCAAGCATTTTCATACTTTGCCAACATTGAACAAAATTCGTAAACCAAGTCAAACCACACTCACCTAAAACTCTCCATACTTCTACAGGGATGTCATCCGATCCAAGGCCCTAAATGTCGATTTCGGTCACCATTTCAATATCGACCAAAACAGAATTTCGATGGAATTTCGATTGGAATTTCGATCATTTCGATCATTTTTTGTACTAGGACCCCCATATTTCGGTTATTTCGATCGAATTTCGATTTCAAATGGATATCAATATTCGAAAGAAATTCAACCGAATTTCACCGAAATTTGAGGCCATGATCCAGTACTACACCTTTCCAAGGTTTCATAACCTACATAGCCTCCTCTACTTCCTTTCTTTGAATTCATCTATAGCTTACACGATTCAAGCAACTTTCACTAATAGCTCGATCACCCAATGTGATCTCTTTATTTCTGATGAAGTCAAAGAAATCCAAATGGTGGAAAATATAAATTTTGGTAGAAGAAATTTAGAGATACGGGGAAGAAGGAGAACACGCGTCGGTTACACGAGGTTTTGGAAAGGAGAACCGTGAAGATCACGTTGAGAGAGAGAATGAGAGAGATAAAAGAGATAAATCTCCTATTTTCATTTAATCTGAACTGTCCTCTACAATAGGCTACCAACCTCTTTATATAGTAGAGGTGGAATTACAAAAATAGAAAGCGAATCGAAAATAAATTCTGACTCGATCTTAATTGATTTGAATCGAGATTCAAATCTACATTATCCTAATTTCACTCTTAATTCAAAATTCGAAAATCAAATTTAAAATTGACCAATTAATTAGAGATCACACTCGATCTCTTTTATTTAAATAAACATTGCGATGACTTGAATAAACGTAAATAAAATTAATAGATAAAAACATCAAGCCCTATATTTTAATTTTGTGCTGCATCAATTCTCCCCCGCTTGAAAAATTCGTCTCCTGACGAATTGCTCAATCTCCATTCCATCGGCGAGAATTTCATCGCTGGATTGGTTGAGGAAATCCCACTAACTTTTATCCCTTTCCATGTTACGTTTAAAATTTCTTTCCACCAAAGGATATGGTTGCAAATGTTCTACCCCTTCACTTAAAATATCACCATAGTATAAGCTATCCTTCAATTGCCCATTTTGAAAACAACTTTTGGAAGGGGGATTTTTCATGCAATTTTTCCAAATTGTATCCCAGTTCCTATTCCCAAGGGATTCGAATCCCTTTGGAGTCTCCTTCCCCCACGTTAGGGTTTCATTTCTTCCGCATAAAAGAGGGCGTTGGCGGCGGCCTGGGTCAAATGGATGGTCGCGCAATAGGCCGGGAGGCCTCGGGCGACGTCGAGGAATGAGGTGCGGCGACCCTCGCTTGCGCGTGTGGCGATGGTTGCGCCTGACGCGTGCGCGATTGCTTCTGTAGCTCGAGATCGGACGGCGGCACTCCGGGCGGCGAAGACGATGCATCTGCAGTGCGCGGGCTGTGCGCGAATCATGACCTCCGTGGTATTCGCTACAGGGATGGCGGGGGTGCGCGGCGCCGTAATGATAACGTGGAAGGCGTGGAGCCGTGCAAGGACAACCGTTGATGTTGTCGTTCTGGGGTCCGTAAAAGTTGGCACCCCAACGAGGGGGTCTTGTGACCGCAACACGGTGTCGATGATAGCCGCACTTGATATGTGTGTGTTATCGATTGTACCTGGCACGCATGTGGTGGTGACGGGTTGAATCGGGAATCCTTAAGTTACAACGGCGAGCTGGAAAGGGGGGCCTCGGGCGGCACCAACAGTGGGAAGGAGGGCAGCAAGGATTCCAGCTTTTGCGACTTTGAAGGTACCGCTCCAGGAATTGGGGGGTGCTTCGAGCAAGGGTTGGAGCGTTGAAGACGTCCGTGGCGGTGGTGGTGTCCCCGGAGCCTCCTGGACAGCGGCCTCAACCGCAAAAAAATTGCTGATATCACCTTCTTCATCCGCACTTTCATCAAATATTGGGCATGTATCATCATCGTATTGTTGTATACGAGTTGTATCCATAAAATCCACTTCCGGACTGAAAATAGTTTTATTTTCTTGGCCAAAAACAGGTTGAACATCGGCTGCAACAATCAGATTTTTGTCGTTAACGGATGAATCTTCGTCGATTTGCGCGTCCAACCATGCTTGGACTTTGAGACTTGATAGGAAGCGATGCTTGAACTTTCGTTGATGCGAACGAGCCCGCAGGTCATGAGATAGGCGGCTCAGATTGAGTTGCAAACGCCAATACTCGACAGGATCGTTGAATCGTAGGAACGATTCGGGTGCCATGCTCTGGTACCAATTGATGAAGTCAAAGAAATCCAAATGGTGGAAAATATAAATTTTGGTAGAAGAAATTTAGAGAGACGGGGAAGAAGGAGAACGCGCGTCGGTTACGCGAGGTTTTGGAAAGGAGAACCGTGAAGATCACGTTGAGAGAGAGAATGAGAGAGATAAAAGAGATAAATCTCCAATTTTCATTTAATCTGAATTGTCCTCTACAATAGGCTACCAACCTCTTTATATAGTAGAGGTGGAATTACAAAAATAGAAAGTGAATCGAAAATAAATTCTGACTCAATCTTAATTGATTTGAATCGAGATTCAAATCTACATTATCCTAATTTCACTCTTAATTCAAAATTCAAAAATCAAATTTAAAATTGACCAATTAATTAGAGATCACACTCGATCTCTTTTATTTAAATAAACATTGCGATGACTTGAATAAACGTAAATAAAATTAATAGATAAAAACATCAAGCCCTATATTTTAATTTTGTGCTGCATCAATCCTTCCCCAATGAAAAGTTTATGAAAGTATGCTCACATCTAGTCTCTATATCCTTATGGGTAACAAGCGTGTGACCTTCCTCATCCTTAATGCATCCCACTTGAGAAAGGTCTTTTGTTTTTCTATCTCTTGCTTTGGACAACCTGAATATATCCTTCTGTCCTCCTTAAAGTCGAGATTTTTATACAAAACTTCATAAGCTTTTGACTAAGCTTTGCTTACAGCTTTCTTTACTTCCTTCTTTGTTATTTTGTAGTTTGTTACAATTTCCTTTGTTTTATCCTTAGATATAGCTTTACAGCATACTCTTTTGATTTTTATCTTCTCTTGCACCACTTCACCCTATCTTGATACAAAAATGATGTCAATATTTTGATGTCACAAAAATGATGTCAATATTTTGATCAACAATTGACGTCTGCCAATGAAGAGGTGACTTAAAATCGAATACAAGCTTAACTGGATATGTAAAAAAATATTTATCACCATGCTAATAAATTAACAAAATTCCCAAAAACACTTCAGCACTTATCAAGCTACTTTGTAACCATTTTCGTTGCAACAAGCTCATTGACATTCAAAAAAATTCACTCAATAAGGATTTAATATTATGTTAAATGCAGGCTAGAATCAATTATGAAAGCCAATCACGTAGATATATTTCTTCACTACTATTTAGATTGTGTTCTATCAACCAGACATAACGAATGCCATCGTGGATCCATCTGGAGTTTATTTAAAGCCATCATGTTCAGTTCCAAGTGAATATGGGCTTGATTTTTGTATAATAATTGGTTATTCAACAATTAATATGAAATGCATATATTAAAATTAAGGCCAAACGAAGCAGGATGCTCCTTTTCCAAGTATAGGAAGTGTTCCTTCCAGGTTCTATTCTTTTCAGTTTATTGTACGACATTAAGTAAGTTTAGAAAGTAATAGATTAGGCATCTATTCTAACAAGGTACATTCATAAGATATGTTAATGGGCAAGGCAACCTCTATTCTCATGATGATGCAATTCGTATTTGTGAATATACCTTTTTATACCAAGAATCTCGAAAATGAGAGTTTCGTTAATTCTCTTTAATTATTCTCCAATACAGGTAGATCAGGTGGTGGTATATAGGGTGGAGCATTGGGCTCGACCCGGCCCAACTCGGGAAAGCTTGGCCCGAGCCCATCAATTTTTCATGGGCCTTGGGCCGGGTCGAGGCCCGCTTTTTTCAGCAAACTGAGGATCCGGGCCCGGCCCAAGGCCCGCGTGTTCGGGCTCGGGTCGGGCTCGGGCTCGGGCCGGGCTCAACCCGCACTTATTTTGATTACATGAAGTTGCACTTTGATTCCAATTTATTGTTATGGATATAATTCGTCCATAACACACGAATATTGGATGTATTGTTACAATATAATATTACTATTGATGTATGAAGGAAATATTGGATGTATTATGACTATAAATCCGTATCCCCTTATTTAGTTCTAATACGATATTTTGAAATATGAGGGCCCAGGCCCGACCCACTTGTACTTCGGGTTCGGGCCCGGCCCGGCCCAAGTATAATATTTTTGAAAAATGAGGACCCGGGCCCGGCCCATTTGTATGTCGGGTTCGGGCCGGGCCCGGGCTTTTGCGGGTCGGGTCAGGGTCGAGTCAGGGCCGGCCCGGCCCGGCCCAATGCTCCACTATATGACTATGTGTACGTATAATCAAAGCAGGTAAGAAACTTTTAAGGATATCTTGACAGTAATATCAAAAATTAGAAAAATCGGAACTTTTGATGATATAGTGCTGCAGCATCAAATATGATAAGGGCAATCATGTTGGCAATCATAGCGATATCGGAAATTGCAGAGTGAATCTCATACTCATTCTATTAAAACACATCTCTTCTCTGCCAAACCGGGGGAAATCAATGGCTCGGTCTTTCTTAACTTTCTACTATATTGCAAATATGTTCTGCCATTAAAGAAAAAAATTAAATAAATCAAAACTTTCGAGGACCTGGTGGTGCCATTGTCGGGGTTATGGCTAACAACAACAGCATAGTCGCCAGATGCCCTGGCAAATACGCCGCGATCACCGACATGGTGCTCCACGTTGCAGACGACGGCACCCTCGGGGATGGACCTCAGGGGCAGGACGTTGCCGACCATGAGATTGGCCTTCTTGCCGCAATAGACGAACTGGCCGGTGTACATGCCCTCGGCGGCGACGAAGAGCTCCTTCTGGTGCTTGTAGCGGAAAGGGTGGCGGAAGGTGACCCTGGCGAGCGGCGCGCCACGGCCGGGATCGTGGATGATCTCGGTGATGACGCCCTTGAGGTAGCCATTGCGCTCGCCGAAGTCTAGGGACCGGAAGCGCGCAGGGCCCTTGCGGTGGTGCGTGTGCGCGCGGAAGACGGATCCCGCGCCCTTCCTCTGCGCGCGGATCACTCGCCCCATCTAGTTGCGTCGACGGCAAGACTGCCGAGGAGAGTTTAGGGTTAGGGTTAGGGTTATGGTTGTGGTTGTGGTTTTTATATGCTTTCGGCTTCGCGGATGATAGGGTTTAGGATGGAGTATTGGGCTCGACTCGGCCCAACCCGGCTCGAACCCGTTAATTTTATCCGGAGTTTCAGCCGGATCGAAGCTCGGATTTTTGGATAAAATAGGACTCAAGTCCGGCCCAAGGCCCACGAGGTTGGGCTCGGGTTCGGGCCGAGCTCAGCCCACCCTCATTTTGAATAGTTGAATGTTGGGCGTTGCCAACATCTCTTACGGTTGATATGGATTCTTACGGTTGCAATATAACACGTCTCTTTACCATTGTTAGGTTTGATCAAAGGCCAGCACACATCATTTTAAATTTTGATGTGCGATCATTGGAGCGTAGAATTTAACTCTACAAAGTCAAAAGAATATCATGTTCTATATAGACGTCTCGTGTAAACATGCAGGTCTGGAACTTGAGATCTTTATATGGTATCCAACGAGCAAAGGTAGAAAACAGAAGGTTTATCCAGCAAGTAGGTTCATATTTTGAATAACCACTTAAACCGCTAACAAAATCCATGAATCTTGTTCATCAGGTTCATTCATAGAGTACATGCATTACTGGCATGGATTTTTTTAACAATCGTATAAACCATGAATCCTTCCAGCATTACCAACCATCTTTATAAAGCCACAAACTTCCCTTGCATATAATCTCCATCAATGTGATGGTGACTATGATTTTAAATGTCGTGAATTCTAACAAGCATGTATCCAGAGGTTCGAGTAAGAATTTCTTCGAGAATCATCAAAGGACGATACATAATATGGTGTGATCATATATGGCGGGCCAGTGTTCGTGAGCAATAAAGAATATGCATGCTCCATGCAAAAAATGTGTTCATGTCCACAAATGACAGGTCGGATCGGGCTATCTAGGGCCACGTCGGGTTCAGGCTGGTCCGGCCCAAATTTAAAAATTTAGTAAAATAAGAACCCGAGCCTGGCCCATATGTTTATCGGGTTTGGGTCGGGCTTGAGCTTTTTGTGGGCTGGATCAAGGTCGGGTTTGGGCCGGCCTGACCCAATGCTCAACCCTAGTGGGGTTTGTTGTTGGATTGTGAAGAGTCGGATGAATTGGGACAACCAATCCGACTTCACTCCTTACCTAATTTCCCACTTTCTTTTTTGCTTCAAACTTATAATGTAATCGGATGGTTGATAAGAAATAGATAGGAGAAAGTTGGATGTAGTATGCAGTATTGAAAGATAAATTCGAGAAATAATGAAAGATATTTTCCTATCAGAGATATAACGAATGATGTAATGATAGGATATATGATTCATTTGTATTATCATGCTTAAATATTACTTGTCTAAGCAATTTTAGCTCAGTTATGTATAAATGTTATTGTATTTTGTGATGCTAATGTTTTGAAAGAGTTGTCTTCTTTTTGACCGAAAAGTATAAATATTGACGTTAACCATTGAGGGTAGGCATCAAGTATGTGGATTCATTTATAATTCTTATTTTTCTACCAACTCAATCATAAACACAAAGAAAAAAGATAACTACTGTTGTATTTGAAAGACACTATACATGCCCATAGTTAAGTCAAAACTATCCTTACGCAACTAGGCCACTCAAACACTGAGGGCCTGTTTGGTTGCTGGGTTGGACTGGGTTGGATTGGGCTGGGTTGGGATGGGTAAATAGTAATCTGTGAGGAGGAAGAACCCTTGTGAATAGTAACCAGGGTTGGGCCAACCCTGCCCAACCCTGCAACCAAACAAGCCCGACTCTAACATCATCGATCCAAGTCTCAGAGAGAGTTGTTGAAATCCTTGACCCAACCTCTCAATGATCATTCATTGTAAATGGGAAGCAACTAAAGCCCTATCTTGGAAATATTAATTTGATCGACCTCTTTGACCATCTCTTTTACATATCCTTCTTATTTTCTCTTGAGGAGTAAGTCGCAGATAAGCATGGGGGAGATACAAAAATTTCCTTTACCCAAAATAAATTTCTAAAAAATGCGTAAAAAGAAGATGAAGACATATTACCCACCCTTGTAAGTATTCTTTCATGCACAAGCATATTTTCAAGTTTTCAAAATGGTTATTGCATCACAGTCTCTTTTCCGAAAATTATTTTTAAATTTATCATATCCCTAGTAGAAAACACCCACTTTTTATCAAAAATCATGTATTTGCAAATTATCCATGGAATTTTTAAAAATATCCAACCTTTTTTCTAACATATCCTCTACTATTTAACATACATATAATTCACCACGAGGACTTGGTACATCTTAAGCACAGGGGGTAGTTACAAGCTCATAGGCCTTCCAAAGACAGTCTTCCCTAGTGTTTTCTACTAACAAAAATTCATTTTTCACAAAAAAATTGCAAAATTTTCAAAATTACCCCATTTTTTATAAGCCATTATTTTGAGGAAAAATATTTTCAAAAAAGACCATTGTATATTCTTGAACCGTCATTTTTTTGGAAACTAGATCTAATTTTTGCAATACTCAGGATAATGATTGATCTAGACCTTAATCCACATAATCTATTTAGAGATTCTTAAGCATGAGAATTTAAATACTTTATTCTCCAAGTTCCAAAACATGTGCTTAGAATTTGACTCATGTGTAGTACTCTCTGACTTTTAGACTATGTTGAACACTTGCACAGTGGACTAAACTCAACTAAGATGGTAAGATGAATGTCGATGTAGTCCAATTAAGGTGAGGAGTTGTCCCCTTGTCAGACGGACAATGCTTCAACCTTCTATTTTGATGAGAAGTTCAAAAAAGGATGATTTGAGATTAAACACTCCCTAAGAAGTTTGGATTTGTTAGCAAGATTAGTTGTGTACATAACAATAATAGAATATTGTACACACTTTTCATCCTACTATCAAATAGTGCACAATAACAACAAAATCCACCATTTCCAAAAGGTCATGAAAAGTCAAAGGAAATCCGAACCACCAAACATACCACAATATTTACCCAAAAATTTGAGCCTCAAAAATATACAAACAAAATACAAGAGGATCGTTTTTTATTGTGCTACAAAGTCCTAAAGAAATAGCACTTGAAGAAAAAAGAAAATAAATCATAATGGTCAGCTCTGATTGAATGAAGAACTCCTTTCTCCACCAAAAAGCCTCCTTTTGCCTTATTGGCAAGCTCAGACTGACAAAAAGGAATGCCTGAATTTGGGAAGGATTGAAGAGATAGGTAAAGGGAATATGAATGTACCAAAGTTGGATTATACAAATGTTCATCTCGTTGATTGAGAAGAGCTTAATGATTTCACATACACTCAGCCTATGATTTAAGTCAATAGAGAATACATATGCTCAATATGATCTGGCTTGACTGGAAGTCAAACCCAAATAAAAGTTTGGGAAACTTGGAGGTTGTTGTTTGAAATCTCGAGCTTAATTGAAACCCGAACACATTGTTGATCCAAAGATCGGATCATGATTCATTCTTTGGATTTACAAAAATTTGGTAGAGTTTTCCATGACTTTGTGCGTGTGTCTGTTGAAAATCCTAAGGAGACTATAACTCGTCTTTACTTTAGAGATTTAAAGCCTCGTGTTTGGGGGTAAGAGCACCTGTGATTCCTGCAAAAGTGAGTTAGGATTTTGTGTTGTTTCGATAAGGGTCTTGCTTGAGACTAGCAAGATGTAAGCCTGGGAGTGTGATGAATCTCTGATTCATCGTATCATCATGCTTAAATATTGCTCGTTTTAAGCAATTTTTGCTCAGTTATGCATAATTGTTTTGGTATTTTGTGAGGCTAATGTTTCAAGAGAGGTGCCTTCTTTTTGATCAAAAAGTCTAAATATTGACATTAATCACTAATGGTAGGCATCACACATGTGATTTGGTTTCTAGAATTCATTATTCTATCAGCTCAATCATAAACACAAAGAAAAAAGATACCGTTGTTGTATTTCAAAGACAATATACATGCCCAAAGTTAAGCCAAAGCTATCCTTACACGACTAGGCCACTCAAGCACTGAGCCTCCTTGATTCTAACATCTTTAATATTGATCCACATCCGCGTCCATATAAAGAACACAAATTTCTTGTGCATTGGGTGTTATGGGACTAAGTTCCACATCTCCACTTCCACTGCTATTTTCAAAACCATCTCGAGTAGCCATATTTGAAATTAGACTTCTGCTACGATTCTTAGGCCCTGTTCGTTTAGGGTATAAGGAGGAATGGAATAAGGGGAATAAGCCCCCAACACTCTTCCCCGTGGTACGACTATTCCCCATTATTTCATCTTATTTCACTCTTATTCCTATCTTTATCCCACCGTACCTACCTTTATTTCACCTTATTCTCCTTATTCTTATCCTCCAGCCGAACGGAGAATAGACCATTATTCCCCTTATTCCCCATCCTTATTCCTGCTTATTCTCCTACCGAACGGGCCCTTAATGTATTTGAGTGATTATGGATGCGCCATAAAGATCTTACACCCAACTACAATTCTGTTAAGGAATCTATGTGATGCCGAATCCTTTTGACCTTGAAATGCTAGCTCAAAGTCAACCCAGTCCCCATATTTCGCTGCAAAAAATCTGCACTACGAGTTGTGAACACACTCTCCTTAAAATAAAGATTTCAAGCCCATCTGAGCATGATTTTTGTTCATTTTAATTTTATTACAAAGATATTTTGATTATCTACACAAGTGAGTTGATAATTTTGAGAATCCATCTTGAATTGACCTCGATTCAAGAGGTCAAAATTTGCAATTTCGTTTTGATTCTGCTACTGTACAACAATACCATTCAATCTTCAAAAATCGATTACCATCGAATCTCTTGACGAAACTTGATGACTTTGATGGCATATGAAAGATAATTTACAGGGATAAAACTGTTGGGAAGGAATTTTTAGGATTCTACCTTGTTTGGATCTATATTTCAAGTGTGAACAAGACCCCAGTTCATCTCCAAGTCTGACAGCTGCATACATAGCCTCCTTTTAAAAATTGATAGCCATATCTTATATTCATGAATCTGCAGATGCTATGCATTTCTTTGAAGTCTCACATGCAATATTCAATATTCTTATAGTCCTTAGTGATAGATCTGATAACCTGATAGATCTATAAACTTAATCAATAATAGACTTAAGATACTAAACAGTTACCGAAAGCCATTGCAGCGGAAATGAAGGGATGATGAGGGGATTTCCTTCTCCTTCTCAACAATTGCTTAACATGCTTGAGTAATGGATCCTCTTGCATTCATTAGTTGAGGGAGAGGGGACCCCAATCCTTATATTTATAATACATGATGGTTACCTATCCATTAAGGTAACCACCAAAGCAACTTCTCAAAGATGCATCCTTTCACAATTAATCATGAGCCACAAAATAAGAAATTAAATAAAGTTGGCAACTACCATATTTGGTAGTTGCATATATAATATTTCTTACATTCTCCCACTTGGCTCATGTAACAAAATTGTTGCTTTACATTTGTCTAGTTAAGCTCTATTAATATGAATCTTGGCGGTAGATACCTTTCAAGCAGATATATCCTTCCAAGCATTACAATACTAATAGTTTATTTAACATGACAAATCTTTATGTGTCAATATCCATATATTAACACGGGTCCTTTCTTTATGTCTGTTCATTAATTGCATGCAACTGAAATATAACAGACAATAAACAAGTAGATCATTATACCAAACTTAAGGTGTACACACATGGATGTATTGATATTATTACAAGGTACTAAATAGGCCCATTTCAGTTACATGATTGATGAATACACTAGGCGGCAAACCCTTTGTCATAGGATCCGCAATCATGTACTTAGTACCTATATGTTCAATCAATACTAAATGATCTCTAACTTTCTTTTTAACAACAAGATATTTAATGACGATTCTCATTCCGGCACGCGTATACTTGTTGTTGTTGGCGAAAAAGACGGCTGCAGAATTATCACAATAAATCTTTAATGGTCTTGAGATTGAATCCACTATCTTAAGACCCGCAATGAAATTCTTTAGCCAAAGTGCTTGTGTAGTAGCCTCGTGACATGCTACGAATTCGGCTTCCATGGTACTTGATGTGACAAGTGATTGTTTCACACTTCTCCATGAAATAGCACCTCCAGCAAGAAGAAAAATGTATCCAGAGGTAGATTTTCTATCCTCCTTACTTCCTGCATAATCCGTATCCGAATAACCAATGACTTCTAAGGAATCTGGATGCCGGTAGATTAACATAAAATCCTTAGTTCCTTGCAAATATCGCAAGACCTTCTTTGCCGCTATCCAATGGTCCATGCATGGATTGCTTTAATGTCTACCCAACATTCCAACTGCAAAACATATATCTGGTCTAGTGTATGTTTGGGCATACATTAGACTCCCAATGATAGATGTATATGAAATGTCCTTCATCCGTTCCTTTTCTAAATTATTTTGGGGACATTTGAATGAAAAAATTTTATCTCCTTTTACCATAGGTGCTGGAGTAGGAGAACAATATTTCATTCCAAATCTCTCTAATAATTTCTCAATATAGGCCTTTTGAGACAATCCAAGTACTCTATGAGATCTGTCTCTATGAATTTCTATGCCAATGACATATTTAGCATCGCCCATATCTTTCATTTCAAAATTATTAGAAAGGAACATCTTTGTATCTCGTAACATCCCAAGGTCATTACAAGCAAGTAAAATATCGTCTACATAAAGGACTAGAAAAGCATATTTACTCCCACTCATCTTAATATATATACAATTATCAACAATGTTCTCAACAAAACCAAATGAAGTTATTGCATTGTTGAACTTAATGTACCATTGACGAGATGCTTGTTTTAGTCCATATATAGACTTCCTTAATTTACAAACCAAATGCTTGTTATTATCTAAAATAAAATCCTCAGGTTGTCGCATGTAAACATGTTCATCCAAGTCTCCATTAAGAAAAGTTGTTTTCACATCCATTTGGTGTAACTCTAAATCATAATGAGCAACTAATGCCATGATTATTCGTAATGAGTCCTTTCGTGATACTGGAGCGAAAGTCTCATGGTAATCTATGCCCTCCTTTTGAGTGAAACCTTTAGCCACAAGTCTGGCTTTATATCTCTCAATGTTGCCTAATGAGTCTTTCTTAGTTTTAAAGACCCATTTACAACCAATAGATGTCGCTCCTTTGGGTAGCTCTACCAAGTCCCATACTTGGTTTGCACTCATAGAATCCATCTCCTCCCTCATGGCATTATATCATTTAGTAGAATTAATCCCACTCATGGCATGTGAAAATGATATTGGGTCCTCTGAAATTCTGGTGTCATAGTCACATTCTTGTAGATATGTTATAAAATCTGATGAGATTGCAGATTTTATTACCCGACCAGATCTAGTTGTAACAACACCTTGTTGAGCAGTTGGTGCTATTTCAACTTGATTTTCAGGTAGTGGAGGATTTGCCATTGGTTCAATCAAAGGAATATCTTGGACTCGAGGGACAACAATATCTTGATGTTGTGTCTCATCCAAGATATCTTGTTGAATATGCTCCTCCCTTTCTAGTGGTATAATAAGATCCGGCAATTCATCAAGTATGATATCTTTAATTACTATCCTGCTCCCACTTTTCTCGCTATTTTCCAAAAATATAGCATTCCTTGATTGTACAATACTCGATTCCCTATTTGGACAATAGAATCTATAATCTTTAGAGCCTTCTGGATAACCAATGAAGTATCCACTTGTAGTCTTCATATCTAATTTTTTTCTCATTTGGGTTATAGATTCTAATCTCAGCTTGACAACCCCAAATGTGTATGTGTTCCAATCTTGGTTTCCATCCCTTCCAAAGCTCAAATGGAGTGGATGGAACTGTTTTTGATGGAACTCTATTTAACATATACACGGCTGTCTTTAGAGCTTCACTCCAAAAGGATAAAGGCAATGAAGAGTTACTCATCATACTTCGAACCATATCCATTAACGTACGATTCCGTCTTTCGGCGACACCGTTTTGATCCGGTTCACGGGGCATTGAAAATTGATGATCAATGCCTTCATCCTTAAGAAATCGTGCAAATGGTCCAAGTTTTTGTTCTCCTCCAACACACCTACCATAATACTCACCACCTCTATCCGATCTCACAATTTTAATTTTCTTTTCTAGTTGTCTCTCTACTTTTATTTGATAATCCTTAAAAGCATTTATAGCTTCTGATTTTTTTCAAAAAAAAGATAAAGATACATGTAACGTGAGAAATCGTCTATGAATGTGATGAAGTATTTTTTACCACTAAAACATTCCACAGAAAATGGACAACATATGTCAGTATGTATAATTTCTAAAAGACTAGTACTTCTGCTTGATTCTTTAGCATGTTTGTTGGTATGTTTTCCCTTAATACATTCCACACAAACACTAGAATCAGTAAAATCTAGAGTATCAATTACTCCATCATTTACTAATTTCTTGATCCTTTTAATGGAGATCTGATCTAATCTTTTATGCCAAAGCATTAATGACCGATTACTATTATTTTTTCGCTTTTTACCAACTACATTGCAAACAAGAAGATTATTTTCAAAATGTGGATGTAGATGTAATTTATACAAATAATCCACTATACCACCTGTGCCAATTAACTTGTCATTTTTAAACATTTGGAAAAATGTATTTTCAAATGAAAATTTGTATCCAAGATTACAAAGTCTAGATATTGAAATTAAATTTCTAGAGAACTTGGGTAAATAAAATACATTTTCCAAATCAAGTACATGGCCAGTTTCCAAAATGAGTCGTTGCGTTCCAATCGCTTCAACATGTGAAGTCATGCGATTCCCCATATAAACGCTTTGCTCATTTTTTAATGGCATTCTTGTTTTCAGAAAGCCTTGGATGGAGTTGGAAATATGGATTGAAGTACCAGAATCAATCCACCAAGTATTAATAGGAACATCAATGAAATTAGATTCATGACATACATGACATTCAAGAATCGAAACAGAATTTATGATATTGAATTGAGTAGACATGAAAGCTGAACTATCTGCAATAATTTCATTTACAAGACAACCACAATAAGCAATAACTCAAGCATAAAACCTTATCCAAAATATTAACTTATTTAATATTTTGAGAAATCAATGTACTATCATTACAAGACTTGCTGTGGCTAAAGAATTGTAATATACAATTGATTTTTCTTAATAAATGAGATAAATAAATTTTCGAATATTCATTAGAAATTCCGTACCTGTGGGCATTAGAATAATTAAAAAATAATTTATTTTTCTCATTCCAAAAAAAATATCAAATTATCTCCGTCACTTAATGTAAGTATTGGCATTGTTATCCTAGATGTTGTGGCTACTCTTGAATAACTAACCAATAATTACTCATTACAAGAAATAGTATGTACAATATGAACCGATCAGATGTTGTGGCTACTCCTCCCGATTCAATTATATACACTTATTCGAATGACTTTAAATGGAGTTAATCAAGATATTTCCACCATGTAGATGTGATATGATGCCATTAGTTCAAATAATTGAACTCTAACACTTAATGCAATTATTGAGATTGTTATCCAAGATGTTGTGGCTACTCTTGGATAACTAACCAATAACTACTCAATGTCAAGAATAAAAATGTATAAAATGAATCGGTCGGATGTTGTGGCTATTCCTCCCGATTCAGTTATACAAATCATGGCAAAGTGACATCAAACAAATTAATAAAGTAATGAAGAATAATAGTAAAGTGTATGGTTAGTACACAAGGTGTTATCAACAAGTCCAAACAAATGAATGGTATAATAATGGTATAAACCACATACACTTCATACACTTTTTGTGTACTAACCATGCGTATACAATAACCAAATTGTATACACTCCATACAAGTCCCTAACAAATAACGTCACATTATATATAAATCAAATCAATGGCTGATTAGCCTTCGGATTTGTTAATCTGAACGAAGCACTTCACGTAATCAACATAATCAATAAATATTCACTTCCAATGGCAAAAGGCTTTACAACAAGTAAAAAAACCTAATGCATACTGGATATGGAAAAAAAATACAAACCAATGTTGACATTACAATGGTTATGGCATGAATAAAAAAAATTAATTAAAGCCTATCCCGTATCAAAAGATGTAACAGGAAGATGCTTTACTGATAAAAAAACAAGCACAATGGCAATTAAATCCATGTTAGAAACAATGGTCGTGAAGCATAAGGAAAATATGCTTGATGGCACTCTCAGTCGAGGGCCTATTAAAGAATAATTAACAAATATACTCTCATTTTAAGACAGACCAAGTTTCAAAACATACTCAGAAATCTGGTGAGCACTGCTTGCGCAGGTATGCATCCGGCCTTTGACGTGAAAACTTGTTTTATGAGATGCAAATCTTATAAAAAAAATACATGGATGCAACTCAACAACAAATCCTGGTTAGATTGTACCAAACAAGTTTAACCATTAAAAACTTTTAAATCATCGAAGATCAAAAGAGAAAGCCATGCTATTCTTATTCTAAAAAAACGGCAAGGAACACAAGTGGCTTTCTTAATCACGAAGCACAAATTGTAACTCTAATCTTACAAAAGGAATTATGTGTTACTTTTCAATAACTTAATCTAATAAAGAAGATTGCTTGCTCTGATACCAATTGATAGATCTGATAACATGATAGATCTATAAACTTAATCAATAATAGACTTAAGATACTAAACAGTTACCGAAAGCCATTGCAGCGGAAATGAAGGGATGATGAGGGGATTTCCTTCTCCTTCTCAACAATTGCTTAACATGCTTGAGTAATGGATCCTCTTGCATTCATTAGTTGAGGGAGAGGGGACCCCAATCCTTATATTTATAATACATGATGGTTACCTATCCATTAAGGTAACCACCAAAGCAACTTCTCAAAGATGCATCCTTTCACAATTAATCATGAGCCACAAAATAAGAAATTAAATAAACTTGGCAACTACCGTATTTGGTAGTTGCATATATAATATTTCTTACACTTAGGTGATCAAAATGGAGAGGCACAAATTATGCAAGTTGCAACAGTTCATAATCTACAAGTAGTGCCCATACCTCATCTTCTTAGAATGATATCATTTTTTCTCCTCTTTGCATGTAATTGAGAAGTTGGGAGGCCCCAAGCAGGCTTCTATCATCCATTCTCCTCCCCCATCACCGCTCCGACAACGAGGGTGACAGGGGCCTGCTTGAAGCAAGGAGCTGGGAGCAGAGGATCACCTTCAGCTAGATTAGTTCCTTCGCGATGAACTTCGACGTAGACCATCCATATCGGTGCTCGAGGAGTAACATGTTCCATCGTGAATGACCTCTCGTCTATCGACCCCTCTTTGGTGAAATTCTTTTAGTTTTTCAATGTATTTTTAATTTGCATGGCACTATTTAATGTGATTTTAGTTAGGGATTTTTACCCGGCAGACCCTGTAATCTTTTGCAATTACCGCTACGACCTTCGAAACATCGTAATTCCTCTCTCGACCCCGTAAACTTGCTCCGTCTTACCCCACGAACCCTACCGTTAAATTAACACATCTAAAGTTAACGTCCTTGAGTTAGAAATGAGTTAATCTAATCAATCTATGATCGGACGGCTGTAATTAACCAAAAAATAAAAAAAATAAAAAAGACTGTTCTGCAGGGGTAGGGGTGGGGGGCTTTGACGGCGGCGAGATCGGAGCAGGCGGTGGCTCTCCAATCGGCGGCGATGCAGGCGATGAAGCTCCTCCTGCGCTCCATCGCGCAAGCCCCTTCCATGTGAGCCTCTTGTTCTGCGCTCCATCGTGCGATTCCAAGAGCAGGCGGTGGCTCTGATCTCAGTCCAGGCTTGAGGCCCCTCCAGGCGCTGCCGCATGCGGAGGGCGCACACGCAACGTCGGGGTGCACGGACGGGGCACCGAGGTCAGAGGAGGGGATCCACAGGGACAGGAGTGCGAAGCATCCACACGACCGTCGGCTGGAAGCAAGCGGAGTCAGGACCGCGCTGGGCGAGGTGCGCAGAGGCACGGGGTTCGAGGGCATGGCGAACAACAGCGGTGCGCCTCCACGGGACTGACGTGGCAACGACTGGAGGTGCTGGCGGTATGCCACCCTCGCGCAGGCGGAGGGCAACGCCGGGCGGAGGTGCCAGTGACGCGGGTTCATGGGCAAGGTGCGCGGAGGCGCGGGGTTCGAGGGCATGGTGAACAGCAGCGGTGCGCCTCCGCGGGGCTGACGTGGCGACGGCTGGTGGTGCTGGCGGTATGCCGCCCTTGCGCAGGCGGAGGGCAACGCCGGGCGGAGGTGCCAGTGACGCGGGAGGTCGACGCTGGGCGGAGGTGCCAGTGACGCGGGAGGTCGACGCAAGGGGGAGGGCAGCTGGAGGTGGAGGGTGGGAGGGAATGGCATTCCTAGTAAATTAAATAAATAAAGAGGATAATATGGACATCTTTTTAACGGAATCCGGTAACATTTAACGGACAAATGGATGGGGATTAACCACAAGGTCTGTGGGGTAAGAGTTAACAAGTTTACGGGGTCGAGGGAGGAATTACGATGTTTCGAAGGTCGTAGCGGTAATTGCAAAAGATTACAGGGTCTGCCGGGTAAAAATCCCTTTTAGTTAAAATCTTGTTCATTTTCAGCTAGTATTTTTGCTTGACTAGAAAACTCATTTCAGAACTTGGTCTATATCTGTATTTCTTTTTAATATAGATGTAGTATCTATGTTCCCCTCATAAAAAAACTATATGGACCCATTACTCACAATCATAATCTAAAGCTGTATTATATAATTCAATCACTCCTTGGGAATCCACATGCACTTTAGCCCTACCTTTATTGTCCCAACTTTTTACAACTTAATATTTATGTTCAAGAAAAAGTTATGTGCTAAGTTTGCTTCTAAGAATTCATTGCACATTCTCCTTCTAGTTCTTATTACTGTAAAAATATTAAAAAGTCACATATTTTTATTATATTAGCAAAGTAAATTTGTTTTCATAAATTGGTCGAGTACTCTGTTTGCATGCACATCTTTCCCTAACTAAATATAGCTCTCCATAGTATTATATCATCGACCCCCCACCCTCCCTTCCAAAAAAAAAGTTTGCATGCACATCTTTCCTTAACTAAATATAACTCTCCATATTATTTATATCATCGACACTCCACCCTCCTCGAAAAAAAGATTATGTAGATAAAAAGAGAAAACACAACACTCTCACACACACACGCCCCTCCCTGTGGTTCGACCCGTGTTCACCATTATACACTCATTCACATAATATGTGTTTGGTTTTGTTTGTTTGAGTTCGGTTTTCATTATTGATTAGCTAGGATCATATCGCACAACAACACGAGTTTTCACGCATTTTAGCACTCACGATTCAAGTTCAATTATCTAACCATGATGTGGCCACCTTATTTCGACGTTGTTTCTTTCGAGATAAATCAACGAGGAATGAATACTATCTTAATCAACGAGTAAATTTTAGAGATAAGGAGAAAGAATACATGAGTCATGAACATCTAATTCGATTGAGTTGCATGAGATGAAATGAATAAGTAATATGTAGGATAAAATAATAACCAATGTGATCATGATTATCTTCATATCATTCTTCAATATAAAATACCAAGCAGGATTTTGTTTGATTTGATATTAACTTGCACGAAAAATATAATTGGAATGAGGTTTGATATTGTTTTACGCGACTTCTTTTATTATGCAAAATGAATCAATCTAATATGTTCGGTTAATGATCGTGATGGTGATACTAGTCACATATTAACTTATGGAATAGAGGGGCATGGGACCTTTTATATGAAAGTAACATATATTGTTAGGATATATCTGTTGCATTTTATTAACATGTTTATGAGTTAATTGATGAATCTGGGATTCATTAACTTAATATCAAACGACTTAATTCTTAAGCAAAAATACTAATAAAATCACACAACACAACAAAAAATAATAAGAACAATAAGTGCAATAAAAATGAACTAACTATATATTACTTTGTAAATAAGCACAAGAAATAAAACTAGAATAAAATCTACAAAAAATAAGGAATTAAAACATGTATATATTCATCTGTACAAAGTACAAACGTCCTTACCTCTTAATAAATTCATGTTTACTCCAAGTGACATGAAGTAACTCCGTTGCGTACTTAAACTAACCTTTATCAATAAAAATAATAAAAAAATACAACTTGTAAATATGATAAATGAGCCCAAACTCTAGATTTACGAACTATAGGCCGTAAAGTCGAATATTTCCTTGATGAATCCTTTATTCGTTTATTTTATCTAAATTCAAAAGTAGAACTTGTGTTGATATGCATTAATCCCCTCTCATTGATGAAAACGTGCTCATTAATAAAAATATGTATTTAATACCGATTTCCACAAGATAAAAGAGTAAGGAAGAAAAGAAAGAGAATGGTCGTAAATATGTGTATATATACAGACTTGACCCCAATCAAGAAACTTAGATTACACCGCATTCGATTGATAAGGAATTAATTACTTGACGGTCGGTCTTATTATATCTAGAACATGAATTGTGGGGCAAGCGCATCAACCGCTCCACTGGTGAGGCGCACATCTTGTTCTAGGACGGTTTTATAGGAAGAGCAACCAGTAGGGATGCAAACGAACGAATACGAATGCGAATTCAGGTCATACCATAACCATATTCATTTTATATTACGAATACGAATGTTATACGAATGTAAAAAATCAAGATCCATATCCTCAAAATACGAATACGAATACAAATCGTTTACGAACGAATACGGATATCAAATGAATATTGCAATAAAAAATTATATATAAAAGCGTACCTGATTATTTGGCAACCACTTCCGCATTACTTCCATATTATGACTTGAATATGAAATTTAACTCAGTATGATACAATAATATAATAACGAATAATGCAGTAAAAGGGTGCGGCAAAGGGATACGAGCCGGCGGGGTGGAAGGGGCTGCAAGCCTGCGGGGCGGAAGGGGCTGCGAGCCTGCGGGGCGGAAGGGGTTGCGATCCTGCGGGGCGGAAGGGGCTGCGGGTCTGCGGCAGAAGGCGAGGCAGAGGGGGACGGAGGGGGCGGCAAGGGGCTGCGGCGAAAGGCGGGGCGGAGGAGGGCAGCAAGGGTGCGGCAGGGGGACAACAGGGGGTGCAAGGGGGGCGGAAGGAGGGGCGAAGGGGGCCGACAGGGGGGCGGAAGGGGGGCGGTAGCCGGGCTGGAGGCGGAGGGGGCCGGAAGGCGGCGCGCGGGGGTCTGGACTGGGAGAGGAGAGAAGGTCGGGAGTGGCCGCGTGGGGGTGGGATCCGTGGGTTGTTGAAAAAATTTGGGGAAGAAACCCTAGGTATTAGTTAAATATGTTAAATAAAAATTACCATTAAGTAACGAATATTTGTATTCATAATCGTATTCGTTATTTTTTTTCGTATTCGTATTCGTATTCGCTAACTAAGGATTCGTATTCGTATCCGCACCAAATTCGTTTCCAAGATTCGTATTCGTATTTGTATTCTCCTGTTTTAGAAAAACAAGATCCATATCCTCTTAAAAACGAATACGATACGAAGGAATACGAATATAACCGCATCTGTTTGCATCCCTAGCAATCAGCTATTATGAGGTCTCAATCACCCTAATCGTCCGACATTAGATATTAGAAAGTGGATTTAAACGGAATCAACTAACAATAAACCAGAGAGAGATATGGGGAATCCAAACTTTAGGGAAAACACGAAGAAAACTAATTTTGTACATAAAAACAACCCAAAATACTAATTGAGTGGACACAATGAGTAAGATGTTAAAACCATCCAAGAGGATAATGTTGTTACAAGAATGGTTTAGAGATCACATGCATACATTAATTGTGTAGAGAAGAAAACAAGAGAGATTTTCCTTCTCTAAGCGGTAGAGAGACGAAGATTCTAAGCAATGACCAGATAATAGTCTCGAACATTTGATTGGAGGTCTTTGTATTGCATATTAACATAGGGGATTTTACACTTATATCTCTCTCTGAGTTTCTACAAATATATTTACATCCTTTCCTTTTTCTCAACAATACTTTCACTCATGTAATATTACAAATTCATGGTATTTCCATTTGTTACCACACTTATGCATATATATTACATCGAAGGAAGGACGTTCGTATGAATTTTGTAAGAATACAAGGATATAAGCAGAGTAATTGAATCAAACATGAGCGAACACACTCATTTTTATCCAGTTCATTTAGCATATTTAAGGGTTCGGATTCGGTTCGGTTTAGTAAGATGAAATAATTTCCTTAGCATATACAAGGAGCATCATAAGTCAGGGTTCACTTGACTTAACCTATGGACTCGGTAAAACCTTTCCCAATAGACCAGGTATTATACTCGATTCGATTCGATCATGGTTTGGTTCATTAAAGGTTTGATTTAAGAATGTTTCTTAAGCCCACTCTTGATATAAACATTTTCACAAATGGTTAGGATTTGTTTGAGAACAAACCTTCAAGAATGTATATAATACAAATATTTTCACTGTCAACGAGCTTCAATTTAAGGTATGTATACATGATTTTATTTGTTTAATATTAGTAGAAGTTTTATATTTAATAATTAACGAACATTAATCGAACCTTTATAAGTTCCATCCATGGATACTAATCAAATCGAAACATTCGAATCCACCGAGATTTAGATTTGATGCATTTTAGAATTTTGGAATACGAACTCGAATCGAATTTCAACCGAATTTTTATTTCAAAATTAAAATGTTAAATATATATAAGTTATCTATATATAGAATCTTACAATGGTGAAGGTTGCATTTTAAATTATCTATTTTTGTACTACATATGTTGCCAAGGTAAGTTGAACAACTATATAATCAAGGAAGAACCCGCAGTTTTTATATAATTATAAAAACAACTAATTTTTATAAATATTATGTGCCTTTTGCAATCTAGCTTTAACCTTTTTTCTACAATGAAAGAAGTACATAAATAAAATATAATCATATGCCTTATTAAAGAAAGGGATATTTACACCATAACCCTGAGTAATCTTGTAATTACCCCAGAAACCCCGCGAAATCACGAATTACACAAGAAACCTCAAATACTTATTCCGTCTCATACCTATAACCATACGTTAGTTTCAACCATTAACTCAACCACATCATTGAATTAATCTAACCTAACATCGATCAAATGGCTAATATTAAATCAAAAAGAAAAGAAGAAAGAAAGGAGATGCAGGGTAGCGCACGGAGAAGCTGGAGGGCAGTGCGGCTGATGCAACATGGCGATGGGGGTTACTGGATGTCTTTGTTGGAGGGAGCACAACAGGGAGAGATTGGGGGAGGGATGCAGAGGGGCGGAGTCGTTGCTGGAGGGAGCTCAGCGGGGGGCTCGGGGCCTGTGCTGGAGATGTCGGGGGGGAGGGGGGGTTGCGACGGGATGCAGGGGGCGAGAGGGGGGCGACGGGGCTCCGGGCCTGTGTCGGGGGGGGGGGGGGGTGCGACGGGATGCAGGGGGAGAGAGGGGGTTGGGTCTGGAGGGAGCTGGTTGGGGGAGATGACCGGAGGGGTTACTGGATGGCGGTGTCGGGGCCTTTGCTGAAGATGCTAGGGGTTGGGGGGGGGGCACGGGGGTCAGGTCTGGAGGGAGGTGGTGATGCGGGCCGGGAGGGTTTCGACGGGGCTCGGAGTCGTGCGCTGCGCGAATCGCGATGCAGGGGTTGACCAGGGGGTTACTGGATGGCGGGGGGGATTTGCTCGAGGGGGCACAACGGAAGGGCGGGGGGCGGGGCCTTTGCTGCAGATGCGGGGGCAGATGCATGGCGGCGCGCGGGGGAGTTCGTGGGCAGCGCGACGGCGGGGGGATGCATGGTGGCGATGGGGGTCGAGGAAGTTTACTGGAGGGAGCACAACGGGGATGGGGGATCCAGGGAGCCTTTGCTGCAGATGCGGGGGCGGATGCATGGCAGCGTGCGGGGGAGTTCGTGGGCGGCGCGACGGCGGGGGGATGCATGGTGGCGATGGGGGTCGAGGAAGTTTGCTGGAGGGAGCACAACGGGGAGGGGGATCCAAGGAGCCTTTGCTGGAGGGAGGGCATGGACGACGGGTCAGGGGAGACGGAGACGGAGACGGGGGTGGGGAGGTTTGCTGGAGCGCACACGACGGCCGACGGGGATGGGGGCCTTCATCGGGATGCAGGGGGGTGACGGGGGCATTTCTTGAGAATGTGATTTTGTTATAAGGGTAAAATTGTCAAATGGATGGAATCTATTAAAGTTTACGGCTTAAGCGGATGGAAGTTGACACAGGGTTATGTAATGTAAGGTTTAAACATTATTCGGGGTTTTGGGTGTAATTCGTGATTACGTAAGGTTTCTGAGGTAACTACGAGATTACTCAAGGTATGGGTGTAAATATCCCTTAAAGAAATAGAATATCATTGACAAAAGCGAGAAACACATTATATTTACTATTATAAGTTGAAGCAAGACAAGACAGAGCTCTTATAGAAAATGAATACATTTTGATTTTTTATATGAAATATCGAGAATAGCAATAGATAACCTAGTACAATAAAAAACACTTCACGCTTGTGATGGTAAACGTTAACTTAAAATAAGATCAACCAATCATACATGAGCTTCAATTTACATAGGAACAACTAACATGATAGTGAGAATAATTTATAAACAATTCACATGACAAACAATGTCATCTTAATAATGGTAACCATCACCATGAATTGTCTTTCAAGGATAACCAACAAAACAAGAAGGTGGAGGAGGAATACTTTAATATCTCATAAATCACGATACACAGGAGGAGGGACTCAAGTTAACATGACTATCGTATTCACGAGCAAGAAGACACTACAACAAAAATAACCTTTTCCGACAATCTACCATTAAAGACATCAAGCCATGTTTAGTAATTATCGAACGTTATGGATTAACGTCTCAAAATTATCTGTTTCCTGACATTATTTGTTAACATCATCATATCCATCCCATCAGCTAGTCCCTAGCGATGCATCCCCGCTCATACACGAGCGGTCATTCTCCATTGGTTGCCTCCGATCTTCGACGTGACACTACCCAATTGGTGTACTCCCATCCCTTTTCTACTCAATCCAGACCACATCGCTCCACCCGTCTTTTTTATCATCGTGTTAGACCTGGTCAAAGTCCAGGCCGGGCCATGGGTCGGGTCGACCGAGTCGCGGTTTTAAAACCCCTTGTCCAAGCTCCAGCCCGACCCAGTTCACAAGCCATACTTCAAGGCCCAAGCCCGATCCATACCTGCACATATAAAGATTGCAGTCAGCATCGACATTCATCTAGATATAAAATTTGACTTATGATTATTATTATTATTATTATTATTATTATTATTATATTTTAGCTATTAAATATGTATACAAGATTGGTTTTTTCTTTAGCATACATCACGACAGTTGTTGGTGGTATTGTCACCTTCCACAATATTATAAGTTGTAGGCATTCTTTTTTCCTATGTTCAAAGTGATCTTTGTGGAGAAGATAGCAATTTCTATACACAATAGACATATTGGTAATGCCATGTATTTAAGATGCCCATGAGGATATTCGATCATTGTATTCACATAACTTTTTCTTGACATAATCTTAAATCGGTGTTCGTATTTGTGTAGGAATTCAAGATTTTGGGATGTCTGTTCATATCAGTAAATGGTTAAAATATATTTAAAATTTCTATATATTGCAAAATAATGTTCACTTTGGAATAGAAAACTATTATTGTAGCTGCTTAGCTTAAGATACATGGTTGAGTTATAGTCTCTTGTCGATCTCCTTCTCCTTATCACTCTAGTATTTTGAAGTAGAAAGAAATCAAAGCCATTGTTACCTATTGTTTCTGCACATATGTACAAAAACAAAATGAAAGACACATTTGTTAGTAGAGTTTATCAAGTAGAATCACAAAGAATATACATGTTTGTTGTGTTGTCAAGTGTCCCTATGTAATGAACAAAATTCGAATAAAATGTGTAGTCCTTCGGAATGGATAAAGTTTTTGAACTAGTAAATAGTGTTACGATCTCTTTTAGATAAAATCATGCTACAGTTTGATAAAGCACATGCAAGTGACTCTTCACATGAGATGAACTCAACAATCCCTCGACACCCATCAAACGCATGATCCTTTTCAGAGTAGCTTCTGCGAGTAATCAGATATCAAAATATGACAATTTATACATACAATCAGTTTGCTATAGATTGTTTGTGTTTACCATCTTGTATTTGATTCATGTTTTGCTGCAAATCTGGGAAATTCTTACCATATTCGATTACAAAAATGTGGGTCTTAACCATGTTTGGACTATTCGAGAAGATGCAAAAGAAAGATAAGAGTGGGATACTAGAATCAATTGTTCGTAGTTAACCTAATACACTGTCAACATCTGCATAGCTATCTAAGCATTGTCATGCACCTATAATGTCTACTCCACTAGACTCGGATCAAGGGCCATCTACTTCCCGAAAGAGAGGTGAGTAATTGATTTTTGTTATCATTATGATACGTAACTTGTTCCGTGAAGTTTGTTAAATTAGATGATTCACTTTGAAGGAGAAAGTCAAGAGGTATCATATTGACCAAGTACGCGAAAGCTATGAGGCATAAGCCCATCATCAAGATTGACTTGGATGAAGGTAGACTGTTGGATGCTAAGCAACCAGGTGACATACAATCAATTTGCGGGATAGGGGCAAAGGAGGATATTCCATTTGTTGCATACTTCAGGGCCTTGTTCGACGTTGATCTCCTAGGTGCCTAAGATTGAATCAATGTGTGTGATTGTCCTTGTATTTTTTTTTATAAAATTTGGTATAACAAACATGTTAAACAAAAATGTGTGTGATTGTCCTATGTATAATTGTATGTTGTAACAAGATAAAACTAAGATCCCATAGAAATATAATACAAATTGGTATTATATTATTTGAAACAAAGATGATATCTACAAATAACTTGACACGATAAAATAACCTCATGCATCATGATGATTATTATTATCTTAAAACAAAGGTCATGAATCACACATGATTTTCAATGTATTAGGAAAAACTGGCATGATGGTGAGAAGAACTTGCAAATTATTTAGGTGATGATCAATGCCACTTTAACATGATAGTCATCAACATGGATTGTCACACATGATAACCAACAAAATAAGAAGGTAGAGGTCTGCAACTTAACATCACCATGACAAACGTGAAGGAGGAATGCTAGATAACATGACTACCATATTCACATGTAAGAAGACACACAACCATATAACTTATAATTGATGAATCTTTGATAAAGAATGGAGAAGAGAAGTGAAAATGTGTAAAGAGAATATCTGAACATAAAAATATATGTAAGCTACGAAATTGGGATAAATCTATCTAATATCAAACTTGAGAATATTTTGATAGTCCTAACCATAGGAATATTCATGGAAATTTGATCGGATGGATATTCGATTCAACCCATATGATTCATGATTCATTGAAATAGGAGAGGGAGAAATGCAAAACTCCTTAAAATAAATATCACGTGAAATGTTATTACTTAACAACTAAGTTTTTCCAAGTATCCCGCTGTGGTTGTTACACGTGTCATCGTCTGATACGTCCACGTCATCATCGTCGACCGTCCAGAGTCGTCTCGAGTCTTCGCCCTTTTCCCCCTCCCTCCTTTTCTCCCAAGGAGGCCAATTCCTAACCCTAATTCGCACCTCGAACCCCTTCTTTGGTCATAATCTGGAGCCCTAATCGATCGACCTCGCAATCTTCCCACCCCTGAGGTCCGGATCAATCTCTCCAACGATGTGGGCGACGAAAGACGACTTGGAATATGGAGGTGGCGGGGCGGCGCTGTACCCGATGATGTACGAGAGCCCCGAGCTGCGGTGGAGCTTCATCAGGAAGGTATATTCGATTGTTGCCGTCCAGCTCTTGATGACCGTGGCGGTGGCGGCGGTCGTGGTGAAGGTGGAGGCCATCTCGGTGTTCTTTACCACGACGTCGGCGGGATTTGGGCTCTACATATTCCTCGTCATTTTGCCCTTTATTGGTGAGTTGGATCGATTTCTGATGTGCTTCTTTGGATTGTTTTTATGAAAAAAGGAATTTTTTCTGGGGTTACTGGAGACGGGAGTTCGTTGTTGCGGTGATCGGGGAATAAATTTAAATGGATCAGAACATTATATTCGGCAAAAAGATACACATGCATATGTTTAGGTATCACGAATGATATGGCTGTGTTTACTGATGCTTTTATGTATCTCTGTGGTTGCTTTGGTTATTTGTTTTGGGAAAAAGAGTTCTCTTTTACAACAGAGAATGGCATTATACGTTGCAACGAGCACAGATTTAATTTTTCAGAAACGTCCCAACAATTATATTTAGTTATCATGAAAGATATTTAACTTTGTCCAGGGTTTATATGTATTCTTCATAACTTTGCCCTCGAATTCCTTTATTGTATTCATATTTGTCCATCCAGCAACACAAATGCCCGGGCGCGAATGCTTACGCCCTTGTGCACGCACACACAAACCCATGCACGCACATGCACATATGGGCGGAACTAGCATATATGATGGGGGGGGGTATGACCCCTCCTTGATTATTATATTTCATTTGTGCAATGCCTCTCCTTTAATGTATTAAATGTAATGTTGTAATAGAAAGATTGTTATGTCATTTAATGGTCAAGTGGTAGAGTAACATGGTTATTATTTTGCAGACTAGGATTCAAATCATTCCTCCCTCATTTTAGTTTCTTTTATACATTTATCCAATCACTTTCAAAGTATTAAAATTATAAGTATAATTTGATATAGAATTGTATCTGTTCTCATTTATATCTCCCATTGTCTCTAGCACTCCGTGTGAAGGAAATAAAAATTGATGTTTCCTTTTGGCCATGAACTTTTCTTGTTTCAAAATTTCACTTGAAAATTTAGCATTTTGGGACGGATTTAAATGGATTAAATTATTATATTTATCAAAATTAAAAAAAAAAACATCGAAAGAATAATATATTTGAAAATTTGACCATAACAATAGATTTAAATTATAAGTTTATCAAAATTGAAAAGTTCATTTTTAAAATACCAACTCTATTTAAAAATATCATTTGAAAATACAATAATCTTTTCATTTTGAGCATACATGGTAGTTATATGCTTGGCCCCTCGATAAAATTCTTGGTTCCACCCCTACATGCACACAAACGCATGTCGCCATATTGTATGTTGGAGTTCTTCATTGATTCTTTGTCCGGTGGTTTCTGATTGAATGGTCAATGTCCTTTTCACACTAGTTTTTTCCATGCTTTGCTCGATGACTTTCAGAAAAGATAGTCTATATTGGCTAGCATGAGATGATTCGATGGACGTGCAAAATGATGGAGATTCACAAATGAAATAGCAAAGAGAATGATCATGGCTTACCACATGCTTTTCCCCCCTTGTAGTAGGAACATAGCATTGGTGAATGAATTCTTTGATTTTCCCTCCTACAAGGGAAGGGTATGTTTGTTCTCTATTAATGGAGATTTTTGTTATCCTTGCTATGATTGGTACATGATACTGACTAGATGATTAGGTTTGCATTAGATAATGGATGTTTGGTGCATGATATGCAATAATCATGAATAGTAATGACAGAATATTAATTATCGTGGGTAACACTCCGTTCTTTGTTCTTATAAATACTCTGCTCTTTGTTTAAGGGGGCTAACATATGTATGCATCCACTGCATGATTTTTACGTCCACACATGATGGGGTGGAACTAGAAAACCAATCAAGGAGGGGCCATGCATGATAAAAATAGTAAAAAAGTCGAATCTCATGGCTATGATTTTTTAAAATCACACATTTATCTATCGTTCTTGTTCATACGATTTTAGATACGATAATGGCATACATTTTTTTTAAAATTACACACTTATCTCTCATTCTTGTTTAGACGATTTTAGATATGATAATGGCATAAATACTATTGATAATGACATAATAGATGATCCAATTATAGTGATACCACTTATCATAGTAATATGCAACCATGTCTCTATTCATTCGGAAGAAAATCCCCTAAAGAAAACCCATCACCCTGGGCGAAATCCATTCTAATATAACCAAACATATTCTCTTTTTCTCCAAGTTAGACAAATTTTCACATAAAGTTGGAGGCCAAAGATGGAAGGAGCTACGACAGATCTAGTTGTCATTGCGGGTTGCACGCAACAGAGAAAGGGGTCATTGGCACCATACTTGCATGCATGAGGAACATGGGACATGGTCCCAACGGGCTTTTTCTAGGTGGATGCTGCCCTTTGTAGCAGAGCTCTTAAAGAGGGAGAAGGGACCACATCTCTTTCGTAAAAGTGATGGCTGGTCGTTAAAGGGTCCCTCGCAATGTCGGGTACACCTCCTGTACATGTTGAGCGAGATCGGGCAAGGGAGAGGGTGGCACGCTGCTGTGCGCAACAACAGGTCGGCCATGGTTGCTAGTTGCTGGTGTTGTCCATGGTGGTCGGTATGGGTCACAACCGAGGAGAAGGTGTGTGTGGGTTGCTTGATGCAGGATAGAAGGGGATGAGGTGCATGCAACACCCATTATAGCAGGAGGCAGAGGTCGTCAGCCATTCTTGGTTGAGAACAATGTGGAGGCAGTGAAGGTTGTCGTCGACCATGGAGTTGAGGGTGCTGCCGTAAGCAACAGAGGAGACCTCGTACATCTAGCCCCCACGCCACCCCAACCAAATCTTGGGTTCATCCGCTGCCGACCATTGCCTAGATTCCATATAAGCAGAGCACCATTGGACAGTTCTCGATAGGACTCAAACCTCCACCAACGAAAGCTATAGATGCATCACTTCCTCGTTCACGAATGATGAACGAATCCAACGGTCTATGATATGCGTTCAATACATGAGGAAGTTGGTTCAAGGAAGGAGGATGACGGAGAAGGGTGTATGTTGTAAATTAGATATAGAAAAGGGGCAATGATCTGTTATTTTTAATAGATTTCGTCCACTTTTAATGGACAAATGGATGAGAGTTAACCACAGGTTTGTGGAGTAAGAGTTAGCAAGTTTACGGAGTTGAAAGGATAATAACAATGTTTACAAGGCCAAGAAATTACAAAGATTCCAGGTCCGTGGGGTAAAAATCCCTTTTAAAAATGTATTTTTTCATACCATGGCACTCCTTGAGTCATCGTTGCTGTAAGGTAACCTGATTTTTCTAATAAATGAATGTACTTGGGGCGGGCACCTCTACGTGTTTTCCCCTTTTTGTCTAAAAAAATATATTAATTTTGTTTAATCTACTTGTTACTCCGATAAGTTAATAAACACAAACTGGAATAATTCTGCCCAATCAATGCTACCAAGTTATGTATATTTAAAAAACCACAAAGATGCTGGTATTTTCCAGATCAGTGAAGGGAGAAACAGGCAAATACTTACCAAATGTTACTTCTATATGTTGGGTTACACATTAGTATTGCTCGAGGAGAATATCGTCTGGAGTGGTATATGATACGGTTGTCATATCCTTTCTATGAGCACAATGGAAAATCCTGATGTTAGTATTGCCCACCAGTAATCAGTCCGCTCAGGAATGAGATTGAGATTAGGGATTCGGTGAAGTTATTTCTTCTATATCCATTAAGGTGGATGTGAAGAGACAATTTGGTGGTGGTGGTGGGGGGTGCCTCTAGTCTCTCAATATATAAACAATGAGAAATGAAGGTGGGTCCATGACCCCGCATTTATACTGCCAGTTCCGCCCCTGCACATATGTGTAATAATGGCAAACAAAAACAACCCCATATTTTGAACTATTTTGTCACAAATTCCATATTTTTATTTTGTAGCAAATTGTACAATCAAAATCACTTGAATAGACTTCTTAGATTTTCTATGATAAGAAACTTTGATAAAACAAATGTATTTTGTTCGATATGATTATCTGCGATGCATGTATCCTGTAAAACTTTGATCTCGAAGAACTCTTATCTTTGGGTAAAAAGGCTGATGATAACTGGGGATTAGCCCTTTTCTATGTGAATCGGTACATTGAGAAAAAAACACGAAGTTGACATTGACTATATGAATCATAGTTACATTGTTCAGTATGTAGGTTACGATAATGGTACTTTTTTTCTTATTTTTCTTGTTTCGGTGTTATTTTGCAGTCCTATGTCTTATTTTTCTTGGCTCGATGTTATTTTGCAGTCCTATGTCCACTGTCTTCCTATTACCAGACACATCCAGTGAATTATATGCTACTCGGCATCTTTACGACAGCTCTCAGCTTTGCAGTTGGAATGTCATGTGCATTCACCAAAGGTATGATCTTTGCTTGATTATAACCTTTTTAAGCTTGTTAACTTGAGTGATTTTTATGTTCAATCTGGAGAGGTTCCTCGCAATGTAAGTTCATCGGACTGTGCAACTGTGCCCAGAAACTGAAACTTAGAAATCAACTTAATATTACTTGAAGTATAAATAATATGCATTCCAATATGAAAATTATTTACGAATAGCTCGCTTTTAGATGGTAGACAGAAAACACACTTTTGAAATAACTTTGGGCGTGTGCCTATATGGTAAACACCCTTTTTTCTTTCAAATTTTTTTGAAATGGCTTGGGTTTAGGAACTTTGTAAAATGTTGAGCATTGTCTAATGTATTGGATATTGATGAGTATTGTCTAATCTATTTCCATAACGATAATGATTGTTTAGGTGCAGATTTGGTTCCTTCTTTTTTTGAAAATGTAAATTATGACACACTAGATAGGTGTACATCTAAACAAAATAATATTCCTCGATCAGATTGCAATTAAGACATTAGCCAAGATTTTTTTTTAAAAATCATCCATGTTTTGGAATGTTCTCCATGTAGAGGCCTTCTTGAAAGACCACAACATTCCTGATTGACCATGACATATATAGAAATGCAAAAGATCTCACCATCTTTCTTATGGAATCAAAGGAAACGTCCGGGAATGATGTCCGGAAGTCCTCACTGCTAGAGGTGCCCACCCATCCCACCTTTGTGCTTCTCTGATGTGCAATTGCACATGAAAAGAATTGATTCGCCACATCTTCATGCTTTTCTTAATAGCATATAAAAATAAAATGGCATTTTTATTTTTATATGCTATTAAGAAAAGCATGAAGATGTGGCGAATCAATGCTTTTCTTAATAGCATATGAATGTTATATTTAATATAGAGAATGAATGAGCTCTTAGCACTTTCATTATCATCCTGGATCTTCGTGGGAACCACATGAAGATCTCGACTCTCTCAGGGGTACTTGTGACATCCAGATCTCTATGCAATCCTTGATTAAAGACCAACTTTCTTGAATTCTAACCATATATAGTGCTATGCAAACCCTCCTCATTGAGAAACCCCCTTCAGCCCATGCCCAATAGTGTTGAAAGTTAGGAAACAAACCCTCTGCACAGTATAGTTTACCCAACAAACATAAATAGTTTTGGACCCCCTGCTCGAAGAGCATCAAAGAAAAGGTATGGGCCCACCTTGTATGATATAACAAATAAGCCACCTTTTTTCTTGCTTTCTTTATCCATCGATGCTAACATTCTTGGGAAGCAGTGGCACACAGAAATCTCCTTTGTCCAATCTTCCTCTGAGATACTAAAGTTAGGGTCGTTGTCGAGCTTCAGACACATGCAGTATAGCCTCATAAATAATCGAGTAGATACCCCTCTAAAAAGAGAGGATCCCTCTCGTCCGCCTCTAAAGAAGCAGCTTGTTCATCTTGTTAAATACAAGCATCTTGATGCCACCCTCCTTCATGTATGTGATTTTGCTTCGATCGACTTCTAGAATTGGAGTAGAAAAAAAATCTTTGCATTGAAGTTTGCAACCTATGATGTACCCAATCGATAGTCCGTGCATAATCAAGTATAAAACCGAGAATGCTAAAGGCACAAACTTTGAAACAAACAACCACCCTCTTCTCGACAAGCACCCTTCTTTCCACCTAATCGGATTATGCGCCATCTTTTACAACAACTCATGGTTGATTTATATCCTTTAGCGGTCACCAACAATCTCCACCAACACTTGTAGCTGCTTGGCCTATCCTACCTCCACGAAGAAAAGAATATCATATGTAGACAACAATGTTGGGAAGTACAACCTATGTGCCATAAAGCCTTTGAAACAATCGTCCTATATCTTAAGACCCATCGTCACAACCAACACACCAACTACCATAACGAAAAAAATTGGTGTGAGTGGGCATCCCTACCTAATGATCCTTTGAGGTAGAAAGAAGCCTACATTTAGGTGTATGTTAATTAATGTGGAGGATGCAGTGTCACCCTTCTCGTGATCCATGCAATCCACAAAACAAAACATCCCCTTTTACGTAAAAAGCTCCACAAAAAACATCAATAAATCGTATCATAAACCTTGAAAAAGTCACGCTAGCGGTTCTCCCTGACCACCTCTAGCTTAGCTACTTGCTATGTGAATTGAACTGCATTAAATACTTTCAACAACCAGAGATTCTACTCAGAAAAATGTGGTCTCGCATTGTAGAGCGCTTTATAATTGCTGGTCATCTCACTAATGTAACCTTTTTCTGATTATGATTACGAATGGCATTCTGCGGTAACTCCCACCTTGGGAGTCTACCCTCTCTTTTTACTAAAAAAAGTCTCCATGATGTTGGATGACGAAAGTCTCAATCAAGTGATTGAGGTACCACCTTTATCGACGGCTCACAAAAAAATGGATTTGTTGTCATCTCCATCCTTAATCCATGTTTTCTTGTGGCTTATTTTCAACCTTCACTTTTTATCCTTCTCTTCTATCATTTTCTGCTGAAGTATCTTCTACTCCAACTTTGCATTCGTGAGTGCCGTAGAGTCACTGGATCTGTCTATTTAATCACATGCCATTTGTAGCCATTGCCCTTTTTGCTCTCGTTGTTGACCCGTCTAGTCATCCTTCTGTATGTCTGAAGATGCTTTCTCAAATCCATGGTTTTGAAGTTACCCGATAATCGACAAACCCCTCCACCTGAAAACATCCACCATCTTTTTGAATCCAACCTCTAGTAAACATGCGCCCTTAAACTTAAAATAGGATGGGGTGTGACTCCTCGTTTGACTCCTGTTAAGAAAACATACTGGGATACCTTATGAGAGGCCCAAGGGTTCCCTTATATAGGAGAAGAACCCTTGGGAAAATTACAAGAATATGAAAAGGAAAAAAGAAAATTACATAAAGGTCTATACTAAAAATAGTAATTATCTCAACATTCCCCTCAAGCTGGAGCGTAGATGACAATAAGACTCAGCCTGGAACAACATCTCTGATAAGGTCCTTTTGCTAGAGCCTTTGTAAGTATATCTGCTGTCTGGTCTCCAGAACTGACATGCGTAGTAGTGATAATACCTTTTTATATCATGTCACGAGTGTAGTGACAATCTACTTCTATGAGCTTCGTCCTTTCATGAAAGGCTGGGTTATTTGTAATGAAGAGAGCAGCTTGATTATCATATTGGAGGTGCATGGGAAGAGGTACTTTTATGGTTAGGTCAGTGAGAACGGACCTGACCCACATCATCTCTGTACTAGCCTGTGCCATGACCCTGTATTCCGATTCAGCACTTGATCTAGCAACCACAGTCTGTTTCTTACTCTTCCATGAAACCAGAGAATTCCTTATGAACACAACAAATCCAGACGTAGACTTTCTATCCGTTGGACACCCAGTATAGTCTGCATCTGCATATGCTGTTACTAAAAGAGAGGTGCCTCTGCTGAAAAGAAGTCCAGTACCAGGTGAAGTCTTCAAGTATCTCAGAATCATATGGACTGCATCCATATGTGCTTGTCTGGGCTGCTCCATGAACTGACTCACTTTGCTAACCGCAAATGCTATGTCGGGCCTGGTAATAGTTACACATAGTAGCTTGCCAACAAGCTCTCTGTATCTTCTCTTGTCGACCTCCTCAGTATCATCATCATAGAACTTCATGCTTGGATCAAGCGGAGTAGTAGCAGGTCTACAATCTGCCATGCCAGTTTCTGAAAGAAGATCTATAACATATTTTCTCTGGGTCATTACAAGACCCCGTTGATTCTTGGCAAACTCTATTCCGAGGAAGTAACGTAAATGTCCAAGGTCCTTGATCTCAAACTGTTGACCTAGGAAGTCCTTGGCATCCTGAATACCCTGCTCGTCATCACCTGTAATAATAATGTCATCAACATAAACAAGAATGACTGTAATACCTCTCTGGGTCTTCTGTATGAATAAGGAGTGATCAGCAGTTGATCTCGCAAACCCTTGCTGTTCTATCAAGTCCGAGAGCTTTTGGAACCATGCTCTTGGACTCTGCTTGAGGCCATAGATAGCCTTGTGCAACCTGCAAACCTTCTGACACTCCCCCTCAGCGGCAAACCCAGGTGGCTGCTGCATGTAGACCTCCTCTTGTAGGTCACCATAGAGAAATGCATTCTTAACATCAAGTTGATAAATAGGTCAATCTCGTATCACAGCAACAACAAGGAGAATGCGCAGAGTAGAATGTCTGGCAACTGGTGAGAAAGTATAGTGATAGTCCACCCCATATGTCTGAGTAAATCCTCGTGCCACAAGTCTCGCCTTATAGCGATCCTCACTGCCATCCGCACGGTGTCTCACAGTGAATACCCATTTGCATCCCACGACTGATGTATCAATAGGAGCAGAAACAAGACTCCACGTACCACGTGATTGTAGCGCAACCATTTCCTCCTCCACGGCTAACTTCCACTGACTATCTTTGAGAGCCTCCTGATATGTCTGTGGTATCTGTACGGCTGATAGTGCAAGCGTAAATCTCCTGAAATCATCTGATAACCTGCTCAAAGAAATTTGGGCTGCAATAGGGTAAGTAGCACACGCCCGTTTCTGTTTTCGCAGAGCAATCGGTACATCAAGATCATCTGCTACGTCCTGGGCCTGTATATTTCCCTCTTGAGAGGGTGCCTGCTCCTCCTGTTGTACAGTTAACTCAGTAGTGCCATCAGTAGAAATAATATGCTCATTACATACCTGAGGCGTGCTGGATGATGGGCAAGGCCTGTGAGCATGGTGAACAGAGCGAGGTCTGCGAGGAACAACATGAGGTAAGAACTGAACCAATGGAGGTGGTGGTGGTGGTGGCGGAGGAGGTGGTGGTGGTGGAGGAAGAGGTGAAGGTGAAGAACCAACTGTAGGAGGTGGTGGCATGTATATCTCATCATCAGAGTCGGATGGAGTAAGTATGTCACCTGTAGGAGAAAAATACATGACTGACTCAAAGAATGTAACGTCAGCACTAACAAAATATTTTTGGCTTAGTGGATCAAAGCAGCGATATTGACAGCTCTAGGAGAGAGCTTGTCACGCCCTGGAGAGACATCGTGAACAAATGCAACAGATCCAAACACACGAGGTGTAAGAGAGAAGAGATCCTTCTCGGGAAACGTAATCGAGTAAGGAATCTTCTCTCCTAACATGGATGAGGGCATACGATTTACCAGATAGCAAGTAGTAAGGACAGCATCACCCCAGTAAGAATGAAGAGCACGACTCTGTATCAACAATGTTCTGGTTATATCAAGTAAGTGACGATGTTTGCGCTCGGCAACACCGTTCTGCTGGGAAGTGTAGATATATGAGGTCTGGTGAACAATGCCATGGGATCTAAGGAACTCGGAAAGATGTAAGGTGCAAAATTTCAAGGCATTATCAGAACGAATATACTTGACATTAGCAGAAAAAATATTCTTTATTTCATTAATAAAATACTTGATAGTGGATCCAGCCTCAGACTTATTCTTCAATAAGAAGATCCTAGAAAGTCTAGAAAAATCATCGACAACTACAAGATAAAAGCGGTGTCCTTGGAGATCAGGAACACAACTAGGACCCCAAATGTCTAAATGAAGGAGCTCAAATAACTGAGAACTGCTCCGACTCTGACGGGATGGAAAAGATGAACGGTGATGCTTCCCAAGTTGGCATGCTTCACATTGAAAGGAGGATCTTGTAGAAATCTGAGGGAAAACATGACATAACTTTTGCAGAGTAAGATGTCCAAACCTAAGATGCCACAAGTAAGGAGAGACATGTCCAGTAGGTATAATAGAAATACTAGCATGAGGAGGTTGGACCAGTCTGTAGAGTCCCCGCTGCTCACGACCACTTCTAATCACCCTACCTGTGAGTATGTCCTGAAACACAAGATATGAAGGGTCAAAGATGGCACGACAATGCAGATCCTTAGTGATCTGACTAATAGAAAGTAAATTCATTTGAAACGCGGGAGCATATAAAACATTTTTCAAACGCATGGACGGTGTCAACTGCACCTCCCCCTGTCCTGTAACAAGTAAGTGGTCACCATTAGCAATGACGACCCATCTACCGGGTGGTATAGCCTTGTAGGACTTCAGTTGTGTTCTGTCTCCGCACAAGTGGTGAGAAGCACCAGAGTCCATAATCCATTCTGTCATGTCTGTATTCGTACTACCAGTAAAAGCATAGGTGATACCTGAGGAGCTCGAAGAGGCTCTGGCTGTTGTAGCGGTATCTGTGGTGGTACTAGGAGTAATGATCTCTCGAATGCGAGAGACAATATCATCCAGACGTGGATCAACCTGTGGAGCTGAAGTCTCTGAAGACACAATCTGCTCTGCTGCTCGACCAGAAATAGGATATATCCATGCTTCTGATAGCATGTATCCTCTGCATGTCCAGGCTTGCGGCAGTAGGTGCAGGGGCCACGATATCGTCCACCGCCTCTTCCTCTGGGTGTACGTCCTCTGGACTGGATCACCCCACCTCGACCACGAGAAGCGGCCATTGCTGAGGAGTGCGAAGATGTAGATGTTGACGGGATAGTGAGTCGGCTGAGACGGCTATAGGCCTCCTCTATAGGGGGAATGTCTGCTCCAGTAAGAAGATGAGTACGTGCCGCATCATATTCTCTATCAAGTCCAGCCATGAAAACTCCAACCATCGTGGAGTTCCTATACGTCTTCTGTTGCTCAATAGACGTCGTGATGGGCATGTAGCTATAGAGTTTTTCAAGCATGCCATGTAGCGAAGAGTAGTAAATATGCAAGGGGCGACCATTCTGCTTGGTGTTGTAGATATCAAACTGAAGTTGAAGGATTTTTGCTTCATTCTTCGCCTGTGCATAGGTGGAAGCCAAAGTGTCCCACATTGCCTTGGCAGTGGGCTGATTTAGTATATCGTTGGCTATCTCTGTAGAAAGGGTCCCACAAAGCCAAGCACGTGCATATGCATCATCCTGCTTCCAAGAAGCATTTGCTCCGATCTTGTCCTCTGGTTCTGGATCTGTCAGGATATGCTCCTTGTTGTTGCACTGCATGAGGGTGAGGAACTACATGGACCACAACTCATAGTTGGTCCCATCCATCTTAACGATGGGAGCCGGACCCTTGAAGGTTCCGGACGAGAAGATGTCCCCTTTGTTGTCTAACATATTGATAGCCAAATAACGAAACTCGACCGGAAAAATAGGTCAATATAAACGAGTCTTACAGATTCATACGAAGGATTGGTTGAGTGTGCAGACTCATACAACCATCCTTTCGACAATCGGACTTAAAGATCCTCTATCTGGTAGTATGCCTGGGAGTCGGGACAGGACTTCAGGGGCCTATGGACAGGGCTTTCAAGGGCCACTGTTTCTCTGGCGCAGGCGATGTTGCTAGGCGCGTGGGAAGACACTGCAGTCTGGCGTGAGGCGCAGAGTAGGGGCTTGACACAGGTACACTAGCCCGCACAGAACTGGGACGCGCGGCTGCAGGCGCGTCAAGGACAGGGGCCGCACATGACTGGGGCCGCACGGGAAAGCAAGAAAGAGGAGGCGTGCGTCTTGAACATGCACGGGGGCTGGCGGGGCGGGGGAAGTCTGGTAGCGGCACAGGGGTGGGGTCTAGGGCGATAGGGAGCGGGGGCACAAGGGCGATAGGGGACGGGGGCCAAGAGTGGGGGCCTGGGGCGATAGGGGTCAGGGCGGTTGCGGGGGGAGGCGGCCTGGTGGTGAGGGCTGCGGGGGGAGGCCAGGGGGCGGCGGCGAGGGGGCCTGGTGGTGGGGGCGACGCTGGGTTACGGGATCGGGTTGGGGATGATACAGGAACTCCGGTCTAAAGGATCGTTGCTCCGATACCATGTTAAGAAAACATACTGGGATACCTTATGAGAGGCTCAAGGGTTCCCTTATATAGGAGAAGAACCCTTGGGAAAATTACAAGAATATGAAAAGGAAACAAGAAAATTACATAAAGGTCTATACTAGAAATAGTAATTATCTCAACAACTCCCAAAGCACCAATGTTTTAACATGGGTCAACCCATGCCCCTTACAGCTGTCAAGCAGAATTGTTGTAGAATCTTTAAATGAGGAGAAACCTATCTAGTCAAAATCTTACGATTGAACTACACTGGGTTAATTTGCAGTTGGAAGCATAAACAATCTTGAGCTGCAACTCACCAATCATATCTCACAACTCTGAAGGCTCTTGGTTCTCTGACCTCTACATTCTTGAAGCTTGTCCGCAACTAGTAACATGACATTGAAATCACCTCCATTCACCTATGGATTAATCAAAATGACATTGAGATCACCTCCAACAACTCATGGATAAAGCAAGTACTCCTCCATGACCTCTTTCAACTCATGCCACATTTTAACACACAACACTGCGTGTCTTGAAGTAGACTTCTCCCACACTAGCCGATGAAATTGGCAAAGCTTTCTCCCACTATAAGTAGGGTCGACTACATGGATTCTTGCTTAAATCCATGTTGAAAGATTCGACTATTTTTTACGCTAGCTATCAACTACCTAACGCAACCCCACAAGGGGGGATTTGAACCCTGTTCTTTTAGGTGATAGGCACCCTACACTTTAAGTGGGTAAACTAGCCGATGCGGTCGGAAAAATCGAAAGGGAGGAGATAGGAGTAAAAATAGAAATTAGACGTGACAAGCTTCGCAGGATGAGAGGGAGAATGGAGTTTAAGAGGAGAAGAAACACTGGAAATCACTCTCCAAACCAAAACTCAAATTCAATTTATAACATAGCTTAACTTCGAAACAGTGGACTGGTACCCCTTTATATCGGGAGAGGCTTTGAGTGCAAAAATAAAAATATAATAAAATAAAAATCAAATCAAACCTTAATTGATACCTAAAACGACTCTAACATTATATACCATAAAGATTGAGATTACAATCAATCTCAATACATTTAAGTAAACAACAATAGATGACCAAATGAAAATAACCAATTAGGGATGGAAAACACTAACTTATCATAATTACCAAATCCATGATTGCACCCATGTTTCTTTAACTTATGGCAAAATTTAACTTGACCCCTCAAATTGGATCTGATTGCATCACTGGCTCAGAGAATTGATTTATACTGTGAAGTGTGAATCATGTTCTTTTAGTGGGCACACTGCACTTTAAGTGGGTACACTAGCTGACGTAGTTCGAAAAATTAAAAGGGAGGAGATAGGAGAAAAATAGAAATTAGACGTGACGAGCTTCGCAGGATGAGAGGGAGAATGGAGTTTGAGAGGAGAAGAAACACTGGAAATTGAGGGAAAGAGGGTTAATGGTGGAGATGCTCTCCAAACCAAAACTCAAATTCTATTTATAACACAACTTAACTTCTAAACAGTGGACCAGTACCCCCTTTATATAGGGAGGGGTTTTGAGTAAAAAAATAAAAATATAATAAAGAAAATCAAATCAAACCTTAATTGATACCTAAAACGACTCTAACATTATACACCATAAAGGTTGAGATTACAATCAATCTCAATCCGTTCAAATAAATAAAAATAAATGATCAAATTAAAATAACCAATTAGGGATGGTATCAAAATTACCAAATCCATGATTGCATCCATACTTTAACTTATGGAAAAATTTAACTTGACCCCTCAAATTGGGACTGATGTCATCACTGGCTCAGATAATGATTTATACTGTGGAGTCCTGATGGATCTATCCGTATGAAGCCTCTATCATGGGTCTCTGACATACATGTGGTCCACATTAAGACTCTGAGCCCAAAACATAAGTATGGAGATCTCTTAAATAAATGATCTCATATGTGTGCGTCACCCAAAATGACAAAACGAGAAGGTGTTAGACACTCTCCCTTATCTATTTGCGAGGATATGAATATTCGATCAGAAAATCCCCCACAACCATTCTTTTTTCAACATCTTCCTTTTTTTTTGAAATAGCCCACATCATCTTTTTCTCTTGGACTGTTCCTCTTTTTCTTCGGGTTATTTTCCCCTTCTCGATTCTCAGCCTTTTTTTCTTTCTTTCATTTTTTTACTGCTGTGTAATAGGAGGTTGGGTCCAGTCTAAACACACTAAAAGAAATAGATATTGGAGGCTAAAAAAAGATTACAAGGTCAATATAGCATAGAGCTACCAGGTGCCCTTCCTCGTCATCATCTTTGTTCGGGTTTCAAAAAAATAAACCCATTGATTATTCTTTCCTCTGCCACTCAAGGCTTCGTCCTCATGTCTCTGTGTGGTCTTCAGCTGCTACCTTTTGCCGGTGCTTTGGTACTCCTTCACAGTGGTGAATAGGAGGTTGAAGAACCCATTCTCGCTCTTCTTGCATTGCTGATCGAGCTCCATCTCGCTCGATTCGGAGATCCATGCTTGCTATCAGCTGGGGAGGGTTTTTTTTTTAAAATCTAGGCAGAACAACGATCAGGGTTGCTTTGTTCTCGCGCTGCATGGGAATCCTTATCAGGCCATTGTCCACTTTAGAGCGACATGTAATAGCGACCTCCCTGCATACTGTAGCCATGTTTGAGCAAGTGAAGAACAAGTGTTCCGCACCAAGAATTCGAGATTTCTAATCGTGTAGTTTTCTTAATAAATTCTCTTGTATGAAGTCTTCTATACGACCATACTGTGGCTTCTAAAAAAGACCACTTTGGAGAACAATTTTTGGGTATATTAGACAATTCGATCTAGGGATGTTTAGGGAGCTCGATTGGCTTGGTTTGAATTCGATTCGTCAACAACCTTGCAAGTTTATCTCAGTGAGCGAAGGAGCCGTGCTTGACCATGACTTGAAGCTTGATAGCCTTATCGATCTGATCTCAAGATGAGATGGCCTTGCTAAGTAACTTGGAGCAATAGCTCGACATGATTATAATCCATGTATGTTTAAGTATATCAATGTATTGATTGATTTTTTATTGATTAAGCAAATTATTTCAATTCGTTCCAAAGGCTAGAAGAAAACTCTAAAGCTTAAACACTCCACGGAGGCCTTAATGCCAGTTCGTTGAACTAATTTAATGATTTACACGGTATAAAGTTGAAAGAAGCTTCCTCGTAATATTGAAAGAGACTTGTCGACATACTACACGGCCTCATCTGCTTGATTTCACTTGTTATCGAGCTTGGTAGTTGGCTTGATTTCAATGAACCTGAGCTCAAGCCCAACATCCTCTATCGAGCTTGAGCTGATGTGCTGTCGAGCATACAATTGTAGTTTGCAGTTGCATTTCTGATTGTATTATCGTGACAACAGGTGCTGTGATTCTGGAGGCGGCAATCTTGACGGCAGTCGTGGTCGTCGGACTCACTCTCTACACCTTCTGGGCTGCAAAGAGGGGTCATGACTTCGAGTTTCTGGGGCCGTTCTTGTCCACCTCTCTTCTCGTATTGATCATCTTCGGACTTATCCAGGTATGGTCGTCCATTTTTCTTCAGCATCTGCACCATGTGTCTTTCTACGTGCTTCGTAAACTTTTAATCGGCTTTCCAGATCTTCTTCCCGATGGGAAAGATCACCACGATGATCTACTGTGCTCTCGGCGCCATCATATTCAGCGGGTACATCATCTTTGACACTGACAATCTGATCAAGAGATACACATATGATGAGTACATATGGGCTTCCGTCGCGCTCTACCTCGACATCATCAACCTCTTTCTCATCCTCGTTGACTTGCTGAGGGTCGGCCAGGACTGACGTCGACACGAGGCAACAGTCTCCCCGGATGTCGTCTAATAAAAGGATATATATTTCCATACGAGCCAACGCCATTGATCTATTCTAGTTGCTGCAAAGGTTAGTGTTATCTGTACCATTTTCGACCGGTGATTCAACAAGAAGGATGATTGTGATAATCCAGGAATAAGGCCCGATTGTGATGCCACTGGAACTTCCTGCCTGTGTATATATATATCCTTTTCTTGGTACGTCGGTTACGTCGGATTTTTACGTGCTTGGCGAGCGTTTGGTCTTTCAACGGCTATCGTTTGTTTCACAGTCGTAGATGTTTCATCGAACCGAAATGTTGACTGACGACAGCGAAATATTCATGGCTAGAATGCTCTTTCACCGATGAATGTTGTCAGTATTAGGTTGTTTGATGAACGATGTGTTTGTTTTGGCAACTAGTCTACTATCTGGTGAAGTGTGTCTACGATTTGAACACGATCAATATACGGCTCATCCATATTAGGTGATGTTTTTTTACGATGCCTTACCCGATTGTCATTCCCTGGGTCCATATCTCGAACTTCCTCCAGCTCCTCAGTCTCTCCTGCGCTCGAATGTGACGTCCCTCTTCTCGGACGGCTTCAGCCCGAGGTACACCTGGTGGTCGCCTCCCTCCAAGGGAATTTACATGCATAACACAGGTTTTAAAGATTTGGAAAGAAGCTAACAATAGCTTTAATTTTGAAAAATAGTCATAATCTGATTAGCAGCATAAAAAGATGAGTTGCTTCCATTTTGAGACCTTCCAATGCAAGCTTGGGAAGATTAGTAACATAATGAAATGATCCACAATTCTTCTGAGGAGCCCCGAGGTTTGCAAGGCTATCTGCAATAGAGATTTCTTCCATATTTCACATCCATCTTTTCTCAGCATCTGGATCAGAACAACACTACTACTCTACACCAATTCCTTTGCTCTTGCAAACTTTAGGCTTTCGACAGCCGCTCTCAATTCGGCAATATCATGGTTGCAAACGGGCATATGTAGATATATGTGTTATCATATCCTTATCTATTTTATCTATTTTTTAATGTGAAAACGGATAGAGATACATATATTATGATATCGTTAAAAAATGGAGATGGATTTAAACGGTTATTGATCGTGTACGGATTATATAACAAATACTCTACGTATTAGCTTGAATATACATATATTGAAAAGATGCTCATTATATAAATATATTAAGTATATTTATATTATAATAGTTAGGGAAAAGGGAAGTTACACGGATGATTGCGATCAAGTAGATGCAATCGGTCATTTTTTATTGTTTTTTTATTTTTTTGCAAGAAATTAGGTGGAATTTACTTAGTCCATTGAGTGGAATATGTGTTTCAAATTTCATACAAAACATAGCTCTAAACTTTGCTTGTTTATAACATTATTAAACTTTTTAGGGATATTTGCACTTATAACCATGAGAAGTTTTGTAATTACATGAGAAACCTTGAGGAAATGCTTTGTCATACACCCATAATCCTTCGTTATTTTCGATATTAAATCAACCTGACCTTTGAGTTAATCTAACATGTACAAGATCTAATTGTTAAATCATGAGGTTTGAGCTCTAATAACTCCCAGGAGATATCCACTTCATAAAGCCCTAAAATCCTCTTCCCCTTCCTCGTCTCCTTCTTCCCTCTCCAAATCTTTCTCCCCCTGCCTTCATTTCTCTGCTATTTGATTCCTCACTGTCCTCTCCAATACGTTCTCTTGATCCAAGCCCAAATCAACTATCACCCTCACGCCATTCATCTTTGTTTCCATTCTACCTCGCTAATCTTATCAACCTCGACCAACATCGTGGTTGAGGCTTCGTTCCCTCCAACACCACCAACAGGTATGCCCACTCGTTTCCCTTTAACCCGTAGAAGAGCACCTTGCTCGAGCTTCATGTCCTTTGCAGGTAAACCACCACTGGAGCCTCCAAAAATCTTTAAAATCACGTTCCACAAGCTCATCCCACGTTACACATCACCGATCGTCGACCATGCTCAATACCTGTCCTCATATCTGCTTTTTAGCCATTTTTTCTCACATTTTTTAAGTTTTTTCTCCTGCTTGCAATGGATTTTACATGCATTTAGGTTTATGGGAAGAACTAATCTTGTGGAAAGATCAAATCTTTGAGGGTCTTTTTCCTTCTTCTTGCAATCTGGAGTAGAGTATGGATAGTGATGGAGGTCTTGGAGGATGGCAATCTGCATGCTGTACAACCAACGTTTCGGAGTATCTTTCCTCCCCCTTCCTTGCCCACCTTCAGCCCCATCCTTGACCCCCTCCTCCAGCTCCTTCCACCGCCACTCTCCAACCCTCTCCGCGCAGCAGTGGTTGTGGTGGCATCGGTGCCCCCTCCTCCGCCTCATCTCCAGGCAGTGACACTTGATTGGAAACGACACTTAGGTGGAGTGGGAATGATGTAGAGATTGAGAGGACATGATTCATAAATAAGATTGAGCGTTATGGGTAATTGTGTCTTTTTCAACAGAAACCGTGAAATATAACGAACAAAACAAACAGAACATAACACATAGTTATGTCATGTAAGAGTTAAGCATCATTTGAGGTTTCTCATGTAATTATAAATTATCAAAGATTCCTGAGATAATTATGAAATTAATTAAGATTATAGATGTAAATATTCCAAACTTGTTAACATGAGTGCTTTTTTATGTTCGGTTTAGAGGTTCTTGGCAATGTAAGTTCATTGGGCAGTGAAACTGAGCCCTGAATCTGAAATTTAGAAATCAACTTAATCCTGCTTAGTGTGTAAGTAGAGATGCATTCCAATATGAAAGTTGTCTATGAAAATCACACTCTTAGAGGGTAGACAGAAACCAATCTTTTGAAATGGCTTTAGGTGCGCCTATATAATAAACACCCTTTTTCCTTTTATTAAAAAAATCTAAAATGGTTTGGATTCAGGAACACCAATAACAAAGCCTTCTTCCATTCAGATATATCTGGGTGATACTCGGACTTAGATCCAAATAATTAAGATCTCTCTGGGTAGTCCTTTTAACACTTCTTGTAACGTCTCAGGCTTAGGTCCTCGATCTATTATCGAGAAATACCGACCCTGACAACTTATTGGGTTCGGGTCCAGTTGAACCTGTTGATAACCATCCAAAATGCTTATGCTTAAGTTGTCAAGTAATAATTGCATGTAATAGTTTGGATCTTCAGTGACCAGTGGAAACATACGAAATACCAGTCGAATCTGAGCATTACTCATGAACATCAATGGTATCACATTTATAGTAAATCATCATCTCAATTCTTCTTTATTCATAAAAGTTGCATCTCTAATACATAACTTAGATCCTCTATTCCAGTAGGCACAACGATATCCTTTCATTGTAACCCGCAACAAGTCTCGAAACGCAACTAAATTTATTTTCACCTTAACCTGCAAAAAAATACAAGAATATGTGGTATGAGCCTAACACCCAGTATGTGTCGAGATAAGGTCAAACCGTCAAACAATTTGATTCATAACATATATAATCAAAACATATAACTTTGTATTTATTCATAATATAGATTTTTGAATAATATTCACATACATTGTCTATGAGTATAATTTGTTAATATTTTTCATTGATCAAGAAAAGAAGTTCATATGTTTCCATATTCATTCCCTCGTAAATTTATCATGTAAAATACCTTAAAATTTCTAAACTCATATAATCAAATGGCTTACATCCATACACATATCATCAGCAATGATCACATTATACCCATATCTCAATATATACAGAAATGGGATATGCATCCCTCATAACTTACTCATAACTGTAGCATATACGAAAGGGTATTTATATCATATAACACACCATATTTCACATATACACTTACATATTCACTTTGTTTTCATATATGCCACATAATCACTTTACTTTTCACATATACACTTTGCTTTCAAATAAGCACCTAGATTTTAAATAAACACTTAGCTTTTACATAAGCACTTAGATTTTAGATAAACACTTAATTTTCACGTAAGCATTTAGCATCCTCAAAGTACTTAACTTATTCGGTGTATGGATTTGCCTTATTTTTTAAATAATTAAGCGGCTTTGATGGCTTTACCATCGACACTAATGGTCAATCAATCACTGCACATAACATGAGGACATCCGGGCTAAGTCAATAATGGACTTTTCATAGGGTTTCACTGAACCTAACACTCCTAGAAGGTATTGCTCTTTAGGCTATGGATAAACAGATTATAGCTGCGGCTTCCACTGTTAAGTGTTGTACTTAGCTCCGCTTACCATTGTTGGGACATTATTCATTTTTAATATGCTTCTACACGATAGTGAACCTTTTAGTTCCACAAATCAAATGTCTTTATTGTTCAAAATACATAACTATTTTGTGTGCGTGTGTGTGTGTGTATATATATGTATATATATATATATAGTTTTTTATAAAATAATCGTTTTCATGCACTCAATATCAATATCTTACTGTCAATTTTTTATGCCTTGATACCTTCAGTAATCACCATAAAATTGTTCCTTACCAACCAATGTTTATTTAATTACATTTAGTTCTTGATATTATCATATTAGATTGGATCTTCTGATAACACATCATTATTCTAAGTAACCTTCTAATACAATTACGCTGCACTATTTTCAAACAGACAAGTCCAATGAACAATGATACACATTCTTATATTGACACGTTGTTTTACAATATTTAAGCGTAGTATGCATCAAAAGTGAAAAATGCAATAACTCCATCATCACATTTCCTACCCTACTCAATTGTCATAACATTAAAAATAATTATGACTGCAATTCCATTCCTGCAAAACCGTTGTACAATAGCTTATGTATTATCAAAATATAATTATCCAATTATTTAAGTTCTTTACACTGATTGGAGGCCTTTGATAATACGAAGCAAAATATCAATTATCAATACATAAGGGATCTTACATACTCCATCATTTTGAAACATATCATATAACTCATAACCTACAATAACATTCATGTACAACACGATGAATCAGCAATATTATATATATATATATATATATATATATTATACTTATCAATAGGTTATGCTCATAGAAACTAAGTGGAGATAAAAGGACAAGAGGCACATCAACACTCGTAGTAGAAGGAAATGATAATATTGAGTAATTTGAGTTAGCATGAAATTCTCTATATTATTATTTAAACATTAATCAAAACCATCGGAGCAAACCTAAGAAATTATCATTGGAGCATATTCTAAAATTTCCATTGGCATATATAATCCGCAAAGGCAACAATCTTATATAATTATTCTATTTATATCTCTCAGTATTATCAGTAAAGAAAACTTTTCTATTGGACAAATATTGATGAGATAATAATAATCCATGTGAATCATTGCATAATCATATGAGATGCCATATAAATAAATTCATGTTTGTAGCCTCCACCACAATAATCGAAGAATCTAACCAATATCCATAACCAATATCCATGAACTTGATGTCACCATTATTTAAATATACAGAATATGATTACGTCTAAGATAATATTTTATCATCATTTAAAATCCATCAAAAATTTATTGCTATTTGTAAACAAAGATCATGATTCATATGCTTAGAAGAGATCAATGTTAACTAGCATTTTCGGATGTAATTTTCATGTTAATTATCATTCAGGCAATAATTATGTAATACAAATCTTAATGCTTCGATACATACCTCGATGATGCAAAAATCTATTCATGAAGATGACTTGACTACGTCACTCCAACCCATTGCCAACTGCATTGACGCGCCTTCGATCCATTTCTAGTTTTCCCCTCCCTCTCTCTCTCTTCGAATATGAAGGAATTTCTCTCTCTCTCTCTCTCATTCATTAACTCTCTCTCTCTCTATCCCTCTCTGACCATCTATCTCTCTTATCATTCGTTACCTTTATTTTTCTTCTTTTTCACTCGTTCTATCTCTTCTTCACCCATTCACTCATTCGATCAATTTTCTTGGTAGGACATGCCGCTCCTCCAAATGTTACATCCATCCTTTTAGGATTCGGGTACTCAGCAAACTGATTCCACGCACATACATTTCACATTCAAATCACATGATATACATAGTAAGCAGGAGAAAATAGCACAATACATTGGAATTTATAATTTACTTCTCATTCAACCTATTCACAATACGTTCCATTTTCCATTCATGTCCACAAAATGTACATGTATGCATACAAAAAGTATTTCCATACATAGAGTATACATACCATGTCTCTCAAAATTTTTACAAGTAAAGAAGAACAGTGAAACTACGAGTAACTGTACCACAAAAAGGGAGTCATGAAGTACAAAAGAAATAACACCAAGACGCTCACTGTTGCGGGTGCTTTTGCGAAACTGTGGATCAACACCAAGATACATTATGAGCAAAGTTGCTAAATACGATATAAATAAAATATACAACAACAAGCAAGATACTATTTAAATATGTAGAAAAGAAACAACTGAGTAATTGATCTCACAAGGAATTACATTCTAATTATTGTTATTAGATATGGATATGAGTAACCAAGCTTCGTGGATAATATGTGGTCTTGTACTGGATGAGACCTCACACTATGACTCTAAGGCAAAAAGAATACCTTAGGATTGGGGTGCGTCCATAGGCATGCGATAAGATAAATTGCGTCGTAACTAAGTTCTCAATGCGTCCATTTAGCCTCAATTCACAATTGCACTTCCGATTCACAAATAAGATTCCAACCCGCGAATTACCGCGACTAACCCAATCCTTCTTATGCACAGGAGATTCACGTCGCATTCCCAACTTCATTGAAATCCCATTCTCCGAAACTCCCCTCTTAGTGCTTCCACTCAGAATACCGACCAACGTGATCTGCACTGGTCCGTACACGAGTGTTAACTCTAAGTGACAAACGAAACACTAGCAGACCAACCATGAGTACTTGGCCCGCACTCGAAGCATTGGGCAAAATGGCACGCAAGTGTTGAGGCCGAACACCGTCAGATTAACACCTCGATATGTCAGGCAACATGTCCTCCAATCATTGTAGCTACACGTAGCAGTTGGGACCGCGACCATCTATGCTTCTACCCGGAGCCCCAAGAATGCACGCCCCTCCCTTGACGACACTACTCCGCTACCCACACATCATGAAAATCTCACCCATTTTCTTGACCATGTTCATCTTGTATTGATTAAGGAATATAATTGCAATGCTTAAAAGCACTCCCGATCTGTAAATGGATATGGATATATAAAAGCACCTCCCAAGGGGCAACATGAGAAATAGGGTCAGCATTAAAAGATGAAGGCAAGATAATTATCTTTGCAGTAGAATGAGGAGCAACCATCCGTACCATAAATTTCAACACTTACCAACCATGGAGATTAATTCCAGTGTGTAGGAAGAAAACACTGAAATCCATTGCAACTGAATATCGAGTTCTGATAACAGTGTTCAGATCTAAATCCACATTCATATGTATACATAAAGAATATCATATCAACAGTGGCATAGGATAATGTAATAAAGAATAATCTTTACTAAGAGATGATTTGTATATTATCCGCGAAATTATCATTTTCGAAGTCCAGATCAACTGTAATTTTGTGTGGGCAGCATAATGCTGGTTATGAGGCCTGACAGCAAAGAAAGGGTAATGCAACAATTTATATAGCAGGTCTTTTCTCCGAAACGAATCAACCTTTTTTTTATCACCAGAAATATTTGCTCAAGGTGGAAAATAAGCAGCAGCCATGGGTTGCTGTACTTCCTTCTAACAATAAGCGAACCAACCCAGGTTCGGTTTCGGTTCGGTTCGATAAAATGAAAAATAATCAGGTTCGGTTCAGTTCGGGTAAAGTTGTAAAAGTTCGGTTCGGCTCGTTAAAGGTTTGTTTAAGAATAAATGGTGTGCATACATTTCTGTTCAAAGGGAAAACCACAACTGCATGGGACGGTATTGTGAGGTTTCGGGAATAAGGAATAAAGACTTACGGAGTGGATGACCGGATGGATTTGAGAAAATAAATAAATAGCCCTTATGTTAATAATGAATGTATTTTTCGTTGATATATACACAATATGTATGTATATATACTTTTATGTATGTATGTGTGTATATAATTGAACATTTAACGAACCGAACATGAGTGAATCTATGTTTTGATGTTCGGTTCGTTTATTTAATGGAGCTCAAACTCGTATTCAGGTTCGATTCGTTTATTTTCAAATCGAATCTGAATCAGACTTCTAGCGAGCCAAATTTGTGCGAATGTCGAACTTGAGAATTTTCTTACAGACCTAGCAGCAACAACAGAAGTCGTTATTGGCTGCTCTATCATGTTTGTAACAATGTACTTATCTTTTACGTTTGCAACCTTTCCACTTTCTCACAAATGAGGAGGATGTGGTTCCATGTTGGATACAAATGGCTTTTTTATCCATATTCAATGTGACTAAAATGGCAGCAAGATATCCAAATCAGATAAAGATGTTGTGTGTGTTTTTAAGGCTGTTCACTTGTTGATTCAACACAGAACTTCAGCAGGTTGCCATATGAGATTATCTATTTAGGCCACAAGTTAAACTGGATAAGTATATTCAGACAACATCTTTTAGAAATCCACTGATGTAAGTGGCAGGTGATCGAGAAATAGAATGTTATAAAACGTTCAAACAGTGACGATGTTAAACAGGTAATGTCAACTGCTACTGTGCAATGTACTTCGTAAGGAACCGGATTTCAGGATTAGCCACACTAATGGTATCCTCCCTCGGGGAGCGGTTCCTCTCCAGTAATACAGTGCCGACTGTAAAAGAGGATGTGACGTGAATCGTTCGATCTCGATTGAGCGATTCACATGAAATTAGAGTTTTTTTTTCAGCTCTTACCGTGTGAAGTACTCGATCTTGATCGCTCAGTTCACATCACATCCTACCTTTACAGCTGGCCTCTGCAATACAGTAGAGGATCCGTGCTACCTCCCACATAGTTAGAAGCATGGCCTCAAATTTCGCCGAAATTCGGCTGAATTTCGGTCGAATTTCGGTTTCGGCGGGTAACCGAAATTCGGCCGAAATGCCCTATATCGGCTGAAATTTGGGAGGCTTAGTTCAAAAAACCACCGAAATGATCGAAATTTCGATTGAATTTCCACTGAAATTCGACCGAAATTTCGTTTCGATCAGTCACCGAAATGAAACCGAAATCCGACTTTTAAGGCCTTGGTTAGAAGCTCCTGAAGGATATGGTTAGATCCTCAAGCGCATCACGGAAGCGTGATCGTCGTATCGAATACAACGAAGAACGACTAGTCGCACTAGTTGTTCTATGCAGCGGAAATTAAAAAATTTTCATGTGACGAAACCATATGATCCAAGAACACTTCTCGGATCGTTTCGTCTAAACCACAACCAAGTATTAGGTTTACCTCTTGAAGCGTGGTTGCGATCAAGTCTCTAAACAAAGAGACCTCCTGTCTCAAGTCCGATCCGTCGGAGGAGACGCTTGCGAGCGCGGGGATGAACTGCGTGCTTCTCGCAATCCAAGTTGATGATCCAAGCGGTGGATCTCCTGATCTCGACACACGAGATCTGACGTCTTCTTCACGAGCAAGGCATGCCGAAGTAGACGGAGTTCCACGAGCAAAACATCGGGTAGCATAACGACGGTGCCGCGACGATGGAGAGCCTCTCTAGGGCATCCATGGTGGACGGCCATGAGAGGGAGAGAAAGAGAAAGAGAGAGAGAGAGAGAGACTTGTTGTCTCACTTATATGCCTAGAAGAGCAATGGGGTGCCTCTCCTTTTATAGGGTTTTGGGATCCATGGATCTCAATCCATGTGTCAACACAAATCCAATGGTCCACATTAATTTGTGTTTCTTTCAATGGCCATGATTTGTTGCTAAAAACACAACAACAATTAATTTAATAAAAATCAGATATATATTAAATATAATTTGATTTATATCAAATCAATCTCCATTGGAGAGATAGGAAAGGAGGCAAGCCTCCTTCCATAAGGAGGGTGGACGGCCACCAATTCCTCATGGGAATTGTGGCCGTCCCCTCTCCTCATTAGGAAGGGAGCTTCCTTTTTCCTATTACATGAGATTACATTATCTCATGATTCTCTCCAATATTTGCAACAACTTTTGTTGCAAATTATTTCACAAAAATAAATCCAATTTATTTTGTGAACATTGCAATCATGCCATTGGAAATTTGTGAATCACATTCACAACCCAAAACAAAATGTAAATTACATTTTCAATTTAATGTCCAATGTGAATCCAATTCACATTAACATTTAATTAACAAATGTAAATTACAAACATCTCTCTCTTATATATTATAAATCACATTTATAATATATTTGATTAATATGAATATTGCTATTCATATTAAATCATATTTAATCATCTTGGATCTCTATTCTCTTGTGTCCAAATAATATGAATCACATTCACATTATTTACATCTTTGATAATTAAATCACATTTAATTATCTTAGATAACTCTCTTTATAATATGAATCAAATTCATATTATTCATGATAATTAAATCTCATTTAATTATCTGTTTTCTTAATGCTTGGATACATATATCAACAATAGAATTATCCATGAACTCTTTCAAGGATAATGCGCTTTCTCCGCAGATACTTGGAGATAAGGACAGGGCGATTGTATTGTTCCACGTATAGTGACATGGATATTGAGATCGTATCTCAAATCCAGATCGCGGGTCTCCCATAGATGCTTGATTAAATCAAGACCGTAAATCTAATCTTCTCATTGTATCTGAATCACATTCAGATCAATGTCCAACACTTGGACCAAGATCAGATCACTTCTCTACTGAGAGGAGTCACTAAAATCCAGACCCGTTTCATCACTCCCTAGGAATGGAAGCGTCATGGTTATACAATCGTTTATGATCACATCACCCTCAGGTATTCCCAATACCTGTACATCCTGCATACTGGAAGACTCAGACTAAACCCGAAGTATTCGATCAACTTTATACTGTCTACTTCATGGCTTTATCAGTAAGTTTCTCATTCGATCATTGGGAGTCGGTATCGATCATATACTTTCCAAAAGCATATATCATACCTAGGTCTTGATCATATACTTTCCAAAAGTATATATCAAACCTACAAATTCAGTCAAGCTTCCAAAGCGAGACGACCGTGCGCACGGAATTTGATTCTTCCCAATATCTCATGAGTGAGCTCATGTCTTCTGGTTCAGTAACTGAACCTGTATGATCCCTTTGAGAGATCGTATTACTCATATGCCCTTATATGCACACCAGCGCGCCGGTGTATAGACCTTGATTAGGTCATCAACCTATTGGTCTGCCAAATGTACATACTCAGACATATAGTAACACATCTGTTCTCCGGTCAGAGGATGCGTGCCTATATCATGACAGCATATGATATAGGACTTCGGTTATCTCGATCTCGTTAAGTCAACTCTTTGACCTAACTAATCTGACACCTCCGAATCTCTATTCCTATGCAGAGGACCTGCATCAAGAGGTCGGTCAGATATCAGCCTTCAGAGATAAGGATTGCCATCTCCTACTCAGGCTGGAGATCATCTCTTAACAATCATCTGACGGTGCTTGATGAGTCCTCAATCTAACTCTTTAGATATTCATCCAAGCACCAGCCTCTATGATTCAATAGTTGAATCAACAGCTGTATGATCATCAAGATGGCCATGGTACATAACCCTAATTGTACTAAGGGACCTATTATGCAAACTATGTATTCTTCATTTCAGATTAAGGAGTGAATTGCAATAACAATTGTTGCATAATGGCTCGCCGTGGGCTCGCATTTCCAACAGCTCCATCTGTATGCAGATTCTCAGGGAAGGGGCAGACCCCTTTAAGGGCTACAATGCACAGTCTCATTGCCCTGGGTCTACATTTTCAACAGTGAGTACCTGACCCAAATAAAAGAAACTTCTCCCTAACAAATTCCTTTTTTTCTTCTGTAATTAAGGTTGTAATGGGAAAGATAGATGAACAAAATTTGTGTGGAATCCACAGCAAGAGAAAGGGGATGTCGTACCTCAAGTTTTCCGTCAACTCGATTACTCCGTCCGTGATGAACGGTGCGATCAACGATCCCTTCGCGATGAGAACCGCACATAGGGTGACCTGGACATTCTCCGCATGATTTCGGCTTCGGATCGTTGATTCGATGCTTTCCGACGAGCTCTGGTGAGGGAGAAGGAGGAGGAAGGAGCTGCAAGCGAAAGGACAAGGAATTTTGGCCTTTTGGACGAGATAGGGCAGGGGTATATGGGTTATGACTCAGATTCGGATCCGGGTTCGGATCCTAATACTACCCGGACCTTCTTCGTTAAAATAACCGTAACTCAGGCTCTCGAACTCAGATTTTTACGTTCTTGAACTCGTTGGAATGATCTCGACGATACCTACGCGATGGACTACTCAAATAAGTTTTTTGAATGCTGGGTAAATACAGAATTTGCAATCAATCTCAGATCCAGAGGAATTTGCATTTAAGCTCATATTCGGGTTTTCAGGGGTTTCACACCAAATGTATCAGGGCATCTGATTTCGGAAATTTTCAGTTAGAGCATTGATTGGCGAATGGTTTACTGATCGACAAACTATTCGTCGATCAACACATTATGAGACAAAGCCATCTCACTTTCGCATTCGCCATCAACGAATGGTTCATCGAAAATTAGCTTTTTCCCCATTAATTTAAATACCAATCTAAAGAATAACAAATATATAAAATATATACCAGCATTACAATACATAACTAATAATAATAGAGAAATAGAGAGAGAGAGAGGAGGCATTATAGAAAAGCAAACCATTCTCAGATCGACAAATGGTTTGTTGTTCTCATTAATGACACTCGTCCTCTATGAGCACGGAAAGAGTGAACACATTGATCATCGAATGGTTCATCAATCGGTAAATTATTGGTCGATTGATGTCTTGACTGGGAATTTTTGAAATTAGATGCCTGACACGTATCTGAGATCATTCTCTCTCCTCTCATTTTAGTAACTTGATAGATGATAATTAACGAGTCTCAATTCTATTTATATCAAAATGAAAGGGAGAACACATGGATAAATCCATACTTTGAAGGTTTCCCAACAAATATCTCATACGTATTTATCACATACATCCCTTTAATTTTAACACTCAACCCTTCCATGTAGAGCCCCGTCGCATTGCCACATATTTTATTCTTTAAATCTTTTATTTATTTTGCTTAATAAGTTGTCACATTTTTTTCACCATCCTCACTCTTTTTTTTAACAAGTTCAACATTTCAAATCTCACGTATTCTAATTCGTTATCAGCCGATCTTCTATGCTAATGGTTTTTGGATTTAGGAACTAACTGTTATCTTCTTTTCTAATGGCCAATGGGAAGATCAGGAGGGAGGAATCCGTCATCACCATCTCCGAGCTCCACCTCGACCAAACCAAGTCGAATGCACCACCGCCTTCTAGGCACTGTGCGAGCAACCCCTCGTTGTCTTCAAGTTGCCCATCTTGTGGCATCTCCAATTCCAGCCATCAAGCGACCCTCCACTAGTAGCCCCAAATCGTCGGTGCGATCACGTTTCTGCCCTCACGAGCATCCATCGCACTACAAGGAAAATAAATTGTAACAGCAGAACTATGCTCATGGATGTGAGATTTGTGACCACAGAGTTGGGCTTTGCCACAACACGTTGTGACCAGTAGTCGTAGCTACAAGTCTCATCGTGAGAGTTTTCTAACCACGAATATATCGTGACCACTACAAGTGGCCACAAAACTTATCGTGGTTACAACTCTTGTATGAAGACTTTACCCACAGATTGTAGGTACGAGAAACTAGTGTCCACGGAATTATCGTGGCCACAAGTTTCCATAGCTACATTCCGTGACCACAACTCATTTTTCTTGTAATGATTTCTCGCACCCAAGGCACGCTCCCGTCGCTCGTCATCCGTGCATGCATCTCCTTTGTGTCCGTCCTCTTCATCGCGAACACCACCAACCATGTGCGTCGCAAGCACGCACCTACGTCGTGGATGCTCCTGTGCACTACAAGGAAAATAAGTTGTGGCTACAGAACTATACTCACGGATGTGGGGTTTGTGGTCACGGAATTGGGCTTTGGCCACAACATGTCGTGGGCAGTAACCGTAGTGACAAGTCTCGTCGCGAGAGTTCTCTAACCACGAATATATCGTGGCCACTACAAGTGGCCACAGAACTTGTTGTGGCCACAACTCTTGTATGAAGACTTTTGTACGAGAAACTAGTGGTCACGGAACTATCATGACCACAAGTTTTCCGTAGCCACATTCTGTGGTCACAAGTCATTTTTCTTGTAGTGGTGCAACGCTGTGCACACGACGCCACTGCAAACTTCGAGCTCTCCGAGGCTCGAAGCCCACGTATGAGAAGAGAGCAGATTGTCATAGTTTATTTTATTTAATTTTTGTTGCGGCGAAGGAGGTTGCAATTGTCTTGGTTGCTTTGATGAAATCGAGCATCTCCAGGATGCTTAGAAATTTCTTGTTGATTTGCCCCTGCATCTTTCGCAAGGACCAATCATTACTCTTTCCATACCTTTCGAGGTGCTTCGTGCCAATAACGTCAAGAATGAGGTGAGAGCATCTCCGCCTCGAACATTATGCTCCGAGCCATCTGGAGGATATGCAAGAATTAACACCGTCTTGCAACAGGTGGTCTTGAAGTGGAAGGATATCCACCTATGCCTCTGCCTCCATCCAATAATATGATAAAAATGATCTTTTCAGTTTTTGTTTTTATTTTAGGTCTCGTTATGTCTCAAAGTTAACGTCTATTAGCATTGGAAATGAACGGTAACTTGAAGGGTACAAGTGATAAAAAGGTAAGAAGTTTGAGGGCACAATTGATATTCCAAAAAAGAGAGAAACATAACTGAAATTGCAAGATCTCACGAGGGCACAACTCATAAAAACACAATTTATTATTACTGCTATACGGTCTCGTTTGCTTGATTTGGCTTGCTAATGAGCTTGGGAGTTGGATTGATTTAGACGAACCTGAGCTCAAGCCAAGATTCTCTATCGAGCTTGAGCTGAGGCGATGTCGATTTGACAGAGTTTTCTCTCAACCTTTAAATTTTATGATACGGAATGCACCAGAGATTTGCGATTTTTTTTGTATTTTGCGATATTTTTTGTATTTTGTGATGGTGCTTCTGATTGTATTATCGGGACAACAGGTGCTGTGTGGTTCGGCCATTTTGACAGCAGCCGTGGTCGTCGGACTCACGCTCTGCACCTTCTGGGCTGCGAAGAGGGTCATGACTTCCAGTTTCTGCAGCCGCTCCTGTTCTCCTCCCTTCTCATAGTGACCGTGTTCAGGTTTATCCAGGTAAAAATCTGAACCAGGGCACTTCTTGGAGTCCATTAGGTGATCCGTAACATCTTGATCGACTTATTCCATATCTTCTTCCCAATGGGGAAGATCACCGCGATGATTTACAGTGCGATCGTTGCTGTCGTATTCAGCACGTTTATCATCTTCGACACGTACACTCTGATCTTCAGACACAAGTACGATAAGTACATATGGGTTGCCTGCCATGCTCTACCACGACTTCTTCAACCTCTTCCTCTCCCTTCTCAACATCCTGAGAGCCAGCCAGGAATGAATCCGACTCGCTTTTAGAGTCTCCAAATGTCGGATGTGAGGTATTTTTGTACAGATACTGTTGTTCTATGCCAGTGAGTATTTGGTTTTATCATGTATATTTTTTCTCGCTAACTTTGATTTCATATCAATCTTGAATTTGAATGCTAATCGATGACGGCAAAAGATCGGTGGCTGGAAATCCATCTGTGCTAGATGAATGATTGACCAAGCCATGTTATCGAGCAATCTCGAGAGACGCCGCTATGATTCGGAGGTGAAATTCGACGATCTCCCACCGGATGTACTTGAATTTGAGTATAAACACAAGCTGCAGATGATGACTGACTATCCTGAGACGAAAAACTGATGAATGTATACGAAGAAACTGAGATTTATATATAGCACTGCTCAGTATGAACATCCACCCTAAAACAAAAAGAAGATGACAAGAATGGCAGTAATTCTACTCTACAGCTTCAAACCCATCAAGCATCCTGTAATCACATATGTTAATCGACCCGTATTCTCGACCGTCGTAGATGGTCGGGTTGCTTTCACTTCTGCTTGACCCCTCGCTTCTCCGCAATGATGCTCAGCAGACGGGCTGTCCCCTGGGTCCATATCTCGAACTCTCTCTGGCTCCTGCACTCGAACTCGATCACCCTCTGCTCGGACGTCTTCAGCCCGAAGTACCGCCGCTGCTCGCCCCCCTCCAGCAGGTGCCGACCAGGCCACGCCTGGACGTTCTTGCAGACGTCGACGACAACAACTGTAAAGAAATCATCGTCAGGCAGTTGAAACATAAGAAATGCATACACATTTGCGTGTACAATCGGAAAAAGAAGGTTAGGAATGTACATTTCTTCTTCTTTGTGATCGTCCCGGCGACGTGTCGGCTCTTCATCTTCAGCATCACCTGGCCCATTCTGTTTATGTAGACGGAAACAACCTTCCAATGCAGTTCACCTGCGAGAACAGGAAACTGTAAGGTTGGTCGTGTTTGCTTTGACATTTTAGGACAGAATTATCATCAGTGTTGGTACCTTGCCGAGTTCGTTTGAGCAATTCGGTGCCGCGGGCAAGCAGTTCCTGACTGCACAGACCGAGGAAGTTCTCCTCAGGGACAAGTTCGTCTGCGAAGCATTCGGCGTCGTTCTTCATGTTCTGTTGCAAGTGGCGGCGCTGATTGCCACCACACTGGTTGCCGGTTCCTCCCTTCTCCACCGGGATGACCGCCGCTATGTTCCAGACATCTTTCAGAGCTCTCGCACGCAGTGTAGCGGCACCTCTCAGGGCTGCATAAAAAGAAAGATGAAATCCACCTAAGAATATGGTCACAGTGTGGCTTTATGGCCTAGCTAGGAAACCTGAGCAGTTACCGGTGGCGGCGGCCGCTGTGAGCGTGATGATGTCTCCAGGATTCCGCACGTTGACAGCAGAGCGAACCACGGAAGCGAGGTGATCATGCTCTACCCCCATGGACTCCGCAGCCTCTACGCATTGCGCTGCTACCAACGTCGCTGCCGATGCAATTGCCATGTCAGTCTTCACGGCTTGATCGTCCTTACCATTTGCCGAAGCCGCAGCTGTGGCTGCCGCAACAGCAGCCACAGCTGCCGCGACTCCAGCAACGGAGACCGCAGCGTGCAGCAACAGAGCCCTTCAATCCCATTTTTTGAGATGATGGTATTGTTGAGATTTTTTAGTAGATAAGCCACTATTGCATAATGGATTACACCTGTCCCCCTGGAGGATGCTCGTAACAGTGTCAAGAGGCCCTACGGGCTGGAAGATGGAAAAGAGAGGAGACACTCATTCAGCTGACATACTCTAGCAGGTCAATATAGATATTTTGCATCTAACCCTACAATATTTTCTGGAAGCAGTACATGATTCAAGTATAGATCAAGAAACATATTGTAAAGATATATCTAGATCTGATTTGTTTCTATGTATAGTAGCCCTAATTTTTAATAATATAGTGCTAAATTACTATACTCATCCTTTGACGTTTCAAAAACACACAAACACATAATCTGCAATATTCTGTCTTATTAGAACTTTGGAATATGCCGACCATTCTTTCATCGTAGCCGTGAATATGTGTTGTTCATTCTATATTTTGCTGGCTATGCAATTGATCCTTGTCCATTTTGCTCCCTTTTCTCTATCTTTTTCCTGGGGCTTCTGATGCCACCTGTAAATTTCCTTGTCTTGATTTTTTTAGTGGGAGGAAACGTAAGAATGGAACATGCCATTTGAGATATGTTACCTACCCTTGCGATATTATTGCATATATATATTGGATGCTTCCTTCCCATAGCTTGGGATAAGGATCCAATTAGCTAAGTCCAAAATTACTTAGTTTGGCCAGCCATGCCTATGCTAGTCTACTTAGTTTGGCCAGCCATGCCTATGCTAGTCTACTGGCCTTTGCCTAGGTAATGGCATGGCCTTAAATGTTGAATTCGGTGGCGTTTCGCCAAACCTGAAAATTGACATTTCACCGACATGTCACTTGAATCGCCAAAAACCGTGTAAATAATTATAACATTTGTTTTTTTCTCAAAATTAAGGTTTTCAATATCCTGTAATCAATAAAAAAGATAGAAACACACTTATTTGCTAAATAAAAAGGCCTAAATACAAGTTTTGGAGTAGTATGTGATTATAATCTACACATGTTGGATATGTATTACATAGTAAGACCTGCAATTATAAGTTTAGTCAAAATTCTTAATATACCAATACAATAAGAATACTTATCACGTAAATTGTAGAGATATAATTTATGCTATTTGTACTGTTTCATATTTTCTATATTCTTATGGACTCTTGATGTAATTTACCCATAGACTACTCCCCTATAAAAGAGAGTCTAGGGTTTATGGAGTAAACAACTCTTTTGATTTTACCAACATGGTATCAGAGCGACGGTCCTAGACCGAACTCCTGCACCCTAACCCCACCGCATGCCACCTCCTCTGCGCGCCGCCCCTTCCTTCTCTGCGCGTCGTCTCCTCCGTGCGCCGTCAACCTCGTGCGCGCATCTCCCTCTCTGCGCACAGCATACACGCGTAGCCACCCCCTTCTCTGCATGCCAACACGTTGGTGCTCGCCCCAAAATATATTATATTAACAAAAAGAGAAGAACAAGAAATACTTACAGGGGGGGTGATGGGGTAATAAAGCGGAAAGCTCCTCTATGTTACTATTACTAGACCTGATATCTCTTTTGCAGTGAGTCAGTTCATGGACCAGCCCCGACGGGTTTATACGGATGCTATATACATGATATTGAGATATCTAAAATCTTCTCCATGTGCAGGATTACTATTCAGGAAATGAGAAACTCTTTCTGTTTCTGCATGTGCTGATGCAAACTATGTAGGGTGTCCTAAAGATAGGAAGTCTACTTCAGGCTTTGCGGTTTTTGTTGGCAGTTCTCTTGTTTCTTGAAAAAGCAAGAAACAAACGGTTGTGGCAAGATCAAGTGTCGAATCTGAGTATAGGGTTATGGCACAAGCAAGTACAGAAATGATGTGGGTTCGAGCAGTGCTAGAAGATTTGCATATAAATGTATCTCTACCCATGCAATTACAATGTGATAATTAGGTTGCCTTATTCATTGCAAACAATCCTGCATTCCATGAAAGAATGAAGTATATTGAGGTAGACTGCCGTTATACTCGAGATATGATTCAAAAGGGCTTGATTTCTACTTCCCATGTCAGTTCAAGAGAGCAAACGACATATATCTTTACCAAGGCATTGCTCGGAGGACAATTTTAGAAGTGTTCTTCCAAGTTGAACATGATTGACATCGATGCTCCATCTTGAGGGGAAGTGTATAGATATTTCTATATTCTCTGTGTACATCTTCTTTATTTTATTTTCCGTGTATCCATCTTATGTAATTTATCCATAGGCCTCCCCTCTATATAAGAGAGCCTAGGGTTCTCTAGAATAAACAACTTTTCTGTTCTCCCAACATTAGTCAGTGACCCCCCGATCGAGTACCGACTACCGATTTCTGCAGCGTTGGTTTCTCCTCTCTATATAAGAGAACCTTAGGGCCTCAATTCGTATTTTTCTTTCCATAATATAGCCCCAATATACCCAAGTCTGATCAGTAGATATTGTTGGACTAAACACATGAGAGATGTGTAACTGGATATTGGGAGGTTTCGATTACCCAATGCACTCATCCCCTCACTATTCTCAACACTCCCCCATAGGTTAGAGCATGCAATGCTCAATTTAAACAAACTAAAAATCTGTCATTCACACGTTGAATACATGACAACATAATCCACCTCGACTCACAGCATACTCCTTTATATGCTAATGACGATGACAATGCATCTCGATCATGCAAGTGAGTTGGAGGAACTGGAGGGCAAGAATTTGTAGTGCTGATCTGTTAAGCAATCTTGAGAAAGTCAACTTGTCTGTTCCTCTTATGTATTGATCAGAATTATTAATGATGTAATGACTCTCCTTGGAGATGTATATCCCGCAATGTGTCTCATCAACAGAAAACAACACCATTTCTCTCAAGGGATGAAAATGCCGTGGACATGCACATATGAAGATCTTGAAAATGGTCCCATTTTCATTTGAATCTTTTCTTCTAGTACATGGAATCCATAACTCTCATATGGTCTTACCATCCTTGAACTCTTTCTAAGTGGTACAAGTGTATCATCTTCTATTATCTCTTCAATTTCTAATATAGGAATTTCATTGTTTTCACTTAATTAGTTCTTTGACTTTATTAATCATATCAACATATACATGTCCAAGTCTTTGATGTCAAGCCATTGTCAAATGATCCCCATCCCCCTTTATTTTTAAGGGGTATTATCATTATTAGTGGTATCAACATTCATGACTGATTCATTCGTATCTATATAAAACGCTAATGTGGAAGCAAAATCAGATAAAGAACAGATAATAATTATGAAGAACACAGAGATTTTATGTGACTCTAACCCATACAGAGCAGGAAGAAACCACGGGAGAACCGCCTCACGAGGTTGATTTGTATATCGAACTCTCTCAATGATTGCATGAGGTGTAGAGTTTCTTATATATCCCTACCAATACGACCAAGTCCCACTAGCAAACGATGTGGGACTAACATGAGTGAATGTGGTAGTTGAACCCTGAAGGAATCCAATTACCCATCTATGGATGAATGCTCTAACACTCCCCCTTAAGCTGGAGCATGCAATGCTCAGATTGGACAAATAAAAAGAACGCACTCACTCACTAAATACAAGACATGATGAATAATATCAACTCAATGCATACTATGTTGGTTGTCTGATGAGGATGTCACTTCTCACACCATGCTAGTGAGGAGGAACTGAAGGGCTAGAGTGTGAATTGACACGTGTGCTTTGTATTGTGTTTGTCAGAATCAATGGCACTGAAATGAATCTACTCATCGGAGAACTTTGGCCCATAACATGTTGAAATTTAGTGCAACATGTGAATAACTTCTACTATCGCTCTAAAGGTCCAAGTGTCGTGGGAATATCCATACACATATATGAGTAGTAGGGCACTCCGATAGGAACCTCTGAAGGATCTTATAGTGGAGTTTACAAACACGAATACTATTGGGGTCACTACGCATATGGCCCATCTCTTTAGAGAAACAAAGCAGCCAGATCCATGTAAACTTGTATTTGGGAGGTATGACTTCGTAAAAGCGTCTCCAAAATACTATCCATGGAGACGATGCCTTTCGCAAATGACGGGAGATCATGGATGTCATCACATGACTTTTCCATATCATATTTAAATTAATGATTAATCACTTTGAATCATATTCTCATGATTAACCGATTACAGGAAATGCAGTCCTTATTGTGATAATAGATTATTAACCAATATTAATTTAATAAAATTAAACTAATGGGAATTCAAATAATTTATGTGGATTAATACCATTAGTTCTTGTATCTTTATACAATTTTTTTTGAAGAGGTATCTCTATACAATTTGCAATAATGAAATAGTACATGCAAACAAACACGATTTCATTTTTAAGAAGAGTACAATATGACCCGTTCATATTTAGCCTTTCTCAAGATATCTCTGGCCAGATCATGCGGAAGGTTAGTAGGTTAAGTAACAACTACAACAAGCCATACCTAGACACCAAATCTATCTTGATTGAACTTAACATGCGAAAATTAAATTGTAAGCAAGCATTTAAGCGCTCATGAAGCATATATCGGGTGACGGGCGTGACGGCACTAGGCTTTGATTTTCAGCAGATGATTAGACAGGTCAAGGCAAGCTTGGTGTTCGTTTCCCCCAATTATTTGCTTTCGTATCTGTTGTGTGTTGTACTGTGAGGGAGTGCAAGGAGGATAACGGAATGACACGCTTTTGTACTGCTTTAAAGGATCAGCACTTTGTAGATTTTTTTTATTTTTTTCAGGTATTGCCTAATGTTGGGGGACTATCTGACAATACGAACTACTGAACCTCGGCAGATGGGCATTCACGGTGTGGAAGGTGTACATGGTCTTCTATTCAGCGATGGTGCTTGACCCTGGATTGCATCGACCAGTTCAGGCACCTCTGACAATGGAAGATGATGCTACGAATCCGTATTTTCATGTCGCTTTGAGGAGGGATCAATTGATGACTGGCAGGCTTAGAACAGATTCTCTCGGGTATGGTGGACATGTGCCAGCGATGTACGGCGATGGATTATGACGTTGAGCATATTTTCTTAGGTTGTTCTATTTCTGTTAGAGAATGTAATATATGGGTAGTTACATCTCTCCAAGATCCAGTTACCCACTCTCGTGTTTAGTCCCACATCACATATCTATGGGACTCCGGTCTGTCTGTGAGGCTATATAAGATACCCCACACCCCATGTATTCATGGAGAGATTCGCAATAGAAGATCCTGCCCTTTGAGGCATTCTCCTGTGGTTTCATCCCAGGTCTCATGGAGTAGGGTTCCATGTAAAACCCTAAGCATTATTACACTTTTATATTTCTATGTTCTTGTTCTTGATTAACGATTTCACTTCAACTTTATCGTATTTCAACAATTTCAAAGGAAATTTGGTTCGGTGGGTCATGTTGATCTAGTGGCAACCTTAGATTGTGTTCCGTTTGGGAATCGGTTGATAGGATGGAAAATAAGAGTGGTCCTACCAAGATTTGAGTTGTGTTTATCCTTTGGTCCTTGTGGCTTGGACGAAATGGGGTCATATTCTAGGGGAGAGTTTGTACATGGAGAATTGTTTAGAACATTTCAAAAGCCTCCACACCTCTTGGTCCTTGTAACTATTATGGTTTGATTTTGTGAATATGTGGAAGTTTTTTTGGTGGACATCTCATCGTTGCACCCTTCTTTTCTTTCAAAAAAGGTAATGTGATGGTGTTTCCTAAGGGTCAAATTTTAGTTGAAAATGCAGTGGTTCATGCGGAGGCTTTGTATAAATCTTGGATTATAGAAGTATAATTCGATTTAAATATATGAAAGAAGTTTTCTTATAATTTAATAAAGATGCTGGTGTACATCATCTTCATAGAATAGCATAATAAGAAAAACCGTGGAAATCTATATTACATGGGGACTGAATTTAAATATGGCAGCTTGAAAAGTTGGCACGGAAAACAGCAATTTACACCCTATAACACAGCAAGCAATACATAAACCACAGTAACATATATCTTAATGGTGGCAATATCTTTCCAGAAAATATAAAACGTCCAACTAATTTCAACAAAGAATATGCAGAGCCTGGTTATACAGTTAAAAAGTTTTAACAATCCCAACTTAAAGCAAACAAAAACACACTATTTTCAAAGTAATTTAAAAGCACGATGAGGATTAATAATCTAGTGTAAGAAAACATACTCATGCATACCATATTGACATAATGGATGAGTTTATCCATTTGTGAGAACCATGTGTTTGCATATTGATATTTAAAATCGGTTCCCATTGTCCACATAATGTGATTGGTCCGGGTGATATTGGCCTGGCAAGAGATTAGTTTTACGTCAGAAACCAATAGAATAATTATAGTGTCAAGACCAGCAAATATCCAGAACATCGAAATTCAACGTATTTTTAGTATTATGAAATTACAGGTCCCATTATGCAGAAGCCACGCTCCGTTGTATGAATAATGAAGTGATAAGCCTACATAGATAAACTAATAAACTTACATTCAATATTTAGGGGACGGGAGAGACAAAGAACCCCAGAGAGATTATAAGCTAAGGGAAAGTTTACACTCAGTATTCCATATCCATTCAAAGTACTTTGTCCCATATTGTTGGGAAAATAAGAAAGCATGTTTATTCCATCCACCCTAGGCTCTCTTATATAGGAGATAGCCTATGGGTAAAATACACAGAGTCCAACAGAAAAATAAAAACATAAGAAAAGTACAAAAGTGAGTAATCTATCTCTACACTCCCCCTCAAGGTGGAGCATAGATAGCAATCATGCTCAGCTTGGATAACCATTTCTGGAAAGGCCCTCGAAGTAACGCCCTGGTAAAAATGTCTGCAGTCTGATTCTCTGAGCTAACATGGGATGCAACAATAAACCCCTTCTGAATCATGTCGCGTATGAAGTGACAATCGACCTCAATGTGCTTGGTCCGCTCGTGAAATGCTGGATTATTTGAATGAATGGAGTCGCCTGATTGTCACATTCTAGAGCCATAGGAAGAGAAACATCTATATGTAGATCTGCGAGCACAGCCTTTACCCACATCATTTCAGTACTGACCCGAGCCATAACCCTATATTCAGACTCTGCACTGGACCTTGCTACAACCGTTTGCTTCTTGCTTCTCCATGAGACTAGAGAATCTCCAACATACACAGCAAACCCAGTGGTGGACTTTCTGTCCTTGGGGCACCCTGCGTAGTCTGCATCTGCACAAGCTGATATAGTAACCTCCTTGCCTTTCTTAAACAATAGACCCGCACCTGGAGATGACTTAATATACATGAGTATCATGTGTATAGCATCCATGTGTGTCTGGCGTGGTTGCTCCATGAACTGGCTCACTCGACTTACAGCAAAGGAGATATCGGGCCTGGTAATAGCAACGTAGACAAGTTTGCCCACCAGTTCTCTGTATCTTCTCTTATCCATCTCATCAGTGTCATCATCATATAGTCTCATACTGGGATCCATAGGTGTAGTCGCAGGTCGGCAACCAAGCATTCTTGTTTCACTCAACAGGTCAGTGACATATTTCCTCTGGGTCATTACCAACCTATGAGGATTTCTAGCAAACTCCAGCCCCAGAAAATATCTCAAAACCCCAAGGTCCTTGGTAACAAACTCACGGCTCAGCATTTCTTTTGCCCCCTGGATTCCATGTTCTTTTATACTTTTTAATTAATGAAATATACTTAGCGGTGAGTCTCAATTTCTGGGACTTCATTCATTTCACTTCTCGGAAAAAATGTTAGGAAAAGATTGTAATATAAAAAAGTCCAACTTCTCTATTCTACTTCTCACGAGTCAACCTCACAAATTGACAATGTGAGTGTTTGAACCTTCAACCTTCCATCTCCTTCTCAAGTGAAGCTTCCTTTTTCTTAGATTAATTGCCTGTGCTCCAATCCCAACTCCAGAGGGTCACCTTCATTGGCCACGTTCGTTGTTCGAAGATGTGGGATACAATGTTTTTCCCATCTCATTTTATAGCCATAAAAATGCAAATCATACACCAGATGTTGATATTATTGCCTTCTAGGTCAAGTTCTTCCTTGGTTATGTTTTAACTTTCGGTTCTTTTTAATTGAAAAACAATAATACAACAATTCGTTGTATTTCTTTTATAAAGTGTCTATAATTGATGTAGATGAATTTCTTTTCAGTGGTAAATAATATAATAATTTTCTATATTTATGTTATAAAGTATCTATAATTATTGTACTTGAATTATAGATTGGGTTGAATCCACTAGCATTCTTGTTTACATCGATTTAACATCAAAAACATATAAATGTCAAGTGCTACTAACGTGAATCTAGACCATGAGAGGAAGAAAAATATATGTACCAAAATCCAATCCAATCTGTAATATGGTGGACTGGATTGGGACTTGAATATTTAATTGATTGGATTGGATTGAGAAAAGGATTGGGACTTGAATATTAAATATCATCAAAAGGTAGATGGATTTTTTCATAATAAAAAGGAGGGGGATGGGGAAGTTGGCGCAGAGACAAATATGTGATTAAGACAAAATTAATGTTTTGTCAATTTATTTTTTGTTTAATTTGAGTCTGCAAGAAATTTTATTTTGTTATAAAAATCAATTGAGTTCAATTAAGATCAATGTTTTTATGGTGGATAGTTTAGTTAATTAAACTAGGAACTAGGATTCTGTTTAATTTTTAATTAGGGCTTGTATGAGTTTGTTTATTTCATTTTGTAATCCCACTACTTTAGGGATGGGGCATGTGTGGTGATAAAAAAATTATATTTGAGTATTTGGAGTTTTCTCCATCATCTCTCTTTCTTCTTCTTCTTCCATTAGCCATCTTCATACTTCAACACCAAACCATCATCTTATATGTGCATCGTTCCCTTCTTTTTCTCATCTTATCTATCGTTCCTCTCATACATTTTTCATTTTGCATCAATTAGTATTGTAACATGGCTATCAAGTTGTCATCGTCAAGACTTGGTAAAGGCTCTTACAGTGAAGTATCGGACGAAAACCTGGAGTGTAAGTACAAGTACAACTCTCTTAGGCACACGTTCTTAGAGTTTCTTGAATGTTAATTAAAGCATTGCAACATTCAGTAGATTATGCTAATGAATTTGGATGCCATGTAAGGACACAAAGCACTTGACAAAGAAAATACAAAAGAATACTGTAAGGCCACAACTATTGGAGCAACACCAGCACTTATGTCTGCGATCGTCCACTATCATCTCCACTTCCTTTGAAATTGACACAACAATCATTGTGTTAGAAATCACTATCAGTTTTATAATTTCGGGCCATCCTTCCTTTAGTGCCATAACACCTCTTCTGACTAAACAATACTTGTCACTGATTACATGGTGAAATCCTGCAACTAATATACCCCATCATTGACCTTTACCCTCTTGCTCAATCAGAACTCTAGCTACAACTACATCTATTCCTTATGTGATTGTCATTGCTTGCTGATATCTCGAGATGCTATCACCCTCTAGTCACCCCAACCTTGAGGATTGCTATCGAATTCGCTGTGGAAATGGTTACATTTGTCAATGAGCACCTCATTGCTCTTGCCTTATGCGTTGGTAGTTACAACTCCTACGAACTCAAGGTTGTGACTTAGTGACGACACTCCCTTCGATGTTGCTCACTTAATCGAGTGGTTATTTCTGACATATGCGAAGGATGTTGCTCCAACATTGCCTACCTTAGCTACTTCCCTCGGCCAACACAGAGATGTCGACTTCTGAAATGTATGTGTTACTCCTACATAGGAAGGGACTGAACCCTAGATAGGAAGATGCACTTCCTTATGTGGGAATCTTACATGAAATGAAGACAACTTTATGAGAATTTTAAAGAAGCCCCTCCACTTAAAACCTTTTTATGAAAAGTTAAAGTTTGAGGAAAAAAAAGGTTTTTATTTTTAAAAGGTTTTATACCCTATTATGAACACAGAATATATATTTGAAGGAATATAAAAGTTGCAGCCACACCCCATTATTAAAAATGTTTAAAAAATAATGTTTTTTGAGAAGAAAAAAATAATTTTAAGAAATGGGAAAAAGGGCATAAGCTATTTCTATTGGAAATATTATGCATATGGCATCATATATAAAGGGCATAATGCCAAGAATATTCCCTGTAACTTTCAATATATATTTTTGAATCAAAAGGGGGAACGCTCATTGCATGTGCTCGCCCCAAAATATATTAAAGCGATAAAACTTACAGAAGCCAGGTCTCGAGAGGAGATCTGGCCAAAGATATTGCATTCTCCACATAATACTGCTCATTCTTAAACATAGCGCCATTACATGAAGCCAAAGAGCCCAAAGCACCGCGATCAGCCTAAAAACCTCCCCTGGATATCTAAACTGGTTTACCATAAGACTACTCCGAAAAGATAAGTAGGAGGAAGGGTCCATCCAAGCAATACTTGCTACGTCCCATACCCGTTGCTCGCTTGTGAAGGAAAAGATAAATGATCATGATCTTCAAGCCCGAGTTGCAAATATGACGGAGTCATCCCTGCTTGGAAGGAAGGCTGCCCAACGTCTCCTAGTCAGAGTTTGCCCCCACCACTGAATCTAGAAGAAAACCTTGATTTTTAGAGGGATTCACAATGTCCAAATGAATTTGCAGTCATTGTTGTAAAAATCGGTTGACTAGGCCGACTAACCTATCTGATTAATCGAATGTGTGTGCGCGCGCGTGTGTGTGGGGGGGGGGGGGTAGCCAACTTATCTAGGCTTAGTCGGTCAATAGTCATCCCCTACTAATCAGACCGACTAGTAGGCCGATTTTTACACGAGGTTTCTTTTTTAATTTTTTAATGCTATTCTTGATGGCTCCTATTTCTCTTGGTTTGTGTTCTTCCTAGTTTTTATGCTTTTTCAATGTTGCAGTAGTCATCCATGCATTGTTTAAACCGTTTATAACCAATCATTTTTTTGAAAAGCCATGCTATCACGTTGTATATTTAGTTTATGTTGTAGGGTATATTGGCACAGGAGGGACATAGGATGTTTAGGACTCAAAGAATATCAACAGATTATACTATTCAGCTTTGTATTATTGTTAATGCTATTGCTTACTATAAACATATGCATAGGGATGATTTATTTTTTTATGCTATTCATCCACTGATAATGCTATTGGTTAGTATATTTATGCTGCATTTTTATGAATGGTAAATTTTTAATAGCTGTAGTATCTTGTTATGTTTTTATGAATGTACCATAGATGGATTTTTTCAAGATAAAGCCTGCAACATGAAGGATGTGATAGAGTTGATTCTCCCATTTTTCGTCTATAATCTTTAAATACTCTTTATATTGATTTTGATCTTTATCAAAAGCAATTTTGATGGCTTGTCTAGCCCTTCGCATTCCTTCGTAGATATATCCCATGGAAGGACGTTCATCACTATCAACCATGCGTAATACTTTAACCAAAGGTTCAACAACTTTGACTACATTGAATAATGAATCCCAAAAAGAACTGAGAATGATTTCTTTCACTTCCATGGCAATTTTTGTTTTGGAAATCTTATGATCCAACCGTTCTCTTGATGCAGTCATTACAATCAGGTTATCTTTATGTTCACACAAGCTTTGTAGTGCCAAAAAGTTACTTATAAATCTTGTTGCTCCAGCTCTAATAAGGTCCATTTTACAAAACTTCCTCATTAAGTTCAAGACAAAGAATGGCCGTAAATAAACTTAGTGATCTTCTTCCCATCAGTAATAGCCATTTGAATTGTAGGAAGATCATCAAATTTCTCAAGCATTGTCAATACGATGGGCTGCACAAGGACTCCAATAAATATGGCCATATTCCCACTTTAATCGCTTTCCTGCAGCCGCATAATTAGCAGCATTATTTGTTACAAAATGAACCACATTTTCAGCCCCAACAAAATCGACCACTTCTTTGAATAATCCAAAAATAATCGGTTGTTTTTGAATGGTCAGTAGCATCAATGGATTTCAAAAAAAACTGGGCCTTCATGGCAATAAACTAAGAAATTAATCAAGGTTCTTTATCGCAAATCGGTCCAACCGTCAGACATAATGGTGCAACCAAATTTCTTCCAATGTTTCCTGAATGACTCAATGTGTTCTTTCACATTTTCGACGCCTTCTTGTAATAAAGGTCCACTCACACGATAAGGTGTGGGTGATTTGTAACCATGACCAATAACGACAACTGCATCTAGCATCATTTGGAATTCGGGATATGCAATGGCATTAAATGGAATGCGAGCTTTGAACATCCATGTTGCAACTGCTATATCAGCTGCATGCACTTCCTTCTTTGAAGCCCAAACACTCTTGAAAGAAGGTTGACTCCCCGGTATACTACATGGAGAAAAAACGTTCTTTAAACTAGCATCATTAGTGTTACTATCTTTCGATGTCCGAGTGTTTTTTCTGATAAATGAGAATCATACTTGCCAGAAAATGGGATTGCTTGTGAGCCCATAGATGAACTCATAGGTAACGGATTGTGAGCCCTCCTTCTCTTTTCCTCTCTAAAGTTTTCAAGCGCTTGGTGCATTTGATATTGGACATGGCTGGGTACCTTTTTGCATGATTCACTCTGTCCTTTTTGCTTTGCCAAATGTTCTTTGAATCTGCGTATTCCTCCACTAGCAAGTACTTTTTGACAATATTTGCATTCTATCTTGAATGATGTTGTAGATAACATAGTGCAATGATCCTATGCTGGATCAACCTTCCTTCGAACAGAATTTGTATTCACTTGAGCTTGAGGAATAGAATTCGGATCACATGTGGGAAGTGCATTTCCTTCATTGTTATCCATCCACAGTTCTACGCGTGTGAATGCATGTGGGAAAATTTTAATTATATACAGCGTACATAAATGTTCCTTTTTTTATACGCAGATAAAACATGTATGCGAAATACTTCTCAACTTGAAGATTTATACCAACCATAGAAAAAGTTATATTTTATAGCTCAAACTTGGTATGTATTTAACTAAGATGGAATGAAAAGATAAAAACTTACTACTTGCTGCTCACGGAAGCAATGTTGTGGCTGCGATTTGTGAGTTTCTGACAATGTCTCACAAGGACGGATATCTCAGAGATATGAATAGAAAAAAATGACAAGAAGAAAATGTGTTAGAGTTGGACTGTCGATAGATCCAATACTCGCAGGAAAAAAGTGCGGTCGTCTCTCAAAGTTGAAGGGTCGAAAATCAAAGGGATTTGAAGAGAAGCAAAGAACTTTCATTGGAGAAGAATACGAATGGGAAAAAGGGGCATGAAAAGAGACTCGCCATTTTTGTCTTTTGCATTCTTGGGGGGTAAGTTAAAAGAAACTAGAATAAATGAAAACTTGAGTCGGGAATCTTGGGATTGGGAAATGGTATGGGCGGGAAGTCGGGATCCGTGAATGGTATGGGTAGGGAGTTTGGGTATGGGATATGAAACGTCTATCAATTTCTATATTATTTGTGTTTTATTTTAAAAATTAATATATTTTTTAGAAAGGGCGAATGAACCGGTGGTTCGGTCCAACCGGTTTAAGCGGTCAAACCACGGTTTTGACCGGTTTTTTTTCAGTTTGGACTGGGTTTGACTTTCAAATAAAAAACCGATCGGTTCGACCATTTTTCCTCCGATTTGCGGTCCAACTTTCGATTTTTAAAACCTTGGTTCCAACACAAGGTGCCACGACCATCGTCAACCTCAGCCAACCGACAACCTCCTCCGAGCACCCCTGAGATTCCGCCGATGAATAAGACCCTTGGGCCTCTGCCGTGGCCCCCAGCTTCCATCTGTTTGGATCACTCCCCTGCGTATGGGATCCCTCCTTGAGAGTCGTTGCTTCGACCCACTCCTGCTCCTCATGCAACGCCATGGCAACGATCTCCATGATGGGCAGGGGAGAACCGACCTGCGCTGGTGCATCGTTGAAGGAGTCTGGCACACCCCCAGGAGGATCGCCCCCTCCCCCCCGAAGCATTATCCTGACCCTCATCTTCGAAAACGTACCCGGAAACTCCATGCGGGTCCTAGATACATAGGCGCTTGGCGGATCCATCTGCCCCATTCGTTTGAGGATCCGAACCCATCATGCGAGGTGATAAACGGATTCGGTTCTTCGGCTCACCGCTGCCTACGGAATAAGAACAGTCGCGATCCCTAAATACCCACGGAACAAGGACTGGCGCATATTTCGAGACCTGCGACGTGGATATCGCGCCGAAAGAAATCGAAGGCAGGATTCGAGGCACCATCTCCGGGTTTCGTGCCATCATGAGCTGTGGTTGCGTGATCGGTCCTCCGACCACAACATCAACCTTCTCTGCCTGGGTCTGTACTGCCCGGCTCCCAAAACTACACCTCGAGTCGTGGTGACGTGCCCCAATCCTCGCATCCAAAAGCTCCAGGAACACCGGACCCCTTACAGTCGGAACCTCCCACCAACCCAACTTCTCCGGGCCAAAGGGCTTGACCACGAGGATGGAATCCTAGGACTCCCCAGGCTGAGTGCCACTGTTCTCGAACCTGACCACCTTGGCAATGCCGTGCAACAACGCATTTGGCATGACGTTTGTTAAGAGTTTTCTGGGAGTTCAAATACCTCAGGGCTTCACGGTCAGAGTTAAGGATAAATTCACGTTGGATCAGGTAATGTCTCCAATGCTTGACAGCTTGGACCACGGCATAAAATTCAACATCATAAGTGGAGTACCGTGATCTGGCATCGTTCAATTTCTCGCTGTAGAAGGCGACAGGTCGTCCTTCTTGACTTAGGACAGCGCCAATCCCGACATGTGAGGCGTCGCAATCGACTACGAAAATCTTGGTGAAGTCGGGGAGTGCCAAAACAGGAGCATGCGTCAATTGATGTTTGAGATTTTGAAAGCTCGTTTCTGCTTCAAGAGTCCAGGCGGGTGCGCCTTTCCGCGTGCATTCTACCAACGGTGCAGCACAAGTGTTGAAGTTCCGAATGAAACGTCGGTAAAAAGAAGCTAACCCTAGAAAGCTGTGAATTTCGGTGAGGGTTTTGGGTATGGGCCAGCTCTGAATGGCCTGAATCTTTGAGGGGTCAACTTTAAGTCCATCCGCAGTGACAATGTATCCTAGGAAGAGGACCGTGTCAGACATGAAGGAGCATTTCTTGAGGTGGACATATAGTTTTTGGTCTCTCAGGGTTTCCAGGACTTGTCGCAAGTGAGATAGGTGGTCTTCTTTGGTCAAACTGTAGATCAGGATATCATCGAAGTACACGACCACAAACTTGCCAATAAAGGGCCGCAATACATGATTCATAGTTCGCATGAAGGTGCTTGGGGCATTCGACAAGCCGAAGGGCATGACCGTCCATTCATACAGGCCCTCTTTAGTTTTGAAAGCTGTCTTCCATTCGTCTCCAGGTCGCAGGCGAATCTGGTGGTAGCCACTGCGGAGATCCATCTTGGAGAACAATTTGGCACCTGATAACATATCAAGCATATCATCAAGGCGTGGAATGGGAAAACGATATTTGATCGTTATCTTGTTGATAGCTCGACTGTCCACGCACATTCTCCATGTGTCGTCTTTCTTTGGGGTAAGCAGAGCAGGAACCGCCACGGGGCTCATACTCTCTCGTACATACCCACGTCGCAGCAGATCAGTAACCTGCCGGTTCATCTCTTCATGCTCGCTTGGGCTCATTCGGTAATGGGGTAAGTGAGGTAGGCTGGCTCCAGGGACTAGATCAATGTGATGTTGAATGTCTCGCAACGGGGGTAGTCCTTCAGGCAACTCTTCAGGCATGCTGTCAGCGAACTCTTGGATGATGGGCTTTATCTCAGGCGGGACTTCAGGTGGAGTTGTCTCTTGGTTGTCCACTTCACACCCCACTAATGCATAGATGGTGGAGCTCTCTTGAATTTCACGTTGGAATGTTTGGGCTTCCATCAACAACACAGAGCCCGTGGTCGCAATCTTTGCCGGTGGGGTTTTGTTACCAGTTTGGGTGGTCGCCATGGCCTCAAATTTCAACGAAATTCGGTCGAATTTCTGTCGAATATCGATAGCCAGTCGAAATCGGAATTCGACCGAAATGACCGAAATATGGGGGTCCTAGTACAAAAAATGACCGAAATGACCGAAATTTCGGTCGAAATTCCACCGAAATTCCATCAAAATTCTGTTTTGATCGGTACCGAAATGGTGACCGAAACCGACATTTAAGGCCTTGGTGGTCGCAGCTCGGAGTGTAGCCACTTGGCGAGGGCTAAGGGCTTCACGTTGTGGTCTGAGGGTTACGCGCACCTTGTCTATGAGAAAGGTGTAAGTGTTCAGTTTTCCTCGGTGTTCAGTGTCTCGGTCAAATTGCCACGATCTCCCTAGAAGTATGTGACAGACATCCATAGGGGCTACATGGCACCACACCTCGTCCTTATACGAAGGACCAATGGAGAAGTTAACGAGGCTTTGACGGTGGATCGGGAGTTGAGTACCACCATGAAACCATGCCACACTGTACGGTTTATCGAGAGGTTGAGTCGGCAGACCCAACTTGTCGACCATTTCTTGTAAAACGAAGTTCTCAACATTTCCTCCATCAATGATTAGAGAACAGCGTCGTCCTCCTGAGGTGCAGGTGGTTCGGAAGATGCTGCGTCGCAGCCAACTATCAGCATCGTGGACAGCGGGGGTGAGCAGGATGTTTGTGGGCGCGCTGTCAGGAGCGATGAAGTTCTCGTGTTCAATTACCATGAACGGACCGGAGTCGTCTCCATCCACTCCTAGAGGTTCATAGTCATCGGCTCCCATGGCGTCAGCAGTCATCGCAATCGGATCCTCTTCAGGGGATTCTTGCTGGTCAGGGTCGGGGTATTCAGGGTCGTCGGTGGTGCATAGATGGACAGGTTTGGCCTTAGGGTTCGGGCACTCTGCTGCTCGATGTCCCTTTTGATAGCATCGGAAGCAAGTATCAGGTCCTACAATAGGTCAGCTTCCTAAGATGCCTTGACCAGGGTTTCCAGTGGGTAGTCGGGCGACGGCAGGAGTTGATGGTTTGGCTTGGGTTTTACCCGCAATGATTGATGAGGAACCCATCGGTTTGGAGTATGTCATCGGGGTACTAGTACGAGGGACGGAGTTCACAGAGAAAGGCATCTTCCTCGTCTGGGCTTTAGCAAGCTTGATCTCAGCCCGTTCAGCCTGCTTGTAGGCTTCGTCGACATTACGGCAGTTGTGGAGGTATAGTTCATCCTGGATGACTTGGCGGAGGCCTTGCATGTAGCGGGTGACCTCCTGAATAGGGGTCTCCTGCAAGCGGATGCGATGGACTAGGGATTGGAACCCTTCGGTGTATTCCTTCACGCTCATGGTACCTTGCCTCCATGATTGCAGTCGCGCGTACAGGTCGCGTCTGTAATCTTCAAGCACGAATTTGGACTTCAATTTAGCTTTCATTTTGCTCCAGTTGCGGATTTTACTTTTTCCCTTCCGTTTGCGTTCAGACTGCAAACGGTCCCACCATAGGAGAGCATGTCCTTTTAATTTGATGGTGACAAATTGGACTTTTCGCTCGCTAGGCATGGACTTCCACACAAAGAAATGTTCAACGGTTTGGAGCCAATCCAAAAAAATGTCAGGATCTCGGCCTCCGTCAAATTCCGGGACATCGAGACGGATACCTCGATCCCATCCATCGTCGGACTTGGGTCCATTTCGTGGTTGGAATTGATGTTCACCATTAGTTTGCGGAATATAGCCAAAGGGGTATGGGTCTGGAGTCTCGGGGAGGAAAGGGGTGTATTCTTAGGGTTCTTCTTGTTCACTCTCCTGTGAATGATAATCACTAACATGTCCGTCAGAAGTAGAAGAGCTAGAATCTCGGGAAGTGCTATTCCGGGAGTGTGATTCCCAGTTAGTACGTCGACCTTTGTTGGGAGTTTCATCAGTAAGGTCGTTGCCTATCATACGACTATTCAGGGTAGCAATTTGCCCACTCAACTGTTCAACCACTCTTTGCATGTGTTGCATTTGAGCAGCTAGGGATTCCAGCGATAGTTCAGGGTGTGTGGTGTAGGGGGGTTCAGAGCCACTAGGTTTGTCGGCCATGGATATCCTAGGGTTTTGCTTTCCTTGTTGGGGTTTTTTTCTTTTTTTTTTCTTTTTCGTGGTTTGGTGTTGTGGTTTTTTTTTGTGTTTTTTTGTTTCATATGCAACGAATAAATGGGATGCAGACGAAATGCAGAATCGTGAGGCTCTGATACCAAATTGATGCAACCTAAGTGTGCAAAAACCTAGACGACGATCCACGCAATAGAATTAAGGAATCAAAATGACGAAAAATGAAAGAAATGATGCACGACAGGCAAAATCAGCAACAATAAATTGGCGTGATACTCGCAATATAATACCGATTCCTCCACAGACATCGGGCAATCAAGTAGTTAATGATTAATGGAAAAATATAACGATGTTGCGGACTTGGAATCTCAATAAATCACCAAACAAACCAGCAGCATAACAGGTCACCAAATCTACTTTATAGAGTGGAATAATATTAGGTGGAAATACACTCATACCACAACCCGCAAGGGTCGGAAGGCACGTCTCAGATCTGGTCAGACACGGCGGGGCTGGTTCCGGGCGATATTCGGGCCGCAGGGGCTGGCTTCGCGGCAACACGGCAGCAAGTGGTCGATACGGCAGTGGCGTATCCCGGCGTCAACAGCGGTAGACGAGTAGGGCCGCAGGGGTGTGGTCGGAGGCGAGGGTGGTGCGAGGTGCTGGCGGCGTGATGGAAAGAGGGCGAGCGGCGCTGGGCGAGATGGCGGGGGAGGTGCGGGATGCCTGGAGGCGTGTGGGAAGGAGGGCGAGCGGCGCTGGGGTGAGATGACGGGGGAGGTGCGGGATGCAGGCGGCGTGTGGGAAGGAGGGCGAGCGGCGCTGGGCGAGATGGCGGGGGAGGTGCGGGGTGCTTGGCGGCGTGTGGGAGGGAGGGTGAGCGGCGCTGGGGTGAGATGGCGGGGGAGGGGAAGAGGGTGGTGGAATCGGAAGGAGAGGAGAGGAAGGGGGGAGGGCAGGCAGCGTGGGAAGAGGAAGGGGAGGAGAGGGGGCGGCGACTTGCGATGGGAAGGGGAGGGGAAACGAGAATCGGGGAGAGAGAGGGAAAGGGCGGCGGGAGTGAGAGAGAGAGAGAGAGAAAATTAGGGATGGGGAAAAATGTTCTCAATTCAACTTGGAAAACCCTAATACAAAAGGGAGCCCTTTATAGAGGCTACTCCCCCTCAAAAAGAAGCAACAAATCCCTAAAATTAGGGAAAGAAGTAGGGTTTCATTTGCTTTTGCCATGTCAATGTAAGTTCTTCAGGTTTCATTTGCTTGGCCATGTTTCCTTGAAAGAATACCGTAGATAATTAACGCATAAAACAGTGCGGATTATTTTCCTTCAACACTCGTTTCAATTCTTTTTTTCCCTACAATTACGAAACTTCATTTATTTGAAACAAGTTCCGGTCCCATCAAGTTTGAGGAAGGTGACACTGCCATGAATTTATGGTAAAAAGGTAAGAAGTTTGAGGGCACAATTGATATTCCAAAAAAGAGAGAAACATAACTGAAATTGCAAGATCTCACGAGGGCACAACTCATAAAAACACAATTTATTATTACTGCTATACGGTCTCGTTTGCTTGATTTGGCTTGCTAATGAGCTTGGGAGTTGGATTGATTTAGACGAACCTGAGCTCAAGCCCAAGATTCTCTATCGAGCTTGAGCTGAGGCGATGTCGATTTGACAGAGTTTTCTCTCAACCTTTAAATTTTATGATACGGAATGCACCAGAGATTTGCGATTTTTTTTGTATTTTGCGATATTTTTTGTATTTTGTGATGGTGCTTCTGATTGTATTATCGGGACAACAGGTGCTGTGTGGTTCGGCCATTTTGACAGCAGCCGTGGTCGTCGGACTCACGCTCTGCACCTTCTGGGCTGCGAAGAGGGTCATGACTTCCAGTTTCTGCAGCCGCTCCTGTTCTCCTCCCTTCTCATAGTGACCGTGTTCAGGTTTATCCAGGTAAAATCTGAACCAGGGCACTTCTTGGAGTCCATTAGGTGATCCGTAACATCTTGATCGACTTATTCCATATCTTCTTCCCAATGGGGAAGATCACCGCGATGATTTACAGTGCGATCGTTGCTGTCGTATTCAGCACGTTTATCATCTTCGACACGTACACTCTGATCTTCAGACACAAGTACGATAAGTACATATGGGTTGCCTGCCATGCTCTACCACGACTTCTTCAACCTCTTCCTCTCCCTTCTCAACATCCTGAGAGCCAGCCAGGAATGAATCCGACTCGCTTTTAGAGTCTCCAAATGTCGGATGTGAGGTATTTTTGTACAGATACTGTTGTTCTATGCCAGTGAGTATTTGGTTTTATCATGTATATTTTTTCTCGCTAACTTTGATTTCATATCAATCTTGAATTTGAATGCTAATCGATGACGGCAAAAGATCGGTGGCTGGAAATCCATCTGTGCTAGATGAATGATTGACCAAGCCATGTTATCGAGCAATCTCGAGAGACGCCGCTATGATTCGGAGGTGAAATTCGACGATCTCCCACCGGATGTACTTGAATTTGAGTATAAACACAAGCTGCAGATGATGACTGACTATCCTGAGACGAAAAACTGATGAATGTATACGAAGAAACCGAGATTTATATATAGCACTGCTCAGTATGAACATCCACCCTAAAACAAAAAGAAGATGACAAGAATGGCAGTAATTCTACTCTACAGCTTCAAACCCATCAAGCATCCTGTAATCACATATGTTAATCGACCCGTATTCTCGACCGTCGTAGATGGTCGGGTTGCTTTCACTTCTGCTTGACCCCTCGCTTCTCCGCAATGATGCTCAGCAGACGGGCTGTCCCCTGGGTCCATATCTCGAACTCTCTCTGGCTCCTGCACTCGAACTCGATCACCCTCTGCTCGGACGTCTTCAGCCCGAAGTACCGCCGCTGCTCGCCCCCCTCCAGCAGGTGCCGACCAGGCCACGCCTGGACGTTCTTGCAGACGTCGACGACAACAACTGTAAAGAAATCATCGTCAGGCAGTTGAAACATAAGAAATGCATACACATTTGCGTGTACAATCGGAAAAAGAAGGTTAGGAATGTACATTTCTTCTTCTTTGTGATCGTCCCGGCGACGTGTCGGCTCTTCATCTTCAGCATCACCTGGCCCATTCTGTTTATGTAGACGGAAACAACCTTCCAATGCAGTTCACCTGCGAGAACAGGAAACTGTAAGGTTGGTCGTGTTTGCTTTGACATTTTAGGACAGAATTATCATCAGTGTTGGTACCTTGCCGAGTTCGTTTGAGCAATTCGGTGCCGCGGGCAAGCAGTTCCTGACTGCACAGACCGAGGAAGTTCTCCTCAGGGACAAGTTCGTCTGCGAAGCATTCGGCGTCGTTCTTCATGTTCTGTTGCAAGTGGCGGCGCTGATTGCCACCACACTGGTTGCCGGTTCCTCCCTTCTCCACCGGGATGACCGCCGCTATGTTCCAGACATCTTTCAGAGCTCTCGCACGCAGTGTAGCGGCACCTCTCAGGGCTGCATAAAAAGAAAGATGAAATCCACCTAAGAATATGGTCACAGTGTGGCTTTATGGCCTAGCTAGGAAACCTGAGCAGTTACCGGTGGCGGCGGCCGCTGTGAGCGTGATGATGTCTCCAGGATTCCGCACGTTGACAGCAGAGCGAACCACGGAAGCGAGGTGATCATGCTCTACCCCCATGGACTCCGCAGCCTCTACGCATTGCGCTGCTACCAACGTCGCTGCCGATGCAATTGCCATGTCAGTCTTCACGGCTTGATCGTCCTTACCATTTGCCGAAGCCGCAGCTGTGGCTGCCGCAACAGCAGCCACAGCTGCCGCGACTCCAGCAACGGAGACCGCAGCGTGCAGCTGTGCATTATGAGCTCGTGTTTCTTCTTTCTTCTTCTCCTTCCGGTCCTTCAACCACCTTCCTACCGTCCTGCTAGACCCGCGTTGCTGCTGCGGCTTCGCAAGGTTGGCCACGGAACAATACTGATGTTTCACACAAAATTAATTAATTTCACATTACAAATATACCAATGTAAAATTGGTAATTTATGAATGTTTTTTTGACATTTATATTTTAAGTAGGGATGAAAACGGATCAGATACAGATCGGATATGCCTATTTACATATATCCATATTCGTTTCATCTCTATCGAATACGAATATAGATACGGATATAATTCGGATATGCATTAAAGAAACTATATCCTTAAAAATACGGATACGAATCCGAATCGAATATTTATCAAATCCGAATACGGATCAAATAAAGAGCGGACCGGAATACGAATCTAATAAAGAGCTAATCCAAATACGAATCGAATATGTATACAATAAACATAAAATCCGAATACAGATCAAATAATGATTACATACGAATACGAATTCAATTTTTTTATCGAAGTTCATTATGATTTTAAAAAATTATAATGAAATATAAATAAATTGCATCATGACAAAGAGAACGTTGATGTGACGTGTTCTTGATCGAAAGCAAAAAGGAGGATTGAGTTTTGTAACCGTTGTTCGTGCCCATCTCCAAACAAACCAAAATTTATCAATATCATTAATATGTTGTATTATATAATGTATAATACTTATACAATAACATGAGGTTGTAGCTTCTATTATATTAACGAATATAGTAAACAATATTAAATGTTGTATTCAGATATGCAGATTCTGATGCGAATATTCAAGCTATTACCATATCCATATCTATATTCGGAAATATTTTACAATCCAAATCCATATTTTATTTGATTAATATTCGGATACGGATATCGGTATCCGATAATTTTTCGAATACGGTATGCGAATATTCGGATATATCTGTATCCGTTGTCATCCTTATTTTTAAGGTTTGCAAAAGATGGAAATTGGGATAAAGAGTGCAGGCATTCATATTTTCTATGTACTATTTTTAATATTATATCCAGAAATACTGACAATATTTCAGCTCAAAACAAACCCACTTGTAACCCACCCCCGATTTAACCCTGTATCCGAACACCAAAACACAAAAATGGATTAAGTTACCCCCTACTAGTTTAACCCGCTCTAACCCGTGTACCAAAGGCACCCTGCGGTTTGCAAAAGATGGAAATCGGGAACAAGAGTGCAAGCATTCATATTTTCTATGTCCTGTTTTTAATATTATATCCAGAAATACCGACAAAATTTCAGCTCAAAATATAGGAATCTATGCTCTATGCTCTACAGGAAAAGGAGACGGACCAGAAAGCAATATATAGCAAGAAGCAGGGGCCTTGGTATAATTTTGCCAAAGAGGTATTACAAGGTCAGAAGAGGGGGGAGACAGCCTCTGGAAATATAAAAGGGAGAGACACCAATGGCAGTGCAGCAGAGGAGAGATGAGAAATAGCAACAAAATTATAGATTGCATGCAAAAGCTCATAGGACACCCTTTTGATCCCCCTTCCGAATTCAATGCTTTCCCACATCATTCTGAACAAGAAAAATATGACCATTTTTTCTGTTCTTTGAGGTAAAATATGAGTAAAAAAAATTGGATTCAGTCCTTCTCCAGGAGATGATTAAGCAAAAATACATATAGTAATTCTTTTGCATATGTAAACCAACAGTAGATCTTTAGCAGCTATTTTTGGTACTGTTCATCCTTTTCCATATTTTCAACTTAATCAGCGGTCTCAATAGAGAAATATGTGTGTATTTCTTATTGTAAAAATAATTGGTATTTCGGGAATTAAGTAAAGATTTGGTCTTCATCAGTCTTTTTCTCAAGTAAGATCTACTTTTTCTGAATGGGGTGAGTAAATGGATGGCTGCAGCCTTTGCTGAGCCAAAAGAGAAGAACCCTAAAACAGCAAATGGGGAAAAAAAGGCCCTCAAAGATCACAAGCTGCAATGGAAATCCTGATTCCCCTTGGGAATCATGGGGGGTTTTATCGGTACAAGAGAAAGGCACCTTTCTCTCTTTTTTTTTCTTTATTTTTGGGAGTGAGTGGAGTATTCATCCTTTCTTCTACCGTTATATTCTAAACCACCACCCTCATCTCAATAGAATTTAATATTCTACAAATAGTATTATATTATTACGGCTTCTATAAGGTGTGATTTTTAATCTGTTATTTACTTTTGATTGATCTGTGATGCATTCTAAACCAAAAATATTTGAGAATGTATACTTCAATATAGACATCAAAGAAACAACAAAGCATAGGGATATTGTGTAATATAGGATTTTTGTTGAGGATCTATCAAGGCCTCTATGTTCTTTTTATGGCGGTAGATAATTGTTAAACCATGACCCCTTGGACGAAGCTTAACCATCATACCATGTAGGGGTGTAGACGAGCCGAACCTGAACGAAACAACCCAAGTTAGGTTCGGTTCTTTTAGTATATTTTCAGACTCGGATTCGGTTCGGCTCGATAAAATGAAACCGTAATCAGGTTCGGTTCAGCTCGGGTAAGGTTCGTAAAGGTTCGGTTCGGCTTGGTTCATTTAAGAATAGGGCAGTGTTGTAGCTCGCAGGGGAGGGTTCTATGGGGGTTTCGAGAATATGGAATAGGGTGACTGGATAGGTTCAGGAAATAAGGGAATAACCCTTATGTTATAATAGAAAGTCTTTTTCCTTAGGGATTTTTACCCGGCAGACCCTATAATCTTTTGCAATTACCGCTACGACCTTTGAAACATCGTAATTCCTCCCTTGACCCCGTAATCTTGCTAACCCTTACCCTACAGACCCCGTGGTTAACTCTCGTTCATTTACCCATTAAAATTAACCTGATTCTGTTATGTTCATTTATATTATACCCAATTTGTTTATCAAATTTACATTTAATGCCACTCATCATCCCAAAGGAGTTGATACCCGCTCCCCCGCCAACGCCACCCCCCCCCCCCGCGAACAGCAACTCCATCCATATTCTCCCCTCCGACCGACGAACAACTCCCCGCCGACAAGCCCCGTGCCCAGCACCCTCCCCTCCCCGGCGCGCCGCTGCACCCCCACACCACCCCCAACCCCCGCACTGCTGCACCCCTGCACCGCGCGCCGCAATACCCTCCCCCACGCGCCGCTCCCCCCCACCCCCACCCCTGCACCGCGGGCCGCAACACCCTCCCGCTACCCCGCGCGCCGCTGCACCCAATTTCTCTACTTCAGTCTAGAAGCACGGGATTGTTTTCCCCCAATTTCTCTTTGCAGGCGACGATTTGGTCAGAGCGGATGATTCAATCTTTAGCGATTGTTGCAGATCTATCTCAGATCCTCAAACTTCGAATATTTCACCTCCAGATGGTTGTGCTGTCCTCCGTATTATTCATCTTCGTCAAATTCTACTGGTGGTGTGCAGGTCTCGCTTGATCTCCGGATGCTTGCGGCTGGCAGTTAGATTACATCTCCAGGAATGGTGTTATGCTCCGTGTGTAGGTCCGGCTGTATTTTAAGGTTTTGTCTCAGTGGTGGATTGGGGAGGGGAAGGGAAGATGAAGAAGAGGGTAGAAGAAGGAACAAAGATGAGAGAAAAAAATCCAACCGTTAGATTTTATATGATTTGATTAACTCAGTTTTAACCTACCCGAGTTAACTTAAGATGTGTCAATTTAACGGCAGGGTTTGTGGGGTAAGACGGAGCAAGTTTACGGGGTTTGGGGAGGAATTACGATGTTTCGAAGGTCGTAGCGGTAATTGCAAAAGATTATAGGGTCTGCCGGGTAAAAATCCCTTTTCCTTATACATATATATATACAGAATATGCATGTATGTATACTTTTGTGTATGTCTGTATGTATTTGAACTTTTAACGAATCGAACCTATGTTTTTGAGCTTCGATTCGTTTATTTAATCGAGCCCAAATTCATGTTCAGGTTCGGTTCATTTATTTTTGAATCGAATCTGAATTGAACTTTTATCGAGTCGAATCTGCACGAATGTCGAACTTAGAATTTTCTGACAACCCTAATACCATGAAATGGCATTCCACTATATTGATATTACAAGACATGAACTTGGTTGCAGGGTATCATACATTTACCACATGATAAAATGACTTTATCCTGGGATAGGGTAACTCGGGATCATGTCTCTATCTTCACTATCTTTTCATTCATTGTCACTCAAACCAACTGATCAGATTTATCTCAGGATAAAGTGACTTTATCCTAAGGCATCTCGAGATAAACTTCACATTAGTCATAATGGACTGGTGGTCTCTCATACCAACTGCTTAGGAAGGATAGATGAACTTCACTTTTCTTTTATCTCACCTTGTTTCTCATGATAGATAAAGCTTCCAAAGGAAGAACCCAGATTAAAAAGCAAGCAGAAGAAATAAATTAAAAGGATGGTTAATTACGACCCAAGTTTTAATTGTTAGTGGAGGTCAATAAAAAAGGTAACTTTGGACAGCAGGGGAGGGAAGGGAATAGAGTATCCAAGAGATTGACAGCTTTCTCTGTCGCAGCAAAGCTTCCAAAATAAGAACAACAAAACAAGCAAGAATAGATCCATTAAAAAGCAAGGGTAACGAAACCCAAGTTCTAATTACTAGCGAAGGTCATTAAAAATGGGGCTCCGGATTAGAAGGGAGGAAAAGAACAAAGTTTGCAAGAGATGTGTTATGCGTTCAGCACAAACTACCAAAGCTTCCAAAAGACAAGAACAACAAAACAGGCAGGAAAAATCCCTAGAAAATTAAGAGGATTGAAAACCCTTGTTTTGATTGTTAGTGAAGTCCCATAACAAAAGGGTAAGAAGAAAAGGAATTGATAAAAGCACTTTGGATCACTCAGAAACGCATAGTAGAATGATTCTGTCTTCTGTTTATATGATATCCGAAAATCTAAAATGTAAATAATATGTTTATCTTCACCAAAAGTAGAATGATGTCTCTTCTAACCTTTGGTATATAAATAGAAAAATAACATACAATACCCTATAGATAGTATATTGTCCTGATATGTATTGTTGTATTGATAGTGATACTCTACGCTACAATGTCTTCGACATCATTGAGGGGAAAAAGACAGAACAAAAACAGAACAACGAAAATAAGTCAATAAAAAAAGAAAAGACAATGAGAACCCAAGTTTTAATTACTGATGGAGAATAATAAAAAAGAGAAACTTGAGGGATTGGAACAGAAGGTACCTTCATGTCGTCGTTCTCAGAAGGGGAGACTGGTGGACTGTCGGTGAGAGGGCCACTGCTGTGGGAAAGCCTCCCTGATGTAAGTGGTGACACCTCTTGCTGCATATCACACAAAAAAGAGAAATATATAGCAACTTAGAAAACACCACTGGAATTTGGCAGGAACATTAATAGGATACCAACTTTATCTTCATCCATTGTTTTTTTAATTCCTGATGACCATTTTGGTGTTGATGCCAAAAATATATGGAACACTAAAAGGAAAGTTTTCTTCCAAATAGTAGGAACATCTATGAAATTTGCTGGTTTCTGGAGAACAATAATAGGCCCATTCCATGTACCCATCAGAGACAAATCTTGGATTTACTATATCACGAGATCAAAGCTCCCTTGTTTTTCAACATTGAACATTGGGTACCAATAGGGGTGTCTTAGATAAGACGAGAAGACCACGTGAGGAACATTGAATAGCACAGCAACAATTAAAATGGACACGTCAACACAACAACATAAAGAATAAAATACATCATACAGAAGCCAACAAAATAATAATAATAATTTTGGTGCGATTGATGCGCATATGTAACGATCAACATGAATGGAGCAAACCAAGACGATGAGAAAGAAGATAAAAGAAAACCATCAACTCTTCCAGCGCAAAACACTGTAAAAAAATCCAGATTTAACTACCAGTTACCGCAAGTGGAAACAGAAACAAAGATAGAGATCACAATCAAACCCAACCCCGGAAACTTTACGAATCACCACCAACCCAACTCAGAAATATCGGATTTGTGTGACTATATTGGTACCACTCAGTCTGCAACTAAGGATCTGTTGATCTGTTGGTTTGCTTACTATGATTGTTCTTTTGTTCGAGCACTTCTTCCCGCAATTTGCAAGCGACATTCTACTGGAATACTTTCAGTTTGGATCAAACCGTACAGAGCGCTCAGCCAAAGGGGACCCTCAAAGCACATGATTCACCAACCAGATAACCAAGCTTCTACTGGCAGAGTTGCATATATTAATAAAAACCCAAAACCCAAACCCCATCTCAAAAGAAGCCGTATCAACTCCACACAACCAACCACCAACGTGTGAGAGGATATCCCACTAAAAATTAGAGCGGTAGGACTAGGATTTTTGATGGTTTCTCCAACTAGAGCTCCATTTATAAACAACGAGATCAAGAATCCAACTTTACAAACAAGAAACACACCAATCGCGAATCCAAGAGAAACCCACCACGGCGAAGGGGAATTGGACCGAGGCCCACAAGGAGGAAGGGAGGGGACTCACGGATTGGGACATGATGCGGTCGACGACGAGCTGGGAGGTGGCTGAGGAGCAGAGGGGGGCGGGGTCGGGGTCGTCCTCGAGGATGGAGGAGGGGAAGCAGCGGAAGGGGGCGGGGGAGAGGGCGCGAGAGAGCTCGAGGGCGGAGAGGCTCCAGGAGCGGGAGAGGAACTCCATGGGGTCGAGGGGGGCGTCGGGAGGGTTCTCCATTGGAGGCGGAGGTAGAAGTGGAGGTGTGGGAGTTGTGGGAGGAGGGGAAGAATGTCAGAGGTGTGTCTCTATTTATTGTTTAGAAAGAGAGAGAGATATGTTTGCACTTTTAAGTTTTAACTAATTATTCTAATGAGATTATCATGCATGGTTTCTAGGTGGTGCAATAAATGGTTTGTAATATTCTTGGGAAATGGATGGGATTTATTTTCGTGGCGTGGGCCAGATGAACGGCAAAAGTAAAGTGGTTTTTTTATAAGTTAACCTCTAAAATTGCGTCCAATTAGTATTGCCAAGTGTAATCTTGCTTACTTTTACACCACAATGGCAAGGGTGCATGTGTGAAATAGAGTAAAATTATAGGGGCTGTACTGTAATCACAGGGATTTTCGCCCAGCGGTTTTACTTATACCGCTACTTTTTTTGCAATTATGGTTGGACCTTATATTATTACAAAATTTACAGAGGTGTCCTTCTTTTCTTACACTTACTATTCACAATAGTACTTCCTCTTGACAGATTACTATTCACCCATCTCAACCCAGCCCAACCCAACCCTGCCCAACCCTGCAACCAAACAGGCCCTTAGGTCACGTTTGGTTACGGGAGTATCCCAAGGTACTCCGATGTATCCCCCTCCAATCCTGGGTTAGAAATCCATCACAAGTCAAGATGATATCACATCACATTCATTATTCCAATCCTCTCCAAACCCTCATAACCATCCAAACATCTATTATTCACAAGTGGATACCTCAACCCACTCCATCCCAGTACCAAACAGACCCTTATGCTCTTATATTACACTTAATAGGGGACAGTAATATGGAGAATACAGGGAGTACGCGTGCTGTTGGAAAAATAAGAGCATACATACAATGCAACAACTCATAAGGGCACAAGCGTAAATATTCCTAATTAGAGTGATTGTAGTGGTACAACGTAAGTGAACAAGATTTTAAGGGTAATTGTGTAATAATGCCAATTAAATTAACAAATTTATTTTCCCCTAATTCATGATCCTCTGTTGAGGCATGAGCTGCAACAGACTCTGTTGCACGTCTTGATCAAACGGTTCCCACGAATTCACATGATCGGGGCCCACAAAATGTGCGAATTTGTGGGAACCGCTCGACCAAGATCAAGCAGCTCCTGGAAGTGTTGCAGAGTCTGCTGTAGCCCATGCCGCAACAAAGGATCCGCTTCCGATTGAAGAACCCTAAAATCGCCATCGAAGCGTCTTTGCGAAGGAACTCTAGTTGAGGAACTGAACATCCTTGACAATAACGATGCATAGGACTCGGCTCGTGCTGCTATCGGAGTGTATATGGACGATCGACATTTACTATTGATGAGTTTTCATACCGGCTCCGGGAGCGAAAACCCGCCCCCGAAAGAAGAAAAATAAAAAAGAAATAGAGAAGAGAGATTGATGTTCATTGTCTATAATCTCGGTTGCTCGTGCCTTTCATAATCGAGAGTTGTCCATAAGTGGGTATAAATTTTCAACTCCTATCAGTGTCATAGTGGGAGCTCAATCACTCGTCATTTTACGTGCATATTGTGTCCCCCCGACTTATAGCAGGTAAATGTTCGCCTCCTGCTACTATTGTTAGAGAGGAGATACATGTATCTAGAAAAAATAGCATCTGTTCAAGTTTACCGTTAATCAGAAAAAGGTAGAAATAGTACATCCCTAGAGTATAGAGATAGAAAGAAGAAGCAAGGAGTTAAGAACTTGAGAGAAAGAGAGAGAAAGAGACGTGATGGAGTGAGTGAAGAGACCACTGATACCCTGCAAGCACTGTTATGTGTTTTACCCAAAGACCTTCACTTGACTCTCCTCTCATTCTCTCTCTAGAAAAATATAATATATTGTGTTGTTTTTTTACCTGCCATTACCGTTAGAAGCGCAGCATCATTACATTGCATTTCATGGCAGAATAAATCCCATGGACCGCAAATAGGTTTATGGTGTAATTACAAAGATTGTAGGGTTATTATGTAACTAGACAACCGTAAATTGGGGTTTACGTTTATTTAAAATTGAATAAAACTCTCAAGGTCACGAATGTAATAGAGCCGATCGTTAGTCTCGGCTATCTCACACGTGACTACTATCTCTTTATTAAAGGGATTTTTACATCACAACCCCCTAAAATCCTATCCAATTACTCGAACCCCCAATCATCTTCGTAATCACATCACCCCCTTGTAAATTACAAGTGATCCCTACGTTCTTAGGTAGCGTTTGGTTCGGGGGTTACCTGCGGGTTACGGGAGTTTACCCCCCTTAACTCACATCCTCCTCTCTCCCCGTGGGCCTCACTTTATTACTTTTTTAAAAAAATTAAATACATCAATTTTACATCATCAATCCTATCAAAAAATAATATATTATACCATAAAAATTATAAACTACTCCACTTCTACTCCCTTTTGCAAACTTCAATACAATCACATCACAATAACTACTCACTTTTTCAAACTCCAATACAATCATATCACCCCAAACTCAATTCTAACCCACTCCCAATTTAACTGTTTATCCAAACATCAAAACACAAAAACGGGTTACCCTCTACCAGTTTAACCCGCCTTAACCCGTCAACCAAACGCACCCTTAGTTCTTACTAACTATCGTGCTTCAAGGGTCCCTGAACAATCAATCTAATACCAATATCTTACTTCAAATGGTAATTATATGCTACTTGATCTTTAATATTTATTTCGAATGATTCGAGACCGAAGGAATTAAGTTGATTATTTTATTGTTCTTAGTCTCAAATCACATTAGTTCAAAATCGAGGTCTACATAGTTATTTTTTAAAGTTCAAATATGACATTGAAAATAGATGTATAGTTTAGGGTCTCTGTGCGATCTGAAATACTTCCGGATAAATTACAAAAATGGATTGATTCTCGAGTGAAGGCCTCATCTCTTAAATGTTACAAACATGGGACCGAAATTTTAGCTTAGGGTTGACATACAAGAATCATGGAAACTTTCATAAACATGTATTTGAAATAAAAATTAAGATCAGATCTCTCTTTGTTACATTCTGTAAGTTGAGGCCATTGATTCCCCTTTTTGTAGTATTTTTTGGGATTGTTTACATTTATGCTGATCCAATATTCTATAATTAAAGATATGCTCCTACCTTTTTGTAATAACACATGTACCCTTGTGTTTTTGCAAAATTCACAGTTCTATCCTTTCCAGTAAGAAAAAGTAGGGGCAAAGATGTAATTATAAAAAAAGAAAAAATGGAGTTGCCCCCTCAATAAGCTGACTTGGCTCCCTCCACTCCATTTTCCCATTTTTTATTTTTTTTCTGAAAAATGAATCAGTAGAAATTCGTCACTATATCTTTATATTATGTATTCAAGTTTCATACGAATCAAAGTCTCCTACGACCTATATCTAAACAACCATTTTTTAACTATCGTAGAATAGTTAAAATCGATCCCATATGCATGGAGACCATAGGAGTATCTATTTCTTACGAAATTTGAATGACATGTTATATGGATATAGTTATGAAAAATCACAGAATTATTTTTCAAAAAAATAAAAAAATAAAAATGGATGGGGGATTTAAGTTAGCTCCCTCGTGGGGCAGTCCCATTTTAAATGCAAAACCACAATTTTTTTAAAAATACTGAGGCACAATGATTCTTGAAAAAAAAAAAGGTATAATTGTGATTGCAGAATCTCAAACGGGTGTGAAAAGCCCTATTTTTTTTCAAAAAGGAATTACATTACCTTGGAGTTAAACAACAGTTCTCTTTCCGGTTAGATAACAGTTTGGCTGTAAGCATCTCAAGCAGTGGCGCAAAACAGTGTCAGCAATCTCTGCAAAAGGGGCCAAATCACGAGGATCCCCAAAAACGCAGATGGGAGTTCTTGCAGATCGATTTGACTAAGGTCCCAATAAAAATAAATATCTGATGGAGGATAATTTTTAATTTAAATTTTGGAAGAAAAAGGAATGGGGAAAATTAAATACTGAAAAGACCACTGGCTGCATACGTCCTCTTCTTCTTCGCTTGGTGCTGGAGGGGTCTATTCATGGCCCTGTGGCCGCTGGAGCATGATGTCATCCCCCCACCTCCCATGCCCATTGCCCTTCTGTAATTTGGGCCTTTGATTTGAGCTTGTCATGTCTGGTTTCAATGCTTTGATCAGGTGCTTCTTCATCATGCCAACTAATATCTGTTTTTCTTTTAAAAAAATGGATCTTTTAGGGGATTAATTATTGAAGGATTTTTTTAATGTAAAAAGGGTCCATGTCCATGCATGATGCTTAAAGGATAAGTTGTTTCTTTGTTTTTTTTTTAAAAATATTTTTTATATTTTTATAATTTTCTTGATTTAATGCTGATTGTTCAAATGGGAAGATTCTCTTCTTTTACAAGTATGTTGTGCTAGACATATATTAATGCAATAAAAGTTATTATTTTATCATGTTCATATGAGATGAATGATTTTGAATGCTCTAAGGGGGTGTTTGGATAGTGGGTTTAGGTGGGTTAAACTGGTTGCAGGTAACCCATTTTTGGGTTTTGGTGTTTGGATAGAGGGTTAAAGTGTGGGTGAGTTAGAAGTGGGTTTGGGGTGATGTGATTGTATTGGAGTTTGAAAAAGTGAGAAGTTATTGTGATGTGATTGTATTGGAGTTTGAAAAAGTGAGTAGAAGTGGAGTATTTATAATTTTTATATGATATGATGGTATAGTATATTATTTTTTGATGGAATTGATGATGGAGAATTGATTTATTTAATTTTTTTAAAAAAGATAAAAAGTGGGACCCACGTGGAGGGAGAAAATATGGGGTATGGGAGTTAAACCACCCTTGGGGTGGTTTAACCCGATACAAGAACACACCCTAAATATTAAGGTCCTTTTGTACAATTAGAATATGTATCGTGACTATATTGAATACTGTGTAGTTACGAGGACACGACTAACTTAACATATGATATTCAATAAAGATCTCCAGTCCGAGAAAGAGATGCGATTTTTTTCTCTGAAGACTGATTATCGGCTATCTTCTTTCTGCATTGTAAGTGAAAAAGGTAGAATGTATTCTTTTACAAAAAAGATTTGGGCTTTCCGACAATGGATAATGGATGAGTGTTCGATTTGTTTTAGGGAAACAAGAAGGGATAAATAGTGTAGACAAAGGCATATTAGATAATGTAATTGTGATGTGATAACTCTATGTCAAGATAGTTTGTCATTAGACTAAGTGCCCTTATCTCGCATTCAAACAAACGCTCGTAGAAGATAAGAGAGAAGTAGGGATAACATGTTTATCCTCGTTTTTGTTAGGTTGATTTGAATGATAAGGAAGGGATAAGTACTATAGAAAGAAATAAATATGATGGATGAAGCAACCACTATATAGTTGTGTATCATGTGATAGCTTATCTTAGGATAAAGTCTCCTCATTTAAGAATAAATTGATGTTATATCGCAAAAATATAACGTTTATGGCTTAAAGTTTAGGGTTTACTAAATGATTGTAATTTATATGGTATAAGGTTTAAAGTTCGGGTATAAGTTTACAGTATATAAGGATTAAAGTTTAGGCTTTAAAGGTTAGATGATAAGTGTTGGACATGTGAGCCCACGGCGAGCCATTATGCAATAAATGTTATTGCAAATATCATTCCCTGATCTGAAATGAAGAATAAATAATTTGCATAATAGGTCCCTCTGTACAATTAGGGTTATGTACCATGGCTGTCTTAATGATCATACAGCTGTTGATTCAATTATTGAGTCATAGAGGCTGGTGCTTGGATGAATATCTAAAGGGTTAGATTGAGGACTCATCAAGCACCGTCAAATGATTGTTAAGATGTGATCTCCAGCCTGAGTAGGAGATGGCAATCCTTTCTCACATAGGCTGATATCTGACCGACCTCTTGATGTAGGTCCTCTGCATAGGAATAGAGATTCGTAGGTGTCAGATTAGTTAGGTCAATGGGTTGACTTAACGAGATCGAGATAACCTAAGTCCTATGTTGAATGCTGTCACAGCATAGGCACGCATCCTCTGACCGGAGACAGATATATTGTTATAGGTCTGATTATGTACATTTGACAGACCAATAGGTTGATGACCTAACCAAGGTCTATACACCGGCGCGTTGGTGTGCATATAAGGGCATATGAGTAATACGATCTCTCAAAGGGATCATACAGGTTCACTACTGAACCGGAAGACATGAGCTCACTCATGAGATATTGGGAAGAATCAAATTCCGTGCACGGTCGTCTCGCTTTGGAAGCTTGACTGAATTTGTAGGTTTGATATATACTTTTGGAAAGTATATGATCAAGACCTAGGTATGATATATGCTTTTGGAAAGTATATGATCAATACCAAATCCCAATGATCAAATGAGAAACTTGGTGATCAAACCCTGAAAAAGACAGTGTAAAATAGATCTTGATCTTCGGGTTGACCATGGGTCTTCCAGTATGCAGGATGTACAGGTATTGGGAATACCTGAAGGGTGATGTGATCATAAACGATTGTATATCCATGACGCTTCCATTCCGAGGGAGTGATGAAACATGTCTGGATTTTAGTACTTCTTTCAGTAGAGAAGCAATCCGATCTTAGTCCAAGTGTTGGACATTGGTCTGAATGAGATTCAGATTCAATGAGAAGATTGGATTTGCGGTCTTGATTTAATCAAGCATCTATGGGAGGTTCGTTCGATCTGGATTTGAGATAATACCTCAATACCCAAGTCACTATACATGGAATAATACAATCGCCCTGTCCTTATCTCCAAGTATCTGCGGAGAAAGCACATTATTCTTGAAAGGGTTCAAGAATAATTCATTTGATGAAATGTATATCCAAGCAAGGACTTGATGATTAAATGAGATTTAATTATCAAGCATAATATGAATATGATTCATATTATTATCCAAGATAATTAAATGAGATTTAATTATCAAGGATTAGAGAATGTGGATAATACTATCCATGATATATGTGTATTATAAATGTGATTTATAATATGTATATATAAGAGAGAGAATTTATGTAAATAGCATTTGTTAATCAATAGTGTGAATTGGATTCACATTTGTTAATTAATTGGAAATGCAATTTACGAATTAGTTTGGGTTGTGAATATGATTCACATAATGTTCAATGGCATGATTGAAATATTCACAAATTAATTTGGAATTAATTTGGTGGATATTTTTGCAATAATTGAGAGATAATGTAATATAATAAAAAGGAGAAACAGAGCCACCAAATTTAGAGGCGGCGTCACCCATGAAAGAGTCATGGGTGACGCCCCTTAATTTTAGGAGGCTATATTGACTCCATTTTATTATGATGATTAATCTCTCAACTAATTTATTTATGTTAAATTAAAAATATGTTGATAATGTTGCAACATATATTTAATTTAATCATAAATAAATGTTGTTGGTTTTAACCAACAACAATCATAACCATTGATCTTACATAGACCAAGCCTAGCCGTTGGATCTATGAGTCCATGGATTGAGATCCAATGGATCCTAAACTAATATAAATAGAGGGCTAGGGTAGCCTTCCATGGTACATCATTAAGTGCTGTACAAGGTGACAACTCTCTCTCTCTCTCTCTTTCTCATTCTCGCCCTCTCTCTCTTTCTCTTCTCCATTAAGTGGCCGTCCACTTTGTGTTGAGAGAGGAGAGACTCTCGGCTTCTTCTTCGACGACTCGTGGATCTCCATCTTCTTTGGAGTTTCTTACTCTAAAGGAAGACGACGGATTTCGTTTGGCGAAATCGGGGGAGCCATCGCTTGGATCTTCATCGAGGATTGCGGGAAGGAACGTGACTCATCATCACGCCCGCAAGTGCATTCTTCGTGGATCGGACTTAAGATAGGAGGATCTCTACTTTGGGATCTCGCGATCACAACCACGCTTCAAGAGGTATTCCTTGTACTTTGTGGTTTGATGAAACGATCCGAGAAGTGTTCTCGTGATCATGTGGTTTCATCTTTAAAGTTAAAAATTTTAATTTCCGCTGCATCTAGCATCTAGTACGACTAGTTGCTCCGATTGCATACGATGCGATCGACACGCTTCCGTGATGCACTTAAGGATTCTCAATATCCTTCAAGTGGTATCAGAGCCATAGGTCGAATAAGGTTTTGGATATGATCCATACACCTTAGACGATTTGGTTCTTGAAAGGGTTGCGAAATTTTTACTGCATTTCAATTTTCGCACCTCGGTCTAATTGAATTTTTTTGGCACTGTTTAAAATGTTTAAACACGAAATTTTCAATTGGATTTTGTTCCCCATTAAACAAGGAAACCATAGGATTTGAGTTTACTAAATTTGGACTTTATTTGCTCAAGATATGGCTTTTTGAATATGACTATATTCACTGTTGCGGGAACTGCGGATTTGAACGTAATTAATGAGATGATTACGGTTTTAATCCGCCTTGAAATGCGTGAATTATCACTTGAGTTCTTTAATAAATCAAATAGGCAATCTTTGGAAACTGAGTTTGCATTTTTTGGATTTAAATTGATCAAGATAAGTTAATTTTAGTGATTGGGGGTCACTGCTGGAAATTAACAATTTCTTGATCTTGAACCTTGTGATATGCCATTCAATTATCATGATGAAAATTAATTGTTAATTTTCTGGAATAATTAGTGATAAATATTTGTGAAATATTTAAAGAAATAATTATTTCATTGAATGACAATTGCCTAAACCACAATGATAAGATATTAGATCTTGATCATTGGTTCATCAACAAACATTGCTTTCATGAAAACCATAGTTTATCCTACAATTGTTGTAGGCCAACTTTTACATGAAAAACCCTTTTGCTTGAATAGGATTGGGGATTTGTCTAGAAAATCTCCTTATAATCAAAAATGTTTTGATGTATATTATATGGTATAATTTCGGTTGAAAAACCGATGAACATCTCAAAGTACATGATGGTCTATCTGGTATTATCCTTTCCCGAGGCGGATATGGTGCCTAGTCGGAGAGCATTGGGGTCGCGGGTTGCAACGTATGTGGTCCGTCCCACTCTCGTCGGTACTGGCCATGACAGCGGGTAGGGACTGTATAATACCGGAGACAGACAATGTGTATTTTTCTAATTATTAAAATTCGAATAATACGTACTTTGAGTATATACCTACTATTCAAGTAAAAGACATGTTTGTTGATTGATGATTGGATTAATGATTAATTTAATATGATTAAATTAATTACATCCAATAAACACTCTATTATGAATAGATGTGTATTTCCCTTGGAAGAATTAATTATGTGAATGTGATTCACGATAATTAATTATACAATTTGAATATGAGGTGGATGATCACATAAGTGACATCCATGGTCTCCCGTCAAGGCAAAGGATTCCGTCGCCAGTTGTTGTATATAGGAGACGCCTGTCCGAAGTGATAGATCCTATATATGATTTAATTGGATCGGGTTCTTTGCTTCTCGAAAGAGTAAGGCCGTATACGTAGTGACCCCAATATCGGGTCCTCATATTATTGGGGCGATATTGGATTGCGTATAGCGAGTATTAAGCCAGTTGACGGTTGGTTCAATTAATGACGGGTCAACATCATCTTAGGGATGGTGGGCCCGGGTGTTAAAGACCGAATTGGGAGATGCAAGTTGGACTTGCAAGGCGGAATGTGTTCCCGCTTCTTTTTATCCGAGTTGTAGGTTCTCATATTATTGGGATGCAACGAAGATAAGGAAGGAGATCTAACGAACCGCGAAATCGACCCCTTAATAATGTGTTTTTAGCACATGGAATCGTCATCGTAGTCGGGCCGATTTCGGTCGTCAAAGAGATCACCTCATTTAGATATATGCCATAATAAATCGAAATGAGGTGATCGTATAATTTATTTTACTTGGCAAGATACCAAGGTCGAACTCAGGGACACGAGCCTCTCTCGTATTGATCGGATTTGAGTGTGTTTAACTAAGTGTAGAATTAAAGGTATATAGGTCAAAACATGTAAAGACAATGCAATTAAAATGAACATGCATTTTTTTAAACATTTTTTATCATGCAAGATGAGTACACATGCAAAGCATCACAAATATGCCCTAGTTACAAATTTATGAGCAAAATATTCAATGAGTCAATTCCAGATTTATTTGAAATGTCAGAGCTTAATCGTCAAAGTGAACAAGGCATGAGAACTTTATTAAAAGCCACTTAGACAAATTACTATTTCATTAAAATTCAGGTCTCTAAGATAAAAGATTAATCATGCCATCAAAAAGTACATCAAACAAGCTCTCAAACGAAACTGAAATCAACTAAAACAGAGATACGGTGCTCAAGATATGCAAAAAAGGAAAGCAAGGGCATAACTGAAATGAAACATGAAAAGATAACTACAAAAAGGTCCCTGGAAAGGACTGAAATGCAAATAAAATAAGTTCGGAGGCCTTCCCTGTAAATTATCCATAAGCACGGGGACCTTTTTGCAAATATGGAGAAGTCTTTGGGCCCCTCCGCAATTTGCCCAGAAGGCACGCGCAAAGCACGCGCCTTCGAGGTTCGGATTTCGGCTCGGGACCAGCGAAGGTTCGGAGATGCTTCGGCGGAGGCTCGGGGTAGCTTCGGCTAGGCTCGGCTGAGGCTCGGACCCGTTGCAGGCTCGGAAGAGGCCCGGGTGTAGGCTTGGAACTCCCAAGCCTGGAGGTTCGGAGACAGAGGCTCGGGGAGGTTCTGGTAACGCCACGTGGTTCATTGTGAACCACTGGATCATGTGAATCGGGCGGCTGCTGTGCGTAAGAGTAGAGTTGACGTGGCAGCGTTGAGTCTGTCGGATCAGGCACATCTAACGGCAGAAGAAGACGTCAACGTGGATCTATAATGGCCGTTGGATGGTCGCTGGGGTCGGACCATCCAACGGTCCCTGTGCTGTCTCCCTCGCCAAGGACTGGCGGCGATGTTGGAGCTCCGGCGAGGGAGCTCCTCCTCCACCGCCCGCTCCCAGCTACGGTGAACTTCCCCCGAGCATAAGGACCAGTTGTCGGTGAAGCAGGTAGCTCGGGGAAGTCGCAGGATCCTCTGGCATCGCTCGTCGGAGCTCGGGTGGAAGCTGCGGAGTCGATGAAGTCTGCTCCGGCGAGCGATCCGACCATTGAGGGCTTTAGAGACCTGCAGCTTAATAATGCATAGACGGAGCATATAAAAGGTGCGTGCGTGAATGGGTGAGCGAGATGGGAGCTATGCGAGCGGAGAAGGTGGCTGCTCTGAGCTCCTCCGTCGTGGATGGCGGAGGAGGTGGGTCGAAGGTGACTGAGGGTATGAAGAAGGGAAGAGGTGATCGGAAAGATGCGCGAGAAAGGGGGTTTTACGGCGAAGCTGTAAAAGTGGTCAATGGACGGCGAGAACCAGTGACGAGACCTGGAAATCAAAAGAAATTAAAGAAAATTACAGAGGAAGAAGAAGAGATACTTACCTTGCCGGAGATGGAACGGGAGCTTGGGCTGAGCTTCACGATGGAAGCCACGGTCTTCGCTGGACCTCCGCAGCTACTGGAGGCAGCTCGAGCGGGCTCGGAGCACCGCGACGACGCCGTGATCGGCGAAGGGTCAACACCGGGGGCATTGGTCGTCTTCGCTCGATCTCTCCGCCTCCCCCTGTCACTGGGAGGCGGAGGAGGGCTGGGCCATGCCCCGACGTAAAGGTGGACGCCGGCAAATGGAGGGGGGACCGATGTATTTGAAGAGGTAGCCGGCGGTGCAAGTGCGGGAAGTCGTGGGTTTCGTGATGAACATGGAGCGACTGGGAGTTTGTGATGGGTAGTGGAGGCATGCGCGGGGTAGAGGGATGATGGGGCTCGGTCGTGGGGCGGTTGGCGAGATGAGAGGTGGCCGGAGGTGGTCAAAATAATTGGAAGGGGGCGAGGTCTGTGTGAGTGGAAATCGTGGGAGAGAGGAAGAGGCCGGAGGTTGACGAAGAAGCGGGACCGTTGGATCTGGAGATCCAACGGTGGAGGGCTAAGCGCGAGATGACGGGTGAGATTTAATCAGGAGCGGAGCGATCGAAGGGATCGGGCGCTGCCACGTGGCGAGCTGAGGATGTGGCGCTGGCGGACGACTTAGATGAGAAAGGAAGCTTGATCGTATGGCTAAGGCGCGCGCTTAGAAGAGGCGGCTGAGATGGAAAGTCGGGGACGCGATCAGGTGGTCTAGGAACGGCCACGTGGCGCACTCTGCGCAAGGCGCTGGTGGACGGCTTAGATGAGAGGGAGTTGTCGATCGGATGGCTGAGGGTTGAGTCGCACGTGGAGAAAGAGAAACCGTTGGATCTGAAGGTCATCCAACGGCCAGGAACAAGGGCGGAAGCTGCAAGAAGGACCGGCCCACGTGGCTACCCCAGATTGGGCCACGTGGCCCAATCAGATTATTACAAGAGTATTTTTGATTTTTGAGGGCTTATTTGGTCGAATTTGAGAAAACTCAAAACATGAAAGTTGTAGATCTTGACGAGATCTACAAGTTTCATTTGACCAAAACTCGAAAAGAGATCAAACAAGGACCCGAAATAATTTTTAGGGTATTTTTGAGTCTAAAAATACCACGAATTTTTGTTTTGTCATTTTTTTGTGGTTTTTAATTTATTTAGGACTCTATTAATTATATGACATTAACAGGGATTTATTGACAAACTTTTAAGCAAGGGGGTTAATTATAGGAAATAAAGATGATGAAACTGAGGTTCATCACCCCCCTATACTTAAACTATGCTCGTCCTCGAGCATCAAAAAGAATGACTAAGTTGGATTAACCCCCTTGTGCATGTGAATACAGGATCCAATCTGATCAAGTCGACTCGGCTTCGGAGATCCAAGATTTTAGAGTTCAACCCAGCCTTAATCAAGAGGCTTCCAATTCCTCTATTTCTCTAGACTCTCTCTGATGTACATATAAACTAAAGGATATGAAATTTAGTGTTGACCGCAATTCTGAGAGTAGAGTCAATTTGTCACCCAAAATCTTGGTCCGAGAAAATCTCCTAGGGACCCAATCCTCAGCACTAGGGAACAAATCAAATCTTGCATTCAGTCCACCGTCTCTTTAGTTGTCAGACTTAGAAAATGTGGATGGCAGGCCAGAAAATGGAGGGCATGGGATTGTGTCAATTCTTCTCTCCCTCTCATTGGAACAAGGATTCTCTCTAGTGCCTTTTTACGCAACACTTTTTTTTTGGTGTTGATCAGTGCGTCCGTCAAGAGAAGTTGGAGCCGTCTGCACTTGTTTTCCTGGGAGTACACCGGGGTGTGTCTTTTTTTGAGTATCTATTATACCTTCTACACCCAGACTTGTAGCATTTACGATGCAGAGCCCTTTTTTTGGTGCAAGCCCGACTCCTGGTCCTAATAGCGGTGGTCCAAGTGGACACTTTTGAAATGGTTGGGAGCGCTCGCCTTTGGTGGAAGCTCTTTGATATTTGACTTTGTGGAATGAGAGCTTTTCTTTGAAATTTCATTTACTTGTATAATTTTTGGCTAGCTCCACTGCTTTTACCAAGAGTTGACGCACACTGATCAACAATTTTTTTATTTATATCACACCCAGGCACTTAGGTCAATGTCAAGAGATTAGTATAAGAATCGAGTTCTCATACTGGCTAATATTGCTGACACTCAGGTTTCCTGAAGCCTCCAAAGATTTTATCCCATCCTCGAACATCATTAGATCAAATCCAAACTTGACTTCCTCATCCCAATCCCTCAGGTGAAAAATCAACTCATCTCAATCAAAACCGCAGTCGTGCATGTGATGTGCTGATCATATTCTCTTTTGTCTGAGACTAAGCATGGAATATAGCATGCAAATCTAGAGACCTAGGGGAATGTGGATGATTAAGTCTAAGACCCTGATGGTTAAGGCTGGTTAACCGCAAATCTCAAAGACCTCAAAAAGCTAAGTCTTCTTGAACAATTCAGATCCTGGGTGAAAGTGAAAAAGTAGAGGTTTAATCCAACTTCTTCATTCAAAAACATTTTTTTTCTTTTAATTTTTCTCATTTTTATGAGTTTTAGTTTTTAGAGTTAAAACACAGGTTAGACTCAACTTTTCTTGATAAAAGATTTTCAAAACCATGTCACACGAATAAAGAATTTTCAAAACATTTTTCAAAAAGATTTTTCAAAACAAGAAAAACTCATTTTTCAAATTATTTTCGAAAATATTTTTATCAAAATAGTGTAACATAGTTAGAAAAGCCGTGAAATCTTTTGAGTTCTCTTAGTCCAACAAATTTTACCTTAGCCAAAAAGTTTTTAATTTTTCAAAATTTTCAGATTTTAGCTAAAGTAAGTAACTAGTATGTACGGTATACCCCCCTATCCTTAAACTTTGCTATGTCCTCATAGCACTAGATGTTACGAGTCCATAGGTCCATTTAAAAAGAGAAGAATATACGGGAGATAAGAGGGACCCCCCCTATACTTAGGTTAGAAATAACCTAAGTATAAAGGCAAGAAAAGATGAGTAGAGAAATCACTGGGACTTGGGTCCCCCCTATACTTAGGCTGAGATTAGCCTAAGTATAAAGATGAGGATTGATGTTGGAAGAGACCCAAGGTGAACGAAGAAGAGGGATGGATTTACAAGTGAGCGGTATTGAATCTTGGAGATGGAATGGAGTGACTACGGTTTTGGGGTTGTGTGTCGCAACAAATATGGCTCAATCAAGCAAGTAAACCCTTAGTTTCACCAACTCACACATGAATCCAACCAAGGTTGGTTGATTATCTTGTCGGTTTTATTGGTGATAAAACTTTAAATAATTACGCGGTAAAAAATGTGAAATAAAAACCAACGCGTAATTGAGGGTGTTGCTCTCCCAAAACCGAATTTTACTCCATTTATGGTTGACTTGCAATTAACAGTCCCAATTTTATTTTGAGTTATCACTGAATTAAGGTTAGCACAAAATCAAGAAATCATCGTCTACCGTTCATTCCATTTTCCATTAATCCTAGGTGATCAAGCTAGGAAATGAAAGCCGAGAAAAACATGTATTCGAAGAAACCGCGATCTAGGCTAAGCGATAAATCATGCAGTGATTTGACGATAAAAGCCGTGAAAAAACTGGGGCCGTTTCGAAAACTCAACTCCAACATGCATGCAAGTCGAAAAAGCCACACCTAGTCATGCATCTATTAGCGGTGATTGATCTTCATTAATTTTAGCTAAGTGATGCGAGATTAAGTGCGTCTATATTCAAAGTGTGTCCTACCTACGATCAAGCACGTAGAAACCATGGAAAAATTAAAAAGAGCTCGGAGAGCCGCGTGCCTATCCTAGGTCGACACTCAAGTGGGGACGATCCCCACACAACCACATTCGTTCGATTACAACCGCGAGTCTTCGATCGAAGACCGCTGTAAACGACGAATTTATTATAAAATAAAATGCAACAAAAAAAAATGCGAGACATTTTTTTTCTTTTCTTCCTCCTTTGCTCCAAGCATGCTCCTGCGGCTCCTCGCAGCGGGGAACGTCTTGCTCCTTGCCTCCTTGATCCATCAAGGGCCCTGCCACAGGAACAATAGTTAGATACCAAATAAGAAAGAAAAATTTTATATGCAAAATATGTGGTTAGTTGACCTATAAAAAGAAACACTAAATTAAACACACAAAAATCCAAAAATAAAAGAAATGAGCCGTGTCCCCGGCAACGGCGCCATTTGACGAACCACGAAATCGACCCCTTAATAATGTGTTTTTAGCACATGGAATCGTCATCGTAGTCGGGCCGATTTCGGTCGTCAAAGAGATCACCTCATTTAGATATATGCCATAATGAATCGAAATGAGGTGATCGTATAATTTATTTTACTTGGCAAGATACCAAGGTCGAACTCAGGGACACGAGCCTCTCTCGTATTGATCGGATTTGAGTGTGTTTAACTAAGTGTAGAATTAAAGGTATATAGGTCAAAACATGTAAAGACAATGCAATTAAAATGAACATGCATTTTTTTAAACATTTTTTATCATGCAAGATGAGTACACATGCAAAGCATCACAAATATGCCCTAGTTACAAATTTATGAGCAAAATATTCAATGAGTCAATTCCAGATTTATTTGAAATGTCAGAGCTTAATCGTCAAAGATGAACAAGGCATGAGAACTTTATTAAAAGCCACTTAGACAAATTACTATTTCATTAAAATTCAGGTCTCTAAGATAAAAGATTAATCATGCCATCAAAAAGTACATCAAACAAGCTCTCAAACGAAACTGAAATCAACTAAAACAGAGATACGGTGCTCAAGATATGCAAAAAAGGAAAGCAAGGGCATAACTGAAATGAAACATGAAAAGATAACTACAAAAAGGTCCCTGGAAAGGACTGAAATGCAAATAAAATAAGTTCGGAGGCCTTCCCTGTAAATTATCCATAAGCGCGGGGACCTTTTTGCAAATATGGAGAAGTCTTTGGGCCCCTCCGCAATTTGCCCAGAAGGCACGCGCAAAGCACGCGCCTTCGAGGTTCGGATTTCGGCTCGGGACCAGCGAAGGTTCGGAGATGCTTCGGCGGAGGCTCGGGGTAGCTTCGGCTAGGCTCGGCTGAGGCTCGGACCCGTTGCAGGCTCGGAAGAGGCCCGGGTGTAGGCTTGGAACTCCCAAGCCTGGAGGTTCGGAGACAGAGGCTCGGGGAGGTTCTGGTAACGCCACGTGGTTCATTGTGAACCACTGGATCATGTGAATCGGGCGGCTGCTGTGCGTAAGAGTAGAGTTGACGTGGCAGCGTTGAGTCTGTCGGATCAGGCGCATCTAACGGCAGAAGAAGACGTCAACGTGGATCTATAATGGCCGTTGGATGGTCGCTGGGGTCGGACCCATCCAACGGTCCCTGTGCTGTCTCCCTCGCCAAGGACTGGCGGCGATGTTGGAGCTCCGGCGAGGGAGCTCCTCCTCCACCGCCCGCTCCCAACTACGGTGAACTTCCCCCGAGCATAAGGACCAGTTGTCGGTGAAGCGGGTAGCTCGGGGAAGTCGCAGGATCCTCTAGCATCGCTCGTCGGAGCTCGGGTGGAAGCTGCGGAGTCGATGAAGTCTGCTCCGGCGAGCGATCCGACCATTGAGGGCTTTAGAGACCTGCAGCTTAATAATGCATAGACGGAGCATATAAAAGGTGCGTGCGTGAATGGGTGAGCGAGATGGGAGCTATGCGAGCGGAGAAGGTGGCTGCTCTGAGCTCCTCCGCCGTGGATGGCGGAGGAGGTGGGTCGAAGGTGACTGAGGGTATGAAGAAGGGAAGAGGTGATCGGAAAGATGCGCGAGAAAGGGGGTTTTACGGCGAAGCTGTAAAAGTGGTCAATGGACGGCGAGAACCAGTGACGAGACCTGGAAATCAAAAGAAATTAAAGAAAATTACAGAGGAAGAAGAAGAGATACTTACCTTGCCGGAGATGGAACGTGAGCGTGGGCTGAGCTTCACGATGGAAGCCACGGTCTTCGCTGGACCTCCGCAGCTACTGGAGGCAGCTCGAGCGGGCTCGGAGCACCGCGACGACGCCGTGATCGGCGAAGGGTCAACACCGGGGGCATTGGTCGTCTTCGCTCGATCTCTCCGCCTCCCCCTGTCACTGGGAGGCGGAGGAGGGCTGGGCCATGCCCCGACGTAAAGGTGGACGCCGGCAAATGGAGGGGGGACCGATGTATTTGAAGAGGTAGCCGGCGGTGCAAGTGCGGGAAGTCGTGGGTTTCATGATGAACATGGAGCGACTGGGAGTTTGTGATGGGTAGTGGAGGCATGCGCGGGGTAGAGGGATGATGGGGCTCGGTCGTGGGGCGGTTGGCGAGATGAGAGGTGGCCGGAGGTGGTCAAAATAATTGGAAGGGGGCGAGGTCTGTGTGAGTGGAAATCGTGGGAGAGAGGAAGAGGCCGGAGGTTGACGAAGAAGCGGGACCGTTGGATCTGGAGATCCAACGGTGGAGGGCTAAGCGCGAGATGACGGGTGAGATTTAATCAGGAGCGGAGCGATCGAAGGGATCGGGCGCTGCCACGTGGCGAGCTGAGGATGTCGCGCTGGCGGACGACTTAGATGAGAAAGGAAGCTTGATCGGATGGCTAAGGCGCGCGCTTAGAAGAGGCGGCTGAGATGGAAAGTCGGGGACGCGATCAGGTGGTCTAGGAACGACCACGTGGCGCACTCTGCGCAAGGCGCTGGTGGACGGCTTAGATGAGAGGGAGTTGTCGATCGGATGGCTGAGGGTTGAGGCGCACGTGGAGAAAGAGAAACCGTTGGATCTGAAGGTCATCCAACGGCCAGGAACAAGGGCGGAAGCTGCAAGAAGGACCGGCCCACGTGGCTACCCCAGATTGGGCCACGTGGCCCAATCAGATTATTGCAAGAGTATTTTTGATTTTTGAGGGCTTATTTGGTCGAATTTGAGAAAACTCAAAACATGAAAGTTGTAGATCTTGACGAGATCTACAAGTTTCATGTTGACCAAAACTCGAAAAGAGATCAAACAAGGACCCGAAATAATTTTTAGGGTATTTTTGAGTCTAAAAATACCACGAATTTTTGTTTTGTCATTTTTTGTGGTTTTTAATTTATTTAGGACTCTGTTAATTATATGACATTAACAAGGATTTATTGACAAACTTTTAAGCAAGGGGGTTAATTATAGGAAATAAAGATGATGAAACTGAGGTTCATCAAGATCCCAGATCTTGCTTGAGATATAATGGTAAGAATATCTCTTACATTGAAAGTGATTAAGGGAATGAACTTTCAGTGTTGACAAGGCAAGACAACTTTGATATAAAAATTCCTAAATCAAAGTAAAACTTGTATATAATATATATATATATACATATACACTTATGCAAATTTCTTATTTCACATAATCCTTCATTAAACCCACTCAATGTTATACTCAGTAATAACCAGTAAAATATCTTGGATTGGACTCATGATCCAGATATTGTACTTGCAATTGGACACATAATGTATGTGGTTGCAATGTGCAAGTTTCCTTAACATAATGAGGAATGACAATTAAATAAGACAATAAGACATCACCTTAGGGTTTGTATGTCTCTATGTTCTTGATCTTCCATCGAATGTACTTTGGAAGTGACATGTCGATGGTGATCGTAATTGTCAAATAATCCTTATAAAATAAAAGAAGATATTTTGGCATACAAATGTGCTCTAGACATTTAATCATGAATGACATGGTTCTCTGCATTATGCAGAATGGTGGCTCAAAAGAGATGATGTATTCAAAATGTTTGAATACCTACCTGAACCTAAGTCTCCAAGAGTTAATATGAATGTAGATATGATGAGTGTCATCATCTATACTCAAGTCATTCATGAAGCTTTATGATATTCATATTGTATGAATTTAATGAAGCATGTATAAATGTTGAAATGCTCTTACATTGAATTTCTTTTTGAATTTAACATAAGAGATTCTTTGTCTTGAACAATGGTTGTTTATAGATGAAGAGAGCGCAATGGAAGCATGGGTTGGACCCGAGTAAGAAGGAAAGTCAAAAAGTTGACCTACTTCTGTGACTTCCATATGACATCCAAAGAGTTGGATGAATGCCAATGCTGCAATAAGTAGATGTGTTGATAGTATGACTATCAAGTCTGTCTAAAATCCTTAGTGAAGGACTCAGATAGAGCATCAGAATAATCTACATATAATCATTTACTCTGACTTTCTTATTTCATAAGATAAAGTCTGACAATTGTATCCCAATCTTCTAATGACATTTGCAATTGGTTGCATATATATATTAGAAGATTAGAAATTTGATCTTAAGGTTTAGTAGTCATCTACATGGATATTGTTGTAATTGTTACAACAGTCTCTGTTGGATAGATGGACTTCATATTCTTAGTGGGAGAGCCCTTAGTCTTGGAGAATGTCTCTATGACCTAGATATTAGAATACCCTCATTGTTTGTTTCTAAATGTTGGAAATAAACATGAATTCTGAGATAGAACTATCATAAAGAGTTATGATGGGAATATTTCAGATAGTAATCTAACATCTAGTGGACTCCACAAAATTAGAAAATTAATGAATGATTCATTAAGATTTCTCGCACTGAAAATCAAACCTCATAAGATCAATAGGAGGATGAAGATCATTTGATAATGATCTGGCATCAAGCCTTGGATATTTGTCTGTTGATTTGATCAATAGACTAGTAAGATATGAAACTTTAGAATGTCTAAAATTTCAAATCTTACATACTTGTGAATATCGTATTCAAAGTAAAATGTCCAAAACACCCTTCTTTGGGAATGGTGTTAGATGTCGAGGTATTCAAGATCTCATACATATTGATGTATGTAGATAATCTATATCAAAGTAAACATTATGGATATGTAATATCTATTGATGATTACGTATGATATGAGATTTCTTCTCTTCACCTGAGAAACCTTTGAAATGTTCAAAGATTTCACAATTTTGGTTTAGAATCAAAATTTGAAGAAAGATGAAATGAATTTGATCTAACCTAGGTAGCTTGTACCTACTAGATAAAATTCAAAGAATACCTTATGGAGATATGAATATCATTTCTATCTCACTCCTCCAGATAAACCTGAACTCAATAGAGTTGTAGGGAGATACAATTGGATCATGTGTGACATGATTTGATCAATGATGAATTTTAGCATAATTATCCTTAGTTTCCAAGTATATATGTGTAGTAGAGACTACAATATATATACTAAATGAGGTTCCGTGCATGTAAGCTGGAATCTGACACTTGAGAGTGCTACTTCATTAGGAAAATAAAGCATGGTATTGGATACCTACTTTATGACCTTGAGATTCTTAAAAGATCTCATCTCTGAGAATGTGATTCTTGGAGGATTGAGAATCTTGAGAATCAAGATGAAAATGAAGTAAAGGAACTCATTTAATCTTGAGAAGATAATAAGGCTCCTGAAATCGGAAACTAAAAGGACAATTAAAGATGAAACATTAATACCTCTTCAAATGAATTTGAGGATGTATTCCATGTGTCAGTTAAATCTGACAATGATCGGACCTTCATGTGATGAAGCTCCTGAAGATCATGACATGGAAAGATGGATATTAGCAATAAAGTCTAAAGTAGACCTCATATACAAGTGTTGTATATGGACCTCGAGGATCCACCTATAAGGGTTAGACCCATTAAGGTGTAAATGGATCTTCAAGAGAAAGGGAACCTGATGAAAAGGTAGAGACCTTCAAAGCTCGGTTTGTAGCCATGAGCTACACACTGTAAGAAAAGACATTGCTTGCAATGTGACTTTCTCTTCGGTAATCGTGCTTAAACTCATCAGAATATTACTAACCCTAACTACACAACTTGACTGTTGCATCTTCAAGATGTAATTCAAGATTGCATTCCTCTAAAGAATACCTCTATGAGGATATTCACATGAAGTAGCCCCAGGGCTTCATGTTTGGGGAAAGTAAGGTGTGAAAGCTAAAGAAATCCATCTGTGGACTCAAATAAGCTTCTTGAAGTTGGAACATAAGATTTGATGAAATTATAAATGTTATGATTTCAAATAGAATCTTGATGTACCATGTGAAGCTTAGTGGGAGTGCCATTGTGTTCATCGTGCTAAATGTAGATAATATCATAATCATTTGGAATGATATAAGGATGATAATAAGTGTTTTATAGACTGGCTATTCCATACCTTGAGATATGATCTCAATAATACCTCTTAGATCTTAGTTCTGAAGTTGTTCAGAAGCAAAGGAAAGAGGGTATTGGGACTGTCACATTTGTAGTACACCTTGGACATATTCCATTCTTGGAAATTCCAAGAAAGGCTTCCTTCCCTTGAGATTTGGTACTGACCTATCTAAAGGGATAGCACCTTAAAGAGTTGAGGAAGTGAATGCTAGAACTGCTTGCACCTGTGCATCAGTTACGAGAAGCTAAATGTATACTAAATGTGTATAAAAGCCAGATATCTGCCATGCAGTGGGAGTAGTAAACTGTTACTAATCCTATTATGGAGATAAAACACTTGATTGCAGAAATAACAATATCTTCAAAGATGACAAGGCTTTAGAGATGGTGATCTCTATGTCTTATTTTCAAGAAGCTTTATAAATAGAGATCTAAAAGGTCTTAACTGTGGATACCTTGAGAGATAGTGATCTCCCGGAATAAGGGTATTCTGATAAGGATTATGGAAATATTGGTTATAATAGTTATTGAGCAATAGTGTCAAGGACACTATAACTGCTTTGACTAGATTGAGTATTGGTTGCATTAGATGCAACATTCGCATTGGATGCGAGCACTGTTACCTAGGGATATGCAAGTGCCGTAAAAGGACTTGGCATAGTCTTTTGGGAACAAAGTGACTGATCAGCTTACCTAGCTATTTCTAAATAGCCTATGATTGTCACATGAGTGTGGGTTTAAATGATTAGCCCATTAATGGCTCTTTGGGCTAGTGGGAGATTGTTGGACATGTGAGCCCACGACGAGCCATTATGCAATAAATGTTATTGCAAATATCATTCCCTGATCTGAAATGAAGAATAAATAATTTGCATAATAGGTCCCTCTATACAATTAGGGTTATGTACCATGGCTGTCTTAATGATCATACAGCTGTTGATTCAATTATTGAGTCATAGAGGCTGGTGCTTGGATGAATATCTAAAGGGTTAGATTGAGGACTCATCAAGCACCGTCAAATGATTGTTAAGATGTGATCTCCAGCCTGAGTAGGAGATGGCAATCCTTTCTCACATAGGCTGATATCTGACCGACCTCTTGATGCAGGTCCTCTACATAGGAATAGAGATTCGGAGGTGTCAGATTAGTTAGTTCAATGGGTTGACTTAACGAGATCGAGATAACCTAAGTCCTATGTTGAATGCTGTCACAGCATAGGCACGCATCCTCTGACCGGAGACAGATGTATTGTTATATGTCTGATTATGTACATTTGACAGACCAATAGGTTGATGACCTAACCAAGGTCTATACACCGGCGCGTTGGTGTGCATATAAGGGCATATGAGTAATACGATCTCTCAAAGGGATCATACAGGTTCACTACTGAACCGGAAGACATGAGCTCACTCATGAGATATTGGGAAGAATCAAATTCCGTGCACGGTCGTCTCGCTTTGGAAGCTTGACTGAATTTGTAGGTTTGATATATACTTTTGGAAAGTATATGATCAAGACCTAGGTATGATATATGCTTTTGGAAAGTATATGATCAATACCAAATCCCAATGATCAAATGAGAAACTTGGTGATCAAACCCTGAAGAAGACAGTGTAAAATAGATCTTGATCTTCGGGTTGACCATGGGTCTTCCAGTATGCAGGATGTACAGGTATTGGGAATACCTGAAGGGTGATGTGATCATAAACGATTGTATATCCATGACGCTTCCATTCCGAGGGAGTGATGAAACAGGTCTGGATTTTAGTGACTCCTTTCAGTAGAGAAGCAATCCGATCTTAGTCCAAGTGTTGGACATTGGTCAAAATGGGATTCAGATTCAATGAGAAGATTCGATTTGCGGTCTTGATTTAATCAAGCATCTATGGGAGGTTCGTTCGATCTGGATTTGAGATAATACCTCAATATCCAAGTCACTATACATGGAATAATACAATCGCCCTATCCTTATCTCCAAGTATCTGCGGAGAAAGCACATTATTCTTGAAAGGGTTCAAGAATAATTCATTTGATGAAATGTATATCCAAGCAAGGACTTGATGATTAAATGAAATTTAATTATCAAGCATAATATGAATATGATTCATATTATTATCCAAGATAATTAAATGAGATTTAATTATCAAGGATTAGAGAATGTGGATAATACTATCCATGATATATGTGTATTATAAATGTGATTTATAATATGTATATATAAGAGAGAGAATTTATGTAAATAGCATCTGTTAATTAATAGTGTGAATTGGATTCACATTTGTTAATTAATTGGAAATGCAATTTACGAATTAGTTTGGGTTGTGAATATGATTCACATAATGTTCAATGGCATGATTGAAATATTCACAAATTAATTTGGAATTAATTTGGTGGATATTTTTGCAATAATTGAGAGATAATGTAATATAATAAAAAGGAGAAATAGAGCCACCAAATTTAGAGGTGGCGTCACCCATGAAAGAGTCATGGGTGACGCCCCTTAATTTTAGGAGGCTATATTGACTCCATTTTATTATGATGATTAATCTCTCAACTAATTTATTTATGTTAAATTAAAAATATGTTGATAATGTTGCAACATATATTTAATTTAATCATAAATAAATGTTGTTGGTTTTAACCAACAACAATCATAACCATTGATCTTACATAGACCAAGCCTAGCCGTTGGATCTATGAGTCCATGGATTGAGATCCAATGGATCCTAAACTAATATAAATAGAGGGCTAGGGTAGCCTTCCATGGTACATCATTAAGTGTTGTACAAGGTGACAACTCTCTCTCTCTCTCTCTCTCTCTCTCTTTCTCATTCTCGCCCTCTCTCTCTTTCTCTTCTCCATTAAGTGGCCGTCCACTTTGTGTTGAGAGAGGAGAGACTCTCGGCTTCTTCTTCGACGACTCGTGGATCTCCATCTTCTTTGGAGTTTCTTACTCTAAAGGAAGACGACGGATTTCGTTTGGCGAAATCGGGGGAGCCATCGCTTGGATCTTCATCGAGGATTGCGGGAAGGAACGTGACTCATCATCACGCCCGCAAGTGCATTCTTTGTGGATCGGACTTAAGATAGGATGATCTCTACTTTGGGATCTCGCGATCACAACCACGCTTCAAGAGGTATTCCTTGTACTTTGTGGTTTGATGAAACGATCCGAGAAGTGTTCTCGTGATCATGTGGTTTCATCTTTAAAGTTAAAAATTTTAATTTCCGCTGCATCTAGCATCTAGTACGACTAGTTGCTCCGATTGCATACGATGCGATCGACACGCTTCCGTGATGCACTTAAGGATTCTCAATATCCTTCAATAAGGTTTAGAGATTAGGAATATAAAGAGTTTAGAATTCAGAATATCATGTATAGGGTTTGGGAATAAGGTTTAACATAGGGTTTGGGAATAAGGTTTAACATTCAGGATTTAGGAATCCATTCTCATTTTTAAAACTTGCGGTTTAGAATTTAGAGCGTAAGGTTTAAGGTTTGATATTATTAGGGTTCATAATTCAGTAACTATTTTTAGGAACCAGTATAAGGTTTTAAGTTTAGGGTTTAAGTTTTTCATTTTTCAAATGTACCAAAGAGAGATTTAATGAGGAAAGGACTTTGCGTGATTATATCGAGAATGCCCTTTGATCCATCTTATAAAGGAAGCTTGAACGAGGATCCTATTGACTTCGTCATAGTTTTCGTGTACGAGGATCCTATTGCTTGGTGTCAATTTAGGAGGGAGCGAATGCGGAGAAGCTGGTGTCCGACTTGATTGAGAAGAGGAAAAGGCAATGCATTAGAGCTTAACGCCACAAGGGGCGGGGGGATGCCATCATACTAATTGATCATATTGTCAAGGTCCTCGTTAGTGGTGATGGAGATGATGGAGTTGAGATTTTATGAGGGGAGAGCTGATACTTGAGGGAAAGGGCTTCAAAACGATCATGACTCTTTTGATCATAAGATCGAGCAGTCCTCATAGCCACAATAATGAATGTTTGCAGTGTTTTGCATGGTATGGACATGATCGATGCATGAGAGGAAATCTATCAACGATCAAAAACTCGTAGAGCTTTACAATACAAAGATTTATAGTGGTTTACTAACTTGCCTACGTCCACCGATTGCACAAGACTCTCTTCTTCTACTTCTTTTTTCACGAACAAGTTCAATGGTTGTTCCAATGGTACACTTGTATCTCTATTATAGGATAAAGACACGAAAATTCCTTTCGAGGTCATTGATAAAATCGACAAGATCAAATGGAAATTTTTATGGAATGGCAATACGACCATCCACACTTGCAGCAAAGTGGCATGGATCAACATCGCGAGGCCTTGTTCAAATGATGGTTGGGATATCCTAAATCTTAGATCTTTTAATAATGCTCTCCTCTCTAAGTTGGCTATTACTCTAATAAACCACAAAAAAATCATGGATCTCGACCCTTATGAGCATTATGGTTAAGGACAACAAACTATTTTGATTAAAATCACCTTTTTTCCGATTGGTTTGTGTCTTCCATTCCCATTCCAACCCATTTGAAGCAAACCCGGACCGCAAGTCAAAAAGGAAAGAAATGGGACCACATGGGGCATCCAAGTAGTATGATACCCAACATGTACCCGACTCTTCCACGGATTTTCCATCAAGGCACAAAGGTGGAGCAAGTCGAGTACTCGACTTGGATATCTTACTTGGTTATCCATGAACTTCAGGTCAAAATAACTGAGTCATATCTGGTACCCGTTTGATCCAGCTATTTTGATGAATGAAGATACCTCTGGTTTGTATGATGAATGAACTTAAAACTTTCAGGGTAATCTACAATTTGGGTCTCTATCTATAGGTCCGATTCCAGAATGGGTCCCCATCTTTAAATTGTAACGATTCGGGTCTTAGTTTTGTTTAAGAAACAAAAATTTTGGTGTTCATGACGAATATGCCCTTCTCAGGAGGGGAATGGGGGTTAGGTTCCAACTTTTAAACACGAGTATATTCGTCATCAGCCTCAAAAAGTTCATTAAGTTAACGGTTTTAGGATCTGAATTGTTACAATTTAAAGATGGAGACCTATTCTGCGATCGGACCCATAGATGAAGACTCAAGTTGTAATTTATCCAAATTTTATTAAAAAAATATAATAAATATTACAATGAAGGTTACTTGAAATTTATCAAAACGTGCAGAATATCGATGGGTATATGTCACCAATCAAATCTTCCCAGTACGAACCTAACAACGTTGACCATTACTGGAGTAACTTCTACTATGATCTGAACCGTCCGATCATGATCCCACGACTATCATAAGTTACCTGGCCCTGTAACTACTCTCATAAGTGGAATCAATGCTGCAATTGGATATATGTCCTAGAAATTAGGGAGGACATTAACATCCGAGAGGACAGCAAACTACCCTCGTAATTATCTCAAATGACAGATAAACCCATAGAGTGCAGCCTACTTGGAGAGCATCCGTGAGGGTATATCTGTACTTTCGACGGCCTTTTCCCCTATTTGTCTCGATCGGAGGGACTGCAGCATCGGGAAGTACCATCCACGGCCGTCCATTCGTCGTCTTACCATCGGAGGGAGACAGCCGATCGAACGGCTCACTGTCCTCCTCTCCACTCGGACAGAGGGATCAGTGCCACGTGGCCCTCTCGGAGAGTATATATTTAAAGAGTACTTTTTAAATATTATCCTAAATTTATACATTGGATTTTACATCTGGGCCCTTGAAATCTAGTCTAATTACACATTAACTCTCGTAGATTTGTAATTAAACCAAAACCCCTATAATCGTATTCTGTAGACACATATACTACTATTTTAGGGGTTGTGGTGTAAGAGTTAGTAACATTACAAGGACCAACCTAAGGTCGAAGGGGTGTGATTTTCGTAGTGATGTATTGTAAACAATTACATTATCGTATGTTTAACAATAAACAATATAGTGATGTACTTTAAAAATCACTAGATTCCTATAACAAATAAATTATAAATCTTAAAGTAATTACCATAATCATAGCCAAATTACACTTTGAATCATTACTCCATGGCATATAACTTTAAGGGTTTTTATTATTTTATTCCCCTCTGAAATATCGTAATTTCAGTTATGCCCCTATCTTTTTGGTAATATCAGTTGTGCCCCTTACTTCTTTCTCCGTTATTACTTGTGCTCTTCCCGTCAGATTGACTGTCAAAAAATTAAAAATATCCATGATTTATTCAAATCATGATGTGGTTAAGAAGAGTATTATGGTCATAATTCCGGAGCGGAGCTCGAGGCTGCACCGTAGCTCGAAGATGAACTCCGGCGAGAGCTTCTCCTCGTCCGAGTGGTCGGAGTCGCTCTCCCGTCTCGGAGCGGAGCTCGAGGCTGCACCGTAGCTCGAGGTCGAACTCCGGCGAGAGATTCTCATCCTCCGAGTGGTCGGAGTTGCTCTCCCGTCCTGCAGGGGGAGGAGGTGCGGGCTGGGGGAGGAGGTGTGGGCTGGGGCGGGGGTGATGGGGGCAGGGGGAGATGCGGGCTGGGGGAGGAGGTGTGGGATGGGCCAACATCTTTCTCAACTGCCACTGAACCCACCTTCTCTTCTTTAGTCCCCATCGTTGGGATAATTAAGTCCATTACCAGAGACTTCAAAGGTCCAGATCAGGCGCAACATATGCATGTTCATTGCATCATCTCCGTTCCCAAGCGAACTCCCTTATCCCCACTTCTGCTTTCTTCTTGTTTTTGTTGCTTGAACCCATTCTCAGTTTTTCTCATGCTCCTATTTTTGCACCATCACAAACCCGATTTCTCCTTTTGCGTGGATCTTCATCCCGTCGAAACCCCTTTACTTCTATGTTCAGGGGAGGGGGCGGAGGAGGTGGGGGCGGCGTTGGATGTTGGGAGAGGACGGTGCTGGAGGTTGGGGGGGAGGCATGAGGGCTTGCGTCGGAGCAGAGGCGGGAGGGCTTGCATCAGAGCAGAGGTCGGAGGAGGTGGGGCGGGCTGGGGAAGGAGGTGCGAGAGGAGGTGCGGGCGGCAGGAGGAGGTGCGGGGCTGCGGCGTGGCATGCAAGCGGTAGTGATGGAAGCAGGGAGTAGGTGGGGAAGGTTGGCGACCGGCTGTTGTGGGTGCAGCTAGGGGGAAGGATAGCGGTGGCGACCATGGAGGAGCCGAGGCGGAGGTGCGAGGACCGGGGAGGAGCTGGGGGGCGGAGGGATGGGCTGAGGCTGGTTGGGAGGAGCCCCTGGAGGAGCAGGTGGCTGGAAGAAGAAAGAGATGAGGGAGGAAGAGGATGGAGGAGGAAGAAGAAGAGTTGGACATTTCAGTCTATTTTTTTCAATTAATTCCACTTGTGTCCTTGAAATTAACGTCCGTTTGTATTATGAATGAATGGAAACTAACTCGAGTGGTACAAGTGATAGAATGAGAAGAAGTGAGAGGCACAACTGATATTATCAAAAAATTAAGGACATAACTGAAATTACGATATCTTATCTCAGAGGGGCACAAATAATAAAAACCCTAATTTTAATGGGGCCGTGTAATCGATTTGGATTTCTCGTTTCTACTATTCTCCTTGTTATAGGGTTTGCAGATAGATTGATAACGAAATTGAGACATTATTTGACAAGTCACCAACTTCGCCATTGTATATATATATATATATATATATATATATATATATATATATATATATATATATATATATATGAAGCTAATGGAGGCTAAAGAAAAATGCTTTTTTTAGAGGACCGACTAAATAAGATGCCAATGTTGGACACAAATTCGTCCAATTGGTCTTTGTACTGTGCAATCTCAACCCTTGGGCGGTTTGTGAAATGCATTATTTAAACTAAGAAGTTAATTAGAAATTGATATGTGTTAGGATACAATTAAATGACGTGAATCAGTTAAATGAACTACTTTTTTTTATTTTGTTGTCATTCATTGTATGTCCAATTATATGATAAGGAGATAAGGAAATATACGTGAAAGTATAATAACTTAACGCTAAAGGTATTGATAAATTGATATGAACATATATTTGAATGTATGAGATAAAAAAATACATGCATTTAGAATGTCCGATCGAGATGTGGAAGCCGAGATGCGGTGTGTCTTAGAGGGAGGTGGGGACATAGTCGTTGTGGGTTCGCAAGGAAATCAAAGAGGCGTTGGTATAACCGCAACATGACCATCAAGGAGCTGGGGGCATGGCGTGTACGAGAGAGATGCGAGGAAGCATCAATAAGGAGTTCATGGGAGGCAGGGTGATGGTCATTGGGGATATAACCGCAAGGTGCAATGGGCTAGCGAGGGAGCCGAAGTCACTCAACATGGAAGGAAGGATGATATCGACTCCACAAGCAGCTCCTCTGTGACAACTTGCATGTAAGGAGAAAGGAGAATTGGATCCTTTCAGGGACGAGGGAGTACCTAGGACACCGATGGATTCCAGAGTTTGGTCACACGCGGATATGGTATTAATTTTTTTGGGAGGGGGAGGAGGGGTGGTGGAGGGTAAGAAGAACTTAAAGTCTGTTTGGTTGTTGGGTTAGGATGGGTTGAGTAACCTGATATAAATAGTAGCTGTTTGTGATGATTATGATAGTTGGAGATGGGTGGAATAAAGAATGTGATGTGATGTCACTATTTTTGTAATGAAATTGCAATCCAAGAATAGAGAGAGGTAATCCGGGTTACCTCGAGGTAACCCGGTTACCCCCACCGTCGTCGATTTTGGATGCGACAACGCAAGTGCGTTAAATTTATTATTTCCATGCTCATATGCTGGGTAGGAATAAATTTTAATGCATCTATTAAAGCTTAAAAGGTCAATCTAGTGACGACTACTGTATCTTTTGAGGGGGATATGCTACAATGTACCAAATTTTTTGTTACAATGTACCAAATTTTTTGTTATCGGTGTAAACTATATAGATGAAGGATAAGGAATAAGGAAGGATACTTATTCAATAAAATGTAATGAGAAAACTGGTTGGATTGAGAAATAAGAAAGGGGCAACTAATTTAGATAAACTATATTATCAAGGGACAAATTATCATGAGATAAAGTCTGGTTATCACGGGAAAAAGGCTAGGATAGCATATCATGTATCAAACAAGCATAATCTCATAGGGCAAAGCTTGAGCTCACTTCGTATGAGCGATACACAAGGATGAAAACGATTGGATATAGACACCTATGTAGATGTTACAACATCATTCTTCTGTTTAAAATTTCAATACATATGTAGATTAAGTTTTTGACGAATATAAAAAATGGGTCATTGGATTCACAAATTAAACAGATACAGATATAAAATAGAAATAGATGACGACGTTGTGACGTAAAAGATTTTTGCCATGGATTTTTTTACAAGGAACTTTCGTTGCCACAAAATTAAAAGAGTGCAATGGAACTGTCCCTTGGGGGAGTTAACTTAGCTCCCTCACGTGTCACGTCATTTCGTCCATTTTTATTTTTTTATTTGAAAATTTCTTTCGTGAATATTCATCAATGTTCCCTATATTATGCTATTCAAATTTCATGCGAAACAGAGACTCCTAAGGCTTCCATCCAGACGGTCATTTTTTAAGGGTAAAAGAATTGCTAAAACTGACCCTTCTGGATGAAGGCCGTCAGGATCTCTATTTCGCGTGGAATTTGAATGACGAAATATAGGGATACATTGATGAAAATCCACAAAAATTTTCAAAAAAGATAAAAAGAACGGACGAAATGACCCCAAGGGCGCAACCCCATTTTATCCAAATTAAAAATATCTTAGATACAAATTCGTTAAACATTACATGCAATGGATTTTGTATATACAAAAAGTGGGAACTAACATAGCATTGCCCCAAGTTTTTTGATAATGGACTTTGTGTGACGGATAAAACCATCGCACGTTAAAAATTTATAAAATATGACATCCTAGAGCATTGTTACAACTTGTTTTTTTAATATATTTGGGTAAGTTTTTATTTATTCTAGTATGATTTTTTTCTTTACGTAGATTGTTATCAAGGAAAACTAGCTATGATAATTTGTTGGGCTCTATCCGTCTATCCGATTGAAATCACTGCCAACCACCAAAATGCTTAAGCAAGTAGTAATCCCCCATTCTTACATCCTACTCTCACTCTTTGTGTGTTTCTGATGTGGGACCATCTTTGTGATGTTATAACATCCTCTACTTATATTTGTAAAGTCATCATTATGATATGACCGATCACATATTCTCAATTATAGTGGTGACTGCACACTCTAGGTTTAGGTATCCCTTAGGTAACAATTTGCAGTCGGTGAGAAACTGCTCTGGTACCATTTCAAACATCTTGAGATTAGGCCCTTCAATCATTATTGAGGAAAACTTAGCTTTAATAACTTCTTTGGTTCAAGTCCAATTGGTCGATGCACATCTCCTTTGTTGCAATATTTATTATATTTTATTCAGATCCAATGGGATCGGTTACTATTGTGCTCTATTTAAACAAAATAAGGGGATTGCAGTTTGTAACAAAAAATGAAGGTAGTGGAGTCAAAGAAAATGTTACAGGCTTAAAAAATAAATAGTACAGAAAAAAATGAATGAACTAATGCTTAAATTAATACCCATAAAAAGGGTTTTACAAAGAGATTGATGGTAGACATGCAATAAGTTGTCTCGTCAATTCTTTTTGGATGGCAAATTCAATTCTTCGAAACACAACATTCATAGACTTGACAACCATAACATTACTATGTATAATTTTTTGAATCCTATTGAGAAGCTCTACCGCTTCAGTTGTCAAGAAAACAAATGAATCAAAACTGTAATGGATGAAAACATGCTGATTGTCAATACAAGACTTCTCATGCTTAGCAACATTAGCTAAGGCGGTTTTCTGTGCAACATATACCGCAATAAAATCACTACTTATCGGAGTCACCAATGGAGAAACTCTAGTCAAACGAACACATACACATTTCCGTCCAACCCATCTAAATATTAAAACATCTACTGGTATGAGTGTCGATATTCCCTCTTGTGGATCGATCAAAAAATTCATAAGTGCTTCTTTCTTGGAAGCAACCCCAGCATGACTGAGTACATCATAAAGAACATCTCTAACAAGATCATGTATATATTTAAAACCTGAGAGTTCACGACAAGGAACTGCATGCTCTCCAAAAACGTATAGGCAGGATTTGTGGTATAGTGGACATGCCTCATCAACTAGGAATAGAAGAATCATAAGACGATGTCTAAGAATAGAATACTACTCAATAGGAGACATATGCATTCCAAGGCCATTAATAAGAATAGAAAGAAGGAAATCTTGAGCATGGTCAGCTGGTAAACAATGAAAAATTACCTTTTGTCTAGTAGTCTTGTTGAACTCAACTTCTATTTCTTTAACAATTTTGTTAAAAAGGGAACTCACTAAAGTGTTCTGGATTTTAGAAGGGGACAATATCCTATAGTAAAACAGACAAGATCATGAGATGGAACTGTGACAAGTAGGTCCTCCATCATCTTGAAAATCAAAATCCATATCATGTATCACGTGGTCTCGTAAAATGTCGTATTGGAGCGTCCAAGATTGAGCTCTAGAGGACATAAAAGCATATGAAGAAGCCTCAATAGCTGAGTATAGGTTTAAACCACCAAGTCTGATGGGTAGGGACACCAACCTCCATTGAAGATCACCAAATAAAGGGCTTCCATAAAACACAATATCCTCAATAGCTCCACACAGACCTTTGTCAAACCACGAAGCAGCTCGTTCCATGCATGCAAGTTGACATGTCCTTAAGCTAAACACGAGCTTGGCTGAACCCATTCAATAATGTAATAAAAGAAGCTCACTTTGTGGACTATCCAACTAAGGAAGTAATTGCATTAACTCAACAACTTCGGTGGCCCTCCACAAATCTAGGTCTTCAACAAAACCTTTGTCCCTACTCACTACACCTCCAAGAAATCTCATTCCTAGTACATGCCTCCCAACCCTTTGCGGATCTCCTATCCATTACATGAAGGTTAGAAAATCTCAATTTTTTGATATTCCGAACATGGCTCATCTCTGGATTACTGTGTTGTATAATGTCAACCTCCTTGGCCACCTCCAATGTGTCCCCGATGATAGTCCCATCATCAAGATATCAGTCATGGAGAAGGAGTTTATAATTGTCTCTGATCTCATGAAAAGTAGGTGCAATGCAAGAGAAAAGAAAAGTGAGCATAGGAGATCCCCTTGCTGCACTCCGATGGTTGACCATATATGATTGTTTCCAATGTATAATCTGGAGGCTGAAGCATATAGAAACTCAACTCATGAAGGAATATATGGACATCTCTTCCTAACTTCACAGAGCGTCAAAGATCTATCTATCATGTTGAAAGTATTAGAAAATTCTACTGTAAGCATAGAGAGAGACCCCTTACCATGAAGCTTACTAAGAAGACTGTTGGTGTTGTGTAAAATGGCTTCCGGTCCTCTAGATACACCAACCACAAACTGAAAGTCATTGAAGTTGACATATCTTTGCCCATCGCTATCATGGCGACTTTCGATAATAGTCGCCTCCAGATAGTGTCCGTTGCAATAGGACATATGTCGTTGTCAATTTCGAGCATTGGAGTAAGAGATGAGAGTCTACAAACTCAAGGAACATCTCCCAACTAACCATAAATTAATCACCATGGTGATAGCACGTAGGAGATCAGTGGCAACTGCAGAACCCTCCCCAGAAAGGACATTTACAATGTGTTGAGCTCCCAGGCCTTCTCTACCACATGACACCCCTTCAGGAAAAGATTTGATAGACCGTAATATATAGCTTATGCATCGATTGTAAGAGGAGTCTCTGAAATCAAGATATCTGGCAAGGAAGGAAGCAATTTATTTGGATGTTTAGTCTCTAAGGCTTTTGTGGTGTCTTCATTATAAAGAACCACTCCTGAATAGCACATAACCTTTATAGCTTATGTAAAGTGTCCATCTGACACTTTGCGAAGGAACTACCTAATGTTGGAGTTTTGATATTTATTCTCGTCTAAGGAGTTATTCTGACTATGATACGATGTCTCAGGTAAATCACGTTTCATAATATCACCGACCCACTTGGTGAAGCTGCATGTACTACCCCAACTAGTGAATGGGCTTAGAATTAGTCATTGTTTCAATGACTTTTTATTGCAAGATCTTCTATCATGTCTATTCATAGGCATGAATTCCTTTAGGGAGCATTGGGGAAGAAGTAGCAATCTCACCCAAGTAGATATGGATCCCAACGATAACTTGGTGCAGAGTTGTCTTCAAATCCTGAGAGAAAGCGAGATGACAACTGGGAGGAATGCTCTTAATTATGGTGACAGGAGTTTTGAAAATACGATCAAGGAGCGTAGCATCAATAACCAATCTATTTGTAACATCAAGTACAACAGATAGGAGTGGTTTCATGATGTCGATAATGTGCCCTTGAACCACCCTGGTGTCATTAATAAGTCGAACAAGATCGTTGTCATGATAGCAAGCACGACTCATTATTTGTATCTTCACGCACTTCTCGCACACCGACTGATCAAGGGCCCTCAAGGTCCCTTCTAAAGCAAGATATAGATCAAGATCATTCTTGATAGCATCAGCACAACAGAAGCGCGCTCATCGCTAGAAAGATGAACTCTCTTGATATGAGAGATTAAGCGCGTAAATCTTTGCTTCATTCCCTACCATCCGGGCAATAGTGAAAATTCCAAAATGGACACAACAAGCCACCTGTACGACGTAAGACACACAAAACCTTTGTAGAACAAGGTTGCGAGAGTCCATGATGGGTTTGGAGTGCAGAGGCACTCTCTTCGACTGTGAAAGGACAAATGGCTCAGCCACTTAGTGGTGGGAAACTCCCTTCTCAGATGGTGGTGCATGGCGGGAGATGGTGGGGGAATGTGGGGGTGCGATGAGAAGGTGACAATTGGGGATTCTAGGGGGCACGGTAGCATCCTGGGAGAGGGAGGGTTGCAGGAGGGAGGGGGCATGAGGGTCGTAAGAGGTGGGGGGGCAATCAGGGATTCTGTATATGGGAGTATGAACTCCTCCAGTATCTAGTTAAGTATTGGTAAGATGACATATGTGATCTTTGAATGAGAGGTCCCCGTCCCCATGCCTATGGACAGTGAGTCAAAATGTGGATCACGTATAACATGGACCAATGAAAGTTTTGGTATAGAGAGATTTATAGGAACTCTATAGGAGATACCCGATTTTCTTAGGTAGTGTACGGGAGAGGCCAAGATCGAGGATCTCATTACATCGACTTTTTGAAACAGACCTATTGATAATGGTGGCAACATTCACAAAGGTCTTCATTGGAGAGGCTCGCTTCATTCTTCCATATCCAGAGCATTCAAGAGCTCAACATCAACCTTTGCACGTCCCCATATACAAACACGAGAAGACGCGGTTACAAAATTTGAGTTGTAATGTACTCGACTTGTGTATCCATTGAGTTTTGTATTTTCCAAGCTAGAGCATGGAATGCTCGAGCTTGAGAGGAAGTGTAGGGAGTGTTATGCAATGATTTATTTGATTGTTAATTATTTAACCTCATATCGTGAAGTGACAGGACTTGATCATGTTGGTGTGTCTATGTGAAGAACCACACTCCCCATACTCATTAAAAAAAGCACCAGAAAACACATCCTTTGAGATTTTCTCCTGTGGATTCATCCCACTCCTTAGGAGATGTTCGTTTGAGGAATAGCTCCGAGAATAAAGGCATTATCCCTTCCCCTCTCCTCCCTCGTACGGTTAATCCCCCCCCTTCACATCTCTCTCTACCCTTATTCCACCTTACTTACCCTTGTTAGTTATTCTACCTTATTCCTATCCTTCCTGCCGAAAAAGAATAATGCCTTACTCCAACTTATTCTTCACCCTTCCTGCTTTTTCTCGAACTGAACTAATCACTAGAACAGGGTTACACGTAAAAAAAATCGAGAATTTCTATTTTTCTTGTTATTGCTTTGATTTTCTTCCCTGTTCTGTTTCTCAACACTAATGTGATAATATATCCATATCCCACTACAGGAAGTTCCAGCTTTGGAGACGACAACTGGCGACGGTTATATAATGACCATCCCTAATGAAAGCTTTTAGGGACGATCATGCCATAACCGTCCCCAATACTTCATATCATGAGACGCTATGCGAGTTGTCGTCCCCTTTTGTAATAACTTAATAGGGACAGTCAGTAAAGACCGTCCCCTCTGCCTAGGGGACCCACTACGCTTCTGTTGGCGTCGCCTCCGGTAATGGACCTAAGTGGACGGGCAGAGGGGACGGTCAACAACGACCGTCCCCTCTGCCTTGCGATGGTCTTTGGGGACGGTTATGACCGTCCCCACTACGCTTCTGTTGGCGTCGCCTCCGTTCATTTATCCTAAGTGGCTGTACAGAGGAGACGATCACCAGGAACCGTCCCCTCTGCCCTGGCAGGTTCTTTGGGGACGGTGATGCCCGTCCCCAATACGCTTATGTTGGCGTCGCCTCCGGTCTTTTATCCTAAGTGGGCGACCAGAGGGGACGGTCACCATGGACCGTCCCCTCTGCCCTAGCAGGTCCTTTGGGGACGGTTCTGACCGACCCCAATACGCTTCTGTTGACGTCGCCTCCGGTCATTTATCCTAAGTGGCTGACCAGAGGGGACGGTCACCAAGGACCGTCCCCTCTGCCCTGGGAAGCCTGTTGGGGACGATTTTGACCGTCCCCATTACACTTATGTTGGCGTCACATCAGGCCAATGGACTGACCAAAGGGGACGGTCATCGCAGACCGTCGCCTATGCCCACCAAAGGGGACGGTCTTAAGTGAACCGTCGCCGATCGTTTCAAATGGGGACGGTTGTAATGACCGTCCCCATTGGTGAGATCGAAAAAAACCCCTTCGACCTGCGTTCATTCTCACTTTACCCTTCCCTCAACCCGCCGCCCAACGTCGCCCCTGCCGCCTCGGCGTCGTCTCCGGCCGCTCCGTGGTTGCCGTCCTCGTCAATCCTATTTTCTGTTATCTAGCAACACTCCTTTGTGTTTATTCTTGTTTATTTTAATTGATATTCTTGTTAGGGATGTTTTTCCCCATGTGAATGAGTTTTTTTTGATGTTATGTTAGGGTTCTTGATTTGTTTAATATAATAGGTTTTTCCCCATGTTAGGATGAAATATCTTGTTGTAGGATAGAGAAAAACATTGCTTGTTGTATAATAGGATGAAATATCTTATTGTAGGATAGAGAAAAACATTGCTTGTTGTATAATAGGATGAAATATCTTGTTATAGGATAGAGAAAAACATTGCCTGTTGTATATTAACATTGTTATAGGATGATTTGTATAGAGAAACATGTTATAGGATGAAACATGATTTGTATAAAACATTGTTTGTTGTATATTAAATATAATGTTGTTGTGTATAATAGATCTAGAAAATCTTGTTGTGTATAAGAGAAACACTTGATTAGGGTTTAGGGTGGAAAACTTGTTGTCTATAATAACACAATGGTGGATTTTATTCTGATTGTGCAGTAAAATGGATAAATCATGGATGGATAAGAGATACGATGATTTTCAACAATATAAGAGAGGAGTGATCGCGTTCTTGGATTGGGCATTTGAAATAGAAAGAGTTAATAAGAAATTTGGCGGTCTTAAGATTTATTGTCCATGTGTGAGATGTAAGAATATTAAATGGGATGTTAGAGAGGAAGTCTATAACCATCTTATACTCAATGGATTTTGGTTACATTACTCCATTTGGACTAAACATGGAGAGATTATAGATTTGCGAATGGATGAGGATATGGGTGTAGATGCAGGAGTCATTACACAAACCTTAAATAATGTTGATCACGAGTTATTTGAACTAATGGACGACTTAAGAAGACCTGAGGCACAAGACATTGGTGTAGACGATATGTTTTCGAGCAGTTTGCCAGATGCAGAAGATATATTGGCTCCTGGGGTGGAAATGACGCGTTTGCAATTTTTATTAGAGTTGTTTAAGATGAAAGTAAAGAACGGATCAACTGTTGCAATGATGACAGATGTGCTGGCTTTAATACGGAAGTTATTGAATAATCCTCAGAATTATCCTAAGGATTGGAAAGAGGCGAAGCAACGATTCTGATCGCTTGGTCTGAAATACGAGAAGATCGATGCTTGTGTTAATGACTGTATGCTTTTTCGAGGAGAGAATTCTGTTTAGTTTGTTGTCCATATTGTAAGGCTTTCGGGTATAAAGAAGAAAAAAATAATTTAAAGAGGAAGAAGAAGTCGGTGAAAATACACTACAGGAATTGCCCTTTTTAGGGACGACAACTAGCGACGGTTTGCGGTTGACCGTCTCTAATGCCGCTTTTTAGGGACGGTCATCAAATAACCGTCCCCAATAACCACATACTGGGAGACGGTATGTTGATTATCGTCCCTTTTGTAATAACTTAATAGGGACGGTCACTAATGACCGTCCCCTCTGCCATGACCGGGCCATTGGATCCTTCTGGAGGGCCTTTGGGGACGGTTTTGATCGTTCCCATTGTGCCTCTGACGAATGACCAGAGGGGATGGTCATTGATGACCGTCCCCTCTGTCATGACCAGGCGGCTGGACCATACGCCCCCCGTGGAAGGCCTTTGGGGACTGTTTGGTGACGGTTCTGACCGTCCCCAATACGCTTCTGTTGGCGTCGCCTCCGTCCCACGGACCAAAGTGGTCGACCAGAGGGGACGGTCATTAATGACCGTCCCCTCTTCCATGACCAGTCCATTGGACCATAGACCGCCTTGTTGAAGGCCTTTGGGGACGGTTCTGACCGTCCCCAATACGCTTCTGTTGGCGTCGCCTCCGGCGCTTGGACGAAAGAGGTCAACCGGAGGGGACTGTCACTAATGACCGTCCCCGCTGCCATGACCAAAGGGGACGGTTACTGAAGACCGTCTCTTATGCCTTCCACAGGAGACGGTCTTTAGTGAACCGTCGCCGATCGTCTCCAATGGGGACGGTCGTTACGACCGTCCCCATTGGTCAGATCGGAAAAAACCCCTTCGACCTGCATTTCTATTCACTTTCTCACAACTCAAGTCGCCGCCCCACCGTTGCCCCCTGCCGCCCCGACGTCGCCTCCGGCTTCTCCGTGCTTCCCGACCTCGTCAATCTTCATTTCCGGTATCGATCAACACTCCTTTGTTTTTATTCTTGTTTATTTTACTTGATATTCTTGTTAGGGATGTTTTTCCCCATGTGAATGAGTTTTTTTGATGATATGTTAGGGTTGCTTGATTTGTTTAATATAATAGGTTTTTCTCCTGTTAGGATTGCTTGATTTGTGTATAGTAGATCTAGAACATCTAATAGGGTTGTCTATAATATGACATGTGTTATTGTGTATAATAGATGTAATGTTGTTGTGTATAATAGGGTTGTGTATAATAGATCTTGTGTATAGTACATCTAGAACATCTAATAGGGTTGTGTATAATATGACATGTGTTGTTGTGTATAATAGATGTAATGTTATTGTGTATAATAGGGTTGTGTATAATAGATGTAATGTTCTTGTGTATAATAGGGTTTTGTATAATAGATGTAATGTTGTTGTGTATAATAGGGTTGTGTATAATAGATCTTGTGTATAGTACATCTAGAACATCTAATAGGGTTCTGTATAATATGACATGTGTTGTTGTGTATAATAGACGTAACGTTCTTGTGAATAATAGGGTTGTGTATAATGTTGTTTTAAGGTGGAAAACTTGTTGTCTATAATAACACAATGGTGGATTTTATTTTGATTGTGCAGTAAAATGGATAAATCATGGATGGATAAGAGATATGATGATTTTCAACAATATAAGAGAGGAATGATTGCGTTCTTGGATTATTGTGTTCGAAGGTTTTAGATCCGTTGATCTTGAGAAGACTTGAAGAAGATATTGTTATTACATTATGCAAATTAGAGCAGATATTCCCACCAGCCTTCTTTGACGTAATGGTTCATTTAATAGTTCATCTAGCAGGTAAAGCAAGGATCGGTGGGCCGGTTCAATATCGTTAGATGTATCCAATAGAAAGATACATTCGAAAATTAAAAAATATGGTCTTTAATAAGGCACAACCCGAAGGATGCATTGCTGAAGGTTATCTTTGTGAAGAGTGTATTAACTTTTGTGAAATGTATATGGAAGGTGAAAGCGTGCGTTTCAACCGTTATGAACGAAATGATGAAGGCGAGTTCGTGGAGGAAGAGGACGAATCTAAATTATGGGTCTTTCATTCATGTGGCAGGCATATATTTAGTGGTATCCGCCGCGTAATATCCGATGATGATAGAGATCTCATACACTACTATGTCTTGATGCAGTTATCAGAAATTGACGAATTTTTTGATGAGTACAATTCATTATTTAATGAGACACATAATAAATCTGAATTACTCAAATGGTTCCGTTCACGTGTGAAACATTTAAGGGAAATGACAGATGATAGGTGGAACGTTAACCTTGACATTCTTGGATTCATACCATATTCTCAAGTTATGTCCTACAAAGGTTATATTGTGAATGGATACAGATTTAGAACAAAGTCCGCCGACGAGATGAAATCGACGCAAATGTCGGGTGTTATAGTAAAAACAGATTTACCTTCAGGTTCAGACGACTATTATGAGGAAATACTTGACATAATAGAGATCAGTTTTACTCATGAATGTCGATATGTTCTTTTTATGTGCAATCGGTTTGATGTCGGTCGCGAGGGGATACAATATCAAAGAGATAGAAATGGGATTATTTCATTGAAACAATCTGAGAAATTGCAAACAAATGAGCCTTTTACACTTGTCAGTCAGGTAGAACAAGTTTTCTATATTCCAGACAACTTCAGTGATGGATGAATCATACCCGTGAGAACAGTACCAAGAGATTTTTTTGATGTCAATGATGATGATGAGTTGCTAAATATAAACGAGGCATATCAAGCTGAAATACAAGAACATCCAACTGATATTGTAGATGCGGATTTTTAAAGTGTAAGTTTACCATCATTTATTTTCCAATTTTTTGATCTATTATTGTTGTTATAACTAATTTAAATGTTTCATAATATGCAGATATGCCTCCACGTCCTAGACGCATTCGGGATGCACCGCCGGCACCACAGCGAGGGAGTGAGACCTCCGATCCTGACGGATCGAGTAGCTCAGGCAGACGTAGAGGTCCATCTCAGTGCCGAGTGTTGGACCGTCTTCGTCCTGGTGAGACACTCAGGGTGTGGATAGTCGGAGGCGATGCGGTGGGGGAGAACTCAGCTGTTTTCCAGAGTTACTTGGGACAGGTGTGCAGAGCCAGGGTCCCTCTCCACATTACAGACTGGCGTTTAGTGAAGCGGTCAATAAAAGATGCCATTCTTCATGATTTGGAGGTATTTATAATAATAACAAACCAAATTTTTTCTTCAGTATATATATAAACTTATTTCTGTTTGCTTTGATTTCTTTGCAGTCTAGTTTTTCCTGGGATCGTGACCCGACCACTGATGCTCTGATTTTAGGCCATGGTACGGAGATGTTGCGTAAATATCGAGGTCGTCTGAAGGCCCGAGTGAGTACTTTTCTTTAAACTTAAGTATAAATTTGTTTTTCATCATCTAAGTATATAATTAATTTTCTTCATATTTTAAAGTACTTCGACCCGGAGCTTCCATTGGAAACCAATTTGGCAAATTGTCCTCCGAATATACCCGCTGAACAATGGAGGGCGATGGTTTATATTTGAATGGGAGAAGAACATACGATATATGACATAAATATGTGCATTTTATACATATATCATTTGGAATTCTTTATTAAAATTACTATTTTCGTATAGGGCATCTCAAGGAGAAATGTTGAAAATCGGAGGAAAGGTTTCAAGTCTACCCATAGAATGGGGAGAAGAAACACAAATCAACTGAAGGATGACTTCGTAAGTAATCTACTTTATGATTAGTGTTAAAATTGTAACCATTATATATATATATATATTAAAATGGTATCGTAAGTTTAGTAATCTTTTCACATTTGGAAGTGGAAAACGAGCGAGTGCCCAGCCGAATGGAAGTCTTCGAGAGGTCTAAGAGCCGCGATGTGGACGGGGAAGTTCATTGGGTGGATCCTGCCTATGTTCCAATTCATGTAAGTTATTCATAATATATTTGCATCTTTTTTACAAATTAAATGAATTTGAACTTACTTAAATAAATTTGTAGGAGCAGATGGTCAGGCTCACAACCACTGGCTCTGTAGACAACACTGGAACGAGTCATCCACCTCTTACTCCTGATGCGGCCTTCCTCCAGGCGACCGGTCCAGAGCATCAGGGACGCGTCTGTTGTGGTGGTCGTGGTGCCACCATACGGAATTGGTATGGAGTAGGGACCGACTCGACCTCTCAGAAGACACAAAGGGAAAGGGAATTAGAGACTCAAGTGTCTAGCATGAATATGGAGATTCAGGATTTACGCCAACAAATGGTGATTTTCAATGCATTCATGCAGGCACATCAAGGTGCAGCGTCGACTAGCCACCCAACAGAAGATGATAATACCGCTGCGGGGCTAGGCGACGACGATGACGACGAAGAAGAAGATGATAATGCTGATGACGATGAGGACGACGACGAGGATGAGGATGACGACTAGGATAGTTTAGTTACTTTGTAGGATATTGTAGTATATTGTATAACTATTTTGGACAATTACTGTAGGATACTGTAGTTTTTTGAATGCATATGTTGTTGGACGACGACTTTATGAATGTGGAATGCATTTTTTTGTGTGGTCATCGTAATATTTATTATGAAGACAAATTTATTGTAACAGGTACTACATTATAGTGACATACAAGGTAAAATGAAGATCAAATGATGGGCAATGGAAATTTTTTTGTTAGCAGATGAACAAAGGGGACGGTCATTGCAACCGTCCCCTTAGTTCTTAGAGACGGTTATGACCGTCTCCACTTCCTCCCGTTTGGGACGGTCGTGACCGTCCCCTCTGAATGACTTTAAGGGACGGTCGTGACCGTCCCCAGTAAGATCCTTTAAGGGACGGTCATGCCCGTCCTCTATACCAGACTTTTAGGAACGGTCACGACCGTCCCCTATGTATGAGTATAGGGGACAGTTCAGACTACCGTCGCTTATACCAAATGGGACGCCACCTTTGGAGACGGTTGCATGACCGTCCCCATTGATCAGAGGGGACGGTCATGTTATCATTAGCGACGGATGTTGACTGTCGCCTGTTCTACTCTTTCTTGTAGTGTCCGTTGGCATCTCCGGTAAAGCGATATTTAAAATTTCTCTTGTGGCATTCACACATCCAGCCCCACCGCTTCACAGGCACCAATGGCCTTTTTTGTCCACAGGTGGGCAATGTGGGAGCTCAAAGCAGTAGCAGTGCATGAGGGTACCCCTCACATCACCCATCTTCCCTGCAAGTGGTGGAATCTCGCGACATATCTATGGGTTCATCATGCATCGGAATGTGACGAGATTCGTGATGATATGCCTGTGCTGAATGCGAATGTGTTGTTGCTGTTAGCTGCACTGGATCCTGTTGCACTTCTTCCTGACCGTCGTGTTTCCTTGTACCCTTCCTCCTGTTCTCACGTTGCTCTGCAATGCTATGTATGTGGGGTTCCCCCTCTAGGGTTTGCATGCAGTGATTGCTCATCATGATAGAAGTTGTAGGGTCTACTACTGTTCTCGGGATTGCACCCATCGATAAATAAATAAACAGATCGTAGGTTTTTTGCTTGTACGATCTTAGTACGTATTTGTGTTGCTTTCTTTTTTAAAAAAATTAGAAAAAGAGTATCGGCGGACCGAATAGTATTGAGATCTTTGAACAATCGAAGAGCTAGCTGTAGAGAACGCTGCACGATTTGGAGTACGTGGATCTGATGGTCGTCTAGGGTCAGCGTGGAGAAGAAGCAACGAGGGGGTTGGCATACGTTTCCTCTAGCGACATCGACTAATGATAGCATGGATCGTCTGCTGCAGTGATGTCTCTACAATAACCGCTTGAACCGCTCGATCTTGATCGAGCGATTCACACGATTTTGTACGGTACGGGCCTACAAAAAGTACAAAATCGTGTGAACCGCTCGATCATGATCGAGCGGCCAAGCGGGTGCTGCAGAATCTGCTGCATTGCCCACTACAATAGACGACCTGTTCCCCGACTAATGATGCTAAAACGTATTCCGGAGTCTGGATAATGCAGTTCACAAGACTTCAATTAGGGTTTTTTTACTGTCGCGTTAACTGTTAAGGTTGGTCGAGCTCATGTGCTTCACGTATGGACGGATTGATCCATGATATATAATGGTGACGTTCGATATTATTGTTCGAAATTTATCGACTTTGTGATGGGGCCGGATCGTCTGCTGTATACGACCCCTGCTGTAGAATCGTCGGATGGGGAATGGACAGCCCCTGATAGGTGATCGGAGATAGTGCCTCATATCAGGTTTGTCCATTCTCCATCTGACGGATCCCCTACACCACTGCAAGGGTCGTCGACAGACGGTCTGCCCTACTTTGTGACATAGATTGGAATCCCTAGAATTCCGCGGTAAGAAGTGATTGGACAAAATGATTACCAATGTTACTTTGCATCTCATCATCATCATCTTCTTTTTTACTTTAGACTTTTCATCCTTTTATATATTCCTACAATTGAAAAATCCATGATGACTTATACGATTGATGAGGGCATGGTATCCGTGATGGAATCTCCTATTTGTTCATTTTCATTGTAAATATACAATTCCTTATTACATTATTATCATACATGTCTTTTCTATGTTAGGTAGAGGGACAAAAAACAAGACGAGGTTTACCCCTTATTTTTGTTTGATTGATTGTATCTGTCGTTTTTCTTCGATTGATTTTACGGTAAAAGTGGACAACTACAGTAGATAGAGACATAATGGAGGATGTAATCTATATGTGACTATTTGTCCTAGGATAGCACATTCTGAGATCAACTACTATTAACTCGCAGAAGAACAAGCCTCAAGTTAGATTTTATAGATAATTATTATATTAAAAAAAACATAATCACCTCCGCTTTCAACGAAATACGATATACACCTTGTACGAATAGTGTAATTTAAATCACGCTATCAGGCGCAACTAAGCATCAGAAGTACGTGTGCTTCTCATAACCCAAATGCACCATGTGCTCATTGAAAAATTCTTCTGTGTTTAAATACTCGTGTGTTTGATTTTATTCCATGATGAGTTACTGAAGCAGATGATTTTGTGTTGACTGCAACAAAATAAGTCAACAGTGACACTCCATTGTTAAATATATAAAGACAACTATTATTATTCTTATTATTAATGAAATGATTTTTGTATACTTGAAATGTATGTCATATCCATTGTTATATCATCAGCGACGAAGATCTATACAACAACACTTATCATTTTAAAGTTCTTCCATTTAGAACATTTCAGAATTCAAAGAGATGATAGATCAAACCAAACAAGCATCTCCACAACCATGATGGACATATGCATAGAGGCCATGTAGGTCCCTTAGGGTTTCATGAGATGTAGTGGCCCCCACCACATCATGGATAGAGGAGGACCAACCAAGAAAGCTAGGAGGAGGAGACATGCAATATATGCCCAACATCCAACATTAAAAAGGCCTTTGAACACCAATCTACTATCTCTTGTTGTCAGGGGAATCCCCTAAAGCAAAGCTTGACCTGAACATATGTATGTGAAGAATGTGAGAGGGATGGGTCCTCTTAGCCCTTAGGGATCCACACCCACATCTGATCTGAGGTGTCTTCTTCATTGCCATTGCATTGGGATCTCTTCATTTGGCTTCTTTAGGGTTTCTTTTTGGCTCCAAGCTTTTGCTTTCTCCCCTTTATCCCTTTGTTTTGTTGGGGCCCAAAGGCTCAAGAGAAGTTTTTACCTTTGTGGTAACAAAAGTTGAGAAAAGCAACTGTGGTAGAAAAAAAAGAGAAAAATTTTTAGGGTTTTTTTTGCACTTGCATCCCTCTGAAATTCTGTAATTATACTATACCCTTACCTCTTTTTGCAATAACACGTATGTGCCTATATTAATACAAAATTCACAGGCTCTTTCGTTATGGTAAAATAGAGGCATAAGTGTAATAACAACAGGGCAGAAGTGTACTTTCTATGATAGGAGCATAAATATTATTGCAGAAGGTATAAGCATAATTGTAAGTGTAGGATCTCGGAGGGGTACACGTAGGGCTCTCAGAAATTTCTCAGGTTCGACATTCGCTCAGATTCAGCTCGCTAAAAGTTCAATTCAGATTCGATTCGAAAATAAACGAGCCAAACCTAAACACGAGTTTGGGCTCGATTAAATAAATGAAGCCAACCTCAAAAACATAGGTTCGCTCAGGTTCGGTTCGTTAAAAGTTCGATTATATACACATATACATACATAAAAGTATATATACATACATATTGTATATATTCAAGGAAAAAATACATTCTATATTAACATAAGGACATTCACTTATTTTTCCAAACCCATCCAGTCATTCACTCCCTAAGTCCCTATTCCCGAAACCCCCACAAAACCCTCCCCTGCAACTACGGTTTTTCCCTTTGAACAGAAATACATGCACAACATTTATTCTTAAATGAACCTTTAACGAACCGAACAGAACCTTTACGAACCTTACCCTAGCTGAACCGAACTTGATTACAGTTTTCATTTTATCGAGCCAGACCGAGCCCGAGCCTGAAAGTATGCTAAACGAGCCGAACCAAGCCTGGGTTGGTTCGCTCAGGTTTGGTTCGTTTACACCCCTAGGTACACGTGTAAAAATCGAAGATTTTTTGAAAATCACATATAAAATGTTGAACATAATAGTCCCTGAAACCTACACCTGATTTTCATCTCGTACTATGAGAACTAGCTTTTCTATCTCAGATGTAAGTCATTTCACGAATCTATAAATACATCTGAACTTTAAAAATTATGTATCGTTAAGTTTTGGTTCATAGTTTGGAGCTGATGGACTTAGACTAGAAAGATAACATGATCGACTATGTAACTTCAGTCTCAGATCACATAGAAACATATCCTAAATAACATGCACCATTACCATCTAAAGTTCGTGTGAAAGATTGCAATCAGATGTATAGTTCAGGAATTTTTGTGTAATTTACTTTTGTATTTGCATGTGTAGCCATGCGATTTTGTTATTTAGACAAAAAGGCGGCCCTGAAATTATAATATAACCCCTATAATCATGCTAAAATGACAAACCAACAAGAATATCCTATGAAGACCCTTCTAAAGAAAAGTGGTTGTGCTAAAAAGGGAAATATTTTGTAGAAATCGAGGAAAGAAAAGTGGTTGCTGCAAAAAAAGGATATTTACTCCCATAGCCATGAGTAATTCCGTAATTACAGTCAGAGTCCTGTGTCATCGTGAATTATAACTGTGGCCCTCAGTCCTGTTCCGTGGAATCCCGACCCCACGTGCCTCTACCATCATCGCCACCCCCATGGAACCCCCATCGCCAGCCTCCACCATCGTCTCCGTCAGCAGAACCCACCCTTGCCTGCAAGCCCCCTCCCCCCACTGCCTTCACCATAACCTCACCCACCCCCGCCTACAAGCTCCCCTCCCCACACAACCTTCGCCAGAACCTCCATCACCTCTACATGTGAGCACCCCTCCCTCGCTGGCAAGAAAATTCTTTTATTTTTTTTTTACTTTGATTAATCCTAGTCGTTAGATTGTGAATTGGTTAGATTAGCTCACTCATATAGTTGAGCTAATGAACTAAACTAACAGAAGATTATGTGTGTAAACCGGAGCATTTATTTAAGGTTCTGAATGTAATTCAGGATTATGTTGTGTTATGATTGTAAGTGTGGAATTACTCAAGGTTATAGGTATAAAAATCCCAAGAAAAAAATATTCCGTACAAATCGCACATGGAACTTTCGCGTAGGTGCTCCGGTAAAGTTTTAGTATTTCTTTAGCTCTTCGTGTTTTTATATTTACAGAAATTCCCTGCAATTCTGCTGGTTATACATTTAATTAGTTTTTTTACACAATTATCCCTAAATTGTGTCCAATTATACCATCACTTCTGTGATATATGTAAATTACGCCAGGACTTCTATAATCTTCTGTATAATATTTAACATGCATGTGCTGTTCACGAATTGTGGTGTAAGAGTGAGTAAGATTACACGGGTTGTGATGTAATTACTAGTAAGAAAGATTGTAGGTTGTGCAGCGCAATTGGATAAGATTTGAGGTATGATAGTGTAAAATTGCCTTTTTTTGCCACGCAAATTGTAGAGATATTTTGGGTAGTTGACAAGGATGATAAAGAAACGATGAACATCAAAGAACTCGAGGAAAAAGAACACAGTTTACAAAACATCTGGACAAACGGTCTTGATGATACATTCATATTCGAAATATTTTTTGTCAGTTGATTCGAGAAATAAAAAAAATAGATAAATACATACTATATTGAGACATAATAGATGATAAAATCACGATGCTATCACTAATGTTGGAATATGTAATAGAGAGGTAATTAGATCTTTCAAAGATCCAATTACCGCCACTCATGTATAGTCTCGCATTTACTATTTGTGACTTTGGTATGTCTGTGTGGTTATATAAGAAGTCCTACAACCCCTATACTCATTGAGAAGAATTCTAATAGAATATCACGCCCTTTAAGGCATTCTTCCGTGGTTTCATCCCACTCCTTAGGGAGTATGATTCCCCGTAAAATCCAAGATATTTATGTTTATTTGATATGTGATTCTCGATTCACATCCACATTCTTTATTTTGAACATGGCACCGAAGCGAGTCGCTTCTACGGTTCGATTCATATTTTATTTTTGGAAGATTTATTTTGTGTTCATATTCCATTCAAGTTCTAGGGTTTCTGACGAAACCCTAGTTTCAGCCGCCCGTGCGGGATTTCAAGTTGCAGATTAGTTCTCAAAGAAGGAAGAAGAAGAATATGTGTGAGCACCTCAAGAACCCTTCTCCCTGGGGACTTCGGCCTTGTTTCCAGATCTCCGGGCATCGTCTCCAATTGTGAGAGAATGATAATAGCAGCAACCCATGTAGTCGAGCCTCCTTGCATTCCCGAAAAAACCTCAAATCTCATGCGCGTAATAATCTATAACCTTATATAAAGATGGGGTTTTCCCAAGCACGCTGCCCCATGGATAGGCTGTGTTTTCAGCATTCTGTGTTTCTCTCTCTCCACTTTCTCTCTCTCTCCACTTCTATTACATATATCTTTCTCTTCTCTTGCCATGTGTTTGATTGTGGGACTTTTTTTTAAATAATTATTAAAAATTTTTAATTAATTAAACAATCATCAAGTTATAAAATTTAAAAATATAGCCATCAATCGGCACCTGCGGTACCGATTTGGGAAGTAATGCCCAAATCGACACCTCAGGTGCCTTATTTGGAGAGATGAGGGATGAAAGTGCAAAATACCCAATGAGGATGCTCAAATCGGTAAATTATTCTTTTCAGAATTTTAATTTTTTAGTTGGATACGAATTCATATCGAACTCAAGTATGCATTATAGAGGATTAAAACGATTAAGTATCTTAATTCTTAGAGTGGTTTTTTCAAAAATACCCCAGTTGAAGTTGTAATAATGGAACTCTTAGTTTGAATGGATTTTGAAATTGTTATTATCTATGCTCATTAATTGTCATGCAAGTTTTCAGTAATGGTTTGGTCGCACTATCTTCTATTGCTTGCTTTTGCGGGTCGTCTCGAACTCGTTACGTTACACTAGTTTAAGTTCTATAATCCTTGATGACATTCGAGATAAAATAATAATCGAGACAAAAGGAATACCATATGGTCACCATTAACTCAATAAATAAAGGAGATGAATAGAAGGAAGGATCTTCGAAACATGCCATTTGTCATAAAAATCCATCACACATGGAGTTAACACCCAACACGAAGAAGAAGATGGCTTAATTCAAAATCAAAAGAATTTTAAATTCATCTTATAGTACATTATTTATATTAGTAATTGACAATTATTGAATGCTACTTCTAGATTAGGAAGCATATATTTAACCATGTTCTAAATAAGTTTATAATCTAAAAATACTTTGCTAAGAAAATTCAACATTTCGTTTCATTATTTTATATTAACCGGTTTTCAATATATCGTAACAAGAGTCAACAATACATTTTACTATTATAGGATCGGACAAATTATATTAAGTTTCGAAACTTCATCATCTCAATTGGGGGGGGGGGCAACATACTGGGGCTAAACCCAAATCGCTGTATAGAATTTGTATCCAACTATAAAATTAAAATTCTGAAAAGAATAATTTTAGAATAGAAAGGATATACATTTACCATTCAAATGTAATTACATCCTTATGGTAAATGTTGTACTTTTAATAAGAAAAGAGGTTAGTTGAAAAAAACTATTAGCAACAAACAATGGATGAAATATAAATTACCCAAAATGATGGAAATGCAAAATACCCAATGAGGGTGCCCAAATCGGAACTTGAGGTGCCGATTTGGGCAAACTCATTGGTGCCGATTTGGGCATTACTTCCCAAATCAGCACCTGATCAGGTGCCGATTGATGGCTATATTTTTAAATTTTATAACTTGATGGATGTTTAATTAATTAAGAATTTTTTAATAATTATTTTTAAAAAGTCCCTTTGATTGTAGTCATTTTTATGTAAAGCTAGAACTTCTTTCATGAAGTTTCCACATACCCTAGCAGCCTTCCCCTCTCCCCTCTGCACACCCTCCTAAGGCAAGGTCCTGCGATTTCTGCACCTCGGCAACTTCGACATCCACTACCTCTACGTCTCCGACTAACCGGTACCCTCCCCGCAGATCTGATCACCTCTGCCACAACCACCCTCTCACGCTCACCCACATCCTCCACTCCGCCTCTCTTGCCCGGCCCCTTTCCTGCAGCCTACAAGTTGAAGATGGGTGCTTGAATTTCCTAACGTGCCCCTGATTGTAAAATCCACAAGAAGCATGAATAGAGGGGGTTCATGTGTGTGGGGATCAAATCCTATCGCTCAAATGAGGGCCTTCACCAGAGGTGGAAGGGAGGGTGAGGGTTAGAACATGTACAGAGGGGACTCGAAGATGGGGTAGTAATCGGATTGTGGTTCTTGATCGAAGGGGAATATAGATAGCAGAGAACTTGATGGAGAACACATGAAAAGAAGACAAAAAATGGAAAATGAAGTATAAAGGTCAGAGAAGATACCCGGATGTGGTTCGAGTCGTCCTCACCTGATAGTGGATCAAAGGTTCTACTCCTAATCATTGCTTCGAACACCCTACTATGACGTAAGCTCAGGAGATTGCAATAGATGATCCAACCCTTTGAGACCTTCTCCCATGATATCATCATGCTCTGCACGGAGTAGGGTTCCTCGTAAACCTAATATGTTTCATGTTTTCATTTTTCTTTGTTATTCTCATCCTGATTATCGACTTTGCTTCCGCTTGTTTATTTCAACATGGTATCAAAACAAGTCGATTTTGGAGGATTTGATTTTTATTCCAAATTCTATTATTCGTGTTCATGATTCGTTCAAGTTCGAGGAAGCATATAGGGTTTCTCTATTGTTTCTCCCAACTGGATCATCCGCATTCTTTATTCTATAAAGTATGTGAGAAAGAGGGAGTGTGAAAAGGGCATATTTCTTCTATTTGAGGTGTATCTACATGATTATTATCATGCACCATCATCTTCTACATGTGGCTCCTCAACAAAAAGCATTTTAGCATCGAATATATATCCCTGATCATTGAGTGTCTATCCCTAACTCTCGAGATCTATATGGAGGATGACCACTGCATCATGTATCTACAACAGAATGGACTTCTCTAGCTACCTAGAATCATCTCAGACTTCTATTGCCCATCCACAACATGACATACTGACACTCTAGACTACTACTACTATTGGCTATCTTCACCGAGCATCGACTACTTCAAGAAATATATTATGCGACTACTACTCCGTGTTGGACTTCTTTTACAATAACTCTACTCCAGACATAACCTGGTTGTTATAGAGGCTCTACTACAGGAACAACCTGATCGTCGTAGATCCATCTTCTTATGAGGTCTTCTAACATCAATGACTACTTCGATCGTGTGTCTGTCCACATCTCTCTTAGATATATTGAGTGAAGATGTATTGTATATTTTCTTTTATTGCAAGCTGCAACTTTCTCAGCTCTAGCCTAAGGGGGAGTGTTGAAGTATGTAATAAAGAGCTAACTGGATCTCTCTAAGATCCATTTACCTCCACTCATGTTTAATCCTATGTCTATAATTTATGGGACTCCAGTCTGTCTGTGGGGCTATATAATACGCCCCATACTCCTGTACTCACTGATAGAAATTCTAATAAAATATATGATCCTTAGAGGCCTTCTCCAATGATTTCATCCCGCTCCTTAAGGAGTAAGTTTCCACATAAGATCTAAGATGTTTATGTTCGTTGATCTCTGGTTATCGATTCGATTCCACATTCTTTTATTTAAACAACCAATTTTGAGATAATTTATTTCAGAAAAGTCTCTTTTGTTATGATTAGAAACCATTGTTATTGAGAATCCGAAAGAGTTTTGATTCCTAATCCTAAGAATAGTTTAGATGTATTTTTCATGGAATCCTTATAAGAATAAGATTACGTGTTCATAAATGGGTTTATAGATGTGATGGAGGCATCGCCTCCAAACTACCACAACAATGCAATAGAGAGAGAGAAGAGGAAAAGAGAGCGAGAGAATGAAGAATGCCATACTTGTTCTTTTTTAGTGAACTTTCTTCTCTGATGATTGTAAGAGATGATGAGCCATCATTATATCTTGTGTATTTTTCTTCACATACTTTCGTGGAGGTCGACCACAAATGTGCATCCGATTTCTCTCTCAAATTATGTGATCGGAGCGAAGCTCGATGTTGATGAGCGAATGCAATGTACATAGTGGGTGCACATCCTTCAACCGTCATGAAGAACTAGCAATGATGGCCTCCAAGAGAAATCGACAAGAATCATCTAAGGATTATGCTAGCGACGACTGATATGAGATTGTTCAAGGATGCATGACGAGGCACCTGTAGTGGATGTGGCGATCAGAGGTGCCGAGTTCCTGCAATGGAGGCCTGCATATGATGTTGCAGCACTAGAGACTCAAAAGACATATAGATCACGCTGAAATTCAACTTTATGGGAAGTTTGTTATGATTGAAAGGGAGCCATTAGTTTTGAGAACCCTAAAGGGATTGAACTCCTAATCTTCATAACAATTTTGTTGTATTCTATGCGGAGTCCTTATCGGAATAGGCTTGTACTTGGATTATATATATAAAGAGGGTTGAGACATTGTCTCAAAGCAATATATTTAGTCTTTAGTCTATCTTTTTTTGAAATTTCTTGTTTGGTGATCGCTAGAGGTGACAGACCACCATCATATCTTATGTGTCTTTTTCTCGCATGCTCTTGTGATGGTCGATTGCATATATGCATATAATCCTCTCTCCCCCCTCCCCCCAAGACCTTTATCTTCAGAGAAGGGGGACTGTATCCATGTTAAACATGGCCTTGGGAAATACATAAAAGAAATCTTGGAATTTCCGCATATCCTAAATATTTATTATTGTGGTCTGCTTTCTTATTCCACCATTATTCCATTTTTAACCCTCAGCTTTAAACAACAATGATGATTATCCCCCTTTTACACTACATATTCCTCAAAAATATTAATATTCCACAATTACAAGAATATCAAATAAACAGAATATTAACAAGACACATTTGTCACACCTTTTTCACACAAAAATAAAACATCTCAACAAAATGAGAATCAGAAATAAACTTGCCTATTCCTTGTACCATTTTCTAATACCGTCCTTAATTATTACCCAAAAGAACAATAAATGCCTCTTCGAATGAGGGTTACCCCGTTAGTGGGGTGGTCTTGAGTGAGGGGACGGTGTCGTGGATATTCATGTGGTCTAAATGGTGTTTGGATAGAGGGATGATTACTGGAAGAGTTTGTTATGATGCGACTCTATTGGAATTTGAGAGAACGATTGGATTTATATTGTTTTATAATTATTAAAAGGGAGGCTGTAATGATATAATATTTTTTATTTGTCGAGGAGATAGAAATATTATTTTTGAGGGATATGAATGAGAGATGTAATGTGAGTTGATTGAAGGGAAGTAAGAAACGATACAAGTTGCTTTGGAAGTGATAGAAGGATGAGAGGTGGGGTTGGGATGCTAACCCCTCTCATCCCTCTAGTAAATAGGGTTTGATTGGGGTTGTCCCACTAAATGGAGGAGCATCCCTCCAACCAGACGGTAATATCAAGCTGTCAAGTATTATTCCTCCCACTAGCTTTTTGTCGGCTCCCTATGTGAGTCCATATTCAAGGTGCCACAACTTACTAAGTCCGATTCAGTCACTTCAAGTTGCCAAGATCAATTTTCCTTAATACGAGCTAGAATAAAGATCTGGATTGTACAGAGTGGTATCAAAGTCAAGAGCCCTTTAATATTGGAAATGACAATCCTATGGACATATACTTTGTGCCCTTTCGAGTCTTTCCAATAACACATATGCCTTTTTTGCAATAAAAATATAACCTTGTTTTATTTACAAACTTCACAGTAGTGCCCTTCCATTAGGCAATACAATGGCACATATGTAACAACAAAAGGGCACCATAAATGTCAATTTGGTAAGAATATAAGAGCATAGGTGTAATTAACAAAAAAAAGGTAGACATAAGTGTTATCGGAAAGAAAACTCAAAAGACACAAGCGTAAAAAAATTTAAAAAATAATTAGTCACATAATCGGAACAGTAGTACTTCATATCAATCCGTGTTTAAATTCATTTTAGATGGTTATCAACGGAGAAATAAGTCAGAATTCAAAAGTGATAACTTTTCCTCGGTAACTATCATGGTTTGGTTAGTTTTGGATGTGTGGTATAGCCTATGCGTACGGACATAGGCAATAGACCTATATCTTATCCCTTGTCGTGATTAATGTGCATCTCTTACCTATGAATATATGCCGATATGTCTATGTCCATCTCTAACACCTCAATCAATTAATGTAAGGGGACCCAAAGTTCTTGGACTTTTGTGTACTAATGCAGCACTAATAATATAGGACAATCACATGGGGCTGCCGGTTGGCTTTTGGCTCACATCCATTGTCATGCTTATATCAAAGTGGTTGTTGCCAATTCTATGTCCATCAAGTGGTGGGCATATTCCAAGATAATTATTCATAGGAACACTCTTAGTGATACATATCCTTCAAATAAATAATAAATAAATAAGTAAATAATAAATATGGTTGAATCAACTATGCAGAGGCGGAATCTAAGAATTTTATCCAGAAGTATATATCTATCATGGATAAGTAAAAAATGAAAAAAAATGTATTTTCAATTGATAGTTTTTAAGTAGTTAACAATTTCAAATGTGATTTTTAAAATTTGATAAACTTACCATTTAAATGTTATTTGAATTTTTCAATAAGATATAGAGTATTTTTCCCATGGTGATTTTTTAATAACTTCCGTTAAAAAATTCATATTTAAAGGAAACCGCAAAATTTATTTCATTTACAAAGAGAACTACAAATAATTGGAGTGATAAATGAGTCCCAATGTTATTTTATAGCAAATTATTCTTATAATATTAATAAATTTAAAGTGAGTAGAAATAATTTCTTAACAAAGAAATGATGGAATTAATTTGTTAAACAAAAGAAAGGATGGAGAGAGGTAAAGTGAGTAAAGCTAATTTTTAACTAAAAATGTAAGCATGGATTCAAACTCGAGTTAAATAATTAGAGAGACAACAATTTACCAGTAAGGCAATGAGCATTCTATCGTAATATGTTTAAATTTGAGCAGGGGCCATATCAAAATTTAAGAACATTATATAAGTAAAAAGTAATAATTAAGGAGGGGCCATGATCCCCCAACCTATATGCTAGTTCCGCCCCTGCAACTATGCCCATGTAACTAAGTAGTTGTAGCTAGAACTGGCCAATGGGCTGGGGGTCCACCCGCACAACCTGCTCAACCCGCTCATGGGATGGTTTTGGGCTAGGAGATTTGGCATGGGCCGGCTCGGCCCGACCGACAAAAAATAAAAAAATATACAAATATAAGCTAACTAATACATGTATTAATGCGATACACATAAGGTTTTTCCTATGTGACACTATTAATAGTTTACATGTCAAATAACATGTAAACTACTTATATTATTTATATCAAGTATAAATGGTATTAATAAATTCATTTATACATATTAAATACCATTAAAAAATCAATGGAAAAAGAATGAAATGGGCCATAAGCCGACCCATGGCGGGCTTTGGACAGAGGTTTTTTAACCTCGGCCCGTTCGGTCAGGCCCATAGGCCGGTCCAGCCCACATTTTGGCCAGGTCTAGTTGTAGCTAATCACTTTTGACCTTTTGATCATGTTTTAACTGTCTGAAAATAAGTGTAACGTCGGGCTTAGGTCCCCGATCTGTTATCGAGGAAAGCTAGTTCTGATAACGTAGATCATATCCAAATGGATCCGTTGACAACAACCAACATGCTTAAACCCAAGTTATCAAGTAGTAATTCTCACTACTTATAAATCATACCCACAGTTCGTGAGTTTTAGATATGAAACTATGCTACGCTTACCATAAACTACATTTCGCCTCATCTCTTTTTTAGCGCAGTCGGATTAAAGGTTTTCTATACTCATACACATGACCGCAAACATTATCTCTTTTATGTGATGTTTAAATAGGATGGATGGAAGAAATAACACATCAGTGGAAAAATAATATAGATTGGGAAATCATTAGCATGCTAAGGTGAATCATAGATTACTATAGTTTAGATAGTCTATTAAGAAGGAAAATAAATGTTAATATAGAATATATTATTTTAGCAAGAAAATTAATATTCTAATGTGAAAAACAACGTGCCAATATAAAAAAATAGCATGCTAAAAAGAAAACCAGCATGTTAGCATATTAAGAAGAAATATTAAGAAGAAAATTAAGATGCTAAAATAAAAAAGTAATGCGCCAAAAAATCAACATGTTAAAAGGAAAATAGCATGCTAAAACAAAAAAAATCACTCTAAAGAGGAAAAATAACACACTAAAATGAAAATTAACATGGTAAGATGCTAAAATAAAAAAAACACATTAAGAATAAGGGATTTTTACCCAGCATAACCTGTAAACCTTTTAAATTACCTTTACGGTCTTTTGCACAATGTAATTACCTCATCGACCCTGTAAATTATTCCAAGAACCCCCACGAGCTTCAAATAGATTAATCACAAGCTTCATGGGGTAGGAATTGGCAAGTTTACGGTGTCGAAGGGGGAATCAAGTTGTTTCAAAGATCGTAGAGGTCATTGGTAAAGTTTACAAAATATGTCGGATAAAAATTTCTAAAAATAATAATATGTTAAAATAAAAAAATAACATGCCAATAATAAAACTAACACGGTAAGACAAAAAATAGTTTGTTAAGACAACATACATGCTAAGAAAAAAACATCATTTAAAACAGAAAAAAATAGAAGATTATATAAATACCACGAAGGAAATAACAAGCTTTTTTATTCTAAATAGGCTATTTTTCATCTTACCATGTTATTCTTCAATCTCCAATGCCTTCCCCATTCCTTGTTTTTTTAACAACTTCATGTTAATTTTTTAACCCCAACCCCTATTTTCTCATCCAGTATGTCATTTCTCCTGAACGAATGAGAACTAGTATCTCTTCTCTTTGATATATGTGGCATGTTTAGTGAGATATAATTTCTCATTTATAATATATGTGGCATGTTGATGCATATTGAAGTAAATTATCACTTTGTTCGAGGTGCAATACGAGGAGGAAAGATCACCATTTTGTACATTTCCACGGAGTTCCAGCTTGCAGATAAATTCGCCGCGACACTACCAAAGAAACACATCTCACGGTTGATTTCCATGTTGGCCATGATCGATAAATATGCTTCAATGAGGGGTTGGGTGATTGTATAAGTTATTTAACCTATTTGATCATTTGTCTTTTCTGGATTATTTGAGCCATATTCCTATTTGTAACCCTTCTAGGTCTCTTATGTAATTATCACATCTTAATGTTTCATGCTGTATAAGAAACAACATATCTATTGATAATGTAACTTAGTCATTTTTTTCTCCATAGAAATAAACCATAATAATCCTATATACATGGTATGAATCTCAATGTGTGTGTGTGTGTGGGGGGGGGGGGGGGGGGGGTCATGCTCCTAAGATTCTAGGACACCATCAACAAGATAGATAAAATTAGAAGATATTTTCTTTGGAATGGAAACATGGAGTGTTTTATTTTTTAGATTTAAGTTGTCATCCAAAAAGGATTGGCGGCACAGCTTGTTTCCCGTCTCTCAGCAGTCTCTCTGTAAAATACTTATTATGCAGGAACTTTCTATAACAGGTCGAAGATGAATTAATACACTATCTTTCTTGCACATTTAACTTTGAAATGAAATCATGCATAAACATTTACATTTGAATTTTACTACAAGATCCGATTAAATGTGATGCAATTAACTAGAGATCCTTAGATTACTCCTATATATTACATTAATGGGGGGACAAAAAGGGTGTGGAGGGACATAGGTAAGTGGATAATGAACCCCTTATTGCCATACATAACCTAAAATCTTATATTACCTAAAGTGAGGACATGGAGATTGATGTGTGCACTCATTTGGGTTGAAATGGCCCCAACTGCCTCCAACTATGACAAGTGAGGGGATGTTGGATGTCCCTATTGAAACCTACTATCAGTGACATTATCATCAAAGAAATAACATCTTATCAAACATGTGTATTGATTTTTTAAGTAAATAAATAAGTTTATTGTTTGTTAAAAATAATTGAGATGATGTTGATGAAATGGTCCTTCATCTCACATTCTTCTTTGAAGAAATGGATATTCTATTTGAACTCACTCCTATGATCTCATGATTGAGATAAACATGGCTCTCAATAATGACGTCTCACTTCGATAGTAACTAATTTGTTTCACAAATAAATTTGAACAACATTATAATGGTTACAAGTTATAAAAGAGAAACAAACTTCGCGGTTCTCTCTTACGAAGAGGATATAAGAAGAAGAATGGGCTGGTGTTTTGCACTCATGTTAGATGGAAAGGTATATGAGGAGGACATGGTATATGGTGATGCTAAACTCTTCTCTTGTAATATCCATGCCCCCAAACATATTCACACATCTAAAACTCACAAAGTGTGAGAGTGTGTTATAAGTGGTAGGGACTACTACTTGACAACTTGAGCTTAAGCATTTTGGGTGGTTGTCAATGGATCTATTTGAGTTCGAGCCCAACAAGTTATCATGGCTAGTTTTCCTCGATAACGGACTGGAAACCTAAGCCCGGGACGTTACATCTCCTCCTTGCTATTCTTTCTCCCTTCCTCGGGGACTCTTTGGGGGAGTCGAAATCCCTTCTTAATTTGAGGGGGACTTTGTTTGCTTATATCCTAGCCTTCCACCGACAACGTAGCATCTTTACACAAGCCTCCCTGCTACACATTTCATCCTTTCCCTTGATTTATATCAACAAGTCACGTTCAATCTGAGGTTTCTTCAAGCTTTGAGGTGCATCCCTAGGTTTTGGCCTTCTTCACAGTATAGAATTTGACTCTAAAAAGAGATATATTATATATAATAATAATTCCAGATAGAAAATACATACACTTATCTCTCTCACAACATAACTTTCTTACACACTAATCAGACTACTGTATCAAGTACTAGCACTCATCTGACACACCACAAATCATTTAAGCTCTTATCTCTTGCTTGCTCACTTGATTGCCTCACTTACCTCCACACACCTTAAAGGATATGAAAATTTCTAAAGTTAGAGTTCAGTATATTCAAGAAAGTTATAAAGATTTAGAGTTTTATCCACTTAAAGGAAACTCTTCTCATCTTCTGAAAAAGTCTCTAGAAACTTGGAAACTCACTTACTCATGAAATTCTTAAAGAAGTTGGCGGTGCTAACCCTACCATATTTTTGCATGATGTGCATTTTGTAACACCCATACCCCAAAACATATTACCACATCTAAAACTCACGAAGTGTGGATGTGGTTTATAAGTGGTGGGGACTACTACTTGACAACTTGGACTTAAGCATTTTGGGTGGTTGTCAACGAGTCCAACTGGGCCCGAACCCAACAAGTTGTCAGGGTCAGTTTTCCTCGATAACGGACCGGGGACCTAAGCCTGAGACGTTACACATCTTTATCTCCTAAGCACTATCTATTATCTTCGTGGATGGGTTCATCTCTGTTAGGTTTTTCTTGGATATGAGCTTCTTTGTGCTTGTGTATGCTTAAGTGCTTGTTTGCTCTTGGAAGGCGTTGCTCGATTAGTTGGTGTATGTCAGTTGTTACCCAAAATCATGCTCAACGAGTTTGTATTTTGGCATGGTTCTATAATGCATGTATGAACTTATTTTAGATCTAGGCTTGGTTTGGACTCCCGCAATTAGTTTTTGTGTCACAAATGGAATTACATCACTTTTCTAGTTTTTAGCATGGAATTAATTAACTCATTTGAGTGAAATTGTTAGCTCATACACACAAAGGAAATTTTTTTCCAACAAATACATGACTCATTAAGATTGTAACGAGCACCTCATTTTTACAAGTACTTATAATTATTTTGAGCAAAAATTTACTATTCTGCATATATTACGTTATGCTCTTTCTAAAAATGGTCATTTACATAAAAAATGAATCTTAAATTGATATGAAATATTTGAATACTTTATTATTATCATTTCACGTTAGTTTAATATTTGCTTTTTGTGAAAATAATGATTCACAATAATAACATAATAAAATACTTGTAAGTAATTAATATTCCTTTTCAAATGACTGTAAAAACTTGCAAATTTGAGGATGTGCATTACGATCCTAACGAGCCACGTGACCATCGAAAAAACCCTTCGTACATAAGACTACGCAATCAAGAGAGTAAATTAAACAAACTATATACCCGACTTCAATTTCGTACCAGAAATTTAAAAGGGAACAACGTGGTACCTGATCTTTAAGATTTGTCTCTATGTATTCCTTGGTTGTTGAAATTTAATTGATTGTTTGATCTTTCTAACCTTAAATCACAAAAGATTAAAATCACATTAAGACTAATATTAAAGATCAGGCACCACATTGTTATCTTTTAAAGTTCGGGTACGACATTGAAATTGGATGTATAATTCAAAGACTTCCGCATAATTATTCTAAAATCAATTATATGATATAGCTGAAAAGCAATAGATTATTTTAATAAAAATACAAACAAAATAATTAATTAGCAAGAATCATTCCTTGCTACCACCTAACAACATGAAATCTTCTAACCCCACACCATCACATGCCAAACAATGACCGTAATGTATAAGCAATGCAAGAACAGTACCTTCCGTGTATATTATATAATTAATTGCCTGCAATAATTCTCAATCAATTCAATAATAAGATGAGAGGATGATCATATCTTAATTAAAATATAACTCGGAGGATATTCCATGGGGATGATGAACAGCATGGGTATCTTTGCATCTGGGATAACGTTATCCACTCTCAGGTATATGTATTTTCTGGGGCAAATTACAATACCTATCTTAAAGTTTGTTATAGATCCTGATATAAAATTGGGACAAACTAGCTCATAATTCTAGTTGTATTATAACACATTACCCATGGGTTTCTACAAAGCTGTATCAATAAATAATTTGAATTTTTTATTTCTAATTAATATTATTGTTGCTGTTTTCAAAATTAATGTTTGAATTTTGGAACTATGCTGCCACAAACTTGACTTATGGCAACTGATAATTTGATATTTATTGTCATATTTTACGTAGTTAAATGTATAGCAATGGATAGTATTCATGGTAAAAATATCTTTGGTTCTTTAAATACTCAGAAGTTTTATCGGCACAGAAATATCATTAGAAATGAATCATATACATGACAATGTGTATCCTGTGACTTTTCTTCTACTTGCTTCTAAGTTAGTAACGATTAATTCAAATTTTAACAAAAAAATGTATATATCGTTGATAAAAATCTTTAGCAACGAATACGATATTCTTTGTGAATTAAAAGAACATACGGTAATTTTGCAACAAAAATTCATTGCTGTAAATTTAATAAAAAATATAACAATATATATTCAAATTATTCGTTTCCATAGGACAATTTTATTATATCGTTAGTAAGGTGTGGTATTATTTATAGTAATGATTATTAGTTGACTTTCTTACCACTGTTATTATATAGTGATTAAAAAATCTTGAAAAGGTCAGAAAAATTGTTTTTACATGATTCCTTACCTACAATATAACATAATATACAAACGTCAATCGATTTTAAGAATGAAAGTTAATTTTACAAGGAATAATATTCATTCTTATGAATTTAATATTTGAAAGATATAATGAATTCTCGAATTACAAATTGATATAGGTGTGTTTTGTTGTAGTATATATAATTGTGTTTGTTACTACAAATGTCTTTATACTAATAACAACTAGAGATGACATTATATGCTTATTTATCCGTAAGTTAAATTCATTGTTTTATTAAATAAATTAAAATATCGTTGACAAAATGACATAGTATTAGTATCGCAGTCATGACCAGAAATGTTGCTATTTTTCAACCAGAGTCCTCTTTGAAATTTACCCTAAAACTTCAAAACTTTTGTAATTTACCCTAATTTCTACACTTCACCTTCACCAACAATATCATATGATTTACTTGTCAAACCTAAGGTTCTACTTCTTCCCACCTTTGTGAATTTTACCAAGATTTATTTATCATAAAAATAGGGATTTTAAGGTTATGCACTTCTAAGTTCTTGCAGTTACATTATAACCCTACATTTTGCAATAATACTTATGCCCACATATTCTTACAAAATTCACACAACTGCCTTTCCTTTAGTGTAATATAGGAGCACAAGTGTAATTTTACGAAAAGACATTGTTGTGGATGTTGTAAGAATACAAGAACACATGTGTTATTGCAAAAAAAATCCAAAAAAATCCAACAAATGTAACCGTGAGAACTCAGAAGAACACAAGTGTAAAAATCTCATATAAAAATGTGCCCCAACAACTATTCAACTATGAGCAAGAGATAGATGAGATGAAAGACCAAGATAAAGGATACATTGAATGCCAATTCCAAAGATGAGCTGTTTGGAATTAAAGGTTTCTTTGCCCATATGAGTAAGTAGCCCATACCTTCCAATTTATGGCAAAATGCTCCCAAATCAAAACAAGGGGACCCTCTTAAATTTTAATGTGGGCAAAGCACTAGGACATGAAGGGTACATTTGCCTTAACTCGAAGGAATACGATCTCGATGTCTGATCAATGTAGCTTCGTATTTTTTGTGTACAAGACCTACGTTGACATGCATATACTCGTAAAAGTAATGTTGCATTCCATAACTCTTCATCGTACTTCTTGAGATCTATAGAAAGGTATGGACATCGGTTGTGATATGGACATATCGACTCCCTTGTTATCGACATCCTGACCATGATCAATGAGAGAAATCCAAACGAAGCTTTATTGTGTCGTTCTGCTTAATTCTGATAATTTAATCATAGTCCCATAAGCTTACATCCTTAAGAGGAAATAAGTTATTGGAGCTAGTTTTCCTCAATAACAATATGCCTAAGCCCATAAGATTAAATGCATAAGTATTATTATTATTATACGGAGTATCATGCTCAGTTGCATGTAACTTTCATGTTCATCATTTTCCGGCCACTAATTTGTTTTCAATTCGAAAGTATACGTGTTCTAAAGGCACATCCACCGACACTCGTTCATCCCGAGACATATCAATGCATGACTATTGGAGGTGATGAACATGTAAGTTTCCAGGGAAATGGATCGTCTGCTGCAATAGGGAGTCCAACAGACACTGCAATACCCATTTGAGTTGTTCGATCTTGATCGAGCGATTCACGCGATTTTGTATTATTTTTCTGAGCTCGTACCATGCAAAATCGCGGGAACCGCTCGATCAAGATCGAGCGGCTCAAATGGATACTGCTTAGTCTACTGACCCCCCATTACGGCAGAAGATCCATTCCTAGTTTCCAGTAGCTCAGCAACATACTTTCTCGATCCTTATTATTATATAATTTTAATCACTTTATTGGGATGCTAACAAATGGAGATTCCAACCAACATATCATGTTCTTGCAATATAATCATAAAAGAGACACATCAAGAGGTTGCTCAACCTATCACTTCTACTTGAGTATGCAGATTATCCCTGAACAAGACAACATGTCAATGTCAACACACCTAATAGGTCATTAATTGCCCACTGGTCGATCACATTGACCTAACATGAGGTTATGCCACACTAAAATTATTCGATTGTATCTGATTATCCATTTGAATGCAACTTTTTTTACTTATGGTAAATTATAAAAAAAAATCTATCTATATTCTTAATCAAGGTGCTATCTGTTAAATATAAAATTAATAGTACTAAACTTTCAACTTTAGGTATTGACGTTGACATAAAAGAGTTGTAGAAGCTCACAGAAGCCTGATATAAAAAAACAAGATCCATTCTCTTTTTGTCATGTTAAGAAAATGAGACCAGTAACCGGTAGGGATGAAAACGAATGTGAATATATTCTTATCCGATCCGTTATCGTATTCGTTTTATAGATATTTTTACATTCGTATTAGTATTCACTTTAAAATAGATGCAGATATGGATATCACTTTGACATTCGCTAATATTCGCATTTATATTCGTATATTCATTTTCGTACATAAGTATAGTAATAGATGTATTTATAACTATGTGCAAGGACGGATACAAGGGGGGCATGGAGGGGCACATGCCCCCCTTAAATTTTGGAGAGAATATAATACATCTCATGGTGCACCTTGGGGTTTTAAAAAATCAAATAGTCTTCCATGTATATATGTACTCATATTTTGGGATTCTTGGAGATAAAAACTACCATACATGCTCCTCTTGGATTATTTACTCAAATAACATATCTATTAACATTAAGTTATCACCAAATTCCAGTATATTTTATCTGTATCGACTTTTATTAGTAATTTCTTATACAAATAAACATGTAATAGATATTATACGATGATTATCTTATTGTTATTCACATAAATGTAAAGAACCATACAAAAATTATCAACTATTTGTCACACTACAATAGAATGTATTTATGTGATATTTTTTCTAAAAATTGCAACTATATTATATGTTGTTATATATAATGACAATATCAATCTTTCAAAAAAAAATTTATTATTGAAATTAGCGACAAATGTCATATTTATTTCTATATCAATTGCAATGATCCATATAATGATGCTTATGTATTGTTACTTTTCAAAAAAATGCCTATTCACTGTTTTTTCAACTAAAAAATAGTGATGGTTGGGTAAAATTTAGAATAATAACAACAAATAACTGTTGTTATCGCACTGTTGCTAATGATATGACAACATATATGACACCCGTCATTAGTTTCAAGTATAAAATATAATTCTACAATATATAATATCACCATTATATATTAAACAATGAATGATATAGTGACAGATTAATATCACAAGTAATTTATAAAGAAAAAAGGATAAAAAATATCATTAAAAAAACCTTGACACCCTTTGTCAGATTTATAAAAAATGAGTTTGAAATGATTACTAATATTTATATGGAAAAATACATACGACATAACTACCCTTTCTAGTGTCATCTTTATAAAATTATCATGACAGTGAAACTGAAAAGTAATTTTTTTAGCTTGTGCCCCCTCCTCAAAATTGTTCTGGCTCCGTCCCTGACTATATGTAACAACATTTTATGATTGCATATCTACCATCTGGTATAACTATTTTATGTGCAAATTATCCCAAACATGTAAATTTTAGTTAATATTTTAAAAATATCTGCTATTATCCGTATCCGATTCATATTCGTTTTACATTCGTATTCGTTTTTAAGGATACATAATACATTTTTCATATCTGTTAATATGCATATTCGCATTCCTATTCATATTTTAAAATGGATAAGGATATGGTTATACCTATATTCGTATCCATATTCGACCGTTTTCATTCCTAGTAACTGGGATTTTGATCCACAGATAATGTTTTTTGTAGTTTACTCTAAAATTCAAATTTATATTTCGATTCTTGAAATTCACAATGAATATGGTATTTGTTGCTTTATATTTACGAAAAAGAATCATATAACATTTGTTATCTCGATAATCATTACTATATTAATCAACATGCGGTTGATGTGAATTTTTAGTGAAAAAGTTAGCGAATGACCATCATTATATAAATTACCAGCATCAAATATAACATTCATTGTGAATTCCTAAAATCAAATATAATTTTGCAACGAATAAGATTTCATTGTTATAAGTATGGCATCAAATGACATAACAACGAATATTCAAATTATTTTCATTAAAAGCCGATCGATACATGATCAAAATCTTGAATTACTATGGTGATTGTAAGATTAGTTTGTCATTTTAATAAAAAAATATAGCGTTTTTAATAGTGATTAATAAATAAAATCTTAGTTTGTAATTGAGATTAAATGTTGAACGTCGAGATGTTGGGCCCAATCCATGTAATTATTACTGGTTAATTTACAGTGCAACCCAAATTTATCCAGCCCACATACTAAGCTCTGATATTTTGTTGCTAGACCAAACAATAAATAATTATTTTCTATGTCACCCCGACATTTTTAGCATATAAAAAATCAATAGTATGAGTGAAACAAATAATTTTCATATCTTTTATCATATCATCTGATGTAAATTTATATTGTAACAAATATTATTCACTGCAAACTTATCATGTGTTCTCGTAATCCGTAACGAATGTCGTATTCATTGGTAAAATGATATCTAATAATGATCATTCATATAATTTTTACTCACTATTAATTATTAAGAACTAAAAAAATCTCAATTAAGTAAATATTGTTATATGATTCACTTTTCAAGTACAATAATCGAATCGAACACACTCTGTATCTGTCACGGTGACCTCTTGAAATTGGAGTACCTATCACATGAACTCCCAGTATGTTGTGTTTGCAGTTGTGAAGGTTGTGGCTGCGATTAATACACACTAGAGGCTTGAGGACACTGAGATCGATAGTGACCCATTGATTATACAAGTAGCATTAAACTGACTGGGTAGGTGTAACAGTCGTGTTTGCACTCCGAGTCGATCATGTTTTGGATCTCTCCACTATCTGTGACCCAAATGGTCATTATGAACTGGTGCCACATCTAGCAAGTGCCTCTCCTAAAGTAGTTGCTGGAGATGAGCGAACACTACCGAAAAATGCCGATCCCAAAGGATGAAATCGTCGGGCTGACCTATGGTGCTAAAATGGTCATTGTATTAGTCCAAGTGACTGTTGTGGTGTAGATGCTGCTCCAAAAGAACTCTCAAAACAACTCTCTTTGATATCCTCAAACTTCTCTGATGCATCAGTAGCCTCGGAGATGGATGTAAGACGTAGTCTGGCTAGCTTCCTACACTTCTTCCTTCATTCCTCTGATGAACTTCTCCAATTCTGTTGTGTAGTGGGACAACTCATTGTAATGCACAAAATACTCTATAACTGTCATCCATCCCTTTTCGAGCTCTGCAAAAAGTCGATATTGGGACTCCTTCCACTTCCGAGAGAATTAATATCTGAAGCTCATCTCGAAATTCCATGTGGGCTCAACACCCCATCTCAGAAACTATCTCATCCTACCATCTCTCGACGAACTCAACCAAAGAGTACTCCACAAAAGGTAACCACAAGTCTCGTGGTACGCAAATCATCCGAAGTACCTTCACCACTTTCTTCAGCCACTACTCTGTCTGATCTGGTGTCCTCATGCCCTCGAACTCGAGCACATTGGCTCGTTGATATGAAGTGAAAATCGACTTATGCCTATGTATGGCAGAGTGTTTTTGCACAACCTTGTTTGCAAAAGGTACATGGTCCTACTCCCTGCCACGATCACCATCATCTGCTCCATGTGTTGGTACCTCTTCTCGCAGATCATCAAAATGAGGCTATTGAACCTCCACAAATTGAGGTTGCTCGTGCAATATTCCATCATGGGAGGGATGGTAGGTAAAATCAGTTAGCTCATCTAACCACATCTCGATATCTCCTTGTCTGTCAACTATCTCTGTCTACTGAGTCAAGATCTGATCCTGCTGACCTCTCATCTCTAACTGTTGATCTCTCTCACAGTAGTCCGTTGTCGCTGTAGATCTGTAAGAATAGCCATGATACGCTCCAACTGGCCCGTTATCTCCCGACTGATCATAGACATCATGGTTCTGTACAAGAACCAACATCTTTAGTCATAATGTGATTGTTTGAAATTATAATTGATTGTGCTTTTTCTCTTCCTTATATTACTATATGAATATTAAATGCAATGTATGACACATGTGATTATTGAATTTGAATATCATTAATTCCTTCTCATACTCACGACAAGTCGGATAACTATCGCTATCCAAGAACTTAATACAATCAGAATTAATGTGAATGTTGTGTAGACATGCCACGATTACTCTGATACCATTCCTGTAACATTCCTGAGATTTGGGTTACCTGTTTACACAACATTCACATTATTTAATTTAGGGATATTTATACTTTATACCCATATGCCTGAGTAATTTCACAATTACCTTAGGAACTCTCGATCATCACGAATTACATACAAGACCTTGAATAATGCTTAACTCTTACACCTAGTGTTAACTTCCATCTGATTTCTCATTAACTATGATAGTATCCGACAAGTATTTTATATTTTATATCCTTTGACTTTCAATTATTTACAAATAAGACCACTATCCCCTTCCTCCTTCCCCTCTTCGTCCTCCAAGCAGCACTCCCCCCCCCCCTCGTGCATCCGCCTACAACCTCAGGTCGTGCACCCACCCCCTTGCTGCACCAGCCTCCTCCTGGTCAAGACGCAACCACTCCTTGCCCGCGCCTCCGCCTGCAAGACCAGGTCGAGCCCACCCTCCCCACCCCCGTGCGTCTAGCTACAAGCCCCAGATCGTGCACCCACCCCCTCCCCGCCTACACGACCACCTGGTCGAGCTGTATCCCCCCTGCCTTATCCTGCAAACCCAGGTTGAGGTGCAAAGATCACATGCTGCAAGCTACATGATCAAACCCACATCCTCTCTCTCCTTCCTTTCTTTTTTTGGATTAATCTTGATCGTTAGATCATGGATTGAGTTAGATTAACTCAGCCATCTGGTTGAGTTAATGAACTAAACTAACGGAAGGTTATGGGTGTAAAACGGTCGTGATTATTGAGGGTTCTTGGAGTAATTATGAAATTACTCTAGGTTATGGGTGTAAATATCCCTTTAATTTATAATTGATCATACTAAGTTATGAAAATGAAGAAAAATTTTTGCGATTGAATGGCATTCACAGTTTATTAACCAAGCACATAATAACACGTGTCACTTCAGAATATTTTGCATTTATATCCATATACAACATGTATCAAACGAATTTTTTCATCATTTAGACATGTATCTAAGAAATATGACAAAAGAGAAAAAATATAAAATAGGTACATTGATCTATATAATGATTGTCATGTGTACCATCAAAGGCAAATATCTTATCACCAAAAACTAAGAGCCTTGAGAAGTAGCTACTTTACACCTTTGCTGCCATCCATGTTAGGAACAAATAGATGCCAACAAATATTATGTGCAAACAAAATTATAAAAAATAACATATATTTAAGTAGCTATAAAAAGAAAGAAAGTAGATAGGTAGTGACATTGTAATTATTTAAGCCACTTGTATGGAAAGTTGATTTTATAGTTATTCCATATATAATCCCTTTTTACTCACCATATTTCAATTATCAATAATTAATTATTTCCTTGATTCATTACATGATCATGATGGCGAAGGTGATCTAGATCTAATTTATATCTTTTTTTATTATTATCAAATGTAAGACATGATGATAGATTTATTGAATGTAGATGATTGGTGAAGATTTTCAAGATCTGGTCTTAATCCTCACCAGAACCTACTGGCATAACAATAATCCTCTCAAGCGGTGAAGAAGTCTCCTAAGAGATTCTTCTGTCTTGCTTTCCTAGTGGAAGTACGGTCCAGGAGAGAGCAAGGAAAACTCCAACTACGCCTCTGAGACAGGTGGGAGAGACTCTCTAATCTGAGTCACTCCGGTATTGTCCGACCGGTGTAGGTACGAGCTACATGAGATTGAAGAAAAACCAAGGATCCTCCAGCCTAGGAACCCTAACAGAACACTGGGTCAGCGAAGCTGGCCAAAAAGACAACACACGGATCCCAAAGAAGCAGAAAACTACGAGCTTCTAAAAAATCGTAGAAGAGATTGGGATCCTAGACCTGTGCACTAGGCGACTACTGCCCAATCCGGGCGTCCTAACACCAGCTCAGTTGAGGGTCACTGCACCTTCGCACGGTCAAGTTTAAGAGTTACTATAACATTCTGGGCTTAGGTCCCCAGTCTGTTATCAAGGAAAACTAGCCATGACAACTTGTTGGGTTCGGACCCAAATGGATCCGTTAATAACCACCCAAAATACTTAAGTCCAAGTTGTCATAAATCTCCACCACTTATAACACACTCTCACACTTTGTGAGTTTTAGATGTAGGACTATGGTTTGGGGTGTGGATGTTACAACCTCCCCTACTTATATTCGCAACATCCTCGTTGCGACATGATCCGTCACTTATTCCCATCGATAGTGGCAGTTGCACATGCCAGGAAGCCATTTCCTCCTATCTCTTTGTAGGGGTGGCTCCATCTCTCGGGTAGTCATTTCCACTATCAGAGGAAAATTGGCTCCGATATCATTTATTTATAATAATAGATCTTATCGTAGTGATAACTGCAGATTGACCAGTCTCCTAGTGTAATATAATCTGTTCGTTATTGCAGACTAGTATATATTGATGTTGTGAACATCACAAGATTTATAAAATACATACACCTCTAAATTAAAAAAAGTTCAGGGAATGTTGTTGCACAAAAAGGTCATGAATGAATTTATATGTATACATATTCAATGGTGACACAGATGTATACCAAGGAAAACATTAACAAGGTTCACAACATCATTATATATAATCAATGGATAGTAGAGGACAACTCAGTATAAAAAGATATATTGAATTTCATTAAATGGGAAAGCCTCTAAATGATGACCTTATGATTTTTTTTTAAAAGAAAACTGTTGTGTGTTGCATGTACATAACATGTACGAGTTCTTGTAGGTAGGTATGTCATAGAGCATGTGTGCACATAATGCGTATCAAATTCTACTGCAGAAGGACTCACATATATCACATGTGAATCAACATATTATAAGTTGCGTAGGGATAAGCATGGTCATGTTATATCGAGGCATACGAAGCAAACAAATAATTATATCCTCCATCTTCTTTCTTTTTTTACGTAAATGCATCAAGGATAAATGCGACATTAGCTATGCGATCTGGCTTCACAGAGTGATATATCTAGGAATTCCCGATACGACATAGATTCCAATATACTAGTTACACTTCATGAACACATGTGGCACACTAATAATGGAATGAAAAATATAAGATTGAGATCATGTGGAACTCGACATCAAGGAGGGATAAAACTTTGTTACAAGAATCTTATTTTATTTGTATCGATATCAAGGAACTAAAAATAATTGAGATTATATTATTGTCGAAAAATGGTTCGTGAGATGTGGCACCAACAACATTGTATTATTCGTGCTAAAAGAACACATAAGACTCTAGAGATGTTCAAGAATATAGAAAAAAATATGTAGAACCCAACAACAAGAGGAAGGTATTTATCGTTACTTCCAAGGATGTTCCCTCGAGATCTTCTCTCTCACGGAAATGATATTTCCGTCCTCGGTCGCAACATGAATGGTGGACAATGGTGACCTCGAGCTTTCCTACACGACGGTGTTCGCAGATTTTCTATCGGAGGACCTTTTCCAATGTCGACGGCGGCCTTCCGGCGACCAATCAGGTCAAGGTGGTGGTGTTCCAAGGAAGGAGAAGGATGGTGAGGGCATCCTATCATGTCTTTTTTAAAGAGGGAGAGGTGAAAATATACCCAAATTTAGATCCGGTTAGGGTCCATATATGGATCTCGATCATCCAAGTTAAAACGTTAATATCTTGAGCTAGAAATGTCCACATTTGATGTTATTGAGCTCATTGGAAAGATCTCTACGAGATCTACGAAATTAAGTAGTCATTTAAAATTTGTGAATGTTAAAAATACTCCAAATTTTAGGACAAAAAATACTGGATTTTACAGGTACCTTGAGTAGCATAACATCTGGCATCACTGATTCACAATCTTTTGGATGTACTTGGTTGTAGATTAAATTTCCACTCTCATTTTGTAGCTTCACCCTTATTCATTTTGAAATATATTTGTTTATAGAATGAGGAGACATGAAGAGTCTTTACTAGATCTTGTATTTCCAATGGTTGTTGACTTGCCATAGATGATCCAGAACTCAACATGACATATCACAAGTATGATACAAACCAACTTAAAGATGATAAGAGTGTATAACTGATTACTTAAAGTCTGCTAAACACGACCCATGATGATAGCATGTGGAGATTTTCTTCAATCTTTGTCTCCATTTTGTTAATCCATAACATCAAAAATTCCAAATATACTTAGAATATCAAAGACCCTACCATCTCAGTAGATGAAACTGTTTGGTTTATAGATAATATAGCTCTCACATAAAAATAACACAACAAGAACTCATATAAAAAGTGTACTTTCATTTCATGGTTGTAACAGGAATCTCAAAACATAGATTGCATCACTTATTGACTATGAACTATTATTTTCTTTTTAAATTACCCTAAAATGAGATCAGGTTGATCATCTTAGCAGAAAAAAGATACTTTGAGATTTCTATTTATAATGTAAGACTTCCTCGTCGGATAAGAACTTAAAATGAAAATCTATAACTGAAATCGACATTTAAAATTCCAATAATCATTAATCATTTAGTAAAGTTTTAAAAATAGATCACACTTACAAATTTCTCACAAATTTCTATTTTTGATTTTTTTGAAATTAGTGGCTAAATTTTGGCATTTAAAATTAGATTCTTTATTTACTAATTAGTACAATTTAAGTAGCAAAATATACATGCAAATTTACATAGATTTCAAATTGGAAATCAGTAGCTAAAATTTGGCTTGAAATCAGATTCTTTATTAAGAAATAAGCATATCTTGAGAAGCAGAATTTACATGAAATTTCACACATATTTCACCTTTTTAATTTGGAAATTAGTAGCTAAGATTTGACTTGAAATCAGATTCTTTATTTAAAAAAAGCATAGCTTGAGCAGTAGAACTTACATATTTCAACTTTTTAATTTGAAAATCAGTATCTAAGATTTGGCTTGAAATCAGATTCTTTATTTACATTTAGCATAGCTTAAGCAGCAAAACTTACATGCAATTTCACACATATTTCAAACTTTTAATTTGGAAATCAGTAGCTAAGATTTGGCTTGAAATCAGGTTCTTCATTTACAAATAAGGATAACTTGAGTAGCATAACTTACATGCAATTTCACACAGATTTAAACTTTTTAATTTAGAATTCAGTAGCTAAGTTTGGCTTGAAATCAGATTCTTTATTCACAAATAAGCATAGCCTGAGCAGCAGAACCTACTTGCAAATTCACATATTTCAATTTTTTAATTCGGAAATCAGTAGCTAAGATTTAGCTTGAAATCAGATTCTTTGTTTATAAATAAGTAAAGCTTAAGAAGAAGAACTTACATGCAATTTTAACATATTTCAACTTTTTAATTTGAAAATCAATAGCTATAATTGGCTTGAAATCAAAATGTGTATAAATACAAATATGGCAACAAGAGAGGTATCCTAGATTGTATCTTGTATCTCCAAAATGGAGGAAGATGGCTTGAATTGTTAGCAGCAACAACTGCTCAAGCATGCAACAACAAGAGCACCTTCAACCAGTTGCTGGAGCAGCAACACCGACAGCTTTCGCTACTCGAGCAGCAACACCATCAGCTTTGGTTGCTGAAGCAGCAGCAACAGGTACTACAACTGCTGCAATGACAACAACAACAACCATCTAGCAGCAACAATTGCTGCAAATTGATAGCAACATCGGTACATCAGCTTGAAGAAGAGAAGAAAATGTCTCTTTGATGGAGGAAAAACAAGATGAGCTAGGAGAATAATAAAGAGGAGATGGATGATGATATTTATAAGGAGATGGAGGGTTTGAGGTGTTGACATTTGGTAGGTAAGGGATGGACACATGTACGCTGAGTTTGGAATACATATTTTTTAACTTTTATTTCCAATTCATATAAATGATAAAGCTATCACCATTATCACCCTGGATCTCAGATTCAGATGAATAATGGCTCGTTTCGACTGTGTCGGAGTGATAATCAAAATGAGTGTAATATTCATATTTTTGTGACATGATATGGAATCAGAAATTGATGAAATATGGTTTTTGATTGATTGTACCTAAACGAATTTTGATTCACGATATATTGATCGATTTTTGATTGATTGTACCTAAACAAATTTTAATTCACGATATATGGATCGATTCAAGTTATTTAATATCGACTGATATATTTTGTCAGATCATATGGACCCAAATTGGGTTGGATTTGGTTTCAAATCTGAGTGTTATAGAGGCTCTCTGAACTGAATTGACCGGCCTGACTTGATTGCTTGAATGTTTTCATTCTCCATTCTTTTATTTCTCCCCTACATTATCTCCTCTCATTGATTTTCTCTGTAATACTTAGGGATATCTTACCCTAAGTATAGGGAAGACAGACCGAGGCGTGATTTGTTTATTCCCACCCACAACCCTCCCTGCATGTAATCAACCTGTTATACTTATGATTGTTTCATCCTAAGTATAAGGGGAAGATTGACTTCTTATTCATTTATCTCTTTATTCTTTCATTCCTTATTCAGTCATTGTAGTATAAACTTTCTATACTCTGTATGAGTTATTTCTCTTTTTCTTTTCGATCTATGAGGACATAACTCAAGCTAAGTAGTTGCATCGTACTATTTTAGCATTTAAAAAGTCATAAAAATGCAATTTATTTATGTATTTATTTTCTCTCACCACATAACATATTTTTCCTTTGCATTAAAAATTATTTTCAAAATATATGCATCATATTTCTTTGATTAACTAATTACATCTTTTTCTTTAAAAACCCATAAAATCTAATAAATACAAAAACAACAAAAATAATCTTTTCCTATGAAAACTCAATTTTCTAGATTATTTAACAATTAACTCTAGATATCATATTACCTCCCTGAGTTCGACTTTAGGACTTACCCAAGTAAAAAAAATCTCGACTACATTGAGAAATCATTTTCCATATTATTCTCTCGGTGCGGTCATTTTCTGACGATTCCTAGATTGTCCGATGGTAATGACAATAGATCAAAACTAAAAGGGTGATTCAGAGAGTCTTCAATAGAAATAGAGTTTCATATGTGTGAATAATTAAGCCAAAGAATTAACTTGATGAGGTCGAGATAAACTAAGATTTGATTCACAACTATCATGATCAAGAACACATCATTTGAATATATATATATATATAATGTCTAAATAAGCACATTAGACATACCACTAGGTTGAATACCTAACCAAGGTCTCTATACTGGTACATTGTTGTGCATATGAGGATATATGGGATGTGTTATCTCTCGAAGGGTCATATGGGTTCGTGCTCGATGAACCATTAGACATATCTTACTCATGAGATACTTTGAGGTCATAGAATTCCTTGCATAGTTTTCTTGTTTCTAAATAAGATGAATTCGAGATATTAATACATGCTTTTGAAAAATATATGATTAATATTATCACCCAATTATCAATTGAGAATTCTACTGATATACCCTGGAGGGGACAGTCAAACTAGGGTTTGAACTTTAGGTATTATCAAAGTCTTCCGGTATGAAGGATGGTGGAGTATTGAGAATACTCTGGATAAAGATATCTTAATGGATCATTTACCATGATACTTGCATTCTGAGGGAACGATGAAATCGGGTGGATTGTAGCGACTACTTCATAGCTTAATGATATGAGAATTAATTAGATTAGGTCTCATTTCATTATATTCAATTTCAATGTTCAAATGTTGGAAAGAGAAATTTCAATGGAAATGGCAATGAACTCACTTCTTGGCCTCATTTCTAAGATCCAAAGGATTTGGACAATGATTAGAAATGGAGTTGGAAGCGGAGTTCATCACTTTGAGCATTTATTGAGCTCATGGAGAGTCTAACTGCCATGACCTCGATTCTCGGGCCATTGGATCCTCTCATATCCAGATCTGGTTACTCAACAATAATTTATTCAGCAGTCACAACTAACATTAGAAACAGACTGCAAATAAAATATACTCAGAAGGAAGTATTTCAACACTTTTCCATTCACAAAATACAGTCCACATGATTCATTTCCCACTACAACCATTTACATGTACATCAGCTGGAAGGAAACAAACATAAAGATTACTAACTACCTTACAAAGTAAAGCTACTATGGTTGGATGGATGTCTACTATGTAAGATGGATAGATTACTAAAGTCCTTGCGATGGCTCATCGATACCTGTTGAGTTTCCATAAATCATAGGATAACAATTAGCGAATGATAAGTAATGAAGAAGAGAAAAGCAAACAAAATGGTCTAAATTTGCAAAACTTGTTGTCATGAAAAGTTACATTAATTCTCATTAATTTAAGTCATATTCCTTTCTATTCCACATCAGGGATTAGTCCAGAGGAACCTCATCATTCTTGGACTCTGAAGCTATGGACACTTCGGGATTGGAGATTGCGTTGATCTAGTGGCTTATGCTGCCGCACGTCGCCTCACCAATCCTCCAATACTAACCTGACAATTTTCCTTTTCTTTTATTAATCAGGGTTTCAAACCCTCAGCCTAGCAAATAAAGAAGCACACCGTCCTCGAGGACCCGATTGCTTAAAACCTCAGGCTAACCTTTAATCATATAACCTAGCAGCTTTAAAAACATGTTATCATGACCCAACTGCTATTGAACCACCCGTGTCTCCACATGGCACGACTACATCTTCCGTCGTTCAACCCGAATATATTGGCTCTTGTAACACGCACAATAAATCATTCATTTCGTACGCACTTATCATAACAGGGCAACCGTATACTACCTAGTTAGGGCAACGCCAATACATGTTACTTTCGACAAACCTACATGTTTCATGCCAGACCTGTAGTTCTAATCCAAGTCATTCCTGACGTAAGACACGATCCTTTTCTGGATCCAACTCAATAATACATCAAATCCCATGATGAAATTCTTTCGTTAAGTCTTCGATTTTTATAATCATCAACACTCAGTATAGACTCACATATATATTATTCATATGTATATATATACTCGTATTTATGCTTGTTTTAACTCCCAAATCCTACCTTTCCAAGCCACTATATCAATTTGAGGCTTAGACATTATTTTAGTTGAAATCACAAAGTAGCTTTTCATTTTTCTCAAAAATAGCCAAAATTAGGGTTCTTCATAGCAAGGAACATAAAATCAGACATTTCAATGATCTCGTATGACAACCCAACAACAAAAGGAAGGATTTCGTTACCTAATCGAGCTCACTCTCTCGTATACAGTGCTTTATCGTGATTCATTTTCACAGGATGATTTATAGCTCCTGAAACGATCGAATTTCATTTTCGTATCAAAAATGCTAAGAACGTGCCAAGAACACGAAGAACACACGAAGAACATGAAGAACGCGAAGAATATAATTTTCTCTTAAAATTTCAGCAGAACTTACCTTTATATGGTGATATTTTTAGGAAAATTTCATCAGAGTTTCTCCTTATACTTGGATATATTTCTATAAAAATTTCGGCAGAGTTTTCCCTTATATCGAGACATATTTCTAGGAAAATCTCGATAGAGTTTCCCCTTATAAAATCATCGAAAGGAAAACAGCAAGGGAATTGAACATGAGTCAAAAACCTAACTCTTGTAGTAAACTAAGAGAGGATCGTATCTTCCTCCTCCGCATTCTCCCAGCAACGCTTCGCTAGCGCTCCTTCCTCGCCTCCTACTCCTCCTACCGACCTTTCGACCCTAGCCCTCGGGGTGATGGTGGTAGTGGAAATCGTAGAGAATGAATGGGTAGGGGGTATTTATAAGCTCCAGAAAACCGCTAACCATGGTTAGAAAACCATGGTTTAGATCTTAACCATGGTTAGCGGCCCATGGTTTTGGCTCATGGTTTTGACCAAAACTTATCCGAAACTTAGAGCTTGATTTAGGACATTCCAGATGATTATAGATTCACTAATGATGCTTAATTAATGCTAATCACTATTAACTTTCATTAATCATAATTTAACTTTCATGGCTTAGGCTTATCTTTTGCTAACTATTGATTAGTGTTCGCTAATGGTCATTAGTAATTTTCAATCCGTCATTAATTTCTTTAATCATGTTTAATTAGTCTTAATGACAGTCATTACAAGTTAATGACATCTTAAACCTCTTTACTTCTCTTTCTTCCGAAAATCATAATAAATAGAGACGAAGTCCGATTCACACAAAACAAACTCCGTTGGTTTCCTCTTGACGAGCCGGATTATATGATATATGATCCAAGAGACGACCAAGTTCAAGGCTTTACAGTAATGTATTTCGTTGAGCTCCTTTAGTGTATGATCCATTTCAGCTTAAGATCAATATTTGTGAGTGGCATATTTTTGGTAAAAGTGAACTAAACCCTAAAGTTGGATAGTTGTCTAAGTTTCAAGTAACTAACATAGATAGTATGATCTCCTCGAAATATATCCAAGTATCCGCAACAATGACTCGCAAGTCCTAATTGGATTATGACTTGTACTTAATGATATCAATTTATGATTAATAATATATAATTAATAATATAAATTAAATGTAAGTGGATTTACATTTTATTTTGGATTTATGAATAAGATTCATAATTCACGAGGAAGCTCTCATAAAATATTCAATTATGATATTAATAATTAAATCATGATAATGAAATGATAATCAAGAGATTGCAACCAAAAATAAGACATGGTGGATGTCCCATGTAGGCTCTACATGGATGTCCACCATATAATCCTAATGTGATTAGAAAGTTTCTATTTTTGTCTTAATTTATTTTTTATGATAATTAATAGGATAATAAGATTTCTATTTCTTGAAGGTAAATGATTATATACTTTCCTTTAGGTAATCAACCAAGGGCACAGATGGTGGGCGTCCGCTTTAGGAGTTGGACTCCTAGGGGACATCCCCCACATGTATAAAAGAGAGGACATGGCCTCTCTCTTGCAAGCATGATTCATTCCACCAATTCTACACCCCCTTGAGAGCTTAGAGAGAAAGAGAAGAGAGAGTTGGTAACTCTCTTGGTTGTCCCCTCTTCCATAGAGAAACCTTACATGTCCACCATACTATCTCCACCATCTCCATATAGTTTATTCCTTTGTGAGAGAAGAAAGCATTCTTCTTCACGCTTCTCGTACGTGTAGGACTTGATTTCGTATGATGAAATCATGATTTATAGATCACCATGATATTCGTATGGCACGGACAACTTCAAGAAGAAGTTGATATCAAAGTTTGTTAGTGTAACGTCCCGGGCTTAGGTCCCCGGTTTGTTATCGAGGAAAACTGGCCTTGACAACTTGTTGGGTTCGGGCTCAAATGGACCCGTTGGCAACCACCCAAAATGCTTAAGCCCAAGTTGTCAAGTAGTAGTCCCCATCACTTATATACCAGACCCACACCTTGTGAGTTTTAGGTATGGCACTATGTTTGGGGTTGGGGTGTTACAACCTCCCCTACTTATATTCGCAACGTCCTCGTTGCGACATGGCCCATTTACTTATTCCCAGTGACAGTGGCGGTTGCACGCTCCCGGCTTAGTTCCCTTCGGGTAGCCCTTTCCACTATTAGAGGGAACCCGCTCTGATACCATTTGTAACGTCTCGGGCTTAGGTCCCCGGTTCGTTATCGAGGAAAACTGGCCTTGACAACTTGTTGGGTTCGGGCCCAAATGGACCCGTTGGCAACCACCCAAAATGCTTAAGCCCAAGTTGTCAAGTAGTAGTCCCCATCATTTATGTACCACACCCACACCTTGTGAGTTTTAGGTATGGCACTATGTTTGGGGTTGGGGTGTTACAGCTAAAAGCTATGCGAGTCATCTTCATGCCCTGTGAGAGAAGAATCATCGGGATTAGACTCAATTCTAAAGATCTCTTCTTTTAGAAACTCATGCTTCAAAGGTAACCCTAATACTCCCGTGATATTGTGAAATGATTTGAAAAATATTTTCTATACTATGTGGTTTTGCAAATAAATTGTTTTATTATGCTTGTATTGGAGTTCATACGATGAACTCTACCTTTTTACAAATTGTTTGTCATTTTTCTGTGTTTTCGTGATGCGAAGTATAAACTTCTTTCACATGTAACCACTAAGGATTTTTAGTGAAGCGGTTAGAGGAGCCAAACCTCGTAAACGGGTCAGGGACCAATCCCGTCATTCAGCGGGGATGTCATGCAAACTCCTCATGTTCCTCCCATGTCTAACATATGTGTGTTTCCCTTGATAAATTCTCGATGGTGGGCTCGCTGTACTAACCTTGCAATCCTCGAGTGACCCAGGCATGTATAGATTCCAATGAAAATACTACCAATAACCATGATAATATATACTATGCTTTTCTCATCAAATATCTACTACCAATAACCATGCCAATACTACCAATAAATTCTCGTAGCCTTGACATGGTATCTATAACATTGATTCTATCAATTTTTTGGTATAAAAATATATTATATCAACTAAGATTCCAATAAAAAATAAAAGATTTTTTATCACTCGTACCCTTAACTTCTCTAATATCAGTTATGCTCCTTTTTTTTTAATATCAATTGTACTCCTAACTTCTTATAAAAGTCACAATTTTACCCTTTTGTAATATCAGTTATATCGAGGATAACTGATATTGCAAAGAAATATAATGGATATTGCAGAAGTTAAGGAAGGAACATCCCAAAAAAAGAGCTGATTCCAGATAATCTTTTACCATTCTCAGGAACCCTCACTCCAAATAGAGCCACGACGGGCCCCACAAAACGGCTCCCTCCAAATCCACTCCAAATCCAACGGCTCAAATTTGTCGATCTCCAACCCATCCGACGGCCCGATCGATTGTTAATCACACTCCTGACTCCCAGACTCCCGCTCGCCTCACAAAGGCCCCACGCATCGGACGGCTCCGATCTCCCCACGTACACGTGTAGGCCCTGCAGAGCTTTTAAACCTCCACCACTACCTCCTCCCGCGACTCCTTCCGCTCCCACAGCTCTCGCTCGCTCTCGCTCTCGCGATCGCCGATCGAAGTCAGGTGCTCTCGATCTCGATAGATCCTCTTCACCCCTTCACCGATCGCGAAATGCGATGCGATTTGCGGGACTTTCTCTATATTTGATCGATCCGTGGCGTTTTTTCTCCGCTTGATCGATCCGTTCGGGTGTGGTAGGGAATCTGTTGGGGGCGATGGAGGACGAGTGCTGCTCGACGCAGCTGATCGACGGAGATGGGATGTTCAACATGGCGGGACTGGAGGGGTTCACGAAGGCGGTGAGGCTCGGGGAGTGCGGGCTCTCCTATGCCGTCGTGTCGATCATGGGGCCACAGAGCAGTGGTGAGCAGTGGCGTGATTCTTCTTTATGTTATTGCAAATTTGTATTTTTCTTTGTTTTCGGATTCTCGCTGCGATGCAGATTGTTGGATACAATTATAGTTGTAGGTGCTATCACATTATAGAATATAGGTGCTGGACACACAAAAATAAGCGGTGTGATAGAGATAAACTCCGAGAATTTCTCTATGCGTAACATGTTCTGCTCATAATATACCATCTTCTTTATTTAGAGGAGTAGAATTTCATGATTGAAATAAAAAATCAAACAAATCTTAAAGAAACTCTATTGATTAATGGCCTAATATAACTAATTCTAACTTGTTTGCTATATTAATTAATTTATTCTTAATGATTGGTTTCAAAATTGCCACTTAAATAGGATACGTGCGATAGTATTGATTAGACATCAATTAAGAAAAGATATAACTGCCCAGTAGTTTGATTCTTCCCAGCATCACGAACATACTCCGACCACCTAATGGCCTGAGCTCCCACCTGTAGACAGGTATGGCATGACCAAAATTTTGGATGGCATGACCATCCTGCAGCTGTTAAATAAGAGATGCTATGACCAAAATTCCTAGGTTGATAAACAATCATTCTCAACTCATCATATAGCTTAGATCATCTCAATAATTAGCAAAGGTGAGAGAAAACTTGGTGCATCGCCCATGTCCTATAGTAGAGTTCCATGTGGTTCTTGTCATTTGTTATTTTTTATTTCTTTATGCTGAAATTTGATCCTTACTGACTATTTCTTCTCCAAAAAGGAAAGAGCACCTTGCTAAATCAACTGTTTAGGACAAACTTCAGAGAGATGGATGCATTCAGGGGAAGGTACTGATCTTGTTTTCTATCTTCTGCTAATATGGGACCTATGGTAATATAAGAACCATTGCATTTTCCTACAGGAGTCAAACAACAAAGGGCATATGGATAGCAAAGTGTAGGGGCATTGAACCGTGCACAATCGTCATGGATTTGGAAGGAACGGATGGGAGAGAAAGAGGAGAGGTTGCTCATATTTCTAAATGAAAAATTTGTCTTAAATATAAATGCTGCCATCCATGACATGACAACTTCTTCATCTTTGTGCATACATATAGGCAATGCGTTACATTCAAGAATTTATTCTGATTATCAAATTAAGTATTAGTCAGTGGTTAGTGTTGTTCATTCCTAATATCTATTTAATCTCATCTAATGAGCTGTGGGATAATTTATGCAGCTGACCAGAAGTTCTTAACTACCTACTTTGAGTTGACGGGTCTTATTCTGGCAGAGCTATGTTCATATACTACTATCTATCCGCTTTAGCTACAATTACTGTTATGCCAACACTACTTCTAGATATGCATTCTCCTTTGGAAAGTTTTCGTGATGCATTACAATATGATGTTTGATAAAAGGTCATTTATGTAGATTTGTATGAAATTCAGTTTCCTATTCTGATGGAAAAGGAAATGTTCTGTAGGTGGTGCATTTTAAATGAATCACCTATATATCCCTTCTCTGTTGTCTTCAATAGCTTCTACATTCCCTCACAAGACTTAATACTATCTTTCTTGTGGACGAAAACAAGAACATGGAGATGGTGGTTTACGTGGAAACCCTCCACGATGGAAGGGAAAAACCACGGGGAAGAGTACCCCTATTGCTCACAGCAATAAAGGTTTTGTCTATTCTTTTTCTTACTTTCAAGATGAGAGAAGGAGCGATACAAATAGTTTTAAGGTAAGGCAGATCCCCTCCCGAGATCCGCTCACCCTTTTACATGACCCTCAACACCCCCATCAAGTTGAGCATAGAGATCAAACATGGTCAACTTGCCAACATTCTTCTCAAACTTGACACTCGACAACCTCTTGGTGAAAATATCAACAACTTGTTCTTATGTTTTTATATATGGCAGAACCAATTCCGTGGAATCAATTTTCTCTCGGACGAAGTGACGAACAATTTCAACATGTTTTGTCATGTCATGTTGGAGAGATTTAAGGCAGACTTGTTGTCACAAAATAATTTTATAGGCATATCAAGATCTACCCCGATGTCTGTCAAGATGATCTTATGCCATAACATCTCTATGACACTCATTGCTACCGCTCGAAACTCAGCTTCAACACTTGACCTTGCACAAACAAATTGTCGTTTACTCCAAATTACAAGGTTGCCGCCCATATAACACAATATCAGTAGTAGATCTCCTCGTATCAACATAGCCAACCCAATCGGAATCGTTGTAGCATTCAACCTCATGCTTATTATTTTCGTAAAGAGAAGACCTCTTCCAGGATTCTTTTTTATATATCAGAGAATGCGAACCATTGCTTTCATGCGTTGATCATTGGTGCATGCATAAATTGGCTCACCGCATTACATTATATGTGATGTCTAGTCTGGTGAGAGTGAGGTAAATGAGCTTCCCCACAAGTCTCTGGTACTGATTCTTTGAATCTTCATTTAGTTCTTCCCATCTTTATGCCCAACTTGTGATTTTCCTCAATGGGAGTGGTGGCAAATTTACATCCCAACTTTCTAGTTTCCTTTAAGAGATCTAAGTTGTACTTTCTTTGATACAAAACAAGTCTATTCTTTAACCTTGGCATTTAAATACCTAAGAAGTACTTCAAATTACCAAGATCTTTCAAGTTAAATGCCCCAGCAAGTTCTCCTTTCAATCTTATAATTTTCTCTTCGTCCCCTAGTAATGATCATGTCGTCAACATAGAGAGAAGAAGAGCAACTTTATTCGTTCTCCTCTTGACAAGAGAGTATGATCCACATTTCCTTGATGATAATCTAACCTGATCATCACAACTCTAAGCTTCTCAAACCATACCCTGAGTGATTGTTTCAAACCATATAATACATTTTTTAGCGTATGCAAGTAAATTTCTTCTTGATGATCTCCATTCAAAAAAGCATTCTTCACGTTCATCTGATGAAGTTTCCATTATTTAACAACAACAAGTTAAATAACAACATACACTATATTCATTTTCGCCAAAAGGGTAAAAGTTTTCAAGTAATCCACATCATATTTTGACTAAAACCCTTGGCCACAAGTCTGGCTTTGTATCTCTCCACTTTGCCATATGGCTCGTACTTTATAGTATACACCTACTTCGAACCAACCATATACACCCCTTTAGGGATGTCTGCAATATCCCAAGTACATTTTTTTCTAAGTGCTCCAATTTCTTCTTTCATAGTACAAATCCATCGGGGATCAACAAATGCTTCTGCAACATTCCTGGGAATCACATATGTAGATAGAGAGGTTATAAAGAACTTGTCATATCTGTTTATAGGATATTTAATAAAATATGCATATCTCGAGGGAACCTTTATTTCCCTACGTCCATACCTCTGTGTCACTTAATCCCATTCACATATGATTAATTTATTAACTTTCTCATCTTCATCATTGTCACCGACCTCCTTTTCCAAATCGCTTTCCGGGTCACAGCTAGAATTACCAGATGTTGTCGAGGAACTTGGGCCATCTAGGGATTGAACAAGATTGGGATTGGTTTCTCTTCCTTGAGCTTGCCCTTGTTGATCTTTCTTACTATAGTGTTTTTATTCTAATGAGGAGAATGAAACTTCCACTCCACTGTCTTCGTGCCAGGCTGAATGGAGTTGTCCAAAAATACTATAGAATCATTGCAAGCTTGCAAGAAGAGAATATCCTGTACATTTCCTTTTTCATTACTTCCATTCTTCTCCTGAAGGGAATGTTCAAAGAAATAAGAATTATGGTCTATAAATGTGACATCTTGGTCACATGCATTTTCCCATCTTTAGGGTCGAAGCATTTATAACCTTTCTGAGTAGGGGAATATCCCAAAAACTGCTTTTGATTCCATAAGCATCGATTTTCTTTACATATGGTACATAGTTGTGGAAACAATAAACATACCCAAAAGTCTTTGGAGGAAGAGCAAACTGCTTACTCTCAGGCTGAACAAAGGCAAAGAGAGTGTCCATGTTCAACCATCTTGAGGACATCCTATTTATAAGGAAGGCACTAGTGAAAGCTGCCTCTCCCCAAAATCATTTAGGGAGGTTTTCTTGAAATAGGATTACTCTGCTAACTTCAAGAAGACATTTGTTCTTTCGTTCTACTACACCATTATGTTGAGGGGTGTAACTGTAAGAAGTCTCGTTAATAATTCCTTTAGCACTAAATAGTTCTTGCATCTCCCTGGACAAATACTTACGAGCATTATCAAACTTGAAACACTTGATAACTTTCTCGTACTGTATCTCAATAGGATTGAAGAACTTCTTTATAATGCTGATTACTTCCTTACGATCACAAAGTAAATATATAAACATGCTTCTACAATAGTTGTCAATAAATGTAAGGAAGTATTTGTAGCCATTATGAGTAGAAATGTTAGAGGGACTCCAGACATCAGAGTGAACAACCTCAAACAACGCTCTTGTCTTGCTCTCAAATAGAGGATAAGCAGCACGGGTATGCTTTGCATTCAAACAAATGTGACGCAATAAGTCCATAAAGCTCAAGTCTTCAAATAATAGAGGAAACAACTCTTTAAGATAACCAAAAGGAAAATGACCCAAGGCATTTGTGCCATTGCATGACTTGATGCATACACTCAATCATGTTCTTTCTTCCTTGAATCGCAGTCGTCAAAGCATTTGCCACCTTAGTAGGTAGATGATACAAACCGTTAGAAACTAAACGAATCCCAATTCCTTTCTCTGTCACCAAGTCTTGAAGCATACAACAATCAATCAATCGAGAAGACAAGGTCACAGTTCAATTCTCTTGTTATCTTACTAATAGACAAGAAATTTAAAGGCATGTTAGGAACATGAAGTGCATTATGGATAAAAAATTTATCAAGAAGAGAAACACTTCATTTTCGCTCAACAATGACATGAGATCCATCAACAAGGGCTACATGGTCCTTGCCAGAGGCCAATTTATAGGCTCGAAAGAGTTCTGAATCACCCATCACATGATCGGTGGCACCACTATCAATTGTCCACTCTAGTTTTGGATCGCCAGTCATGAAGGAAAGAACATACCAACACAACCATGAAATCTCAATCAACCGGCCTTTGAACGCCACATCAGTGTAGCCAAGGAATGAACAAACCAGCAAGCCAAGAAGCAACCTCTGATCACTCTAATATCTGTCTCATCCAAAGAGAACCAACAATAGCAACACTTTGCAACTCAACAAGAAGAGAGCACAACTGTTGTACGAGAAATGGAATCAAATGTCTCCACAACGGAGTCCAAGCTCCAGTCCAACCACAATTAACAAAGAAAGTACATGCCATGGCCTCAATTTCAGCGAAATTCTTTCAAATTTCTGTCGAATATCGATATCCAGTCGAAATCAAAATTTGACCGAAATGACCGAAATTTCCGCCCAAATTCGACTGAAATTCCACTGAAATTCTGTTTTGGTCGGTCACCGAAATGGTGACCGAAACCGACATATAGGGCCTTGGTACTCGTGGGGTCTTTAGCTTCACTTTGATAGATCCCAATCAGTAAACAACGAAAGATCTCAGCTCTAACACGGAAGGGGTCCTCCAAGAGGTGCCCTAGGAAGCAACACTGTGGGTAGCAGCCCCACACGACACTTTGGTAAATCACAGAAGCAACATCACATGAGAATCACAGAAAAACAAACAGCTCCAGCCACAAATACTCAAGTACTGTAAATGATGGCAACGGTGTACAAACCATAGTACCACTCTCAGCACAAGATTCAGAGCTGCAAACAACCCAAAAAACGCAGCAATCGACCTCAAAAAACAGAGCAGTAAATAGCCCCAAATCGCAGCAATCAGCCCCCAAAACCCAACAGCCCCAACTCGCATCCAACTTTGATTTCAACTCTTCTTTAGGCGGAACAATACGAGAGATACAAAGTACCTGGGCAGAGGTGCACTTAGGGCACCAATTGCAGTGAGTAGTCGTGCAAGAGAGGGCGGCGCTTGATGAAGAACACGATCATAGCAATCAGTGCTCTGATACCATGTAGACGAAAACAAGCACTTGGAGATGGTGGTTTACATGGAAACCCTCCACGATGGAAGGGAAAAACCACCGGGAAGAAGTATCCTTGTCACTCCCCGCAACAAAGTTTTTGTCTATTCTTTTTCTTAATTTCAAAATGAGAGAGGGAGAGATACAAATAATCTTAAGGTATGTCGGATCCCCTCTCAAGATCCGCTTACCTGTTTACCCATTTACATGGACCCTCAACACTGCACTTTAACAATTCCTCGCTTTTGCTTCCTTTAAGGTATTTATAATCCACAATGGCTTACATTGGTGAATAATGACTTTCAAACTAGTCTAAATAGGTTGATGAAACTAAAGATTATTTTCATACATATAAAGGACCTCCCATTATATGTGACCTTTCATCTATTTAATCATTAAACATAAATATCTTTAGCAACAAGTTTTGATGATTTCTAGTTCTTTTGGTCCTAAAAAGAGTTTTTAGATTTGCAGTTTTTCACCTATAATTCTCAAATGAAATCTCACTTTTTCTCTTTGACATCCAATTGCCCATATTGAATTTTATAGTTGTAATTATTTTCAATTTAGGTGATTAAATACCTTGCCAAGTATTCATATTTCATTGTCCTGTAAGCAACAACTTTATAATTGGAGATAATGGGAGAAGGTGGGAACGTCTGGAAAGGATGGCAGTTTAATTTATTGGTGGATCAACAACATATGTGGTGGGGAAAGTATTTGAGAAAGGTACATTTTTAAGGGCTTGGAGTCAAAATTTGCATGTTTCGAGGAGATTGTTTAAGCAGAACATGAGTTCATAGATGATTATGATGGTTTGGATGGTGATTGGATTTAATGTGCAAGGGAGCTGATGATGTATAGCTGATTCATTTAGGGATTTCCTTTTGTTCCTTTTTAAAATTGTCATCTAGAAGGAGGGGGCTAAGGGAGGAGAGGTGGCGTGGTATAGGGGAAGTACTTAGAAGAGTGGGGTGATGACATGGTTTTGTTGTAGGTGGCTTGTAAATGAATCAAAACTGAACGAACTTATTTAGGCTAACTTTAGTTCCTTAAGCATATTGAGAAGTTCTGGTTTTGGTTTGGATGGATAAGGCTTTAGATGATGTTTAGGTTTGACCAAAATTTGCCAGAGGTTTGATTCGGTTTGTGCAAGGTTTGTTTGAGAAGTATCTTTCGATGGCATAGCCATTTTTGCTTCAATTGGGGTTCGGTTAAGGTTTGTTTTATACTCTTCTTGTCAGGGGAATCTAGACATGATTTTTAAAGTCACATTGAAAGGTTGCAGATGGCTAGCCTTTTTTGGTGGCATAGATATATGGTTTGTTGTATTTTGTGTGTGTAGTTCGTAGATTTGCATGTTTCCGATTATATATTCATGAAGAATTAGAGGAATGCTGCTTACACCTTTATTTGGTTTGCAGAGGAGTTTCCTGTGTGTGTGTGAGCGGGGGGTGGGAGGGTGCGAAAAGATTTCTTATTACACCTGTATTTGGTCCTTTAATGAGGGTATTTCAAATACCTATTAATTATTTCATTTGTCATAAAACCCGATCTAAGGGATGCGATCTTGGAAAACTGAAGGAAGGACGATATTAACTGTGTTCAAAGACTTAGAACTTAGTAAGGGGATCTTAGAAAATTGAAGGCCTTTCTTCTCTAGAACTATTTCTGATGGACTGCATGGTTCTTATTTGATATGTACATGTTCAAATTACCATTATTCCACCTTGGAAGTAGTTGGGAATGCTTGAGGATTAACTCAGATTTATGTGAGATATAATGAAGATCTTATTGCGTGGTTGAGGACTAAAAACAACATTTAGACAACTTTTTTCTTGATTGTGAGTCACCATATCGGAGTTGATTTTATTGGTCACTTGTTTGATAGTTGGAATTGAAGCAAATTTTTCATACGTCGTCCGTGCCTCAATTTTGAAAGCAGACATATGTTCGTCCATGAAAAAGTCCCCTCACATCTCCGACCCCCACTCGCGGACTGCTAGTAACTTTTCACTCTCCTTGCTTACTACCGTCCCTTGCCTCCTGTCTGCTTACCCATGCAGACAACTCCGTCAAGCTAGGCCCGACGCTCTAATTGAAGAACAAAAGAAGAAGACTAGGGAATCTAGTACGAAAGATGTTATGTCATAGTTGGTGAGAGAAGGTCTCCAAAATATGTGATATGGGCGCGTAATTCTTGCATAACTTTTTAGATCTTTTACAAAGAGGAGTCAAACAGATTAAACTATGTTAGTAATTGAGAAAATATTTTATTTAATGTCTTTTGAATTCCCCCCTCTTTTTCTTTATATTATAAAAAAATGACAAAGCCTTCTCCCACTTTAAGTAGGGTCGTAGCGAACCAAAATGACGACCTTTTATTCTTCATGTCTAATGGCTTACGCCACTTAACCAGTACTTGTATTTGTTAAAATTTGAACCCATTCGTACTATTGAAAAAACTGAAATATCAACATATCTAGTTTAGATAACATGGGGTATTTGACTATTTCCACTCAAGGATTGTGACTATTGGTTATTTGGCGCCTTTCAAAATCATAAAACTTGAACAAATTGTCGGTGCATACACTAAGCTAACATGCTTCCTATGGATAGCTAAAAGAGCATGCAAGATGTTTGTGTGTATCGTCCTATCACAATATTAAAAAGTAAATTCATAAAAGATTCTATTGCTAATCAGGCTGAATATATGGTCTTATCATGGAAACCTAAAAAGGTAAAAAACCCAGGTCATATTTGATCAAACCGATCTTTTCCACTAACAACATGCTCTTAACATGGGTTATTCAACAACAATGTACCTCTTTGGAATCCTCTGGAGAGAATAATCTTCTCCAGGAAGAAAAAATCCTCACAATTTAGGGCACCTAGTACAGTGATATGAAGTAGCATACTATAGTATCAAAACCTAAGTAACATAAACCGAGATTCAGAGGTATATAATGATGATATTTTAAAGTAAGAAGAAGCAAACTAGAGACTATAAAGCAGAAATTGAGTGATGCACACGAGAAATAGAAGAAGATTAAACATGTCTTATTATAATATTTTTGAGTTATCCTATTTTCAGTTGGCCCTTAAAACCAGTAAATGCTAACCTCTGTAGCACCTGTGAACTATGAATTGCCATAATCTTATCTTTCAAAATTATTTACATTCTTCTGCATCAATGTGTAGCATGTCTGAGAGGATTGCTTGAGAGGATTACTTTTGCAAGTTACTTTTGCTCTATGTAAATGTTTCCCAGGTCAATTAACCTGAATCCAAGTTATTACACTCATACAACAGTAGCAAAACATACTTGGTTGAAACCTTTTAGTTTAGATCTGTATAATTTCAAAATATTACATACTATGTCATTTGTTTGCCTTACTTTAGTACAGTATCATCTGTGTGGATGCCACACAAGATCCTAGGTTGCTAACAATAGTAAATTACCAATTTCTATCCCAATAGATAAAAATTCATAAAGGAAACAATATGGAGCGTTTACTTATACCACGATTACAAATGGGTCCTGTTCATACATCCTTTACTACAAAAAAGCAAGATCCTTGCATTTGAGACAAACAAAGCACTACATCCAAAAAAAGTTTGCAGTTGAGGTGAAAACACGTGGGAAGCCACCATCTAGAAGAATGCTTATGTGCCTATCTTGTTGAAGGGAATAAGCAAGATAAATTCAATCAAACCCTAGAGCTCTCTTATATAGGAGAAAAGCTCTATGGGTAAATTACAGAAACAGGACAATTAAAATTAAAAATAACATAATTATTCTAACACTCCCCCTCAAGATGGAGCATATATATCTATCATGCTCAGCTTGGAACAACAGAGATGAAAAGGACCTCTAGCAAGAGCCTTGGTGAACATGTCTGCAATCTGCTCTCCTGATGATACATAAGAGGTCGAAATAAGCCCCTTTTGAATCAAGTCCCGTGTATAATGACAATCCACTTCAATGTGCTTTGTCCTTTCATGTAAGGCTGGATTATTGGCTATAAACGAGGCGGCCTGATTATTACATTTAAGATGCATAGGAAGAGGTACTTCAATAGTTAAATCAGTTAAAACTGATTTAACCCACATCATCTCAGCACTACCTTGGGCCATTGCCCTATATTCTGACTCTGCACTGGATCGAGCCACGACAGTTTGTTTCTTACTCTTCCAAGCTACTGGTGAGCTGCCAACAAATACAATAAAGCCTGAAGTAGACTTTCTATCATTAGGACACCCAGCATAGTCTGCGTCAGCACAACCTGTGACGGATATAGAGATATCTCTTCTAAACAGAAGACCAACACCTGGAGATGACTTCGGATATCTCAAGATCATAAAAACCGCATTCATGTGAGCCTGCCTGGGTTGCTCCACGAACTGACTTACCCTGTTAACCGCAAAGGCTATATCAGGTCGGGTAATAGTAACATACAACAGCTTCCCCACTAGCTCTCTATATTGTCTCTTGTCCACCTCCTCAGAGTCATCATCATAAAGTTTAACATTAGGATCCATAGGGGTAGTAGCTGGTCTACATCCTGCCATACCTGTCTCAGATAACAGGTCAGTAACATACTTCCTTTGTGTCATTACCATGCCTTGCTCATTTCGTGCAAACTCCAATCCCAAAAAGTAACGAAGTGTACCCAGATCCTTCGTAACAAACTGCTCGCTAAGAAAATCCTTGGCTGCTTGAATGCCCTGTTCATCACTGCCTGTGATAACAATATCATCAACATATACTAAGATGATCACAGTACCTCGCTGGTCTCTCTTTACAAAGAGAGTATGATCTGTTGTAGATCTGACGAAACCCTTTTGTTCAATCAACACCGAGAGCTTCTGGAACCAAGCCCGTGGACTCTGCTTCAGGCCATATATGGCCTTATGAAGACGGCACACCATACTGGACTCCCCCTCAGTAGCAAACCCTGGTGGTTGCTGCATATAAACCTCTTCCTGCAAGTCACCATACAAGAAAGCGTTCTTGACATGTAGTTGAAACAGGGGCCAGTCACGGACAACAACAACTGCAATGAGAATCCGTAATGTAGAATGACGTGCTACTGGAGAAAACGTCTCCTGATAGTCCACCCCATATGTTTGGGTGAACCCACGAGCAACCAACCTGGCTTTGTATCTATCAATCGTACGATCAACCCTATGCTTAACAGTAAAAACCCATTTGCTGCCCACTATAGACGCACCTGGTGGAGGATGCACAATACTCCACGTGCCACGCGACTGCAACGCCGCCATCTCCTCTTTCATAGCTAAACGCCACGGACTGCTCTGTAGTGCCTCCTGATATGACCGTGGGATGTCAACGGCCGATAACCCAACAACAAACTGGCGAAAGTCCGGGGATAAACGCTCCAACGAAGCCTGAGACCCAAACTCCACCCCATATTTGGGATTCATCGTCCGTGCACGCTTGTGCCTTCGATGGGCAATAGGGATATCTAGGTCATCAACTGGAGTAGTGAAAGTACCATCAGTACCCTGTACATCCATCTGCGCATGCAAATCACCTGTGCCATCAGAACTCAAATGATCAGTACATACCTCGGGCGTGCTGGATGATGGAGGAGGCACATGAGCAGAGGGCCGACGCTGATAGACCTGAGGATAAAAAGTAGTAGCTGATGGTGGCGGTGGTGGTGGTGGAGTAGGCTGTGGTGGTGGTGGAGTAGACTGTGGTGGTGGAGTAGAGCATGGAACAGATGGAGGAGGAGGCACATAGATATCGTCTCCTTCCTCTGAGTGAGTGAGTCTGTCACTTGTAGGAGAAAAATACATAATGGACTCAAAGAAGGTGACATCTGCACTGACATAGTACTGTCGTCTAACTGGATCAAAACACCGATATCCTTTTTGGGTTTTGGAATAACCCACAAAAACGCATTTGACAGCTCTGGGAGAGAGCTTGTCAAGACCAGGAGAAAAGCAATGGACAAACGCAACAGACCCAAAAATATGTGGTGTTAGGGAGAAAAGATCATTCTCGGGAAACGCAGTCAAGAACGGAATCTTCTCCCCTAACACGGACGAAGGCATACGGTTAACAAGGTAGCAAGCAGTTAGAACCGCATCCTCCCAATAGGAGTGAGGGGCACGGCTCTGAATCAAAAGGGTTCTGGTAATATCCAACAAATGACGATGTTTCCTTTCAGCCACCCCATTCTGTTAGGAGGTATATACACAAGACGTCTGATGCACAATCCCATGATACATAAGGAATTTAGATAGTTGAGTACTACACAATTCTAGAGCATTGTCAGACCGTATGAATTTCACTACAGTAGAGAAAATATTTTTTATTTCAATAATGAAAGACTGAATAACATGTCCAGCATCAGACTTATTTTTAAGCAGAAAGACCCAAGATAACGTAGAAAAGTCATCGACAGCAACAAGATAAAACCTGTGCCCCTGAAGATCAGGGACACGACTGGGACCCCAAATATCAAAATGAAGTAACTCAAATAGACCATGACGACTTGGACCAAGACGACTCTGAAACGACGACCGGTGATGTTTTCCGAGCTGGCACGCCTCGCATTGGAAAGTAGACCTGGGAGAAATCTGTGGAAGGATATGGACCATCTTTTGCAACGGAAGATGACCAAAGCGGAGATGCCATGTGTAAGGAGAGACAGATCTAATACTCACAGAAGAGACACCAACATGAGGAGACTGCACCAGTCTATAGAGACCCCCTTGCTCACGGTTAGTTCCAATCACTCTGCCCGTTAGGATGTCCTGAAACATAAGAGCAGATGGGTCAAATATGGCACGACAATGTAAATCTTTAGTGATTTGACTAATCGACAGTAAATTCATTGAAAAATCGGGAGCATAAAGAACATTCTAAAGCCGTATCGCAAGGGTCAACTGCACCTCCCCCTGACCAGTAATGGGAGAGTGTGTCACGTCAGCTATCACCACAGAGCGTCCTGTCTGAGTTGCATTGAAACCATCCAAATGCTTTCTATCACCACATAAATGATGAGAGGTTCCAGAATCCATGATCCATTCTGATAGATCTGCTCGGTAACAACTAGTAAGAGCATATGTTGTACCTGACGTGGATGCTGATGCTGAACCGACTATCTCCGAAGATCCTGAAGTACTCGCTGGCCCCTGACCAGGCATGATCTCTCTAAGTCGCACCACTAACTCCTCAAACCTTTGATCCGGGACATGGGAAGGACCCCCTTCCTGCTGAGTCTGCTCCGCCACACGTGTTGTAGTGGTAGGAAGTCCATGCTTAGAATAGCATGTTTCCTCAGTGTGACCAGTCCTACGACAGTAAGTGTACGACTGTCGAGGAGGTCTGCTACCTCCTCCTTTGCCACGACCACCTCTACCTCGAAACTGTGGATATCCTCCCCTGCCACGAGACGCTGCCATGGCTGAGGGCGTCTCACCATGAGATATAGAGAGTCTACTCAACTGGCGATAGGCCTCTTCCATAGGAGGTATGGTGGCATCTGTAAGAATCTGCGCACTGGCAGCATCATACTCCTGATCAAGGGCTGCTAGAAATACTCATGTCATCACTGAGTCCCTGTATGCCTTTAGCTGTTCTGGTGTGGCTGTCAACGGAATATACCCGTGTAGCTTCTCAAACATACCCCCCAGAGAGGTGTACAGGGTATGAAGAGGACGCACGTTCTGCTTCGAGGTGAAAATGTCATGCTGGAGTTGTAAGATCTTGGACTCGTTATTCGCCGTAGAATAAGTGGCAGCTAAGATATCCCACATAGCCTTCGCAGTGGGTTGACTCAGAATGTCGTTGGCTATCTCCATGGATACAATACCCGATAACCATACACGTGCATAGGCATCGTCAGCCTCCCATGAGGCGTTAACCCCAGTCTTCTCAACAGGTTCCTCTTGCGTGAGGATATGCTTCTTGCCATTGCATTGCATAAGACTCATGAACTGCATGGCCCACAGTTCATAGTTCATGTCGTCCATTTTCACAACGGGTGCTGGACCTTTGAAGGCACCCAGAGACGGAAGATCTACCTTGTTGTCTGACATGATGACAACAATATTCTGCGACTGGGGTTACACGACTAGACCGTAATGTCTACGTGAACATCGATGAAGGCCGTTGTGGACGTAGACTCAAACCACAACGCCCTCCATACCTTGAGAGTTCCTCTGACTAGGCCTCTACGTTGAACTGGTGGGACTACAGCCCAAACACGTGCACCCTACGCGCGTGTATGACTCGCGCAGACGGAAGATGCCACGCAAGTAGGGCGCACACGCAGGAGAGGGCTGGCAGGAGGCGCGTTCACGCGCGAGCAAGGATACACGCGCAGGAGGGCATTCACGCGCGCAAGCGCAGGAGGCGTGCGAGCGAGAGAGGCTCACGAGCGAGGCGTCATGCGCGCAAGCGCAGGAGGCAGCAGCAGGGGCGCCGCCGCGCGTGCGGCGGAAGAGGGGGCGGCGCCGATCAGAGAGAGAGAGAGAGAAAGGAAGGCCAGCGGGTGGGGTAGGGTAGGGTTAGGGTTTCGAGAACTCCGGTCTAGGACCGTCGCTCTGATACCAAGTTGAAGGGAATAAGCAAGATAAATTCAATCAAACCCTAGAGCTCTCTTATATAGGAGAAAAGCTCTATGGATAAATTACAGAAGAAACAGGACAATTAAAATTAAAAATAACATAATTATTTTAACATATCTTGCTTATGATTTGGGCTCTTGAAAACTTAGTTGGAGCTCTTAAAGTAACTAATGAGCTAAGGTTAAAAGATGTCGTGACAAAACAACTATGAATGACAAGAGGGTAATGTATGAAGAAGGGAAGTACATGGATAATTCTTTGATGATAACTTGGTAATCAGCACTTTCCTCCAAATTTCATAAGGTGAATCACTTATTCCAAACTTGTGCACTCTTGTCCAAATTTCATCTCAGGTGTTCCCTTTGAAAGTCTGTAGTCTTTGTAGTTAGATTTTGCATTGTAACTCCAAGGTGGATTTACTTGGATAGCGAGCAAACTAGTAGCATCCAAGATGATGCCATCACATTATTAAAGAATAGTCCAGGTTTGGGCTTAATCGTAGGTATTTTCATTTCCAATACCCAAAATATGAGATCAATGGTCACTACATCTTATTTGGCCCACTAGGTTACATGCCCATCCTCGATGGTGGTACCATCTGCTTTGTTTTTGTCGAGTCCGTTGTCATCATAATTGTAGTTCTGAACTGTCTCTTGACATCACTATGCAATTTATCATCATCACATGATTTACCTTTTATTTGCCGTAATTTTCCTACCCAAACAACTTGATGGTAGCTAGTAAAAAGAGGTGTAACATGACAAAGGTCCATATACAGGTACATGGCCTCATTACAATACCTTTTCTTAAGGGTGTAAGATACACCGGTCTCTAAGTCAATTCCTGATCTTATTATATACTAGGATGTAACCCGCGCTTCGCGGCAGAGTAGAAATTTATTTTTAATGTAACTTTGAGTATCATTTTGAAATGTTTAAATTAAATTTAAAAATAAATGCAATGAAAAAGGGGTGAAGGGAATAAACATGATTCGCAACCTCACACATGTCAAATACGCCTTTAACCAAAGAGTGTGGGCAACTTTTCTCTTACCAGACAATTTATCTTAGGGATTTTATCACTTGTGCCCCTCCGAGATATCGCAATATCAGTTATACCCCTATCTTTTTGGTAATATCAGTTGTGCCCTTCAAAACTTGCTCCGTCATCACTTGTGCCCTTCCGTCAGATTGACCGTCAATGAATTGACTTAACCATGGTTTTTTTAAACCTTGGTGCAGTTAAGAGGGGTATTATTGTCAAGACACCTCTTCTTCCTCCTCCGCCGTGTGCTTCGTCCCGAGGAAGGAATCCGACAGCGCCGAGGCCTATGGCGGCGCAGAGGGAGTTGCAGGGGATGGTGGCGCTGTCGACCTTCGCGCTGTGGCAGCAGATGAGTGCGGAGGGGGCTGTGCGGAGGGTGCGTGAAGGAGAAGATACGAAAAAGGGGAAAAAGGAAGAAAATGCCCAAAATTCGAGAACAGAGGAGGAGAAGGAGGAGGGTGACCTGAAGAGGTTGAGATGGATCAAGGGAGAAGTGGGTTTCGATCAAAATCGAAGCTTTAGCATCTGCAATCGATCTGGAGGGGCGTCGGTAGGGAGGATGGGTTGTGGGTCGATGCAGATGAAGGCGCCACGAGGAGGAAAAGGCAACAGCTTTGTCTTGCTTTTGTGCAGGGGCGGAGGCGCGCTGTGCGGGAGGGGGCTGTGCGGAGGGTGCAATGGCGGAGGGGAGGCTGTGCGGGGGGGGGGGTGCGGGGGGAAGGGGAGGTGCAGGGGGCGGCGGGGGGCAGAGGGGGGCTGTGCGGGTGGGGTGCAAAGGCGGAGGGGCGCTGCGCGGGGGGCTGTGCGGGGGATGCGGGGGCGGAGGGGGCTGTGCGGGGGGTTGTGCGGTGCGACGGAGGGGCACTGTCGGCGGAGGGGGAGGCGCCCGACCTGGAGGCTGGGGCAGAGGGCGGCAGGGGGCGGCGCCCGGCCTTGAGGCTGGGGCGGAGGGCGGCAAGGGGCGGCGCCCGACCTGGAGGCTGGGGCGGAGGGCAGCAAGGGGCGGCGCCGGGGAGGGGAGCTCGGGGCGGAGCTGGGCGGCATGGGGCAGGGGCGGGGGCGGAGAGGGAGGAGGAGGAGATTGGAGGAAGAGGAAGAGGATGGGGAAGAGGAGGAAGAAGAAGAGGGTACCGTATAATCTTTTTTTTAAGTAATTCCGCCTATGTCCTCAAAGTTAACGGCCGTTTGCACTGTGGATGGACGGTCACTAACCCGAGGGGCACAAGTGATAAATTAGCAAGTTTTGAGGGGCACAACTGATATTACCAAAAAGATAGGGGCATAACTGAAATTGCGATATCTCGGAGGGGCACAAGTGATAAAATCCCTTTATCTTATATATATATATAGACACACACACACTGAATGTAGAGTATTGCTATTTGATGCTTATAGTAAGTAGTAAAAAGGCATATGGATCATTCGTCTCGTTTAACTGACCCTGATCCAATAGGGGCTAATCTTATCTAGAGGCATCCGAGTGCAATTGTAAAAGATCCCGTAGGATTTCCACCACAACCGAGAAAAAGTATAAATTGAGTGCATAGTACAAAATAATGAAAACCTGAATATTTATTGGACAGTAAAGCTCATTAGACATAGTGAGTAATAGTTCAGTAAAGGAAAAGAATCCACCAAAATCTCTGTTTCAACTTAGGGTGAGAAACACGGAGAGAAGAATGGGGAAAATTGCATAACAGAAATTGAAAAACTACAAAACAAAAATTGGAAACAGAAACGTAGAGGGGAGAATGGGAAAAATGCAAACAGAAATTGCAAAAGGAAGGGAAGAGTCTCATTGTGACATGTGTCACTTAACGGGTGGAAAATCCAGCAAAAATTGCAAAAATTAAAAGAAAGGGAAGAGCCCCTCATGGCACGTTTCACCCAGAAACACAGCTGTACATGAGAAACTGGGGGGAAATTGGAGAAACGGGGAACGGAAAATTGGGAAGATAGAAAAGGAAGGGAAGAGTCTTGTGATGCCACGTATCACCTAATGGGTGAAAAACCCAACTTTAAAGAAGGTATATAGATAGCACAGAAAAGCATTGTATATAAGAAAGTAGATCTCTGTTTCTGCCTCGTGTATTGATCACTATGATATACATATCTCATACAACACCCGTTCCTTGCATTACTAGTACAATGTCTATGGAATCCTGGTTTGTGTTTCCAAAGTTCCTAGTTATTTCTCATCCCATCAGGTTCCTACACTTCATAGAGACAACACACACTATCATTCACGGGGGAGAATGGTAGGAATTCATATATGCAAATCTGAAATTACATAGGAATTGATGGGAGACGGGCAACAAGCTGCGCCGCCAATCCCTTTTGAATGGCAAATCCAATTCTTCGAAATACAACATTCATAGACTTAGGAACCATGACATTGCTATGCATGATTTTTTGAATCCTCTTAAAGAGCTCCACTGCTTCACTTGCCAAAAACCCAAATGTATCAAAACCAAAGGGGATGAATACGTGTTGATTGTCAATGCAGGCCTTCTCATGCTTAGCCACTTTAGCTAAGGCAGCTTTTTGTGCAGCGCATCCCGCAACAAAATCACTCTTTATCGGCCCCACCAAAGGAGACACTCCAGTCAAATCAACACATGCATGCTTTCCTCCAACCCAACCAAATATCAAAACATCTGCCGGTTTAAGTGTCGATCTCCCCTCTTGTGGATCCGTTAAGAAATTCACCGGTGCTTCTTTTTTTGAAGCAACACCTGCATGTCTGAGTATATCAAATAGAACATCTCTGACAAGATCATGTATGTATTTAAAACCTGGAAGCTCGCGGCAATGAATGGCATGATCCCCAAAAGCATCCAAGCAGGATTTGTGGCAAACTGGACAAGCCTCATCTGGTGGGAAAATGGGAATCATGAGGCGGTACTTGAGAATACTGCGATATTCAATGGGTGACATATGCAATCCAAGCCCCTCAATAGGAATGGCAAGTAGAAAATCTTGTGCATGTTCAGCTTGTAAACAATGGAAAATTGCTTTTTGTCTAGCAGACATGTCAAACTCAGCTTCCATATCTTTTATGATTTTGCTAAAAAAGGAACTCGCCAAAGCATTCTGGGCTTTAGGGGGGACGGTATCCTTACTAGCAAAATGTGTAATATCAATAGATGGGAGTGCGACACGAAGGCCTTCCAAAGCACCAAGGAAATCAGAATCCATACCATGTAACCCGCTGTCTCGTAGCATGTGGTCTTGGAGCATCTAGGATTGAGCTCTGGAGGCCACAAAAGCATATGAAGAAGCCTCAATAGCTGAGTAAAGACCTAAACCGCCGAGTCGTATGGGTAGCGACGCCACTCTCCATTGAAGGTCACCAAAGAAAGGACCTCCACACACCACAATATCCTCAATAGCTCCACGTAAGCCTTTGTCAAACCATGCAGCGGCCCGTTTCATGTATGTGGGTTGGCATGTCCGTAGCCGAACATAAGCTTGGCAGTACCCATACAAGAACGCAATAGAAGTAGCTCACTTTGTGGATCATCCAGCTGAGGAAGTAAATGCATTAAGTCAACAGCCTTGGTGGCTCTCATCATAGCCAACTCTTCAATAAAGTCTTTATCCCTACTCACAGCTCCTCCAAGCAATTTGACACCTAGCCGCGGCCTCCCAATATCTATGGGAAACAAACCTTCACGGATCTTCTGCCCATCACATGAAGTCCAGAACAGCTCTGTTTTTTTTATATTTAGAAAAGCCCCATCTCTGGACCCCTGCATTGAATAATGTCAAGTGCCTTGGCCACTTCTACAGCGTCCCCATCAATTGTCCCATCGTCAAGATACCAAGCATGAAGTAGGAGTTTACAATTGTCTCTGATCTCATGAATAAGTGGGTGCAATGCCAGAGAAAAAAGAAGGGGGCCTAAAGGGTCACCTTGCTGCACTCCTGTTGATGACCGCAGATAATTGTCTCCAATATATAATCTGGCGGCTTGAGCATAGATAAATTCCACCCATGGAGAAATAGAGGGGCATCTCCTCCTAACTTCCCCAAGCATCAGAGATCTATCTATTAAGTTGAAGCTACCCTATTGTGATCGGTTGTGATAGGTAATTAGCGAGACTCGAATATGGTTGTGATCGGTTGTAGCTACCCTATTTCTCTCCTTGCACCTTCCCTTGATCTTTTGACCTTGAGGCTTCTTCCATTCCAGCTCTTGGGGTCAGATGAAGGTGAGAGTAAGGGAAGGTTGCACCAAGGGAGAAGCTAATTTCCTTTAAAAGATGTTTAGATTCGAAGTTCAATATACCTTGATTTAAGCATATCATATTTTACACAAATGAGGGATCGTAGGAATTGTTTTGATGAGCTGGGCTTAGCGTAGTCATCGCTATGTGGTGTACCTTTATGTCCTCAGAATAATTTGTAACATTTGTTTAGGAGATAATGAATCTTCTTTCATCTATTTTGACTTTGTATTGCATATTATTAGGATGATACGACCTTTGAGAAGCAGAGCTCTCTTTTTGCTTTGGCAGTCTCAGATATTGTTCTGATAAACATGTAAGTTTTTACCATGCAAGTACTAAGTAGTCCAGGGTACCCTCCAGGTTCTTAATTTTAAATTTTAGTTTTTACTTTTTCCTTCACAAGTTCGCATAGGAAATTAGTAGTTTTTGTTAGCCGTTATAGGTGTTGATTGTATATATGTTTTATTCATCTACCTTGTCACTGTACCTAAACTTCCAACTGTGATTCGTGTAGGTGGTGCCATGATATTGGACGCGAACAGGCTGCCAACAAGCCTCTATTAAAAACAGTTTTTCAGGTATTGTTTTTTTCTTTTCATCCTGTATTAGTTATCAAATAATTACATTTTGATTATCATTGGCAGGTCATGATGCGACTATTTAGCCCAAGGCGAACCACATTACTTTTTGTTATTCGAGACAAAACAAAGGTTAAATTTAGCGAAGATTATATAATTCCTCTCTTGGAATATAATCGTTGTTGCATAACACCTTTGACCGGTGCTCATTTGGAGGGCTTCCTTATTTGCCTTGCTTTTAAGCCCTCCCTTTTTAGAAGATGTTTGGTTTTTCTTCAAATAGGGATTTTTGTGTAGTTTATGTATTCCTTTGCTATTTTAACAAGCTAGTTAGTTGCATATTAATCTTCACTGGAATATCATGAATTTGTTTATCGCAATTGTGAAACGTTAGTCTTGATACTTGATTCATTTGTTATAAATGACCCCATTCCGATTCTTGTTATCCGGGACTCTGGGAGGGTTGACTAACTTTGCTAGCGCCCGCCATAGTAAGTTTTTAGTAAAATTTTGGATGACCATGAACCTCTTATGCCCATTATTTGTTAAGAAAACGTTATTATATTGATAACCTATTATTGTGAAAAAGTTTTGCAACAATATTGGAATACTAAAACGAGACTTAGAATGTTTATAAGTACTTTTCTCGTACCACGATTCTTGTGGGTTTTTTTTTTCAAATTATATTAACTAAGAACGATCATGGATGTGCAATATTTTTGCCAGTAATGTCAAATCATTAATAGATTCATATATTGGTAATTCTTCTTGATTGCACAATTTTCATTTCACACATTTCCAAATAGCGTTTCTAAATCTTCAACTCAAAAATTGCTAAACGATGTTTGTGTCCATCTCATGCAGAATCTTCCTCCTGTAATCCCCTTCGTTAGAAGCCACCCATGTTTCATAAGCCAAAGAACAATCTTTACTCGCAACAACATTTTGCTTCTTCAAAACATCCTGAAAGTCCAAAGTCGAATCCCCACTTACACCCCTTTCCACATTATTGAGCACCCAGTAGACCTTCTTGACTGAAAAGGGCCCATCCACCCACCTCCAACAATCCGTCCCATCTACAGGATCCTCCATAGCCTTCAAAGACATTGTCGTCTCTTGGAAGTCTTGTAGTCTCTAATTAGAGAAACGATCTAAATAAATGGCGTCCACAACTTGTCTATCAATTGCTAGCTACTGAAGTATGGAAGGCGACGATGTTTTCAAGAGGAGGGAAGATGGTACTTCTGAAACATGTTCTTTCGGCCATCCTTATTTTCTTATGTTCCACGAGGCTGTTGCCTACAGAGGTGCACACAAGGATCAAGGCTTTAATGAGAAGGTTTTTTTGTTCAGATGTGAGGTAGTTTAGGAGGGGAGTCCACTTGGTCCATTGGGAGAAGGTGACAATGCTAAAGAAAAAGGCAAATTGGGAGCTCTGCAGGTGGGAGAGATGAACAAGGCTTTCATGGTGAAGTGGGTGGTGCGCTATGGGGGAAGTCAGGGACCTGGTGTGCAGGGTGCTGAGGAAGATATATGGAATATCCTTGTCGTTGCAGGTCGTCCCAGACCGATTACTGTTATCATTGTGGAAGGGGATTACCAAGGTAATCCCAGAGCTGGTAATTAAGTTGAGATCAATACTTGGGAATGTTGCTGGTTTTCTCTTTTGGCAGGATGATTTGATGGGGGAGGGGGCGGTGGGCGAGCGCTGCCCACGCCTTTGGTAGCTGACAAGTAACATGGAGGAGGTGGCGCAGCTGGTATGGGAGCAGGGATCGTGGTCTCCAATGTTTTCTTCGGACACGTCAGATCACAGGGATGAGGATTTCCTAGCTCTACAGATGGAATTGGCACAAATCGAGGGACCGACGGTTCTAAGGGATCACTATGTTTGAGGTGATGGAAGATTCTCGTTGAAGAAGGCATATCTTTTTTGTGGATGTAAAGATATATTTATATTTTCGTAATGTTTTCCTATTTTTTTTCCCAACATGGTATCAGCACGACGGTCTTATGTTGGAGCTCTCATACCCTAACCCTAACCACACTCATTGCCCTCTCCTCCTTCGGGCACCGCCGCTGTCATCGCCACCGGACCATCCCCTTTGGGCTCCGCAACTTGACCACCACTCGTCTCCTTCGGGTGTCGCTACCGCTCCCTCTCTCTCCCGGGAGGCCACCACCTCTCTTCGTGACGATCCTCCCCTCTCCTTTGGGTGTTTCCACTACCCCCTCTCTATCCCAGGCGGCCACCATTCTCGTTGTCATCGTCAGTTATCCGTTGTGGGCTCCTAGCCCTTTGTCTTTACATCGACATCCGTTGATGTTTATAGATTTGAGAGTAAAAGTCTACATTTGCATTCAAATTCTCATATGTTTGTATAGACACTTGTTTTCTGATCTACAAAACCCTATTGTTCTTCATCTAGCAATATGTTATAAAGTGTAGGAAAATGTAGGAAAACAAGGCTTATTTTCTTACATAAAGCAAAGTCGATGTTCCTGCTACAGGCGCTTTCAGAGGTCCATCATTGATTATCAAAATGGACGAGACGCATTATGAGCTTTGGACTATGCAGTTAATGAGCCTTATGAAGTCTACGGGTAAGAAACATATTCTTACTGAGGAAGAGCCAGTTGAGAAGACTGGGGTTAATGCCTCATGGGAGGCAGATGTTGTATGCTAAGGTTTGACTTTTCGGTACATAGACAACAAAGATCGCCAATGATGTGCTTCATCAGCCCACCTCCGGTGCGATGTGGGATATCCCCGTAGCTACTTATTTTGAAGCGAGGAATGAGACGAATATTCTACAGCTTCATCATGATATATTTACTATTAAGCAGAATGAACAACCTCTTCATTCTTTATATGCATCCTTGCGTGGGATATTTGAAAAGCTTCATAGTTTCATGCCCCTCACGGCTACTCCCGAGCAGCAGAAGACATATATGACCATCATCATTGATGTATTCCTTACAGCTCTTGATCCTAAGTACGAGGCTACTCGTTCCCAGATTTTTACAGATGCTTCTATTTCTCCCATGGAGGAAGCTTTTCGCCGTCTTAGTAGAATCACTATTCCATCGAGGTGTCTAGTCAGACTACTTCGAGGATGGCAACCTCCCGAGGTAGAGGAGGCTCTTCTCAGTTTCGTGGACGTGGACCTTATGGTAGAGAAGGTCATATTCATTAGCCCTACACTTATTGTCATCGTCCTGGACATTCAGAGGATACATGATACTCCAAGCATGGCTTTCATGCATCTGTTCAAGTAGCTGAGCAGGTTGAGCCTCCAGCTGCTCTCTCTTTAGATTAGAGATATGATGACGTTGTAGAACGATTGAGGGACATTATGTCTCTTGCCAGTTCCACTATTTCGTCTACCTCAGGAGGTCACCCAAATGTGGCTTCTTCAGCAGCTTCTAATACCTCAGGTAGTACCTATGCCTTTACATGGGGCTACACATCACTTGTGTGGAGATAGAGATCAGCTTGCAACATACAGACAGGTTCCTCCAGGAAGAACAATGGTTACAAAAGATGGGACGCATTCCACTATTACAGGATATGGGGATATTAGCTTGAAGCTTTCTATGCGCCTGCAGAATGTGTTGCATGCACATGATTTTTCTATGAATTAATCTATTAGTTAGATTACAAAGGATCTACATTGTCGAGCTATTTTTGAACCATCGTCTCTTGTTATTCAGGACATCCTTATGTACAGGGTGATTGGTTGTGGCTGTGAGCAGGCATTCTCTACAGCTTAGTTCGAACCCCTGACGAACCGCAAAATCGGCCCTTTAAAAGAGTGTTTTTAGCACATGGAATCGTCATCGTAGTCGGGCCGATTCGGGTCGTCAAAGAGATCACCTCATTTAAAGATATGCCATAAATCAAAATGAGGCGATCGAAGATTTATTTTACTTGGCAAGATACCAAGGTCGAACTCAGGGACACGAGCCTCTCTCGTATTAATCGGCTTTAAGTGTATTTAATTAGGCGTTGAATTAAAGCATATAGGTCAAATCATGCAAAGACAACAATGCATAAATAAAAACATGCATTTTTTATCAGATTTTATCATGCAAATAAATGACATGAAATGCAATGAAAATGTAGTGGAAATATGCCCTAGGTTAATAATGATGAGCAAAATTAAATATGAGTCAATTTCAGATTTGTTTAAAATTTCAAGCTCGATCGATAATGTTAACAAGGCATAAGTTACTACTAAGGGACACATAGCAAATAAAATGATACATAAAAATTCAAGTGTCCAAAATACGAAACTTAATATGCCATCAAGAAGTACATCAAACAAGCTTTCAAATGAGACTGAAATCAACTGAAACGGAAACATGATGCTCAAGATATGCATAAAGAAAGACAAGGGCATAACTGAAAGGAAACATGAAAAAGATAACTACAAAAAGGTCCCTGGAAAGGACTAAAAAGTAAATAAAATAAGATCTGAGGCCTTCCCTGTAAATATTCCATACGCGCGGGGACCTTTCTGCAAAACTGGAGAAGTCAGAGGGCATCTCTGCAATTTGCCCAGATACACACGTGCAACGCACGTGCTCTCCAGGCCCGGATGAAGGCTCGGGATCAGCAGAGGTTCGGAAGATGCTTCGGCGTAGGCTCGGCTGAGGGTTGGATCCGCTGCAGGCTTGGGGAAGGCTCGGACGTCCCAAGCCTGGAGGCTCGGGGTTTAGGCTCGGTGAAGCTCTGGGGAGAACACGTGGCGGAGAGTGCACCATCCGATCTTCCGAGATCCAACGGCATCTGAACGTGGCTCTTGTGGACGACGTGGCTGAACTGTAGCCGTTGGATCGAGACGATCCAACGGATGCTGGAGAAGACATGCGTGGTCGAATCGGCGCCGTCAGATGAAGATAATCCTACGGCCTCTGCTCCTTCGTCATCCTCCGCAGCTGGCGGCGCGAATCGAGCTCCGGCGAGGAAGCTCTGGCTCAGCCGCTCCGTCCTGGGCACTGTGGTGCTCGCCCGATGCTCCAGAAGGATTATCGAAGGAGAAGGGAGCTCAGGCGAGGTGTCAGGCTTCTTGGTTCGAGTCGCCGGGGCTCTGATGTCGAGGACGACCACGCCAAAGTTGGGCCCGGCGAGCTCTCCGGCCATTGACATATAGGATACCTGCAGAGTTAGACCGCATAGCCGAAGCGAAAGAAGGCGAGGGCGAGCGAAATGGGGTTCCATGCGGGTGAGGGAAGACGAGGAACCGGAGCTCCATCTCCGGTGGTCGGAGAGGAGGTGGGTCGGCGTTGTTAGAGGTATGGAAGAAGAAAGAAGATGGTCGGAGAGTGTTGCGAGGAAAGGGGATCGATGGCGAAACTCGTGAAGGTGTTAATGGAAGGTGATATCTACTGGGGGAGCCTAGAATAAAGCAACGAAATTAAGAAAAATCAAAGAAGAGAGAGAGAAGCTTACCTGATCCGGGGGGTGGTCGGATGGCTTGGGCTGGGGCTCTAATCGAGCCCCGGGTCTTCGCTGGACACGGCCAGCCGGTCCGTGCAGCTCAAGCGGGCCGAGGGCACCGCAGCTCCGCCGCTCACGGCGGAGGGTCTCACCGGAGGAGATGGGTCGTTCTCGCTCAATCCTCTCGCCCCTCTCTGTCACAGAGAGGCGGAGGAGGGCTGGGCCCCTCCCCGCGTAAAGATGGACCAAAGGCAAATTGAGGAGGATGGGATGTATATATAGATGATGAAATGAGAGGTTATTAAAGTGGTGGGAGGTTATATTATTAATGGAGTTGAATGGGAGGTTTAAAAAATGGAGTTGAATGGAGGTTGGTGGTAAAGAGTTGAATGGTGGTTATTGTAGAGAATGGAAATTAAATAAATAAATGAAATAAAGTTGGCTACTTTAATTACAATAATTTAAAAAGAGAAGACAAAAAGTGGAGAATTTACAAAAGAAGACAAAACACTATGTACACATTTTTTTACTTTTCTAATATGTATATTTTTTTTGTCTTTTTAATAAGAGATATTTACAATAGAAAAATACAATAAAATAGTACAATTAAAATACAACACAATCACGATATTTTTGTATTTTTAGTAATTATGAAAGATACAATAAAAATTTAAGAAAGAATGAATATATACAAGGTATACAATGTACATCTAGGTCCCAAAACCCAACTTTTGCAAATGAGCTCCGATTTTAATGAAATCACTTCCGTTGGATAGATAATTTTCTAACTTGAACTTTAAAAGTGAGTTTGGTGAATTTGGAGTTCATACGGAGCGGGAATTTAGCTTGGAAGTTGGTCTTTACAGCTTTTTCCCATTGGGATCTAGGAGTATTTATTTGAGGTAAAATTTGTTTTGTATTTTTGTATTTTTATATACATTGATATGAACATGTTGGAAAAAGAATTAGCCAAAAAGGAGTTGATATGAGATTATTAAAAATATATAAAGTTTTGGGCTATTTACATGTATAAAACTCCTTTGATTTTGCGGCTTTTTTATGTGTAATTTATTTTGTACAATTTAATATACAATAATTAGTGTGTTTTATTTACAAGAGACATTTTGTTAATTTATTGATTTTATGGACATTTTTATGAGCTTTTACTCGGGGATTTTGCTAAGATCAAGATATTGAGATGATGAATCGTGGATTCATCACCCCCCTATACTTAAACTTTGCTAGTCCTCGAGCAAATAAGGAATGAATAAATTGGATTATCCCCTGACTGTGCATGTGAATACAAGACTTGATCCGTTCAAGAACTCTCGATTTTAGAGATCCTAAAATTCTAAGCTGAACCAAGCTCTAGTCAAAAGGTACCCAATTTCCCTAATCATCAGACTCTCTTTGTATACATATATATAAGGGATATGACTTTAAGTGTTGACCGCAGTTACAAGAGTAGAGTCACAACGTCACCCAAGGTTCCAGTCCAAGAGACTCTCCTAAGGACCCGATCCTCAACACTAGGGAATAAATCATTTCTTGCATCCAATCCACCGTCTCTTTAGTTGTCAGACTTGAAAGTGTAGATGGAAGGCCAGTTGATGAAGGGCATAGGATTGTGTCATTTCTTCTCTCCCTCTCATTGGAACAAGGATCCTCTCAAGTGCCTTATTACGCAACGCATTTTTTTTGGTGTTGATCAGTGCGTCCGTCAAAAGAAGTTGGAGCCGTCTGTACTTGTTTTCCTGGGAGTACACCGGGGTGTGTCTTTTTTGAGTATCTATTATACCTTCTACACCCAGACTTGTAGCATTTACGATGCAGAGCCCTTTTTTGGTGCAAGCTCGACTCCTGGTCCTAATAGCGGTGGTCCAAGTGGACACTTTTGAAATGGTTGGGAGCGCTCGCCTTTGGTGGAAGCTCTTTGATATTTGACTTTGTATGGAATGAGAGCTTTTCTTTGACATTTCATTGCTTTGTAGTATTTTTGGCTAGCTCCACTGCTTTTACCAAGAGTTGGCGCACACTGATCAACATTTTTTTTTATTTTATCACACCCTGGCACATAGGTAAATGTCAAGAGATAGTACAAGAACCATGTTCTCATACTGGCTAAATGTGCTGACACTCAGGTTTCATGAAGCCTTCATTGATTTTATCCCATCCTCGAGCATCATTAAATCAAGTCCAAACTCAAATCCACCATCCCAGCTCCTCAGGTGAAATTTCAACTCATCTCATCATAACTGCAGTCGTGTATGTGAGGTGCTGATCATATTCTTAAGGTAGAGACTAAGCATGCAATATAGCACACAAATCTTTCAAACTAGGGAAATGTGAATAATTAAGTCCAAGACCCTAATGACTAAGGCAGGTTAACTCAAAATCTCAAGACCTCATAAACCAAGTGTTCTTGAACATCACTAGTCTTGTGTGAAAGTGAATGTGTCAGGGGTTAAACCAACTTATTAGTTAGTTTTTTTTTAAAGTTTTACAAAAAGTGTTTGTTTTTCAAAAAGTTTTTTTTGACAAACAAAGGCAAAGAAGTTTTTTTTTGTTAGAAAAGTTTTGCTCTTTTTTTTTTTCAAGAGTTTTTTTTTTGAAAGATAGGTAGATAAAAAAAGGACTTCTTTTTTTTTTGAAGAGGATTTTTTTTTGAAAAGTTTTTTTTTGAAAAGGTTTTTTTTATCTTTTTTTTTTAAAAAATATAGATAAATAAGAAAGGACACACATTTTTTTTAAAAGATTTTTTTTAGAGCAAATAAGAAAAGAGAACAATTGAAAAGTTTTTTTTAAGAGTTTTTGAAAAAGTTTTTTTTTACCCACCCCATAATTATTGTATAATATATACAAAAATACGTGAAAGTACGAGCTATGGGTAAAGTATATATATAATGTATACACGCCCCCCTATACTTAGCATGTGCTATGTCCTCATGGCACAAGAAGCGAGAAAAAGATATAGCTCGTGCTAAGCGTAGGATGGCTAAAATAATAAATAGTATAGAAGTCGATCCGCCCCCCCTATACTTAGGCTCTGGACAGCCTAAGTGTAGAAGAAGAGCAAAAATGGGGCGGACGAGGTCAAGAGGAAAAATGGATGAGTATGTACACACGGCGGGCATCGGCTCCCCCTATACTTAGGCTCTTGGTAAGCCTAAGTATAAGACAAGAATAAGTGTAAGAACCGATGTGATCTGGAGAATATACAAAGAAGGGAGAATGTACAAGAGTGAGTGAATCTTCTAAGATGTTGAATCTTGATTCTGCGTCTTCATGATGAGTAATATGATGTATCTGCTCTATGCTCACTCTGCATGAAGTTGATGACCTCGACTTGGACTAACTGCTCTTTTGAATCAACAAAATGCTTCAACAGTTGTCCATTTACCACATGAGATTGTGCACCATCTGTGAGATCAGCTATCTCTACACTTCCATTCTCGTGCACTTTCTTAACAACAAAGGGACCCGTCCATTTAGATTTTAGCTTCCCATGGAACATCTTCAACCTGGCATTGAACAACCATACCTTTTGTCCAGGGACAAAGTCTTTGCACCTAATGTGCTGATCATGCCATCTCTTTACTTTGTCCTTATAAATCAAACTGTTGTCAAATGCCCTGTTTCGGATTTCCACGAGCTCGTTCAAGTTCAAGTCTCGACAAAGCTTCCCTAGGTGACAACTCCAGTTAATCTTCTTAATTGCCCATTCAGATTTATGAATCAATTCTGCGGGCAAATGGCATGGCTTGCCATAGATCATTCTAAATGGTGAAGTACCCAATGGTGTCTTGTAGGCTGTCCTATAGGCCCACAGAACTTGGTCCAAAAGCTGAGACCAGTTCTTCCTATCGGGACGAACCAATTTCTGCAAAATACTCTTCACCTCTCTGTTCGAAACCTCTGCCATGCCGTTGGACTGTGGGTGGTAAGGACTAGTAACTCTATGCTCAAATCCATAGTCCTTAGCTAAAGATCTCATATCTCGATTCACAAAATGGCTACCCCCATCAGATATCAAAACTTTTGGCACCCCGAACCTAGCAATAATATGATCTCTCACAAACTTACAGACAGTCTTGCTGTCTGCGGTTCGGGTTGGGATAGCCTCCACCCACCTGGATAAATAGTCAACCGCCAACAATATGTACTCATGTCCTTGGCTGTTGGGAAAGGGACCCATAAAATCTATGCCCCATGCATCAAAAACATCACAAATAATCATCGGTTGCATAGGCATCTCATCTCTCTGTCCAACTGTCCCTCCCATCCTTTGACAGATCGGGCACGACCGTACAAAATCAATAGCATCTCTACACAAGGTCGGCCAGTACAATCCACATTGAAGTACTTTGTGAGCGGTTCTCTTTCCCGAATGGTGTCCTCCAGCCTCAAGTGAATGACAATATGTGAGGACACTCTGGTATTCCTCCTGAGGAATACACCTTCTCCAAACACAATCCGGTCCTTCGAAGAAAAGGAAAGGATCGTCCCAGTGGTATCTCCTCGAATCCGACTTCAGTCGATCAATGCTGCTCCTAGTCCAACCATGGGGAACCTGCTTGGAGACAAGATAGTTCACCATGTTGGCATACCACGGGAGTGAGTCAATAACACAAATTGACTCATCTGGAAAGGTTTCTCTAATCCGCTCATGATCAGGAGAATCCTTAAGTTCAATCCGAGAAAGGTGATCAGCCACAACATTCTTCACTCCAGGTTTATCCTTTATCTCCAAATCAAATTCCTGGAGGAGTAAAATCCACCTAAGAAGACGCGCCTTCGCGTCCTTCTTTTCCATTAAATATCGAATGGCTGTGTGATCTGTATAAATTGTCACCTTAGAGCCCAAAATATATGATCTGAACTTCTCGAGGGCCCATACTACTGCGAGCATTTCCTTTTCGGTCACTGTGTAATTCTTCTGTGTAGGATCTAAAACTTTGCTCGCATAATAAATCGCAAACGGAATCCCCTCTCGCCGTTGTCCTAACACAGCTCCTATAGCAAAATCTGAAGCATCAGTCATGATCTCAAAGGGGAGAGACCAGTCAGGAGCTTGTAGGATAGGCGAGGCACAAATCTTCCTCTTCAAGAGCTCAAAGGCCTCCAGACACCTGTGATCTACAATGAACTCTGTGTCTTTTTCTAAGAGCTCAGTCAGTGGGCGGGCGATCTTTGAAAAATCTTGAATGAATCTCCTATAGAATCCAACATGCCCTAAGAATGACCGCACTGACTTCACGTTGGTAGGTGGTTCGAGTTTCTTGATCACCTCCACCTTGGCAGGATCAACCTCCATTCCCCTTTTGGAGATGACATGCCCCAACACAATACCCTCCGTCACCATAAAGTGACTCTTCTCCCAGGAGAGTACCAGATTCACCTCTCTACACCTCGTGAGGACTCGGTCCAAGTGCTCTAAACATGTATCAAAAGAATCACCATGAACCGAGAAGTCATCCATGAATACTTCCAGGAAATCTCCCACCATCTCGGCAAATATGGCTATCATGCACCGCTGAAATGTGCCCGGGGCATTGCAGAGCCCGAATGGCATGCGCCTGAAAGCATAAGTACCGAATGGACATGTGAATGTGGTCTTTTCCTGGTCCTCAGGGGCTATGGCCACCTGGTTGTAGCCTGAGTACCCATCAAGAAAACAGAAGAACTCTTTCCCTGCTAGTCTCTCCAAGATCTGATCAATAAAAGGCAAGGGAAAGTGATCTTTCTTGGTCGCAGCATTCAGGCGCCTGTAGTCAACACAGACACGCCACGACGTAGGTACTCGTGTTGCGATCTCTACCCCCTCCTCATTGGTGACCATCTGAATTCCCGACTTCTTTGGGACAACATGAAGTGGGGCCACCCACTTGGAGTCAGAAATAGGGTATATAAACCCTGCTTTGCACCATTTCTCAATCTCTTTCTTCACCACTTCCCGTAGATTGGGGTTAAGTCTCCTTTGGAACTCACGGTAAGGTCTCACATTATCCTCAGTAAAAATGTGGTGCGAGCAGAGAGCGGGGTTGATGCCCACGAGATCCGACACTGTCCAGCCTATTGCTTTGCGGTTCCTCTCTAAGACCTCTAACAACCTAGACTCCTGTTCTAAAGTCAAGTCTGAGCTAATGATGACAGGATATCTCTCTTTGGGTCCCGCAAGAAAGGCGTACTTGAGTGTAGGAGGTAGTGATTTCAGTTCTGGCAATGTGGTATCATCAAGCAGATCTGGCTGAACTGAATCTGAATCTGGTTCCGTGCTGCATGAAGGTGGGCTAAGCTGAGTAGTACTCGCCACCAAATCAGGAGTAAAGGGAGTCGGATCGCCGAAGAAACGCGGTAGTTCGGCCAAAGCCGCGTCCGACTCATCTTCTATATCCCATGATCGTTCCGAAGGGGATGGAACTGGCAGATCCAGATGGATCTCTGTGTCATCATGGGAATAGGTAGATGCATCTCTCACAAGATCAGACAACACCTGGCAAACTGCATCATCCACTATACCCTTTCCAGACGAAAGGGACTCGCTCTGTCCTGAAGGAATCTGTCCCCAAATCCCAACTGTGCTAATCAAACTGCAATCTGCCTCTGAAGATGAATACTCTGTGCTACTCTCTGAATCGGGTCGCTGACACTTGGTTTGCTTCATCTCAAGGTTCACTTCTCCGCCTGGAGAACGGAACTTCATCATTCCCGTACCATAATCGAAAGCTGCGCCTGCGGTCCTAAGGAAGGGCCGCCCAAGAATGATCTGAGATTCTCTCCAATGATTGGGGGTCTCCATGTCCAAGACTGTGAAGTCAACTTGATAGTTCTGCCCCTCAATCGAGATAACTACGTTCTTCACTTCTCCCTTAGGTCTCTTCACTGATCGATCAGCGAATTGGAGTAAGGCTCTAGATTTGCGAAGTGGTCCCAACTCCAATTTCTGATATAATGCTAAGGGAAGTAAGTTGATTGAAGAACCGTTATCTAAGAGTGTGCGTGCAAACGCAATGTCGTCAATACGACTCTCCACATAATGAGCACCCATGTCTCTCTTTTTCCATGGCAAAGTCTGATTCTTGAGACAATAGGTTGTGGCTACCGATAAGACATGTGTCTTTATATTTCGGTTATCTTTCTTCCTGCTAACCCTTGTAGGTGTGCATCTCACCTTAAGGTATTTTTGGAAGGCAGGATGGTTAGCCACATATTCATCAAATGACACCTTAACTGTGATGTTTTCTTTACAAAACCGTGCCATATCGGGGTCATCTTTCTGAATCTTTTTGATGCGCTTTCCTGCCGTAAGAGCACGGGGGAAAGGGATTGAAGCTAGGGAAACAGAGGATGAAGAATCTGAATCATGAACTGAAAGATCATTCTTTGCATTAACGGAAACAGAGTTCTTCATACAAGAATCTTTTTGATGCAACATGGACTCAAAATCTAAACTATCTACTACAGGTTGTGGAATAGAAGCTGGAGTGGTATCCGCCACAACCGGAGATGCAAGGTCCTCCGTAGACTCAGAAGAATATCCGTGCTGACGATGCTGCATACGTGCTCTCCTCCTCCTCTCGGCTCCCTGAATGGAAATTCTCGAATGGTGCTGATGGGGCTCCGAAATATGATGCCTCTCCTCCTCGTCCTCTGAAGACTCCTCAGGTAGAGCTCCAGAGATGCCCCTCCTCGTATCCCTCGCCCGGTCAGGTACGGTCACGGTCCTTCCGCTCCTGAGTGACATGTGGTTAGCCTCGTCACACGAAAGAATCTCATGTTCAGATCTAGGAGATGCTGAATAGTATACCTGACCAAAGTGCTGCTGAGAACTAGATTTGTTCAGGCTATTAGGGTTAGCCTGAACTTGGGCTGGGATAGAGGTAGAGGGTGCAGTCTGCTCGTCTCGCCATCTGGACAGGCGGTTGACATCCACCCGTAAGTCCTGAATCTCGTTCCTGTAGGAACGTAGCTCGTCGAGTATCTGCTGCTGAATATCCACGGGACTAGACGAAGAAGGAAGTGGATAAGACTGGGAAGAAGAATGGGAAGACTGGCCCTGCTGGCCATAGTACTGCCTCTGCTGCTGCTGGGGTTGCGGACCCTGCTGGCCCGCCTGGTAATGGCCCTGTCGGCCATGCTGCTGGTACTGCTGCCTCTGCTGCTGGGGTGGCTGGAATCCAGGGCTCTGCTGTGAAGGAGGTGGTGCGGAGGTGAATGCGGTGTTGTGAAAGGTCGGGGGACGCTGGTAGGTCTGTCGGTCTCCCGTACTTCCCTGCCTGGCAGGGTCCTGAGTATACCATACTCCATTCACCTCCCAAACCGGTGGAGGCTCCTCCTGGACTGTCTCTGCTAATGGAGGTGGCTGCTGGAAAGAGTGGGTGTAGGATTGGTCCTGCTCCCACGGCTGGGGTTGCCCTGACACCAACTGCTCCTGAACATGGTGAATTCGGTATACGGGAGCAGAGGGTGCAGTCACGGCAGGTATCTTTATCTTAGATACCTTCTCAGTCAACTCCTCCATCTGTTTTGGGATCTTGGAGACGCTCCGATCTAACTCATCAATCCTCATGTCGATCCTCTCGACTACAGTAAGCTTGTCAGCAAGAAGTCCCATGCTAGGGATCACATCCTGAGAGAGATCAACTACAGCTGATTTTCCCCCTCCAAGTGAGAGTGAACTGGGGGATGGTGTATAGGCCCTGCTGGCCATCTGTGAGCGGCTAGTTTCAGCCATCTGCTCGAATACCCTCCAGACGGTATCCGCTCCTCGTGATGTATAGCTGCCTCCACAAGCAGCGCTCACTAAACCCTGCATCTCAGGGTTGAGACCAGTGAAAAATGATTGGACCAAGATGTTATCATTTAGTCCATGACAGGGACACTTCTGCAGGATGTCCTTGAATCTTTCCCAAGCATCACAAAAAGCTTCATGGGGTAGTTGGGAAAAACTCGTAATGCGCGTCCTCATCATGTTAGTTCTACTCAAAGGGTAGAACTTCTTCAAAAACAGGTCCTTGAACTGGGCATATGTGGTGACAACGATCCCAAGATTCTTTACCCAGTAATCAGCTTTGCCACCCAAGGCAAATGGAAGGGCTTTGAGCCTAATATAATCCTGGCTAACATTTTGATTTTTGAGGTTAGCGCAGATGAGCTCAAAGTCCCTTAGGAATGCATATGGCTCCTCAGAAGCATTCCCATCAAAATGTGGCAGCAGGTTCAGAAAGTGCGGCTTCAACTCAAAGTCAACCTCGGGTTCGGCCGGATTCAAGTAGTTATGAATTTGATATTGTCCGGGGTTGTATGCCGCATCCATTGGTAGTTGGACCCCAACATTCAACTGTCCTAACTGAGCTCTGAGAAGTGCATGTTGCTGCTCAGATGCAGCTAATCTGGCAAGTATCATTCTCATTGGGTCTTCATTGTTCTCTTCTTCCTCTTCTTTCTTCTTTGGAGGCATTTTTCTTGTGTCTTCTTTAGGTCCTGAATCAGCAATGTGTTCTTGATTAGAAGAGGATTTGTGAATCAAGATATTCTCATCGAGGCGAAGGTCTTCCTCGGTGAGGTGGGAAGAGAGAAAGGGAATGGTTTGAGAGTAACCATCCCGAGAGTGGGTGATCCTGGGCTCAAGAGGGTCATGAGTCCAGGTTGGTCCATGTTGCGCATGGACCTGTGAAGACATACTTCTTGGAGGGTTCAACGGGAAATTCGCAAGGTCCGAATAATTATCCCCCCAATCAGTCATCTTCGATGTCAAAAGAACCGATTAGAACACGATATTTCAATGAGGTGCTAGTTCTACGGTGCACGTAAATGTGCGGAGTAAACTCACACAATACAAACGCAATTCAAACCCTCAATTTCACCAACTCAACACGTGAAGGCCGTAAGAGTTCAGCCGAATTATCTTGTCAATTTTAGTTGATGAGAATACAATCTTGGAAAGATTAACGAGCTGTTAGGTGTCCGTATTTTCCTACAGACTGACCCGGTTCTTACGACTAGTGTCGTCTGAAAATAAAGAACCAGTAGTAAGTAAGAAATCCAGACTTGGCTCTATCCTAGGGTCGTCTCTCTCTCACTTGCAAGTAAAACAAACAATGAGGGCTTTATGCACCCGAGAACAAGGGTTCTTTTTATTCCAATTTTTTTAAATCGACCTGCTCAATTCAGTCCAAATTTTAGAGTTAGGTTATCACTTGAAATTTATGTGAACACACAAGCACGTCTACCGTTCAGTCCCAATTTCCTTTTGACCTTAAGTTGTAAAACAAGAGGGGAATCGGAAATCAGAATGCAAACGAGAAACTATGATGCATGCTCAGAAGAAGGTATACTTACAGTGAATCCCAGCACTCTTCATGCGTTATGCAGAACAGAATTTTTAAATGTTACACTAAATGCATGCAGATCGAGAAAAACCGCACCTAAACAGTATACTATTAGCGGGGAAGAATTGATTGAATTTGAACTAAGTAGTACGTGTCTATGTGCGTCTCATTATGAATCTTATAAGATATGTGAATCTTCTAAGATATGTGTAGCCTAACTTACGATGGGCACAAACAAGTTTGAATCTAAACTACCGTGTGCCTAATCCTTAAGTTCGCCACTCAAGTCAAGCCCCACCCTCGCCGGAGAGTGAAACAGGCTCGACACACCACAAATAATGTCCAAGTCTTTTTTACACACGCGGGCTCTCAAACAAGAGCCGCTATAAAGGAGCAACTACCTAAATAATTACAACAATTTACAAAAACTCTCTCAAAGATAAATAAATTCTCCAAGCTCTTCAGCAGTCGGCGCGCGTCGCGTCCGTCGACCTCCGATGCACTCCAAGTCCACCGGGCCCTCGCAAGGAAAAAGAGATTTATATTAGAGAGATAAACAACAAAATATATACAAAAATATTGAAGAGAAAAAATGACAAAAAATGGATTAATTACAAAGTGGCTCGGGGGTCAGACTACCCGAGTAAATGAAATCTAAATCCAAATTTTTAAACTAATCCCTAAGCCGTTTGCCTCCCCGGCAACGGCGTCATCTGACGAACCGCAAAATCGGCCCTTTAAAAGAGTGTTTTTAGCACATGGAATCGTCATCGTAGTCGGGCCGATTCGGGTCGTCAAAGAGATCACCTCATTTAAAGATATGCCATAAATCAAAATGAGGCGATCGAAGATTTATTTTACTTGGCAAGATACCAAGGTCGAACTCAGGGACACGAGCCTCTCTCGTATTAATCGGCTTTAAGTGTATTTAATTAGGCGTTGAATTAAAGCATATAGGTCAAATCATGCAAAGACAACAATGCATAAATAAAAACATGCATTTTTTATCAGATTTTATCATGCAAATAAATGACATGAAATGCAATGAAAATGTAGTGGAAATATGCCCTAGGTTAATAATGATGAGCAAAATTAAATATGAGTCAATTTCAGATTTGTTTAAAATTTCAAGCTCGATCGATAATGTTAACAAGGCATAAGTTACTACTAAGGGACACATAGCAAATAAAATGATACATAAAAATTCAAGTGTCCAAAATACGAAACTTAATATGCCATCAAGAAGTACATCAAACAAGCTTTCAAATGAGACTGAAATCAACTGAAACGGAAACATGATGCTCAAGATATGCATAAAGAAAGACAAGGGCATAACTGAAAGGAAACACGAAAAAGATAACTACAAAAAGGTCCCTGGAAAGGACTAAAAAGTAAATAAAATAAGATCTGAGGCCTTCCTTGTAAATATTCCATACGCGCGGGGACCTTTCTGCAAAACTGGAGAAGTCGGAGGGCGTCTCTGCAATTTGCCCAGATACACACGTGCAACGCACGTGCTCTCCAGGCCCGGATGAAGGCTCGGGATCAGCAGAGAAAATTACTGGAATGAAAACATGATGCAAGGAAGCTACAGTAATTTTTTTGGAATTTTTTGACAAGTTATGAATTTTTTATGGATTTTTTAGTGGAAACAGAGTGACAGTGAGTAAATAATTCTTAATAAATCCACGTTATCAAATTAATCAAAATGCGAATTATCTCAAGTAGATGTTTTCATATAGAATCCAGGAGACTTGAAATTTTGCGAAAAAGATGTCTGTGGATTTAATTAAAAATCAAATACAAAAATCACTCTACAATTTATTTCAGGCACAAGATAACTCCACTTTGGATGAAATTTGGACTGTATATCAATCATATATTACGACATCATATGTAATTTTTGTGGAATTTTTAGAGCAACCGTTTGTGAGATATAAATTTAAGAGCTCAATTTGAGTAAAATATGCAGAATTTCAGTTACACAATTTTAATTAATTACCCAAATATCACAAAAATACAAATAAATACTCAGATGACAGAGAATTAGTTGCTCAACATAATGGAATTTTTCATTGAATAAAACGATGCCAAACTGAGGTCCAAATTAATGCATAAACATAGGGGTGTCTCTGCAAACTCAGAAAACTATATTTACAAAGCAAATATATACAGGGACTGATTTGCAATTACTAAAACATGAAAGGATAGACTTGAAATTTTTACAATAAAAAATTACCCTCCCTTCTTCCTTCTTCGTTCAACGCAGGAGAGGAACCCAAATTGAGGGTAGGTCGACGGCGGCTATGGCGGCTCGCCGCGAGCTTCGAAGGCGGGCGGAGGCGGCGGAGGGGAGACACGCGCAGCTGCGCGCGGGGGTCGGCGGATGCGCGGGGCGCGGGGAAGGCTCGGACGTCCCAAGCCTGGAGGCTCGGGGTTTAGGCTCGGTGAAGCTCTGGGGAGAACACGTGGCGGAGAGTGCACCATCCGATCTTCCGAGATCCAACGACATCTGAACGTGGCTCTTGTGGACGACGTGGCTGAACTGTAGCCGTTGGATCGAGACGATCCAACGGATGCTGGAGAAGACATGCGTGGTCGAATCGGCGCCGTCAGATGAAGATAATCCTACGGCCTCTGCTCCTTCGTCATCCTCCGCAGCTGGCGGCGCGAATCGAGCTCCGGCGAGGAAGCTCTGGCTCAGCCGCTCCGTCCTGGGCACTGTGGTGCTCGCCCGATGCTCCAGAAGGATCATCGAAGGAGAAGGGAGCTCAGGCGAGGTGTCAGGCTTCTTGGTTCGAGTCGCCGGGGCTCTGATGTCGAGGACGACCACGCCAAAGTTGGGCCCGGCGAGCTCTCCGGCCATTGACATATAGGATACCTGCAGAGTTAGACCGCATAGCCGAAGCGAAAGAAGGCGAGGGCGAGCGAAATGGGGTTCCATGCGGGTGAGGGAAGACGAGGAACCGGAGCTCCATCTCCGGTGGTCGGAGAGGAGGTGGGTCGGCGTTGTTAGAGGTATGGAAGAAGAAAGAAGATGGTCGGAGAGTGTTGCGAGGAAAGGGGATCGATGGCGAAACTCGTGAAGGTGTTAATGGAAGGTGATATCTACTGGGGGAGCCTAGAATAAAGCAACGAAATTAAGAAAAATCAAAGAAGAGAGAGAGAAGCTTACCTGATCTGGGGGGTGGTCGGATGGCTTGGGCTGGGGCTCTAATCGAGCCCCGGGTCTTCGCTGGACACGGCCAGCCGGTCCGTGCAGCTCAAGCGGGCCGAGGGCACCGCAGCTCCGCCGCTCACGGCGGAGGGTCTCACCGGAGGAGATGGGTCGTTCTCGCTCAATCCTCTCGCCCCTCTCTGTCACAGAGAGGCGGAGGAGGGCTGGGCCCCTCCCCGCGTAAAGATGGACCAAAGGCAAATTGAGGAGGATGGGATGTATATATAGATGATGAAATGAGAGGTTATTAAAGTGGTGGGAGGTTATATTATTAATGGAGTTGAATGAGAGGTTTAAAAAATGGTGGAGTTGAATGGAGGTTGGTGGTAAAGAGTTGAATGGTGGTTATTGTAGAGAATGGAAATTAAATAAATAAATGAAATAAAGTTGGCTACTTTAATTACAATAATTTAAAAAGAGAAGACAAAAAGTGGAGAATTTACAAAAGAAGACAAAACACTATGTACACATTTTTTTACTTTTCTAATATGTATATTTTTTTTGTCTTTTTAATAAGAGATATTTACAATAGAAAAATACAATAAAATAGTACAATTAAAATACAACACAATCACGATATTTTTGTATTTTTAGTAATTATGAAAGATACAATAAAAATTTAAGAAAGAATGAATATATACAAGGTATACAATGTACATCTAGGTCCCAAAACCCAACTTTTGCAAATGAGCTCCGATTTTAATGAAATCACTTCCGTTGGATAGATAATTTTCTAACTTGAACTTTAAAAGTGAGTTTGGTGAATTTGGAGTTCATACGGAGCGGGAATTTAGCTTGGAAGTTGGTCTTTACAGCTTTTTCCCATTGGGATCTAGGAGTATTTATTTGAGGTAAAATTTGTTTTGTATTTTTGTATTTTTATATACATTGATATGAACATGTTGGAAAAAGAATTAGCCAAAAAGGAGTTGATATGAGATTATTAAAAATATATAAAGTTTTGGGCTATTTACATGTATAAAACTCCTTTGATTTTGCGGCTTTTTTATGTGTAATTTATTTTGTACAATTTAATATACAATAATTAGTGTGTTTTATTTACAAGAGACATTTTGTTAATTTATTGATTTTATGGACATTTTTATGAGCTTTTACTCGGGGATTTTGCTAAGATCAAGATATTGAGATGATGAATCGTGGATTCATCAACCCCTTATGCAGGTCTTTCCTCTCATTCCGATGGACCAGTCCCCCCCTTTACGTGGCATCTGCGCTTCGGTTATCTTCCACTTCAGAAAATGTGTCGTATTCTGCCTCAAATTTCATCTCTCTCGTCCTTCCAGTGTGAGACATGTCAGTTGGGAAAACATCATCGATCTACTTTCCCTAGTTGTCAGAGTTGGAGCAGTGGCTCCATATTTGTGCTATTTCATATTGATATTTGGGGTCCAAGTCGTGTTCTTGATTTAGGGACTAGTTTTATCTTGTTGTTGTGGATGATTTTTCTCATCTGTCTTGGGTATTTTTTGTTAAAGAATATATGTAAAGCAGGAGATGTTATCAAAATATTTATTAATGAAGTGCAAAATGTGTTTTCATCTTCTGTGAAATTTGTGAACTAATAATGCTTTGGACTTCTGTACTCGTGCTCTCTCCCAATTTTTTTCAACACAGGGTATCATGCATCAAACTTCATGTGCATATACATCACAATAAAATAGTGTTGCCAATAGGAAGCATCATCCTTTACTAGACGTAACCAGAACTCTCCTCATTCAGAGTCGTGTCCTGTATTCTTTTTGAGGTGATGTTGTTCTTATGGCATGCTATCTTTGTGAATTGCATGCCCTCGTCTATCTTGGATGAGAAAATTCCTTTTTCCTTGCATTTCCGGAGAAAGAATTGTTCTCACTCACTCATGTTTTTGGCTCGGTTGCTTTTGTCCACCAGTTGTCTCCAGGACTTGACAAGCTCTCTCCTAGAGCTATCAAATGTGTCCTTGTTAGGTATTCCATGACACAAAAAGGGTATAGATGCTATGATCTACCGCGCAGAAAATATTATGTTACCGTTGATGTTACATTTTGAGTCGGTGATGTACTTTTTTCTTACAGGTGATAGTTTGACTTCATCAGACTCTGATGATGAAACCTACATGCTACCTTCACCACCCCCTCCACCTCTACAGGATCCATCACCACCTTCAACCGTGCCACCTACATCATCTCACATACCACCACCTCCCATTATTCATGTCCCACCATTGCCACATTACTATACTCGTCTGTTTGCTCCTGCCCATGATCATTGCTCATCATCTAGCATGCCTAAGGTATGTTTTGAATATGTTGTTCCTCACGATGGGTCTGGTGATATGTATGAGCAAGGATCTTTACATGGGCATATATAGGGGACATATATACAGGTTGAGGAGACGACAACTGATCTGGATATACCTATAGCACTTCGGAAGTAGAAGTGTACTTGTATATCATACCTTATTGCATCCCAGGTGTCTTTTGATCGTCTGACTGGGGAATTCAGAAGATTTGTTATTGCATTGTCTACCGTGGAAATTCCACGGAATTATTAGGAAGACCTACACGACAGTCGGTGTCGTCTAGCTATGGAAGAAGAGATGGCTATCCTACAGTCACGCGATACTTGGAGTTTGGCTTATGCTCCCAATGGGGATTCGGTTGTCAGTTGCAAATGGGTGTTTATTGTTAAATATCATGCAGACGAGAGTCTAGATCGGTACAAAGCCAGGTTGGTTGTGCCTGGCTTTACTCAGACCTATGGAGTAGATTATCAAGACACGTTCTCCCCTGCTGCTCGTCATTCTACCCTATGTATCTTCTGTCTGTTGATGTGGTACGTGATTGGCCTCTTTTTTAGTTGGGTGTTACTAGTGCTTTTCTGTATGGGGACCTACAGGAGGAGGTTTACATGCAACAAGCTCCAGGGTTTGCTGCTGAAGGGGAGTATCCACATGTTTGCTGATAAGGCAATATATGGCCTTAAATAGAGTCCAAGGGCATGGTTCCAGAAGTTCTCGAACTCAATTGAGAAGCAAAGACTCCAAAAATCAAATGTGGATCATTCATTGTTTGTATAGAGAGCTCTTAAAGGTATGGTTGCTATCATGGTATATGTTGATGATATACTGGTTACTACAGATGATGATATGTTGGGAAAGAAGGCAAATGACTTTTTGGGCCGACAATTTGTTGCCAAGGATCTTGGCACCCTATGATATTTTTTAGGGTTAGAATTTGTCAAGAATCAACATTGTCTTGTAATGACCCAAAGGAAGTATGTGACGGGCGTGCTAGTTGAGACGGGCATGATTGGGTGTAGGCTGGCTACCACTCTTATGGATTCTAATATGAAGTTATATGATGATGATACAGAAGAGGTGGACAAGAGAAGGTACATAGAAATAGTGGGAAAACTTCTATATGTCACTATAACTAGGCCATGTATCTCCTTTGCAATTAGTCAGGTGAGTCAGTTTATGGAGCAACCCCAATAGGTACACATGGATGATGTATACATGATATTGAGATACCTCAAGTCTTCTCCCAGTGTAGGATTGTTATTTAGAAAAGGGGAAACACTCACTATTTCTGCATGTGCAGATGCAGATTATACAGGATGTCCAAAGGATAGAAAATCCACTTCAGGCTTTGTGGTGTTTGTTGGTGGTTCTCCCGTTTCTTAGAAGAGTAAGTGCAAACTGTGGTGGCTAGGTCAAACGCTGAATCTGAATATAGGGCTATGGGGCAAACTAGTATAGAGACGATGTGGGTTCGAGCAGTTCTAGCAGATTCACATATAGATCTACCTCTTCCTGTACAGTTACGATGTGATAATCAGGCTGCCTTATTCATTGCTAACAATCCGGTATTTTGTGAGAGAACTAAGCATATTGAAGTGGACTGCCGCTATATACGGGACAAGATTCAGAGAGGGTTTATCTCTACCTCATGTCAGGTATGGAGATCAAACGACAGACATCTTTACCAAGGCGTTTCTCAGAGGTCCTTTTCCGAAATGTTTATTGAAGCTGAGCATGATTGACATCTATACTCCATCTTAAGGAAGAGTGTAGAGATATATTTGTATTCCTGTACTGATTTCCTATTCTTCTTTCTTCTTCCCAACATTGGAGGATGGAGATGAATGGAGGAGGTTAGTATTGATACCCGACTGATATGGAGGAGCAGGGTGCCAAACCGTATTAAGATATTTCTTTTGGTTTTCAGGCTTGATAGGATTCTCACAAAAGGACGCTAGGGGCAGCTGTTGGGTTTGGAGGATGATGCGTGTGATAGATGCAGGTCGGTGCGGAAGACAAGGAGCACTTGTTCTCATGTTCTTCTTCGGCTCAAGTGTGGAGCGTGGCCATCATTTCGTGGCTTACTGGGCGGGATTGTCCCAGTTTTTGGAGGGACATTAGAACGGTTTGTGTGCATGGTCACGAAGACAATGCTTATCCTTTTGTGTTTGTTTGTCCGATATGGTGCATCAGGAATGATGCCATTTTTAAGGGGCACACTTTATATTCTGAGAATGTAATTGAACATTGTAGGGCATTGTGTATATCATGAGTGTATAATACAATATAAGTTATAATCATATTTATATACCTTTTTTGTGGTGGGTCCCAACTTGAGATGCCACCTTTCTCTTTTATTCAAAAAGTATGTTGTTTGTTTACAAGAAATTGGGAAATAATCACCTAGAGCTCCCATATTTGCCCAAACATCCAGCAAGAAGTTGAGCAACTCCCCATTCCCTACGAACGATCTCAAATGATGTAAAATCTCAGGAACCACTTCGTATATGCATTGTCGCAACAAGGAAGGCAATCTAACTAGATTGCATGTCACCACGAAGGTTTTAAATCTCGATTTTGATTTCGTTTTGAGATGATGAAAAACAAAAAAATTTGAAATTTTGTTGAAATTCGCCTATTTCGGTCAAAATGGGCCTAGATTTGTGAAGGAAGGGTACATATCAAAATTTCGATTTAAGTTTCGATGGAGTGTCGAAATTTCGGCAAAATTTTGCGAAGTTTGAAACGGTGACTCACCACCAAGATGACTCTGAATCCATAGATCTTTTATATTAGCTAGCATAATAAACCCTCGCTTCCACTCCGTAACATGATAATCCATTTTGCGATTAGTGCTTTGTTGATATACTGAAGCTTAAGTATACCAATTCTATGCTCATTCTTCAGTCTAGGCACCATCTCCCAATCAAGTAAATGAATCATGTGTTTCTCGTGTCCGACCAGAAGAATCTCATCATTAATGAATGATTTTTTTCTAATTCTCACAACTAACTACTTGGTTGAGTAAAACAATAGGAATTGTCGAGAGGACTTGCTTGATCAACACTAGACGGACCTCGTTTAATAATGTTGTGTCCTTATAGCTTGCCAACTTTCTTTCTAATTTCTCAACCAAGGGAAGCTCGCCAAATTTCTTTCTAATTTCTCAACCAAGAGAAACCAATTCAAGCGGTGAAGTATGCCCCCACGTTAATGGAAGGCCCAAATATGTAGTGGAGATGGGAGTGTATAACACGTGGCCATTGTAATCACCTCCTTGTGACACAACCCAAATGGAACCACTTCTAACTTGTCTGGAGTGAGTTTGATGCCTAACACATCTTTAAAAATATGTAGCACAATGGATGCACCTTTAGCCTGGTCCTCTCCATCCTCGACGAAAAGTATAGTGTCATCGGTATATTGCAATAATGGGATAGAGATGCCATCTCACTTGTATATCGAACAAATATTTTTGTCTACTAGCAACCTCATCATCTCTGCCAGGTCATCGGCAACAATCATAAAGAGAAGCGACACAAGCAGGCACCCTGACATACGTTGCGTTGGGCTGAAAGAGGTGCCCTTTGGCTAACCGTTAACCAATATTGCATAGGAAGTCGTCATGATGCACTCTTCATCTATGCAATCCATGTCTTAGGATATCCCTCAAGCGAGAGTGAGGGAAGTCGACATAGTCGTAAGCCTTCAAAAAATTGACCTTTCATAATTGGCTCTTGGAGAGTCATTGATTTGAATCCATTACTATCTAAAAAAAGATATCACGAGACTCTCCATCATTTGCCTTTTGGGGATATAAGTGATCAGTCATCAAGCATGCCACCTATGTCATTCGTTAGCACCTTGGCTGCTAAGAGATACAAAAAATTGGAAAGGGTGAGGGTTTGTATTCCTCCACATGAGTAGCTAAGTCTCGTTTTGGTAGCAACATAAGCAAGGCCTTATTGGTCCTCTTGAACCCATATTTGCCATTTTTTAACTTTTAGAGTATCCGCATGATATCGTTCTCCACATCTCAGAACTCCCTGTATAATAGCACATGGAAGCCATCCGGGCATGTAGAGATATTTTTATGTTACAGTATTGTTTCTGTATTTTTATTTCTTTCATCTATATTATGTAATTTACCTTTTGGGTCTCTCCCCTATATAAGAGAGCCATATGGTTACCTTGAATATATAGATTAAAATGTTTCTTCCAACATGGTATCCGAGGGGGGGTCCTAGACCAGAGCTCTTTTACCCAAAACCCTGACCCCCACCCACCCCCTCTACTCTCTCTTCAGTGGTTGCCGCTACCGCATCTAGATGCTCTTCAGCGGTCGTAGCTCGCTGCACCTCGTAACCCTTCCAGTGGCTATCGCTGTCGCATCTTACCGTTCTCCAGCGGTCGCGGCACGCCGCATCTCGTAGCCCTCCAACAGTTGTTGTTGCACATCCAGTTGTTGTCGTTGCACCCCTCTCATCGCTGCCACTGATTCAACGGTTGTTGTTTCCCTCTAGGCTGTTGCCCACAGCTCATTGCCCTCTCCTAGGGCTCTAAGAACATGACCGCGTGATCACATTGGTCTGATTTTGATGTCTCTTGGGTGATTTTCGATTAGTATATCACCCGTTGGTGCGAGATACATTATAGGTTGACAGGATTGGTTGCGCTTTGAGTCTACACATGTAACCACTTCCCCACGTCTGTGTAAAAAAATTCTTTGTTCGACATGCCTTAATTTTTGAATCCGGTAGTATGTCAGAAAGTAAAGCTGATATTCCTACCACATGCACTTTTCGAGGTCCAACACCTACAATGAAGGTGGATGGGATGAATTATGAACTATGCGCCATTCAGAGATTCAGCCTAATGCAACCTATGGGTCAGAAACATATTCTTACTGAAGAGGAGCCGAATGACAAGACTAGGGTGAACGCCTCATGGGAGGACGACGATGCTTATGCACGCATGTGGTTGTCTAGAACATTGATAGTAGAGATCGTCGATGATATTTTGCATTAACCCACCGCCAAGATGATGTAGGGCATTCTTGCTGCTATGTATTCCCATGCTAGAAATGAGACGAAGATCGCAGCTACAACATGACTTATTAAAAATGTAGGATACCCAGCATTCTTTGTATACATTTATTCATGGCATGTTTACGAAGCTTCACAGCTTCATGCCTATAACAGCCACCCCTGAGCAGCAGAAGACGTATGTGAATGCCACCATGGTTGCCATGTTTTTTTAGCAACACTTGACCTGAAGTACGCTGCTGCTCGCTCACAGATACTTACGGATGCCATCATCCCTCCCATGAAGGAGGCATACCACAGGCTTGGCAGGATTACTATTCCATCTCCTATCTCTACCCATACCTCCTCTACGATGGACAAATCTCGCAGTAGTGGAGATGCACTTCTCAGTTCCGTAGTCGCGATCCTTGTGGTAGGGGCGGCTACGCTCGATAGTCATGCACCTATTGTCTCCGCTTGGGTCACTCAGAGGATACATGCTACTCCAAGTATGGCTTTCCAGCTTCTGCTTGTGCAGTTAAACAGGCTAAGCCTCATGCAACTTCCATGTCTGACCAAAGATTTGAGGTCTTCACTGCTCGCTTGAGGGAGATTATGCCTCCTGTCGCTTCTCATGCATCTTTGACTGCTCAAGGAAGCCATTCAGTTGTTGTTGCCTTTGCATCTGCCAGTACCTTAGTAGTGCATATGCACTTATCAATTGTCATAAGATGTGGCATATCTTCTGGAGAGGAAGATGACCAAAGCGCAAGTACCACATAAACAGGGAGACTGATCTTGTAAGACTAGACGAAACACTAGCATATGAGTGTGGACCGATCAATAGAGGCCACCCTACTTACGACCACATCCAACACCCTGCCCATAAGAATGCCCTTAAACACAAGTGAAGATGGGTCAAAAATAGAACGGCAATGCATATCCTTAGTAATATGACTAATAGACAATATGTTCATTTGCGAGGCTTGTCGGTTAGGGAATCATCACCGGTCTGTCTTCCCAAGTCATCAGGGTCGGAGTTGCAACTCTTTTTTTGAGTTGATTCATATAGACATTTGGGGTCCGAGTCGTGTTCTTGATCACCACGGACACATGTTTATCTTGTTGTTGTAGGCGAATTTTCTAGATTGTTGTGGATTTTCTTGTTAAAGAATAAGTCTTAGAAATCCTTTATAAATGAAGTAAAAAAATATTTTTCCTTAACAATTAAATTTGTGCGAACTAACAATGCCTTAGAATTTTGCACTCTTGAGATTCCACATTTCTTCTCATTAATTGGTATCGTTCATCAAACTTTATGTGCTTATACATTCCAATAAAATGGTGTTGCTGAACGTAAGCACCGCTTGGTTGATGTGGCTCGGACTCTTCTCATTCAAAGTTGCGCTCCACATTCATTTTGGGGAGATGTGGTTCACTTCTCGCTACTTGTTATTTAATGAATCGCAAGCCCTCTTCTATGTTAGGTGAGAAATTTTCATTCTCCTTTGCTTTTCTAGAGAAATATTTGTTCTCACTCACTCCTCAAGTGTTTGGTTATGTCACCTTTGTGCATCAGTTGTCACTGGTCTTGATAAGCTCTCGCATAGAGCTGTCAAATATGTTTTCGTGGGGTATTCCAGGACCCAGAAGGGAAAATATGTTATGATCTTCTTCGTAAGAATTACTACATCAACGCTGATGTCACCTTTTTTTGGGTATGTGATTATTTTTTCCTACATGTGACAGATTAACTCCACCTGATTATGGAGAAGAGGTCTACATGCCACCACCTCCTACTACCATAATCACATGACCAACTCCACATGTTGTCTTACCATTTCCACCTCCTCCAGTACCGCCAACTCCTGTACCGCCACCACCTCCTCCTCCCAGTACACTGACTCCGTTCTTGCCACGATTTTATGTTTGTAGGTCGTCCTCAGCTTTTAGGCCTCTCCAGTCTTTCAGCATGCCCCAGATATAATCTAAGCATATTGTTTCTACTGATGGCCCTCGAGATTTGTCTTTTCCTCGGACTACTGCATCGTCTGAGCATTTGCCTTTAAGGGAGTCTGGTATACAGATTGAGGAGATCCCTAATGACCCGGATGTGCCTATTGTAGTTAGGAAATAGAGGCTTACATGTGCATCATATCCCCTTGCTTCCCATGTTTCTTTTGACTGCTTGACTATGGATTTCATGAAGTTTGCAGTTAGATTTTCAACCATGGTTTCCACGGACTTACCAGGAGGCTTTGTGAGATATTCAGCGGGGTCTTGTCATGGAAGAGGAGATGGATGTGTTGCAGTCATGTGGCACCTGGAGTTTAGTTCCAGCTTCTTCGGAGCTTCTATTGTCAGTTGCAAGTAGGTGTTTACTGTAAAACATCGTACATATGCTAGTGTTGATCTCTACAAGGCTAGACTGGTTGCATGTGGGTTCACCCAGATGTATGGGACGGACTATCTGGATACATTCTCTCTTGTTGCTCGCCACTCCATCCGTCGGGTTCTTTTTTCTATTTTTGTGGTACATGATTGACCTCTGTTTCAGCTCGATGTCAAGAATGCATTCCTATATGGTAATTTCCAGGAGGAAGTCTACATGCATCAACCACCTGGGTTTATTACTAAGGGGGAGTGCCAACAGGTTTGTAGACTTCACAAGGCTATATGATCTCAAGCAGAGTCCAAGAGCATGGTTCTAGAATCTCTCGGACTTGATTGAGCAGCAAGGATTCATGAGGTCGAATGCGGATCATTCTTTATTTGTTCAGAGGACCCACAAAGGTACAATTATTATCATGGTTTATGTTGATTATATCACCATTACAGGAGATGATGTGCACGGGATTAGCGAGACAAAAGGGTTTCTTGGTCAGCAGTTTGTCACCAAGGACCTTGGCACCCTAAGGTACTTTTTGGGATCAACGTTTGTCAGGAACTAGCAGGGTCTTGTGATGATCCAAAGAAGTATGTTACATATCTTCTAGCCGAGATTGGTATGATTGGGTGCAGACCTGCTACTACTCCTATGGATCCAAACATGAGGCTATACGATGATGATACATAAGAAGTGGACAAGAGAAGATACAAAGAACTTGTGGGGAGGCTACTTTATGTTACCATCACCAGGCCAACCATTTCATTTGGTGTTAGTCGGGTCAGTCAGTTCGTGGAACAACTTAAATAGGTGCATATGGATGTAGTCCATATGATTTTGAGGTATTTAAAGTCATCTCCAAGTGCATGATTATCGTTCAGAAAAGGGGCATCCCTTACTATCACAACTTGCGTAGATGCGGATTATCTAGGATGTCCTAAGGACAAGAAGTCTCCTTCAGGCTTTATTGTATTCGTTGGTGGCTCTCTAATGTCTTGGAAGAGCAAGAAGCAGACGATCGTTGCTAGATCTAGTGCTGAATCATAATACACACAAGGAAGCGCAGAGATGATGTGGGTCATGTTTGTTCTAGTTGACCTATGCATTGATGTACCACTTTCTATGCAATTACAATGTAACAACCATGCAGTCTTATTCATTGCTAATAATCCTACTTTTTATGAGAGAATGAAGCACATTGAGATGGATTGTCACTGTACGCATGATATGATCCAGAAAGGCTTAATTTCCAGTTCCCATGTAAGTTCAGGGGAGTAGACTACAGACATCCTCACCAAATAATTAACCAGAGGACCCTTTGAGAAGTGTTCATCCAAGCTGAGCATGATCGGTATCTATGCTCCATCTTATGGGGGAGTGTATAGACATTTTTATGTTAAGTATTGAATTTGTATTTCTATTTCTTTCATTTATATTATGTAATTTACCCTTTGTCTCTCTCCCCTATATATATATATAAGAGAGAGCCCTAGGGCTACCTTGAATAGATAGATTAAAACGTTTCTTCCAACAGGGCCAGAGCGCCATTCACATTGAGTTGTACCTCCCCTGCATGTACCTCTTGTGGCATGAAGTTTTATATTAAACTTGCACCCTAAGATGACGAGATTCCCCTCACTCCCTTGCGAAGCCAACCCCAACCCTCATGTTTGGTTATATTAGCCGAAAGAGGTGGTTCACCAGAGCATGTCCAACCTCACGATCCCCCCTGCAAATGGACCTCATCAATAATAGTCAAATGGATACAGTTTCTTCGATGTTTATCAGTAGCCATGACATGATTTTTTTTGTGTTTACATCCCCCTCTTATAGCTAGCATTGCCTGGATCATTTTCTCCATTCTACCTTTGTTTTTATCCTCCTCCCTGATTACCTGAAAATGGGCATACTGATCTAGCTCATGCTCCTCCAAATGCCTTCGATCCCATCAAGCCTATCCACCTCCTTTTAAGCATCATTCCTTCTTAGAGCCTACAGGACTAGGATATCCTTCATGTAAACAATAAGCATTTTTCTGAGAGTCGTCACTTTTAACAGAACTTGGGTTGTCATAAAGCCGGACACCTAGTGCTCTCTCTAAAAGTTAGCATCCATGTAATGGAATCCATCCTCCACCAGCCAAGCTCGCTCAAATCTGAAGTAGCTATTATGGCATCCCTCCTCAAATTCCAAAGCGACGATGTGTGGTCTGAATAGGAGCATGACATGGATTTCACAAAAGCATGTTGAAAGTCGTAAAGGGTCTCCATCGAGACTAGAAATCGATCAATGTGAGACCTGGCTCTATATTTCTTCCAAGTGCATCAACAATTAGAGGCATCCGTAATTTCATGTTGGAGATCCACACTTAGAAGCAAATGCCAAATACCTAGGGTCTCAGCCACCTCTAAATCCCAGTCTATCTTCCACTGGAAGGGTGATATTAACGCCATTATCAATGATCTAGGCGAGGTTGGGAAGGCAACATATACGAACTGAAGCTCCTCCTAAAGATTCGAGAGACGAGATGCACCATTTGCATCATAGACAGACACTAGTACGAAATAAGGAAGTCATGTCAATGCTTTTATCGAGTGCTATTAGAGTATATGTGTCACTTGTGTAGATGGGTAAATGGATCCCTCCAGGTTCTATTTACCACATCTAGTGTTTAGTCCCACATCTACCAATTGTGGGACTTGGATGATCTGTGAAGGCTATATAAGAAGCCACATACTTCTTGTTCCAGATGAGAAAAAGTTGAATGCAACATCAACCCTTTGAGGCATTCTTCCATAGTTTCATCCCACTCCTTAAGGAATAGGGTTCCGCGTAAAAATCATGGTGTTCTTCATATTCTTATTTCTTTTTCTCTGATTATGCTTATGTATTTCATATTTCTAACATGGTATCGGAGCGGACTCAATTCTCGAGGAATTATTTTATTTTTTGACTTAGTCGAGATTCGGTTCTTGGTTGTTCTTGGAGATTCGTTCTTGTGGATTATTATTGTTCATAATCATTCTCCAGTTCTTGGGTTCAATCTCTAGAACCCTGGTTCTCCAGACCACATACAATCATCCAACCCTTGCTCTCAAGACTTCAACATGATGAGGAAATTAGGTTTTCGAAATGGGACCCTAATCTAATCAACGACATCACGACAACAACTATCGAACAACAAAAACCTCCATGACGGCACAACTGACTCCAGTGGGCCACATCCTCTCGCACCGCTCCAGTCCATGCATCTCCAGCACAGAAGGGTTATCCAGGAACCCTAATCACGAAGGCAAGATCACCTCCCAGACGACCTCGCACCGCCTGACCTCGTGCAAGGTCAAGTGCAGCCACCCTCGAAGGCCCCAAGTAGCCATACGATGGAAAAATTGGAAGAGGGGAGCAACCCTTATCTCGGTTCTCATACAGACGCACCTTCTCCTTATGCAAGGCAGCGCCACTCTTCTCCTCTAGGTGACGGATTCCTTTCCAGGAACCCTACTCCAGGCTAGGGTTGGGCATTGGGCCAGGTCGGGTTAGGTTTGAGTTGGCCCGGCCTAAGCCCATTTATGTATATGGGCTAATGGGTCGGATCTAGGATGATTTTATTTTCAAATTCCAGGTCAAAGCCCAAACCCAGTCCAAACAAAATGGGTGGGGTTCAAGTTGGGCCGGCCCAATTTAACACCTATGTATACCGAAATCATGTGTTCCATTCCTCTTGCATTTATCTGATTGTTTCTTATGCATGTGTGCATGTTTAATATTTTAAGTATGCCAATTGAATCGTGATTCTAACGTTAGTTATATGTTGGAAATAGAAATGTGGTAAAAAAACATGGACTTAAACCACCATTCAGTTCATCATTACATATTCTATTGTAGATGCGAGCATTATGACCCAATACAGTTTGGTTACTTACAGTTGTACATGCTCTAACACTCGAGGATACATATTCTGTTCTTGCATATTAATGTAATAATCTTTCATATTAATGTAATAATCTTGCATATTAATGTAATAATATCCTCAATCCAAGCTAATGGATATGATTATTAATGGGTCTAAGTATTTATTCTAAACTCGAAATAAGGATGAAAGTTAGAACATGATATTTGGAGCAAACATGAATATACTGGATATAATTGTATTGTATAGGTTGTGCTATCGGGTTTGCGGGTTGGGGCCTTCTTAGGCCCGAACCCGACCCGATAATCAATATGAGCTTATCTTGAGGCCCACAGCATGCCCACCAAATTTCAAGTTCGGGTTTGGTTTGGGTTATGGAGGTCGGGTTTTGGGTCGGGTCGGGCCTACCCCCAATGCCCAACCCTACTCCAGGCGTCACCCGCACCTTCAAGTAGTAGCTCCAGGCGGCACCTCTGAGGCACCATCTTCCCCTTTGGCAGCAACGATGCCCCTCCGCCTTCCTCGCTTTTCTCGCGTTGTTGTGTGCATGTTGTTTAACCCATCAGTGGTGAGGGTGCCAACAGCCCTGGTGGTGATGATCCAACAACAGTCGTTCCCTCCTTCCTTCAAGCGACTGCAGTGCCGCTCATCCTGCAGGCAGCTCATGCGGGCGCATCCCCAAGCAACGGTAACTCCCAGGCAGCAGCACCTCTCCCCCTCAACTCCAAGGCTTGTGTGATTCCATCATCTAGTCGAGCTCCTCCAGGTGGCAAGCTACCCCCACGCGGCGCATCTCTCCAGATCAAGGACCCTAGACAGGTTCCCAAGTGGGAACCCTAAAATAAAAGCCCGAAGTAATCTGTGGCTATTGTAAGGGCTCAAGTGGGCCAAAAGAAAAAAAGGGGAGAGCCCAAGTGGGTTGCGGTTTTTGAAAAAAAGGAAGAGAAGAGAGACCGGAAAAAATGGAGTGGCATCATTTAAAAAAGGGTTTGTTTAGAAAAAGGCGCATACAAAAGAAAAGTTGTACACAAGAAATAAAAAGGTTTGTAAAAAATGGGATCGTACAAAAAGAATCCATATGATAAAAAATGATTTGAATTTTTTTTGAGAAAAGCCTTAAAAAATGGGAACAACTCATAAAAAATATTGAGAAGAAAAAGTCGAAAAAATTTGAGATAGCTTATGCATGAGCATGTTTTTTTCTCCCCAATGTTTTCTTGTCTTCTCCTAACTTTGTCGATGTCATTGTGTTTCGACAAGTATGGGAGAAAGGGATGGTATTATGTAGAGTTACTAGCCACATTTTCAGATTCTCCAGATTCCAGACCAACCTGATTTCGGACTCTATAGATGTTCAGTTTCAGATTTGACGTTTAGATTGGTTCCGAGTCTAAAGTATGATTCACACAAGTTTCCTATCATTATTTGTGTGGTCCCCATCTCTGTTTTTTGGTCTTGGAGTTTTCATGTGAACCACAAGGACTCCGGAGTAGAGATCTCATTCTCTATGCCATGTGGGCTAGGTTTTCATGTGGTTTCATAGGAACTCTAAAGTAGAAATCCCATTCTTTGAGCCAATATGAGAGAGACCCAGTTCTTTGATGAGGAAACTTTTCAGACTCCATTTTTCCAGTGATCATGAACTCCGACAAGGATGTTCCCACGACCTTTTTGTTTGACCCTTCAGAGATGGAGCAGTTATCCACATGATTCACAGTCTTCTACATGTGGTGGGCTAGAGTACTTCGACGAGGAGACTCTTTTCAGTTTGTAACTCTGACAATCACAGTTACAGAGCACATGTTCTCCGACAAGGAGACCCAATTCGACTCACACTCCAGCTCGTTTGTTCCTCTTCACCTACATGGCATGAGAAGAAACATCCTCGACAGCAACCGACAGTTGCGTTTGCGTTGATTTGATATTGTCCGTAATGTCTTGTAGTGTGAGTTTGAGATTTCTTTCTTTATGTCCAAGTTGAGCATTGCATGCTCCAGCTTGAGGGGCAATGCTAGAGGATATGTGTCACTTATGTAGATGGGTAAATGGATCCCTCTATGATCTATTTACCACATCCGTTTTCAATCCCACATCTACTAATGGTGGGACTTGAAGGGTGTGTGGAGGCTATATAAGAAGCCCCATACCTTCTAAATCAGATGAGAGAAAGTTAAATGCAACACAACCCTTTGGGGCGTTCTCCCGTAGTTTCATCCCGCTCTTTAGGGAGTAGGGTTCCACGTAAAAATCATGGTGTTCTTCATGTTTTTATTCCTTTTTCTCCGATTATGCTTTCGTAATTTGTATTTCTAATATGGTATCAGAGCTGTGTTAGTTTTCTAACATGGTATCAGAGCTATGTTAGTTTTCTAACAAGTACCACGAACAGAGAGTGATGACCCCTAAGGATCATATTCTTCAGCCTGAGCTTCTTGCCATTCCGGCCCACCACCTGACCATCGGTACTCCTGAAGGAGTCTAGGTAATTCGTTCGCTAGGTGCCACCACGTCTTTTTCATAATTGAGGAATCCAAATAGTTATCTTGAAACACATCCGCGCTCAAATTGACCAGTTGATCCCTACCAACTTTCCTTTTACCGGGCTGACCCAACCTCAACATGTTCCAAGAGTATCTTTCTTCAAAAGATAAGGATGCCTTGGAAGGGGGGATTACACAACTCAGACTCCTCTTTGCATCAGAGGTAGGAACCCTCTCCGTTTGGTTCTATCCGATAGACCTCCAAAGGTATGCATATTCACCTTCTGGTTCTAGTTCCCATATGAATATGTTAAGTCATATCGTCATTACCCACATGCTCTTTTTCCAATTACCAAAGGATTTTATTTGTCTCAACTGACCATTTCATGTTATTGCACCTCCAACGAGTTTCTGGTTTGAACACCCACCGTATTGGATGGAAGTGTCTTCTCGTCATCTTTAACTCATTGGCGTTCAACTTCAACCCCTCAAATCTGCAGTGTGAACATTCCTTGGGCTCGAGTGTTAGGGTACACGACTTCTAGACGACGGTTCTAAGTAACTGTGAGGTGTTACCTATCTCCTTAGCCGAAGGAGTCAAGAAAGAGTCCCATGGCATCAGTGGCGACCGCTATAGAGGTTGGGCTTCCTTCATGAACAAGTCCATTGACATTGCCTTTGGTATCAGCTAAGCTGCCTCCATGGTTTGCATATTCAAATGGAGCTCACATGGTGTATGCAAGGGCCCATCGATCATGTTCGAAGTAATATCTAGTGAAATGTTTGATTTATTGAAGCGCGGAGGATTACGATGATAGCAACCTTAGCATGCTCGGGTTACCAGACCTTTGTGCATGATTGTTCTCTAGGTCTTGGTTCGAGAGACCATTTGTAATAAGGTTAACAAAAGGTTTGTCCGGTAAGGCAAGGTAGGTTGCGTATCAGACTGAGAGGAAACTCTACCGCTAAGGCATACTTGAATGTTGGCTTCATGAGATGCGCCTCAAACTATGGATCTCTACGATTCCTAGAACTTTCCACTTCTTGATGTTGGATCTCTGAATAACAAGCCATTGCCGACATTTGTTGCCATGAAATACTCTTCACCAACCTTCGTTTCCCAAATGGATGTCAGAAGCAAGATCATCTTCTAGAAAAAATGTAAAAAATTTTAGTGTTCGGCCTCGATATTGGCATGGGTAGGCATAAGATCCCCCAAACTACCGTTTCAACGAGTACACAAGAGCTAGATCCTTTTGCAAGACCAATGAACATGATTGATATAACCTCCCCAAAATTAGTAATACTCTTCTTTATCGTCATGGCATCTCTCGTTCTTAGCGGCAACCCCTTTATAACGATCAGTTTATATTGCAAGTTGCAACACATAATCCATGACATTGTGATAGCAAGTTCTATGCATGGTTGTCCTTTCATTCGCCAAACTCAAGAGAGTTGTTATCTTTTTCAATGTAAGTCAAGCACAAACCAAGGGACCACCCAACTCAATAACGTCTATGTAGAACGTTGGGCCGATCTTCAAGTCGATGTCCATCACAACATTGCGAAGGCATTAAGTGCCTGTCAAGCGAGCTCCAACAAGTACAAAGTGAATAAACAACTTGACGGTAGTAGACTTCCCACTCACACTATCATCCGACTTCTCTCTTTGTGACGATTTCTTTCCTACATATCTCCATTGGCGATACCCCAATCTCTTGTAATGGAAACATCGGATTGGATCCCTGCAAGAGCTTGCATGGTCCGATCTTGGACTTCTGCGCTCTGGATGCTCTTGGCTACATATCTCCATTAGCGGTCTTTTGGGTCGGGTCCGATCTCAGACTTATGCGCTCTGGATGCTCTTGGCTCTGTGGGGGGGTTGCTGGTGGCCTGGAGGGTTCTCTCTTCTCCCTGTGGGCTGAGCTGAAGGGCTCCCATGTGCTCTCGATCCTCCTCGAGTGCCAACGTTCGGGGTCTTTTTTTGTTATTTCCTGTGTTTATGAACCTTCTTCTGCGTCTCTGCGGGATCAGCTTTGGACGGATCTGCGAGCGGCCAGGGATTTTTCCCTGATGTCCCCTGGTTGGTGGGGGCGATTTTGATGTTACGTTGCTTTCTTCGGACCGGTCGCGTTTGCGGGGCGGGCAGGACCTTGGCTTTGCATGCTTTATTGAGCTGGTTGACTCTTTTGGGTTGGAGATCTTGGACGCTGTGGATGTCAGGTACACTTGGAGGAACTTGGGCTCCAGATCTCGTCTGCACCGCTTCCTGGCGTCACCGGCTTTCCAGGAGGCTTTCCCCCTCTCCTCAGTCTCGGCCAGACCCCGCTCCTGGTTTGATCACATGCCCATCCTCTGGGATTCCGGTGAGGCCTCGCTCCTCGGGGTATTTTCCGTTATGAGAAGGCTTGGTTACTGGAGGACTTCTTCCGTGGCCTGGTGGAGTCGCATTGGAGATCAATTGTCGCAACAGGCTCGACGACCGCTAGATTTGTCAAGAAGCTTGACTCCCTTCGGGCGCGCCTTTGCGTTTTCAAGCAGGAGTCGCGGGCGGCCCATCGCGCAGGTAGGTTGGAGGTGGAAGCTACGATTGTCGACCTGGATGGTTTTGAGGACGAGAGGCCTTTGACGTCGGATGAACTGCTCCGGCGGTCGGAGGCGCAGTGGAAGATCAATGTTGAGGACCACAAGAGGGTGGCTGAATTGAAGCAACGTTCCAAGCACATATGGCTCAAGGAGGGGGATGCGAACACTGCTTTCTTCCACAGGATTGCTAGAGGGAGGCGGCGCTCTAATATTCTCAGGAGTATGGTCATCAACAATGTGCGGGTGGAGGGCAACAGGGAGCTGGGAAACGCTATCGCAAACCACTTCAGAGAGTTCTCCAAACGGAGTGGTGACCGCCTCTGGCGCTAGTCTGGCGAGGGGGCGGTTCGTTTATCGGAGGCGTACGCGTCTAGTTTGATTCTTGCGGTGAGTCCTGAAGAGCTAAAGGCAGCGGTTTGGAATCTTAACTGTGAGGGGTCGCCGGGTCCAGACGGCTTCCCTGTTTCGTTCTTCAGAGATTTATGGGACCTGGTTGGCGGAGAGGTTCTCGAGGTCATTCACGAGTGTTGCCGCTGCAATGTTGGGTTTGAGCTCGTTAACAGGGCTCTAGTGGTCCTGCTCCCCAAGTGTGTTGGGGCTTCCAGAGTGGAAGACTTCGGGCCCATTGCTATCTCCAACGCTCTATACTTGATCGTCGCCAAGGTTTTCGCGTGCATACTGAGCAGGGTTCTGGAGAACATTATCTCCCCTCTTCAGTCGGCCTTCGTCCCCGGGAGGCAGATTGCAGATTCTATTATCACTGCGGCTAGATTGTGGCGGACTGGGAGCGATGTGGGACGAAATCCTTACTCTAGAAGATTGACTTCTCGAAAGCTTTCGATACTTTGGACTGGCGCTTCCTCTGGGCGGCACTTCACAAGAAGGGCTTCCCGTCCGCCTGGATTACTTGGATGAGGCGTTGTGTGTCGACTTCTTCTATGGCCGTGCTCGTGAACGGTCGCCTGGAGGGTGGGTATTTCCAGCTTCAAAGGGGGGTACGGCAGGGTTGCCCTCTTGCCCCTTTGCTTTTCATCCTTGCTGCGAATGTTTTGGCCTGCATGGTTGGAGGGGTGCTCTGGGCGGGCATAACGCGCGGGTTCTCAAAAGGGGATCTCCAGATCTCGCTGCATCAATACGCCGACGACACCGTTTTCTTTATCGAGGGGGGCCTGATGAAGCCATGGGTATGGTTGCGGTGCTCGAGCTTTTCAGCGAGATGTCTGGGCTTCGATTGAACTTGGTGAAATCGAAGCTCGTACCTTTCTCTATGGTGGACACTGAGTCTGAGATGTGCAACATGGTGTTGGGTACGGTGCTTTCAGGTTTACCGATCCACTACATAGGGCTCCTGCTATCGACGGGGAGATCGAAGCTGTCTGACTGGCTCCCCTTGGTGAAGAAGGTTGAAGGGAGACTTGCGGGTTGGAAGGCGATGCTCCTCTCTAAATGTGGCAGGCTGGTGCTCCTGAAGTATGTGCTCTCTACGATTCCTGTCTATTACTCCTCCACGAGGTTGCTCCCAACTGGCATCAGGAAGAGACTTGAAGGGCTTATGCGGAGATTCCTTTGGTGCAAGAGTGGTCACGGTCGGACGGGCATGCATCTAGTCGGCTGAGAGGACATCACTCTCCAGAAAAGTGAAGGTGGCATGGGTGTACGCCGCCTGGCTGCTCTCAATGAGGCGTTATTGCTCAAGTGGTGGCAAGAATTTAGGGTGACAACGATGACCTCTGCGCCCAACTCCTTCGGCAGATTTATTCGATTACTAGCACGACACCGTCACTCGATTTACTTGTACGGCTAGGCCCTCTTTATTCTGGAGAGGTATTCTCAAGGTGACCCTCGGCTTTCTTGACTTTTTTAGACCTGTGTTGGGGAATGGTAAGAGCTTTACCTTTTGGCGTGATAATTGGACTGATCGGGGAGACCTTGCTTCTCGATTCCCTCGTCTTTTTGCTCTTGCTTCAGATCCGGATGTGCGGGTCGCTGCTTGTTGGGACAATGGTAACTGGATGCCTCCATTCCGCTCAAACTTTTCGGATCAGCGCCTGGAGGATTTCTTGGGCTTACTTGACGCTCTGAGGGACGCAACCAGTCCCTCTTCGGGGCTTGACCATTGGGTTTGGCATGACAAAGATTTCACGGTCCGTAGGGCTTACTTGGCGATCACCAGGCCCCCACCCTCCATCTTACTAGACTTAGTGCGGGATTGCGCCTTCCTTTGGGGCCTATGTCTTCCTGAGAAAATTGGTTTCTTTTTGTGGCTGTTCAGACGTAAGAGGCTGATGACGCGGGATAGATGCTCCAGCCTGCTTGGGGCAGTTTCTGACAGGTGCCTCATTTGTGGCACGGAGATTGAATCGGTGGAGCACCTCTTCTTCTCCTGTTGTAGGGTGGCTCCCCTTTGGGACAACCCGTCTCTGCGTTGGGTCGCCCTCTCTGATGTGGGAGCTTTCTGCAACAGTTTGGTGGCGGCCGCCAACCGTGCGAGGCGCAATTTGCTGTGGCCGCTGACTACGCTTTGGGCTGTTTGGCTTGCCAGGAACGCGCTTCTTTTCTCCGGGCAAAGATTCTATTTGGAAAATGTAAAGCTGCAAGTGTCAAGCTTATTAAGCTCTTGGAGTGTTTAGCGTTTTGCGTGCTTTCTTGTACCTTCCCTCCCTTTCTTTTTCTCCCCCTTTCAATAAAATTTTGGGGTGAACACCTTTGAGTGTATCCCCCGTTGTTGGCTTAAAAAGAAGATCTTGCATGGTGTTTGCGCGATCTTAAGCAAACATCCCTCTGAGAGCTTATGTTGTGGTCGCCAACTTCTCCCGTGATCTTGCTGTCACTTGTCGGACACGGTTTTTCTACCCAGAGCACCTCACCCATCTCCCAAGTATCAATTGGCACTCCCCAATTACAAACATGTCCATGTTTCAGCTTCATCTCCTCCTTGCTTCACTTGTTTGCCCTAGATACTTTGATGTTTACGTGGTACATGTACTAACGATATAATTCAATCATGGATAAATATCTATTTTGTCCCACATTGGTTTTTTATTTCTCACAAGTGATAGATTTACTAAAATGAAAAGGAATTTCTTTCGTATTATGTTAGTAAAAACCTATATGCTCTTGTTTATTTCTGTTTCAGGATATGATCCCACTGTTAAATCTTAGATGGAAATTTATTTTCCCTATTTTTTAATTAATTTATTAGCGGCAATCTCTTGATCTTGTTGTGCTCGCCAATTTCTCCCATGATCTTGCTGTCACTTGTCAGATGCGGTTTTTCTGCCTGGAGCACCTTGTTCTTCTCCAAAGTATCAGTTGGTACTCCCCAAGACATGTCCATGTTTCAGCTTCGTCTCCACCATGCTTCACTTGTTTGCCCCTGATATTTTGATTTTTACGTGGTACATGTACTAAAAATATAATTCAATCGTGGATAAACATCTATTTTCTCCCACATTGATTGATTTTTTTATTTTACACAAGTAATAAATTTACTAAAATGACAAGGAAAAATATTTTCTTATTACAGTAGTAAAAACCCAAATGCTCTTGTTTATTTCTATTTCAACAAGATGGACTTTATCGAGAATGTGGCCCAACTATTAAATTTTGGATGGAAATATCGTTTTCCTGTATTTTTAGTTAATCTATTATCGACAATCTCTTGCCAATTTTTTCCCTATAAATGAATATAAATAATAAATAAAAGAATTGATAGTTTGTTTTTTTAAAGAAAAAACAAAGAGATGATGTAGTCTAAAATAAATAAATGTTCCTACGGAATCTTCTGCCAAGGATTGACCACTGACATACGATCTGAATCATTTATTCTTCTTTTTAAGTTGGTGCAATTTAATTAATTCGTGATAATATTAATTACCAAATAACACAAAATTAGACAAAATATCTCGCACTGCTCTTTGGCTTGATTAGCTGTCTCTGACCGAGACTACAGAAGCCTGAAGAGAGAGAGAGAGAGATCTTAGTTGTAGCTAGAACATTGAGAAATTTTATGTAGATGTATAAGGTTACACAGCTTCATGCTTCACTATTTCTATTACATGCTTTTGATGCTTCTGGATGGATAACCTTACCATGATTCAGATCAACACTTAAATCTCTCTGCTTCCTGATTACTATGCCATGATTCACTGTGTTTCCATATTATTTGTTTGACAGACTCCCTTGGAGCATTTGGAACCGGTTTTAAGAGAAGATATTCAGAAGGTCTTCTAATTATTCTTATTCTAATTTTCTCACACACCCCTCTTTTCTAACTTCGAGACAAAATATGAATTTCCTTTCCTAGATATGGGATGGTGTTTCTAAGCCCGAGGCCCACAAGAACACACCTCTCAGTGATTTTTTTAATGTGAGTAGTCAGGTGCCATGGAGTCATTTCAACAATGGACATGTCTTAAATTTTCACGCTGTTTTCCATGTCAAGGTTGAAGTGACGGCTCTACCCAGTTATGAAGAGAAAGAAGAGCAATTCAGAGACCAGGTATAGAACTGATGTGCTTAATCTGTTGATCCATAATTGTGAGACCAAAATTTTCATGTCATTATAGAAGATGATGGCTTATTTCCGCTGTCACTATAACATAAGCATTATTTTTTAGGTATTTCATGAGAATGTTGACCTTTATGAAGTTACATGGATTTATAAACAGTCACATCACATGGTAAATAACGTTGTACATACAAAGTTGTTATAAGTCAAGAGTCTTCACTTTCAGCCCGTGGACTCTGATTTGGTCAAGAAACCCTATTATGTAAACTTTAAAATATGCCCCTTTAGCCTTTAGGCTATTCTATTTGAAAGAAAGGGTGTGGGCCCGAGGTTGGAGGGCACACCGGAAGCAACTTTATTAAAGAACTCAATAGTTGCAAAGATCGAGTCTCAAAAAGTGCCTACATATTCCTGAACATTTTTCACATAAATTGTTCCTATCTGAAGATAACCCCATTGTGAGCTATCCAAATCGCTCAGAAGATAAGTGGTCCTATACATCATAGGAATATGTGGTTTGAACTGACTTGTAGGGGCTAACCATTGAAAATCAATGATATTCCAAACTTCCATGGAGTGAGCACAAAAGAAGAAAACATGTTCCAAATCCTCTGGTGCAGCGAAACATCTTACGTAGACATCATTATTTCTATGTACAATCGTGTCTTTAGATGTCTTCGTCATCAAATGTCCCCTCTTGAGTAGCCAGAGAAAGATTTAACAAGCAATGGCATATGCCAAGGCACCATATTAATTTATAGTCTCGAGATGAAGTCCCGGTTTGATGCATCAAGGAAGTAGATAGGGTCCATAATGTCTTGGGCTTAGATCACGAATGGTTATCGAAGAAAACTGGCTTACAACTTTGTGGGTTCGATCCCAAGTGGACCCGTTGACAATTACCTAGAAGGCTTAAGTCCAAGCTATCCAGTAGTAATTCCCCGCATTTATAACTCTCTCAAACTTTGTGAGTTTCCGATGTAGGACTATGATGCAATTATTCCCAAATTGACATATCAAGCCAGATTAAAACCATCACGGAGTTGGAAACTTTGAGGAATTACGGTTTTCTATTATTCGTCTATTTATTTATGTTAAATAACTTGAGATTGATTACAATGTTAATATTTATGGTAGATTAAATTAAGTTAGTGAGTCGATTAGAGTCAATTAGAATTTTATTTGATTTAATGTTCTCTTATTTCTATTTTTGTAGTGTCACCCCTCCTATATAAAGAAGATGGTAGTCCTTTATTTAAACAATTCAGAATATATGAAAGATTGAGATCTATCTCTCGCTCCCTATCTCTTTCTCTTTCTCTCCACGCGATCTCTGTGATTCGTCTCCAAAATCCCATGCAACTAGCGTGTTCTTCTCTTTCTTGTTCTTCTCTCTAAATTTCTTTCACCAAACAAAAATTTCACCATCAAAAGTATTTTTTCCACCATTGGATTTTTTATTTGCATTATTTGGTATCAGAGCATGTGAACCGAATCATTCCTATGATTCGGCGATCCTGTCACATATTGGTGCTTGAAGTTCGATCTAAGCCGCATCTCTCATGGATCACGTTCGCATCAATAAAAGTTCAAGAATCATCTCCTAGCAAGTTTCAAAGTTCAAGGATGGTTGGACACAATAATCGAGGAAGAATCACTCGTCAACAATAAAAATCAGATCACTGCATATATTGTGCAACCTAATTTCTATCAAGAGAACGGCGATATATTCAGTATAGACTAAAATTTTATTATTGCAATCGGTGTACAAGTTTCTCAAAAAACTATTGTACAACATCAATATAAAGACACATGTCCAATATTCGACGAAGGTGTGGATAAAGATTATGAAATCAATTTTTTAGTAGTCAAAGTTCTCCAAGAACAAAAAAATGAACAAAAAGAACCCATATTTGATGAATATCAGTTGGATAACAAGCGAGATACCATAGATCTGGATGCCATCACAGTTGCTGAACACGAGGGCTTTGACCCACCACAACCTCCATGTGAAGCATCGATCTGGAGGCATTCAAAGTGCCGAAAGTCTCCATAAAAAATCTCCAAGTTGTTGTCCAGGAAGTCTTCAAACCGTCACCTCTACCACCCCTACGATTGCACCACCAACCCCGGTTTCGCCCAAGCTCGAAGGACCCATCCCTAGCAGCACCCGAGCACAAAGGCCCCTAGCCCAATGGTGGGATGCCCATCACCATCGTCCACCACAATGGGACACCATGAGGCGAGACCAATACCACCAAGCGAGATCATTCAAATAAAGACTAAACATGACACCTCACAACGGCTAGTTATTTCCTTGAATAAACAAGGGTAGATGATACTGATTGATAAAAAAAGAAGAAAAAAGATCAATTATTTGATCTCTTTGATCGATAATAACAAAGTTATCAATTATTTTTCCCCTTCACGTTTGATGTTGATCGACCAAATGATAAGGGTTGTTCGTTCAACGATGTTTAATGTTATGGTGGATTTTGGATCAGAATAGATGGTCTAGGAGCATGGTCGATCAAGAAGCTTTTTGTTGTAGAGCTGGGAGTTCTACTAATCTTACATGCATGATATGATTTAATGCAATAAGAAAAAACCTAAGACTATTCATGTCTTCAAAGTCTTTTGCTTTTGGTATGAAACTTCATTCTTCATATTTTAACTGTGTCTATAATTTTGTATTATCGAATCTCTTTTTCCTTTTCCTTCGCCTATGGTTTTTAGTTATTCAAAACTTGATGTTTTCTATTCATTGTCATTTTTGTATTGTTGCAACACATTTGAGTCTTTGAATCACAATTTCGCCTTTTAGGACTCTATCACAAGCTTATAGAGAAATAGTACTTTGTCATCATTAAAACATGTGTATGTATGTACAATTTGCGTTGAGGACTTTTAGAGGAGTTTTGATGGCATGATCTACAGATCTCGAAGGACGAGAGTAACGCTTTTGCCTTTTTGTGGGCACTATCATTTTGATCCTAAGAAAATGCATTATTCACCTTTTTCATTTAGCCTATTTTCAAGTATGCACTTTGTGTATAATGTCACTCTTTGATTAACAACTTTTGAATGCACGTGGTCAGAGAGGTTTCTTTGGAAGGTCAACTTTGCGATATTAGACTTGGTAAATTACGCAATATCGAGATTCAATGCTCATGATAGATAGAGACATCTTTTCTTTGGTATGGTGATAGACGTGTCCTTATTTCATTTGAGGTGGATGACCGCACTTAATGACATCTTAACATATTAGTTTCCTCCCACAGTTGGATGTGTTGGTAGGTAAGATGAATGCTTCTTGTTAAAAGATGTACCATCCTATGCTTAGAGCCAATCCGTTATCGGGGATAACTTGCCCTCACAACTTGTTGTGCTCAAGCCCAACTGGGTCGGTTGACCACCGCCAAAATACGTAAGCCCAAATTGTGTAGTGGTAGTAGTAGTACTCAGTATTTATAACCCACTCTGACATTTGTGAGTACTCTACACAGGACTATGTTATAGTGACTAGACTTAGTAGTGAGTATATTGTACAATGACTTAGCTACTTCATGCAAAGAACTAGACAAATACATTGATCTGGTGTTATATTTTTAGATTTTTGAACAACTTACTTGTCAATTGAATCTCTATTATGAAGCATGGTCACTTGCATATCGATTGTTCAAATGCAGATTATGTTGGAGCTTGTTACGAAGGCCGTATCGACGATATATCGTCGATATATCGGTATCAAGAGGTTGGGAGTATCGAAATCGGAGCATATATCTTTTTACAGGGATATCGGTGATATATTGCCATATCGGTCAAAAATGAATGGATTCAATACGAAAAATACAGGATATCGACCGATATCGTCGATATTTAGTCGATATCCCTATATATCAATGCTATTATTCATGCAAGCTTGATTCCACTACTTATCTAGCTACACCTAGTATTAAAACAATCTATGATTTATATACTTTGTTCCGGATCAGGGGCATTGCCCCCGCACCCCTGCAAGGGGGCCAACCTGAGCCCCCCCAAGCTCGCTGACCGGGCAACGAGACCCCTGTACTGGTAGGGTATGGTGCCACAGGAGGGTGCATACAATGGTTCTTCAACTTGGTGTATGTTTACAAGTTATTTCATGTTGTAAAACTTGAATGAAATCCATTTCCAATATCTATAACTCATTTCTTCAAAGAAATCTATAAGCCAAGAATCAACATATCGATATGTTCGAAATGATCGATATATGCAATATAAGCTTTATAGATGATCGATATGTGTGATCTAAGAGTAAATTTATAAGTTATTTAGTGATCTAAGAACTTGGATAAACTCCATTTTCAATATATATATATAGGTCAACAATTAACAGTACCGCCGTATCGATATATGCGATATAAGGTTCATAGATGATCGATATGTGTTATCTAAGAGAGTAAGAGTACATTTGTAAATTATTTAGTGATCAAAGTACTTGGATGAACTCCATTTTCAATAGATATAGTATGTCAACAACTAACAATATCAGCGATATGTTCGATATGATCAATATGTGCACTATAAGAATTATAGTCCTCATAAATGATCTATATGTATTTTCTAGGTGTATATTTGTAGTATTTCATTTCATAAGAACTTGAATGAAATCTATTCCAATATTTATAAGTCAAGAAGCAACATTAATATCGACATGTTCGATATGACCGATATGTTCAATACCGATATGTGCAATATGTGGTCTATAAATGATCGATATGTATGATGTAAGTGTTTATTTGTAGGTCATTTGTTTGTTTGATATCTTGGATGACGTTAATTTCTGAAAAATTGCAAAAAATTGGCTTTTTTGAACCATTTTCGACATTTCCACCAATATCGTCGATATATCGGCGATATATCCCGATATATCCTTTTTCGGACGGACCGAAATGATATCGATATCGATACGGCCTTCCTTGCTTACAAGGACATAAAGTGTAATATATGGTACTTTACTTGTCTTAGAGGGAATATGATAACATTGAGGAGCAATAAACAAAATATGGTATACCATAAACAATCTATGAGCTCCTTTAGATCATCTCGTTGATGATTGACTTTCAGATGGCATCATGGCATTCTTTGAACCAACCTTACCTCCCATGAACATGTGAAGATATTGAAGTAGATTACCATTTTATATAGGAGGTTATCATCTTCAAGTAAATTTCCACCATACATTTCCACTGAAGGGCAACTAGCATATGTTTCCACCATGACTCTTCCTGAAAGCATTTAAAAGTTGAGCATGTATGATATGCATGCTCCAGCTTTAGGAATGCGTATGAAAGGATGAGGTGAGTATTGAAAGGTGCATGCATACATTACCCTTTTTATTTTTTCCGTTATTGCTCTTTCTATAGCTTGTACTCCTCCATATCTACGAGGACTTTACCCTCAATAGCAGAAGGGTCTACTTTCCAACACTTTTGTTGCTTCAGCCTTGGTTAATTGATGGTTACCCAATTTGGTTGGTCACTATTGCAGGTGTTGGAGAAGATCAACCATGCTAACTCTTTGTTAGGGTGGGGTGGCGAATGCCTACTGCATGGCAGAGTCACACTTGTCGTGAGGACTCCATATGCTCAATGCATCATATGTATACTGTCCAAAGATTTCAGGCTGATATGTGTTAAGAAATAAACATGCGGAGCGGAAGCAAAACATGGAATAAGACTATAGAATACGAAGAACGCAGGATTTAACGTGGAACCCTACTCCGTGAGGAGCGGGATGAAACCACGGGAGAAGCCCTCAAATGGGACGTATTTGTCTATTGACTTTCTCAATGGATACAAGAGGTCTGGGGCTCGTTATATAGCCTTCCCAAAGCCTCCAAGTCCCACCACTAGGCGGTGTGGGACTAAACACTGGATGGGGTAAATGGATCTTCTCCAGGATCCATTTACCCTGCTACAACTCAATAGGCGCACCACCAAATACTCTAACAATATGGAAAGCCAAGATTCTCAGTTGGAGTTTTTGACTATGAGGCGCACATTGTCACAAAAATAAGTGACATGTATTGATCAACTATGATCTATATCAAATGGCACTTGGGACCATCATCTATATTTCTTCACGTGCCTATTTTTAAGGGAGAAAGAGGGCATGCATCCAAAGTGATTCTCTCTTGTGGTGGGGGGTCGGGTCAAGTATTAAGGCATCAAAAGTACAAATTGTAAAGGAATCGTGGAGAGTCTCGGCTTGATAGGTTGCATTATCAACATACAATCATTCACCACAATAACTAACACCATTTTTAACAAGGCCGGTGGCTCAAAACCGCAAGCCTCAGTTGCTCCACAGTTAGTCTGAAACAAGCCACACCGAGTGAATCTTAGGTTCATGTCAACGAAGAGGTATCAATTCATGGGATAGATGCTCCCCCAGCCCCCCCCCCCCCCCCCCCCAAGCTTTTCTACCCAAGTTACACCTCAGAAATCAGTGCTCTAACTCTTCCGGTTTGGCATCACAAAGGAGTCATTCCACCGTTTTGTGAAGTGAGACCTTAGTCATCACTGAGCTACATTACTTAACAATCAAAGAAAAATCTTCACTCAGCTTGCAATCTCTTCGTAAACCTATTGAACCAGTGAGAGCCTTGTAGGCTTTTTTCACCGAGAATTACCCATTCCACCACACCCATTGGTCCATATACAATGGAGGACCATTGATTTGGCCAAAATCGTCCATCGTCAACAAGAACTCTAACAAATGTTGCTGAGAGGAAGAAAAGTGGAAAGTGGGGACTCACATCTCAAGATGATGGTGAATAACGAACCCTTATTTTATAATTACATTTTATTTGTCTCTGGTAAACATTGCACGATCATTAATCTTAAGTGATCATCCTTTCTATTTGAAAAAAATGTAAATAACGTGTGACAAACAAATTTTAGATGTTTCATGTATTTGGTGAAAATGCCACTATATTCTGAAAAACGGTTTTGAAGTTTAATGGCAAGCTTTTCGAGAATAGCTAGGAATGTCTGCAATAAATTGTCTGTTAAAATTAAGCTTGATTTTTGTTTTTCTGACTTGGTTAAATTGGTGAACTTTTGGACATTGGAGGATGAACATGAGGAAACATTCATGGCACATTATAGTTATTGTATTTAATTTTGAAAAGCCGGCACGGATACTAAAGAATTAATAGCCATCCAATTAATTAACCTAAAAATGAATCGATACACCACATACATTGGCACAGCTTGCTATGTCATGTTATTTCTTCTCTTCACCGTCATTGCATTGTGCGGACTGCATCTTTCTAATAAGGGCTTGACATTCTTGAACACCACGCCAGTCCATTAGAGCTAAATTGATGAGATCAAAACAAAATGCTCTGGCCATCTTCTTTACGCTAGTAAATATTAAGGATATCAGGAAGACTGACCTCCCGGGGATTCCAGAAATTCTGCCGGGAGTAATGAGCAATTCGGGGAGTAGAAATCTCATTCTGTGCCTGCCATGGAAGGGGGCCTGGAAGAGAAGTTACGTTGTTTTCCTGACTCGGATTGCAAAAAATCATTATCCTTATTCAAACCATATTTACTTTTGAGGATCGTAGTCACCAGCTGCTGGTGTTGGGACAACCCATAATAAAGTTTAAACTCATGACCTTCGGTAACTTCAACTTCTTTATCATGCCGTAGTCAGGGATTGGCAGAGGATAGGATTAGACAAGAGGGTGTCACAGTGTCTTGTTTACTTGCGCTGGCAAAAAAGGTTTCATCTACCAACATCCAAGAGTCAACTTCCTTAGACAAGGATCTATACCCCTTCAGTGGAGGATCAAATTGGTCAAGAAGCTGTTACAGTGTCATGCATTTAGATCGTAAAAAAGATCCCATCCGCCAACATTCATAAGTCAACCTGCTATAATGTGAATCTGTACCCCTTCATCTCTGTGATACTCATGGAAAAATAGCTATTGTATTTAATATAGGTTTCTCAATTGAGGCAGCGGTTCTGTCAATCAATTGCTCCAGGAGGTCTTGCAGGTGATAGACGAGGTGTTATTCCTGCATCTGGATTTTCTTTCAGTGCTCAGCAGATGTGGAAAGTTATAAAGGAAAACAAGGATTTGGATCTACCAGCCCACAAAGTACTTTTCTCAAAGTGCACTTATTTGACTATTAATTATACAGTAATGTAATTTGTATCACAAAGTCATGTAACTTCAATGGATGCTCTGTCAATTTTCTAGGTCATGGTAGCTACTGTGCGATGTGAAGAAATAGCCAATGAGAAGCTCAGCCATCTGGCCTCCGACGAGGTAAGTGGATGTACAAGCTTTTAATTGGTTGCCTATACTGTAAACCAATGAGTCTTTCATACTTTACATAGTTCCTATGCTGCAGAGTTGGTTGGATCTGGAACAAGCTGTCCAATCAGGCCCTGTATTAGGATTTGGCAAAAGTCTTGCAGCTATCCTAGATGCTCATTTTTCTGAGTAAGGAACATATTGATTTCCTAGATGTCTACTGTTTGTGTTTATTAAAATTTTAAGAAAATGAATGACGGAATAGTTCCTAATTTGAATACTCTCAACACCCTCCCAACAATTAGCTATGTACGCCTTATGACGCTTTGTAATGAGGTCCACCAGGTAGACAACGTATTAACAATATGCAATTCATTATTAATACACTCATCTTCTATCACATCTATCACATACCATGTGCATTGCTCGGACTCTATAAATAATAGAGAAAAAATATAGTATATGAGACAATAAATGGATCACCTTAATAAATACGTCTCTTGTAATGTTGGCATTATGCAGAACATATCTTAAAATTAAGAAGTATATCTATATATTAGGAAATTATGTTTAAAAAATAATAGAATTATTAACATTTTTATTGGGCAACTCCTATAAATTTGCTACGTCTTACACAATCATTGCCGTTAATTTATAATGCCATTTCCAAATTCTGAGCATAGTGGAATGTGTAAATTATAATGTCATTTGCAACTTTCAAGTGCAATGCATGGGGCATTATGCATATATAGGTGTATACCTAATGGATACATCCCTCATAAGAAAAATAGTTCAAAGGTTTATTAGATATGTTTGAACTGGACTGCAATGTTTATCTTTCCAAAATGTAGAAAAAATGATCATCATATTTAGACTATACAATTTTTAAACATTTCAAAGCATAAGAAAAAACGGTCTATTTGGATCTTTGAGCAGGAGACCTGAGAAAATAACATTTGCACAGACAACGAACCAATTCCCCAATATCCATCTTGACATAAGAACAGATATTTAATTGCTATTTACTCATGCACCTTGTTAGCACTTAAATTGCAGCTACAGCTGCATTTTGTAGTAATTAGTTACTGTACTGTATCAAGAAAACTTACATGAATATGCTTTTTTATATAAAAAAATATGAATATCTAGAGAAAATTGCACATGTTCGTATGAAATCAAAGATTAAATACCTAATGTACAATTCTTTTTTAAAAAATAACATCTATTGTTACTAATAGAAGTATTGAATCTTTATTACCATAAATCAAGAATGAATTCTATATGCAAAACATCTGTAAACTATATAAATCATACCAAAGCACATATCAGAAGAAATAAACTGCCGAGACATTACAGTTTAGATTCTGCAATATCAGTTAATGAGTACCCACTTTTATACCGTGCAATATCAGTTAATGGGCTCCCTGTAAAGATTTACTGCAAGAAAAGAAAATTAGTCCGAGAACAAAGGTGGATATTTGAAACACTGTAATGGGTAACGAAGGTGGACATTTGAAACACCGTAACGGGTACCCACTTTGATATCAACAACAACAACAACTCACATTAAGTAGTGTCGGCTATATGGATTTTTTGCCTCCTTCAGATCTATCTTGGGTCATTCTCGTGCTTAGATCCAAAAAACTAAGATCCCTTCGTATAGTCTCATTCTAACAATTCTTGGGCCTTCCCAGCCCTCTCTTAGCCGGCTCAACATCCCAAAACTCGCATCTCCTAACTGGTGCACTAGTTGACCTCCTTTGTAAATGGCCAAACCACCTTAAGCGGTTTCCTCGCATCTTATCCTCGTTCGGACCTGCACCAACTTTCATTCTAATTGCATCATTCTAAATCCGATCTTTACGTGTGTGTGTGTGTGTGTGTGTATCCACACATCCACCTTAGCATTTTCATTTCCGCTACTGCCATTCTCTGCACATGTCTATGGTTCACAGGCCAACATTCAGATCCATAGAGCATAACAGGTCTCATGGCTGCTTTGAAGAACTTTCTTTTGATTTTCAAAGGAATTTTCTTATCACAAGAAACAACAAAGGCTCTACTCCACTTAAGCCAGCTTATATTTATTCTATTAGTAACATCTCCATTAATTTCCCCATCATGTTGCAAAATAGATCCCATGTATCTAAAAGAATCCTTCTTCTAAATGTTATCGTCACCAATCTTCACCTCGATTCCTTCATCATTGCTTCCATCAAAAGTGCACTCCATATATTCAGTCTTAGCCCTATTTATACGAATTCCTTTAGTCTCTAATGCATGTCTCCAGACCTCAAACTTCTCATTTACTCCATTTCTAGTCTCATCAATCAACACAATATCATCAGCAAATAACATACACCAAGGTATCTCATCATGAATGTGACTTGTCAACTCGTTCATAATCAAAGTAAAAAAGGAATAGATTCAAAGTTGAACCTTGATGTAAACCAATGTTGATGTCAAAATAGTCAGTCTTCCCAGAGTGGATCCTTACACAAGATAAAGTCCTATCATAAATATCCTTTATGATGTTAATGCATAGGACAAGTACTTGTCTCTTCTCCAAAACTCTCCACAATATTTCATGTGGGACAGAATCATAAGCTTTCTCCAAATCAATAAAAATCATATAGAGGTTTTTCCTTTTAGCTCTATAAATCTCCATTGTTCTCCTCAGCAAATGGATGGCTTCAAGTGTTGAGAGGCATGGCATCAATCCTAATTGATTTTCTTTCACTTTGGAAACTTGCCTCAACCTTATTTCGATCACACTTTCTCAAATTTTCATAGTGTTACTATCAACTTGATTCCTATGTAATTTGAATAGTTTTGAATGTCCCATTTGTTCTTATAAAGAGGCACCACGATATTTCTCCTCCAATCTTCAGGCATTTTCTTACTTCGCCAAATAACATTGAATAAATTTGTAAGCCAAGTCAAACCACGCTCACCTATAACTCTCCATGCTTCTATAGGAATGTCATCTGATCCTGCACCTTTCCCAAGTTTCATAACCTTCAAAGCCTCCTCTACTTCCTTTTTTTCTATTCATCTATAGCTTGCACAATTCAAGTAACTTTCACTACTATCTAGATCACCCAAAGTGATCTCTCTATTTCCTTCCCCAATGAAAATGTAACATCCATATTCAAACAAAACCGAACTCGTCCGATTTTGGGTCTAATGAACCTAAAAACGTTGTTGGTCAATGCCAAACAACCTAAAACGATCAATTTATTATGAATCAAAAGTCGTTCGGACGAAATCGACCAAAAATCGGTCCCTTTGCAATGCGTGCCGTGAAAAGCCGCGACGCAAATTCGGAAACCGCGAAACAAACCAAGACCACCATTAGATCCGATTCGACGATACAAGACCAACGGAATCGACCGTTCGTCAATCGGAGGTCATATGATATTTTAAATTTTTCGAAACTGTGAACCCCTCAGGATCCGGGTACCCGTTTACGCGCAATTCGCAAGATATCATTCCTGCTTAATCGCACAAGTCGCAAAAATACAGGGAAAATTTTTTTTTCGCAACTATGACATTCATTCTCAATACATGATCACAAGTAAAAGAGACAATATGGCACCAAAATTCTTTTCATTAATATTCATATTAGTTTTCAACATGTACAAGGATCTTCCATTTTACAACATATATCCCAAAGTGTGATACAAAAGAGATAACATTTACATCATTATATGAACAAAAACTGAGACAAAGTAATTCATACCGTCGGGTATAAACTCTGTCTCCAGGAAGCATGTATAGCTACTGAGTTGCAGGCTGTTTGCCTGCCAAACATGTTAGGAAAGAAAAGGCGTCAGCGGTTGCTGGTACCTCCCAAAAACTTATATAAAATAACAGGCATTTATTATTTACAAAAGAAAGCAAGTAGAGAGGCGAGAACAACTCAAATTAAACTTTATTTCTACTTTGCAATAAAAAGGTTTTTCAGGCTACTTGTAAGCATCTCAAATGTTTGTCCCATACCCCGGCATTCCCCACATGTGACATATTTTATAGTACTTGAGTATTCATGAGTATCTGAGTGTAAGCACATATCTATTCATAGATCATGTTGTTGAGTGATAATGGAAAAGTTATGATTGGAAGGATCTATTAATTTATTTAAATCATTGGGTAGAGAGAATGGTCATTTCCTACTAACCCTAACTTTTGATCGTAACTTCTCAAATTCTTAATTCCAATGTTTCAGATGCAATTCCAGATGGTATAGATGCAGATATGGATGATCTAGATGTAGAATTGCCATGTCTGTTGGCGAAGTAACTCAAGCGGTGAAGAAGCCTACAAATGGCTCTTCCGTCTCGCCCTCTAATTGGAAGCGCGGTCCAATAGAGGGATAGGTCTATTCTCCAACTACGCCACTGAGACGGGTGAGAGAGACTCCCTAGAAAAGTCGCTCTAGAAAAACAGCCCGACTAGTACGGGCAACCGAGCTCGTACGTAAAGCTGAACAAACCAGGATCCCCCGCCTGGGTATCCTAAAACAGGGTCAGCGGAACTGGTCTAAAGTCTGGATCCCAACGAGGCGTAAAAACACTGCGAGCTCGCGTAAAACCGTGTAAAAGACTGGGATCCTAGACCCGCGCACTTGGCGGCCGCTGCCCTAGCTGGGCTTCCTTTCCTCCGCCCAGTTGAGGGTCACCGCGCCCTCGCACGGTCATGTGTAAAAGTCGCAATGACCGGTGTTATTAATTGATATTACTGAACCACATATATGACATCAATTGAAATGCCTTAGTATTACGTGAAACACCTATCTAGTATATATTTCTTTACTGCTCTAAAGGTCTAACCAACCCATTTATGTCCGATTCTAATTTATTCAATATTTAGCCACAATTTCTAACTCTTTATTTGATAATGACTTTAGAGTATAAGTCTGATGCACATCTTGCTATTCTCTACAAGGGAGCATTACCCCCTTTTTTTTTCTTTGGGATTAATAAAAATCCCTAAGTATTGGCACATAACTAAGTATGTCAAAATTATAGTTACTTAAGTACTTGCGAATCACTACGTATTATAATCTTTTTTTTTAATATCCAATCATCATCCTCTAATTCTGTATATTTAATTACAATTTGATCTCCATCACCTAAATCCCCCTAGCTTAAATGATTTATATATATTTATATCTATATATATATATTTTTGATCTCTGTAAATATGAAACCTCTCTCTGGCAGTACTTAACTCTAATAGCTAACCATCTCTAAAAACCCAGTTCCTACTACACCTTAATAATTACCATTTAATTTATTAATAATTCCACCTTTTGTCCTCTAATTCTAAATATTTTGTTGAAAATATCTCTATGTACTATTTCCAGCTTATATCCCAGATCCGTGCTTGATGTATAATTTACTAATCTAAAATACAATATTCCAAACTCTTTGCTTTTAAGCAGTCTTAAATTGTTCCAGACTCTTAAAGTTCATGCTTCAATTATTCAATTATGCATATACCAGCATTCCATGGCATAGAGATAATTTTTTTTTTAAATTGACATACTGGACGAACTCAAATACAAGAAAGAAATGTTATCACTATTTTTTTTTTGAGTGATTTTAGAACCCAAGAGATGACTGTTCAGCCTAAAGACTTCAAATTTTATTAAATCAACAAACTTTCAACCCATAATAGTGCAACATACGACACATAAAATACTTTTATGTTGGCCACCACAAACATCATGAATAGCTGAAAGATGTGGAGGAAGGGCTACTCGGTATGCCACTTTCCCCACTCTAGCCAGAATCTCAAAAGGTCCAACATATCGCGGCGCCAACTTGCCACGAATACCGAATCTCTGCACTCCCTTCATGGGAGATACTCGCAAAAATACCCAATCTCCAACCTATAATCGATAGGAGTGTCATTAATATGAGAGTAATTTGGACATATTTATATATGTCATAGATGAAGAAGAAATAATTAGATTACCTGGAATTCTAAATCTCTCCTCCGACGATCCGCATAGCTCTTCTGGCGGCTCTGTGCCGTCAGAAGCCTCCGCCTCACAAGATCAACAGCTCTCGCAGTCTCCTCCAAGAGATCCACGGAATATAAAGCATGATCACCTACCTCACGCCAACTGAGAGGTGTGAGGCATCTCCGCTCGTATAGGGCCTCGAATGGTGCCATGCCAATACTGGAGTGATAGCTGTTGTTGTACGTGAATTCCACCAAAGGCAAATGGTCCTTCCAGGACCCTCGCCACATTATCAGTTACGAGAATCTCGATGTAGAGCCGGATCTGACCTATGAAGAGAAGCCTGTTCAGATACTTGACCGTGCTGTGAAGAAGCTTCGCAGCAAGGAGATTTCACTGGTCAAGGTTTTGTGGCACCGACACGGCGTCAAAGAGGCGACGTGGGAGACCGAAGCCGACATGCGGGCACGATACCCGCAGCTTTTCTGAGGTAATAACCAGAGCAAGCTTTTGTAATAAAATATTTATGCAAATATATGGCTTGATTTCTCTTTGAGGTTTTTATGGGTTCAAAACCCTTTGAGGTTTTTATGGACATATGAAATTCCAACCAGACACCTAATAGCCTTAACTCGAGTCTCGAGGACGAGACTCCCTTTGAGGTTTTTATAATTGTAACATCCATATTCAAACAAACCCGAACTCGTCCGATTTTGGGTCTAATGAACCTAAAAACGTTGTTGGTCAATGCCAAACAACCTAAAACGATCAATTTATTATGAATCAAAAGTCGTTCGGACGAAATCGACCAAAAATCGGTCCCTTTGCAATGCGTGCCGTGAAAAGCCGCGACGCAAATTCGGAAACCGCGAAACAAACCAAGACCACCATTAGATCCGATTCGACGATACAAGACCAACGGAATCGACCGTTCGTCAATCGGAGGTCATATGATATTTTAAATCGAAAAATTTAACCTTAAACAAAATCCGTATCCGAAAATTTCGGGTATTCAAAATCCGACCAAAAGTATATCAACATTATACTCATATTGACCGTCATTCTGAGACGATCGAAATGGGATATTGCGCGCCGAAATCAGAAGCCCGAGGTGCGCGTACGATCAAATTTTAAGTATGTTAAGTAAAGAGATTTTTTTAAATTAAATAAATATATATATAACTGTAGCAGACACTTTCTGTTTAAAAAAAAATATTACGGATGACTTTAAAAATATATATATATATAATAGTAAAATTTTGCTGCTACAGTAAGTAACAGTAGCAGACAGTATCGGTTATAGCAAATGTATATATATAAAAAAAATTTCTTTTAAATAACAGGCTGCTGGATATTCCAGCACCCTCCACTTGTTCCCTAAAACTAATTCCACTTGGCTCTCTTTTCCACTTGGCAAAGCCCAAAACCCACCCTCTTGTTATATAAAGCCCCACTCCCTTACACTTTTTCCTCTTCAAGATCCCCAACCGAGAGAGAGAGAGACTCCAATTTTCCCTTTCCACTTTCTCCCCCAAATCTCCTCTCTCGTTCCAAACCTTCCAGCCAATAGGAAAATCCAAATTTTTGTTGGCTGGAGCTGCTGCTCTTAAAAATCAAAAGTGCTAATCTGAAGTCCAGGAGCTGCTGCTTCTCAAGCAATTCCTTCTTTTCTCTGAAGCATTTGCAACGGTTGGAGCTTGTTGTCACTCCATTTCAAGCCCATTTTCTACTCCTTGTTTCAGATCAACCACTGCATGTCAATTTAACCTAAAGAGGTACCATCCCTCCCCTCCAATTTGTTGCCATACATGTGTATAATCCTATTGATTTCATCTTGTTGCTTTGTATACCATATTTGACATTAGTTTACATCTTTAGATGATGATAAAACTTAAGATTCCTGAGACTGATAATAAATTATTTAATATGATTTGAAAAATCACAACGATTCTCACGCCATACAAGTGATTGAATGTAATATATTGTTGAATATGTTAAAATACGTTTATTTTAACAGACTGTGTCTATTGGAAATAAATGCATATTGATCTTGAGAAAAGTTATACAAATAGCTTTTTTTTAAGTAAGACATACTCGTATATACAATGTGGTGGCCAACATAAAAGTATTTTATGTGTCGTATGTTGCACTATTATGGGTTGAAAGTTTGTTGATTTAATAAAATTTGAAGTCTTTAGGCTGAACAGTCATCTCTTGGGTTCTAAAATCACTCAAAAAAAATAGTGATAACATTTCTTTCTTGTATTTGAGTTCGTCCAGTATGTCAATTTAAAAAAAAAGCTATTTGTATAACTTTTCTCAAGATCAATATGCATTTATTTCCAATAGACACAGTCTGTTAAAATAAACGTATTTTAACATATTCAACAGTATATTACATTCAATCACTTGTATGGCGTGAGAATCGTTGTGATTTTTCAAATCATATTAAATAATTTATTATCAGTCTCAGGAATCTTAAGTTTTATCATCATCTAAAGATGTAAACTAATGTCAAATATGGTATACAAAGCAACAAGATGAAATCAATAGGATTATACACATGTATGACAACAAATTGGAGGGGAGGGATGGTACCTCTTTAGGTTAAATTGACATGCAGTGGTTGATCTGAAACAAGGAGTAGAAAATGGGCTTGAAATGGAGTGACAACAAGCTCCAACCGTTGCAAATGCTTCAGAGAAAAGAAGGAATTGCTTGAGAAGCAGCAGCTCCTGGACTTCAGATTAGCACTTTTGATTTTTAAGAGCAGCAACTCCAGCCAACAAAAATTTGGATTTTCCTATTGGCGGGAAGGTTTGGAACGAGAGAGGAGATTTGGGGGAGAAAGTGGAAAGGGAAAATTGGAGTCTCTCTCTCTCGGTTGGGGATCTTGAAGAGGAAAAAGTGTAAGGGAGTGGGGCTTTATATAACAAGAGGGTGGGTTTTGGGCTTTGCCAAGTGGAAAAGAGAGCCAAGTGGAATTAGTTTTAGGGAACAAGTGGAGGGTGCTGGAATATCCAGCAGCCTGTTATTTAAAAGAAATTTTTTTTATATATATACATTTGCTATAACCGATACTGTCTGCTACTGTTACTGTAGCAGCAAAATTTTACTATTATATATATATATATATATATATTTTTAAAGTCATCCGTAATATTTTTTTTTTAAACAGACAGTGTCTGCTACAGTTATATATATATTTATTTAATTTAAAAAAATCTCTTTACTTAACATACTTAAAATTTGATCGTACGCGCACCTCGGGCTTCTGATTTCGGCGCGCAATATCCCATTTCGATCGTCTCAGAATGACGGTCAATATGAGTATAATGTTGATATACTTTCGGTCGGATTTTGAATACCCGAAATTTTCGGATACGGATTTTGTTTAAGGTTAAATTTTTCGATTTAAAATATCATATGACCTCCGATTGACGAACGGTCGATTCCGTTGGTCTTGTATCGTCGAATCGGATCTAATGGTGGTCTTGGTTTGTTTCGCGGTTTCCGAATTTGCGTCGCGGCTTTTCACGGCACGCATTGCAAAGGGACCGATTTTTGGTCGATTTCGTCCGAACGACTTTTGATTCATAATAAATTGATCGTTTTAGGTTGTTTGGCATTGACCAACAACGTTTTTAGGTTCATTAGACCCAAAACCGGACGAGTTCGGGTTTGTTTGAATATGGATGTTACAGAAAAGCTTATGGAAATATTGCTTCCATCTGGTCTCTATATCCTTCCAGGTAACAAGCACATGAGCTTGCTCATCCTTAATGCAGCTCACTTGAGAAAGGTCTTTGGTCTTTCTTTCTCTTGCTTTGGCCAACCTGAATATATCCTTTTGGTCCTCCTTAGAGTCGAGATTTTTGTATAAAACTTCATAAGCTTTGTAATTGATTTGTTTCTTCCAAAGTCCCATCTTTCTTAAATGGATGGAAATTAAAACAAAAAAAGTAAAGCAAGAAAATATGAATTTAAATATTAAACAACACGTGAAGCAATAACTAAACTGGCATCTCTTTTGAAAACTTGCTTATTTAATTATGAATTTTTATTCTTAATTCCATAAATATACAGCCAACACTCACTCTTTCACAAAATTCTACAGGTATGATGCTGAGACAGCCTTCTTTGATGAAGGAGTAAGAACAGCAAAGCGACAACAATTAGAATCTAGAGCATTGCATGTAAGATTATTTCAATTTCTTTTTCACCATTTAAATGTCCTTTTTGTCCTTAAAAAAGTTATTTTACACAAACAACAATGTAAAATTTCAGAAGTAATATTTTTTCTTTCAAAAATAGAGTTCAACAAAGTGCAATTCTAACATAAAAGAAAATCTGAGCTTTTATTTCCTTCTAGAATCTCTCTTCGTGCAGGCGTGCTAATAATATTTATATATCCTATATTTGGAAAACAATTCGTTTTATTTTTAGTGTATAGTTACTTTGAAGATCGAGCCCTTGGTTTTTAAAAAAATGTGTGTGTGTGTGTGGGGGGGGGGGGTTTGGCAGATGCATGGTATAATAATCACAAAATACCCAACACAAGCCGGGATACATCTAAAGAAGGCCCTCAAGAAAAATGACTGCATACCTGCCTAACCACAACGTTCATACAAATGGGCAAAGCACTGCATTCCTGGAAGACCAATTCAAATAATTTTCTTTCTAGTCAGTTAGTAATTTATGTACGGCAGGTGTATTAGAAGACCGATAAGTTTTTGAGTTTCAGAATTTCCACTTTGAACCTTTCTTTAAATGATGTATTTCAATGTCTATGTTACATTGATTAATCTATCTTATTACCGCACAAATTTATTTACTATTATTTTGTTATATTTCCATATAGATTTATTAATCTCATGAGAAAGAAGCTGTTTTGTTCTTCCGTGTGAACTTTAACTTCTATTTATTAATGCATGAAGATATCTAAAAATTGCTTTTTTGTGCACTTGTCTTATAAGAGAACTATCCGTCAAAATATTGTCTCTCTCCTTTTAAGTTGTGAGTTGGAATTCATAAGGATTTTTCCCCAAAATTTCTTTAATCGACTGAGAAAAGTAGCCACTATAGAAAGAAATATTTCTTATGTGCTCGTTCTTAGCCTTCAAATTCTGAGCTTGACGATGTAGAATGATGTAAATTCAGTCTATATCCTTCTTCCGTTTTTTCAAATGACAGTCAAATACCCTGCCTTCTTTTGCACTTTTCTCCAAAACATGGCAATGAATGTCTTTATTTTTTCTAATTACATGCATTTTTTAAACATATATTTAGGAAACTATCAAGTGAAGATATATTCCACAATATCTTAATAAATTTTGATGATATTATTGCTCATTTCATCTATAAATTTCTGTGTGTGTAAATATTTAGCAAGTCACGTATCACAGAACTGTATTTTACAAGTGGTTGTCCTATCTTTTTAAAATTTTTAAATTCTTAATATTGAATATGTGTAGCAATATATCTATTCCAATTACCTTTTAAAACTCTCAAGTTCCAATTTTTTATCCGGTACCCTGAGGCCTGAACACAATGAATATATTGGCTTTTTTGAGAAAATCCTCTGCTAATGTATGTCTCTCTTGAAATGATCTCTTATTTTCAAGTCATATTTCCAGTGGCTCAAAGACGTCCATTATTCTGTACATCAATATTCCCTTTGTGAGGAATCTCCAACACAATTCATTATCTCCATAATTGTCCAAGATACAGGTATGCTCTAATAGTTACAGGTTTTGAATGAATCAAAGAGATACATTCTACTAAGTGACCTAGTTAGCAAACAAAACAACCTCTGGCAATTATGTGGGTCGTAAAGCTAACTAGGGTTCCAAGGAGTATTAGGTTGTTCGGGATACATGGGCATGGAATGAGGGCAGACGTGCAAGTTCAAAAAAAAAAATCTTGTATGATTTTTCCAAGCACGAGGGGAAAACACATTGATTGGGAGCTTCGACCATGGAAGCCCCTTATCCCACCCTCTTTTGCTCTTGTCATATCCAAGGTCGAGCGTGCATTCACATAGTATATGAATACCATTCTGTCTTGTTAGAAAATATGAAATGTGGAAGCATAATCAGCGATAAAGATAATAATAATAAGGAACACCAGGATTTTACGTGGAACTCTACTCCGTGAGGATCGGGATGAAACCACAGGAGAATACCTCAAAGGGATTGTGTTTCTATTCAACTTTCTCATCTGATATAGGAGGTCAAGGACTTCTTATATAGCCTCCACTGATCCTCCAAGTACCACCACTGATAGATGTGTATGATCGTCGGATTTCTCGATTAATTCAAGTGAAAAGCTAACATCTAGAAAATGGTCATTCTATTTATTGCTTTCACGGATTCTCACATGCTTGTTATGTTAGTATGCTCAAAAAATTTACCCTATTTTTTTAATCATGTTGAATAGTACTTGTCTGAAGGGATCTTAGTTTTTTGGACCTAAGTTCGAGAATGACCCAAGATAGATCTGAATGGAGGAAAATAATCCATGTATCTGATGAACCGCAAATTTATCTCAATAATAATGTCGTATTATTGTACTACATGAGGCAAATTTGGATCAACAAAAACTAATGTTGTGGAGTATTTTTAACTTGGCAAGTCTACCAAGAACAAACACAGGGACACAAGCCTCTAAATCTATTTTATCAAAAATTATTGATTAATTCTTGATTGATTATTTTCTAAATCTAGGTCTTCGATTCATATGCAGATGCAATGCATGACACGGGATGATATGCAAATATATTATGCAGACAAAATGATGTAGATACAAAATAACATGACGTATGTGATTTTTATTTATTTTAGATGCAATTGAAAATGAGATATAAATAATGCATGATGAAAATGCAAAGGACAAGCATACAAGAGATGATATACAAATATGCCATACAGAATGTCAAATCAATGAGCAATCAATTATGGGTTAATTTCAGAGTCAATCAAACATTAAAGAATCCATGACATTTAAAGAAAAGAAGAGGAGACACTTGAGCACATAAAAATATAGCCTATTTGATACAGTGTCAAAACATGAAAATAAAGTTGTCATTAGATAGAAGGTAAAACAAGCATCAAATGAAACTGAAATCAATTAAAATGGAGATCCAATGCTCAAGATATGCAAGAAACAGTGTAGGTGAATAAATGTAATAAAAATGCATGAGAAATAAAAGATAAATACTTACAAATAGGCCCCTGGAGGGACCCATTTGCAAATAGCAAAAATCGGTTGGGCCATCTGTAAATTCTCCATGAATCGTGGGGCTTTTTGTCATTATGAAAAATCAAAGGGGCTTCCTTGCATTTTACCCCAGGTGCGCACGTAAGGCACATGCCTGAGGACTTGGTTGCAATATTTGAAAGCTCTGGGAAATTCAATGCAATTAACCCAGCACCTCATGTGCCATGCACGTGATGGGCCAGGCTCGGGACACGTGGCTGCTTCGTGCGTCTCGGAGGATGGCTTGATGTATGGCTCGGATAGAATGAGCCTGCAGGTCTGGAGGTGCATCGTGGCTCCATCTGGGTCGTTGGATGTCCGTCGAGAGGCGCCCTCCAACGACACCTGTGCTTCTCCTCCGTCGGGGGAGTAGCGTTGTAAACGGGACTCCGGCGAGATCGTCAGAGCCCCTCTGTGCTCCTTTGTGGCCGTAGAATCTCGACGGAGCTTTATGATCACCTAGCGGTGATGGTCGACGGGAGTGGAAGCTACTAGGGCAGTTGTATATGGCGGACAATGACGCATCACCGGAGGAGGAGGTCGAGATCAGAGATGGCATAGTAGTTCTGATCATTGAAGGCACCTGCAGGAGTTAGTATAGCCGAAGCATGCGTGACGTGAGTGCAAGTGAGGTGAGGGTGAACAGAGGGTCGTTGGGGCGAAGAAGGCAGTGGCCCTGGGCTTCCTCCGCCATGACGACGAAAGAGTTGGGTTGGAGCGAGGAATGGTTCTGGAGAAAAGAGGAAGTAGCGTGAAGGTCGGAGATGCTAAGCGACGGTGGGGGTGGTGTGGATCGAAAGTGAATTTGTGTGCGTGCGATGAGGCAAATCAGAGAAAAGTAGAGGAACGGAGGATGAAGAGACATACCTGATCGGAGGCGGAGATAGTGGCATATGTTGAGGTCCAGAAGTCCTTGGGTCTTCGCACATCGAGGATGGCCTATCCTCGGAGCTCGATTGGTCGTTAGGCAGCCAAGGCATGGCGGTCAACACCGTAGGTCGTCACCTGGGTAGGACCCATGTTCGCCAATCAAAACCCCTCCTCCGTTGTCACCGAAGGAGGGAGATAGCTAGGGTTTACCCATGAATTGGTGGACGAGGTGTATGGTAGGCGGAGGCGAAGGTGGAGGTGGCCGGTTACAAGTGGCGGTGCAAAGGGATTGAATGGTCGATTGAATGCGCGAGAAGGTTGGTCGTGGAGGGTTAATGTGTGCGTGTAGATGTCAAAGGTAACAGCTATGGAGGGGGGTGTTGGATCGGAGTAAGGTGAACGGACGCGATGGCTAGAAATGGAAGGGGGTGATGGAGAAAGCAGGCGTAACGCCTGGGGAGGGAGGCATTAGGAGGTAGACGACGAACCGAGGCCAGGATTAAGTCTCGCGATCCAACAGTCCAGATGTGAGTACGATGGAGTGGTCAGGATTAAGTCGATTGATCTAATCCTAGGGTCAGGGGAATGACACGAGTGTGTGGTGGAGATGAGTTCTGGGGAGCTCATCCAACGGTCACTAGAGGAGGGCTAACGTGGAAGCAGAGGGGCATTGGATGCTAGGGCATCCAATGGCTCAGGATGAGGCGGAATTGAGTGGTCCTGATGCGACCAGAAGGATCGCATCCAACGTAGGACAATGAAGCAGAAGGGAACGGTTGTGATGGAGGCGGGGGAAGGTGATCAGATGGTGAGGAAGGGTGGCGAGTGGCGTGAAGAGGAGCGGGCCACGTGAGCGGCCCATAGGGCATCATGTGGTTGCTCCAGAAAATTCAAAATTAACAAAAATAAAGAAAAATCTAAGGGTGCGTTGGTACGCAGTTTAAGGTGGGTTAAACCAGTAGAGGGTAACCCATTTTTGTGTTTTGGTGTTTGGATAGAGGGTTAAACTAGGGGTGGGTTTGTTGGTTTGTTGTGATATGATTGTATTGAAGTTTGGAAAAGTGAGTAGAAGTGAAGTAGTTTATAATTTTTATATGATATGATGGTATAATATATTATTTTTTAATAGAATTAATGAAAGAGAATTGATTTATTTAATGTATTAAAAAAGAGAAAAAGTGGAGCCCACATGGGAGAGAGAAAGAATGGGTTAAGGGGGGTTTAACTCCTTACCCGAACGGGGCCTAAAAGAAATAGTAGGAATTTGAATTATAAAAAAGTCAAAACATAAAAGTTATAGATCTCAGTGAGATCTATAAATTTCATATTGGTCAAAAATTCAAAAGAAGTCATTTCTACAAAGATGAATTTTTGCAAGCATTTTTAATAAGTAAAAATACTTAATTTTAAGGGTTTTGATATTTTTGTATTTTTAATTCTTTCTAAAGCTAAAAAATATATAGACAACGTTAACCTAATTTTTAGGGATTTTTAATAAAATATTAAGACAGAGAAAATGTTAGAAATAGATACAATAAAGTTAGGGTTAGAGAATAGTGTTAATTATAAGAGATAGGTTCATTCTTAAAGATGCGGAATTAATGAAAATTTCTCATCAGGTTCTTATTAAATGAGGATAAAAATAGAGAATAATGATGATCTACTAAAGATTCATAAGTATCCGATCCTACTTAATGTTGGAAAAGGTTTTGTTGTTGTTGCATGTTGAATAGTAGTTGGTTATTTAAGCAACAAGATGAAATTTGATCCTAGATGCTCAAAAGTCTACCATAATTTTTCAATCATTTGAATAGTAGTTGATTATTTAGGCATCTAGATGGAAATTTGGTCCTAGAAAGGGGCCAGTGGCTCAAAATTCTAACAAAACATCATGCTATAAATTTTGACAGGCCTAATTCACATTGAATGAATGTCATTGGCCTAAAGCCTTCTCTTTCGCAATGACAATAACAACCATCACCAAGCTTCGACCGCTTGGGGTGATTACGTCTTCATAAATCTTGAGGAATGATGTGTTTTTTGGACCGCAAGGCCTTGTGGAAGATGTTATATTCTCGATTTCGCACTATTGGAGTGCTTGGGAAAGGAAGGCATATTTTTCTGTAATGGTGTCCTTGTAACCATGTTGGTTCCTTTAATGAATTGTGGATGCTCATTAACCTCTAATTATCATCCATTGGCTTATAAAAATGGCATTTTCCCACTTCAAATGGATCAAATATATGGATTCTTTGCTTCCAAAAACATTCTATCTTGGCTTAAAACCAACAAAGCCGTGTCCATTCAATCATCTCATTCCAGCATTGTTTGGCCTTCCCCTACCCTTCTTACAAGGCTTTTCTTTCAACTTCTCACACCTTTGAATTGGAAAACAAGATGGCCTTCTTTGCACATGTCTAAGCCATCGTACTCAAGTTTCTCTGATTTTTTCTTCCATCAGTCCTACATCAACCTTTGCTTAGATATTTAAATGCACCACTCTCCAGAAAGTAGGTGTGTTCCAAACTTTATCTCTTCCCAAATTTCCAACTTCCTTGTCACTGAACTTACATTTCATATATGTCATCTTGGTTTTACTTAGTCGCAAACCCTGAGTGGCAGAGCCCCTCCCTCCACAGATCAAGCTCATGTTCGTTCCAGCTCTTGTCTTGTCCACTAAAACATTATCATCTGCAAATTAATGCACCAAGGTACTTCCTCTTGTATGAGCTTTGTTAATTTGTCTATAACTGAGTGAAAAAAGTAAGGACCCTTGATTGATCATTATTGTAAATTGCTACTGATATCAAAATGATTCGTCAATTTAGTTGGAGTACTCACAAAAGTTGTTACTTGGTCATATATATCTCTTATAATGTCGACATACAAAATACAAAACCTCTTTTATCCTAAATCCTCTACATTCATTCCGGGTCTAGGGATTAAGAAGAAAGAAAAAGAAGTGCAAGCTATGATTCGGTTATACACAATATCGTAAGCCTTCTCCACTATAGGACTATCAATGGTCTTATCTTTGTTCCAAAAATAATTTCTTAGCTCGGAAGAAAAATTGACTGGGCTGTGAAAAATAAGTCCATATTGTTAGTGGTATTCAAACTTATTTTTTGGGTTATAATGCTTTTATGTTTCTTTAGGTCACTTCATGTTGGCATCATCTACAGTCCTAGGGTAAAATAGGTCTTTTTAGCTGTTTAAAAAGTAGCTTCTTATTATTCTCGTGTTTGGTACTGAAACATGTTTTAAAATTTCTCTAAAATTGTCATATCTCCCTTATATTTGTCTTCCGGTGGACTCTGTTTTTATTGTTTGTACTCTTGACCAGATTCTTGTAACAGGAAAAGTTTAAACTGGATGTTGTTCTAAAGTGACAGTGTGGGATGAAGAAATGTTATCTCATTCGGAATGTCTCGTTTTTCATCCTTTCTTTAATGTTGTTATATTTCTATATCTTTCCACGAAATTGTGCACCACAAATAGAGGCTAATGAATAGACCCACGATTCCATATAAAGACAATACAATTCCATGTGGAGAAAATGATTTAATTAGCTGATCAGGGAATACAGATATTTGATTCCTACCAAGATAACTACAAGTTCCAACTACTAAAAATCCTAGAGAACCCAAAAAAGGATACAGGCCCAGCAAAAAAAATACTTTTTTCTGGATCCCCTTATGAGTTCTGTCCATATATTTTCTGATTATTCACAATAATGATATTCTGCAGATGGTACATCCTGCCTACCATATGATGTTGGGACATTTGCGTTCAAAAGCACTTGATTCTTTTAAGAAGGGACTGGAACTCTCTCTTAAAAAAGGAGAAGGTTTTACTGTTTCTGTTCGACAATTCACGGAGTCTTCTTTGCACGAATTTGATCTTGCAAGCGAAGGTATGCATTTTAAACAAGTTTTCTTTTTATGGTCAGATCTTCTTTCCTACGTTAGTTTTTGAATGTCCATTTACTGCTTCCACATGATCTTAGCATACTATGTGTGGGTAAATATGCTTCTAGCATGACATGGTCCGGTTAATAAGAAGGAATGGACCTGTGACGATTGTCTTGTCCAGATGAAACATTACATGCCAATGGATGAAGCCGAGTCATTAATTGCAACTTGTTCACGTTTGAAAGAAAGAAAGTTTTATCAGAGGGAACTTTTTGGCATCTAGGTGGTCTGACCCTATAAAAATACGTACTTTTTTTGCCTAAGAATATTGTATATCACAGTACTGTGTTTTGTGAGAGCCCCACGCTAACATTATTGTTGTAGAAAAGTAAATGATATGATGTCTCAATTAAAAACTGTCGCTGCACGCCCAAACAGTGTGGGATGCACCTATTCATCCTTTCAAGCACCTTAGATCTATAAAATAGTTCAAAATCATCTTAATCTGATAAGTTCAAAATCTTCAATTTGTTGGTCTTAGTTTACACTATACAAGTCTAAAAAAAGCTCTAGGTTTGATTTGGGACATTTGTACTGATCATTGTTCTATCCATATCTATTTGTCCCTGTTGGGGATGGAGAACATCGTGTGAAAATCATGTATTATCAAACTTCACAGATTTATCTCATGCAAACACAATAAAGATAGTAGGTTCCAAACGATGGGACACCAAATTCTCTTCAAAAAATCATATAATCCTAGTCGATCCCATTATCTAAGATCTGATCATGATCTCACATTTACATAGAAAACCACTCTCCAGTTGTAAAGGACCGCTATGTCAAAATTGTCTGATATTTTCTTGAACATGTGTAACTTTTTACTATTGCTATTAATATTTTTATCATCCTAATTATCTTGTCCTAAACAGTTGTACCCTGACATACAAACAAAATTTTGTATTAACTACATGAAGATTTTTGATGGTTAGTTACCTCAACAGAGAATATATAATAATAATAATAATAACAATAATGATGATGATATGGGATGTGTGCATCTTTCAACAGTTTGTAAGATCTATTTCAGTGGGGGTGTTCTACTTAATCAATATATGTTTGCTGTAATTTACATCGTGATAAGCCATATAAATAAAAGTTATTTTCGATATTGTGCTTTTAGTAGGATGTTTGAAGAAATAAAAAGTCCAAATTTGATTCATGATCGGCCCATGCTTATTGTAATTTGTAAATGACCTTTGATTGTTGTTTGCGACATTCCAAATGTAACAGTTCCTTAGCTATAAAGGTAACATCAAAATACATCCATCATTTTCAATGTCACTCTGGGATACAATGGCATTAGTTAGGAAAGATGTTTGTTACTGATGTTTGTGTTTAAGGAGGGAGATCTTTTTTGAAAGAAGAAAAGGATGTTCAATATCCTTGATCATCCTCAAAGACCACACTTATCGAGGAATCATGATTGGTTTGTTTTTTTATTATTGACATGCACAATTTTATGCTAACCTTTTATTTCAGATCTGGTCCTCAAACAGGCGGACTGGAATCCATCTAAAGTGCGAGAAAAGCTTGTTCGTGATATTGACACACATGCAGCTTCTGTTTGTGCTGAAAAATTGTCTGAGCTTGTCACGCGTTTTGAGGTAGTTCTTAAAGCTAACAAGGCGTCCATCTCCGACAATCCATAGACTATAATGATTGCAATTTATAATTTATATTGGTCACCTTGAATAGCATCACACAACTTAAATTATAACTCATGTTTTATGCTTCACAGAACCAACTCTCAAATTCCCTTGATGAACCGGTAGAGTCTTTGCTTGAAGCTGCCGGCTTGGATACCTGGCCATCAGTAAGAAAGATTTTCAGACGTGAGACTGATGATTCAATATTAGGATTTTCGAAATCTCTCGTGGGGTTTAAGTTAGATGATGAAACTCAGTCAAAAATGATTGAGAATTTGAAGAATTTCGCAAGAGGTATTGTCGAAAAAAGAGCAAAGGAGGAGGCAGGAAAGATTTTAATCAAAATGAAAGACAGGTATACTTACTCTAAGTTTCTTTTGTTCTTGTAGAGTTTGGTTTAGATATTAATTCCCTGGAGTACTTTCAGATTTTCAAGTGTATTTAGCCATGACAAGAACTCGATGCCTAGAGTCTGGACTGGAAAGGAAGACATCCGGGTGATAACCAAGGATGCACGGGCTGCGGTATTTTTTTATTGCGCTATCCTGTTATTTACAAAGCTTTTGTGAGCCTTCCCTTTTAGGTTTTATTTACCGACCTTGAAATTTCATCGCAGGCCTTAAAGCTTTTGGCTGTAATGGCTGCAATCCGTCTGGATGAAAGACAAGATAAGGTTGAAAGCATTCTCTTCTTAAATCTTCTAGATGCCAATTCTGCTAGAGAAAAGAAAGGTGAAGGTTTTGCTGATCCACTTGCATCCAGTACATGGGAAGGGGTATGGTCTCAAACGAAATCTGTTTTACTCTGATGCTAAGAAAATTTAATCCAATTGTTTATGCGAGAAACGGACTGAACTCCCTATGTTCATGTATCAGATTCCTTCCAAAGATACATTAATTACACCTGTGCAATGTAAGCAAACGTGGAGACGGCTTAATGCGGAAACTGAATACACAGTGGCTCAAGCTATGTCTGCCCAGGTGTGTACAGCTCGTTGTTGCTAAACTTGGAATGAAAGTAAATAGATGGGTCTTAAAAGTCTTACTTTTTAAGTATTGATGATTTTATTTATCTCAGCAAATTAGAAAGATTTTGTGCGTGCGTGTGTGCGCACTTTGCTAGTCAAAGAGACTACCTTCATATGTGTGAGAGTCACAATCATTTCAATTTTTTAAATCATGCTCCAGCAATCTAATACAACTCGCCGCACTTCAAAAAAAGAGAGCACGATGAAAGAAGAAGGCTCATATCTAAGCACTTGCATATTCATATGGTTCAAACTACTGTCCATGTACACCTGAGTTCGCATAAGCTAGTTTATTTATTGATGCATTGCGATCAGTAAATTGCACGCGCATAGGCAACTGATAAGGATATTTTGGAAAGAAATCAAGATTCGATAATATTTTATACGGCCAATTACTTGGTCAAGTGACTTGGGTTCCATTTTATTTGGAGTGTTGAGCATCCAATACTCCAATCAACAACACACAAGCTGAAAAAACACAATCACAAAAAACACACGGATATATAGTGGTTCGGCAATGTGCACATTCCACTGCTCACACCATGTCTTCTTTTTTTCTCTTTCATGGAAATAATACGTGGGAGTACAATGAACGGCAGCCCCATAGGGGGAGTTCAGACCGCAGTGTTAGGGTTACAGGATCATGTGAAATTACCAATATAGCCCTTGTACACGAGTACACGAGAGTTGGATAAGAGTTGATTTAACCTATATGCAGTACCAATCGTTTTTCAGTTCCCTGGTATGTATGTATGTATGTATGTGCGTGTGTGTGATGCTTAAAACCTACTTTGACACCGGTAAATCTTTTATATTGTATAACCAGCTAACTACTTCCCATGCAAGTTATGTGTCTAAAAAAATGGCGAAGCCTTCCACTACTATAAGTGGGTCGGCTACATGGATTCTTGCTCAAATCTATGCTGAAAGATTCGACTGTTTTTTGCGTTGGTTGTCGACTACCTAATGCAATCCCCACAAGGGAGGATTTGAACCCTGGTCTTTTGAGTAGTAGGCACACTGCACTATCACCATACTATTTGAGTGCGGACATACAAGTTATGCTTCTGTGACGGGAAAATTGCAAGTCATCCCAGAATATATAATCAAGCCAATATCAATATCTAGATCTGTATTCATATATATTCAAGTCATGTAACTGCATTCACAAGCAATAACTGCTTGTCTACGTTTGTTTTTTTCTTCCAGGAAGCTAACAAGCGCAACAACAACTGGTTACCACCCCCCTGGGCGATCATCGCCCTCGGAATCCTCGGGTTCAATGAGTTCATGATGCTTTTGAAGTAAGCTTTCAGTCATCTAACTTCCCACACTTCGCCTCGACGTAAACTTGGATGCAAATTGAGTTGAACCGTTTTGCTGATGAACAGGAACCCCTTTTATATCATGGCCATCTTCACGGTTTTCTTGGTCGCGAAAGCTCTCTGGGTGCAGCTCGACGTCGCCGCAGAATTCCAACATGGAATGGTGAGTTCATGCACGTCATCTCGCTTACTTCCTTCTAAATTTTTGAAGAGCAAGGTAAGACGGTGATGATATTGCAATTTTTTTTCTCTTGGATTGCATGCAGCTTCCAGGAGTCATTGCTATATCTGCGCGTCTCATTCCAACCATCATGAACATCCTTAAGAAGCTGGCTGAGGAGGGAAACCAACCACCACCTTCTCAGGCCAACCAACAACCAGCTTCTCCCCGTCCGCCACCGCCGCCACCACGCCTTCCTGAAAGGCGATCAGGGCTGCAGCGCAGCTCTCTGAGCTTCAAAGGTGATTCTCCAAGGAGGACTCCTCGAAGCTATTCATTGCCCGTGGCATCCTCCATGTCGTCTACTTTGTCCTCGTCGGACGGCATTCGGGAGCAAACGAACCCATTCATGGATAGCGAATTCGACAAGAGTGGAGTCACTACTAGTGCGTCGTAAGATTTTGAAAATGCGAGGACTTTTCATGCTTATAGAAAACAATATTTTTTTTGTAATTCATTTGGAGAGATGAGGAATAAGGTGGCATAAGGGATAACTGATGTTTATCTTCATTTTTGTTCAGTTGGTTTGTGGGTTCAGTAAGAGATAAATATTGTCTTCAGTGAAATAATGGATGTTGTTATCATGTTGTAATCTCATGTCCCAGGATAACTTATCCTGGATAAAGTTATATTTTTGATAAGGAGACGATATCCCGCATCCAAGCAGGCAAACTCCTTCGGCCGAAGGAATACCGTCTTTTATGATAACTTTTTTTTTGTCATTCTATAAGGTTTTAGTCTGCGTTCTAGTCGATATCAATATGGTCCCTAAACTTACAAACGTAAAAATTTGAGTCCTACTGAACTATTTTAAAGATAATAATATAGTTCCCTTTTAGTTTGAATGGTGTTTGTTAGAGTATTTGGTAGTGCGCCATGTTGAATTGTAGCAGGGTAAATGGATCCTGGAGAAGATCCATTTACCCCATCCTGTATTTAGTCCCATACCGCCCAATGGCGGGACTTGGAGGCTTTGGGAAGGCTATATAAGGAGCCCCAGACCTCCTGTACTCATTGAGAAAGTGAATAGAAAAACACGCCCCTTTGAGGGCTTCTCCCGTGGTTTCATCCCGCTCCTCACGGAGTAGGGTTCCACGTAAAGTCATGGTGTTCCCATGTTGATGTTTCTTTCTTATGCTCTATTTATCATTCCCCTTCCGCATTCTTCATATTTTATAACAGTGGTGCATGAATTAAACTGTGGAGGATCAACAAGGGAGCGATGATATTGTTGCCTTGAATAATGATGATTTTATTATAATTTTGTATAGCAAGATTTTTTGCATTTGCCTAATCATATTTAATTTAATTGGTATGTGTACTATATATAAGGTATCTAAGCATATATTCAAGCTAATGTGTATTTGATTTTTTTGTTCAACATCCATTTTTAAGGATATGCCAATAAATTTTATATTCGTTAAAATCTCTATATCCGACCATATTTAATTTAAGAATAAGAATAGTTTAACACTTATGTCTATATTCGTTTGTTGCACCCTCACTTGTATTAATGTTTGGGTGTCTTTGTAGTTTAATAGAAAAAACATTGTATAGTTAGGGCTCCCTTGCAATGCTTTTATGGTAGCAAGTGATAGTCTTTTCTTTATACAAATACGCTGAGAATGCAACGACGAGCGGAAGCAAGTTTATTAGATACCGAGGGATGCCCCAAAAGGGCCAAAACTACGCATGCAAGTTTCTATGCATGTGGCTCATCCATGGTATCTTCTTCGAATTTATGTGAGCTTGCAGACATGGTTCTCCGGCATGATCAAACCTTTTTGGAACTGGTTAGGCATTGGTGCCACTACCCTAGTTTGGATCCTACCAGAATCTATTGATCATGTCCCCTTCCTGTATGACCACTTGGGTTTTGTGTTGATACGATAGATGTTTGCTTGTTCGATGTCTTTCTCTTCCTATCCAAGGTCATGGTGAGATGGAGGTAAAAGACCACATGGGTTTTGTCTTGATGCGATAGATGTTTGCTTGTTCGATGTCTTTCTCTTCCTATTTAAGGTCATGGTGAGATGGAGGTACGTCCATAGAAGAGGAAATAACAACACATCCTAGCTTGGAGTAGGAGTATTGCAGGGGTAAGGCATGTCAAGTTTGAGATGAAAATAATATGGTGGTTGTGCGGGCACATACGAAGGATGTGATTTGTAATGAGAGTATCGGATAAATAATTCGTGTAGTATAGATGGAAGATGAAGTAAAAGAAACTCGATTAAAGTGGGTTAGAACATATGCCAAGAAGGGCCATCTAGTACTTCGGTTCAATGAACGATAAATTGGAACAAAACCCTTTTAAGAGAAGTCTAGAAAAGAGCAAAGAAATTTTGGAAGGAGACTATTAAGAAGGATGCCATATTTCATCAACTTAGGAAAGCACCTCTATGTAGATGTTTGATTGTGCACTCAATTAAAATTGCTTTGGCCATGGCTAATAAAAAATTACAACAGATGTTTTTTTAAAAAAACAATTAATGAGATAGAAATATTCTTATGATTAAGATGGGAAGGAACCCAACCATATGGACACTCTCCCGAGACATATTCAAATCTTGCTCTCATGCTCTATTTGGATACTATATATCATCCTCATATCTTGAAATATAAAGACCTTATCCCAAGACAAGGTTGAACTTGTCGGGAATGTATTCATCACATCGATCGAATTGTAGAAAAAACACAAAAATGATTAGGGGATCTTCCACAATGTCAACTACAACCAATGATAAAATCCTTTCACAGAAAAGTTTTAGTATGGACAACCCCCAATATGGGGATAAAGAATTACGGGGATGGTCTCAACAAAATCATAATCAAACCATTCTCTCATAAGGGCTTACACAAACCAATTCCTCAATTCAGTGCATCAAATCACTAAATAATAGAGAATATCAGAGAGGAGAAATATCACCGAGTTGGTAACTATATTGTCAAATTGTAATGGAGAATGCTGGAGAATAATAACTCCAGATGCCGCTCCCTTGCAATATCCATAGATCTTCCTTCTTCTCCATCATCTCTCTCTAATTTCTTTCTTACTAAATTAAATATTTAATATTACAAATTCAAATCTTCATTAAGACCACAATCATAAGATGTTCCTATGGATAGACCATCAAAGCCATTGCTTCTTTCCTCACCCCCATATCCTCTCCGCCTCCTCTTCTATCTTCCCCCGCCAAAAACCCCCCACCGCCGACCTCCTCTTCACCGGAAACCCTAACGTCCTCACCCCCCACTCTGTCGCTGGAAACCCCGCCGTCCTCCTTCAGCTCCTCCGCCGCCGCCCCCTCCTCGCCATCCTCTGTACTGCTTAATCAATACAATTACATTTTTCCTTGTTTTCCCACAGTCTGTGCCGTTGATTTAATTTGCCGTAGAATTAAAATCCGATTCCTGACAAATCGTGCTACTTGCTCAACCGTTCAGTGATGGTTGCAAGAATTAGATCGATTCCCTATCTAATTTGCCGTATAAGTAGAATCTTGATCTGAGCATTGGTTCTGTTTAGACAGCATCATTGCATTGGGTTTGCATACTCACACATTTATTTGGTTAATCGCGACAGTGCAAATTATTGGACTGCCGATAGGTTTTGAGGATTGCATCTTATAGTGAATGTTAAGGTCGAACTCAGCATCCTGATTGTATGATGGATAGGGAATAAAGTCGGATAACAGACAAGTGAGTTTATCATTCACTAGTTCTTGTTTAGTTGATGTGAAGGGTAAGTCAATATTAATACTGTAGGTAGAGATATACTAGATGATGTTGTCATGATGTGACCACTTATCGTGAGAAAGGTTATCATGGATAAAGTCCCTTTATCTCAGGATAGAGACGATATTCATGGAAAAGGTTTCGTTAGAAATTGAAAGTTTGGATATTTTGCGAACTTTCTCCAATCTAGGAGAGATTTAGTAGGGTTGGTGAAAGAAAACCTTTGTTCTTTATTTGCGGAGCTCCAAACATGCCTCTAGAAACAAACTAATGATGATCTGTGTCATTGGCACTCTTTGTCGCAACCTCCCTCATATTGCTTTGCATATTGTGAACTAATGCAAAAAATTGCCTGTAGATGGATTTCCTATAGATTTCTTTCGTGATTATTGGCATGCTATTAAAAATGATCTCTGACTTTTCTCATTTGTTCGCATCGAACAAAATCAAGGAATAAACGTACAAAGTTTAAATTGATATTTTTAATACTCTTTCCCCTGATAAGGGGGAACTATAGTCCAATCAGCTTGATAAACTCGAGTGTTAAAATAATCTCTATTCACCTTTGCTTCCAATCGTCCTCACATTATTAGAGTATAATATGGGAATAGATTGTGTTGTTTTCTTTGTTTTAGATTGTTTCTTTAAACGTGTATAAGCTAACTGAAGTAGGGCCATTCAGATTACGATAGTGTAAGGGGATTGTTCTAATCCCATAAACATGGAAGGACATATCGATATCGGTATCGATATCGGTACCATGTCGATACCGATATATCGTCGATATATCGCCGATATATCGTCGATATATCGCCGATATATCGACGCCATATCGCCGACATCGGAATTCAACTCGCCTTTTTTGTGTGTCGATACCCGATATCGGACATATCGGCGATATATCAGTGACCTGTCGATACCGATATATCGCCGATATATCGGGATACGGCCTTCCATGCCCATAAATCACTTTATGTTAAAAGTTCATGAAAAAACATTTTTTTGTCTGAGTAGTCGTACTGATCTATTTCTGGCATTTACCTATATAGATTTCACGTGTAGATCTTCTTAACACGTCTCTCAGCACGAATGAAAGCTCTTCCAATGAGCACTGCTGGATGTTTTACCTTGTCCACTTTCCATTGCTTCGATCCACCAATAAAAGGTTAGATTTATGTGTTTTTTTTCTCATTTGTAACTTTTTCCTTTTGTTCCTCGCATGTATATCGAGTGAATTCCATGTACATGAATGTTGAATCGTTGATAGTGCCAACATGATCAATCTGTCTCACCATGCATATTCCTTGAAAGAAATTCTTACTGCATCAATGAATGTTAAGGCGAAGATACTTTTGTATTACATTTTTCCAAATTAAAATTAATAAATTGCCTATTTTCCCCTCAAGTTTAGGCAACATCTCCACTTGGATTATTTTGCGTTTTTCCAAAAAAATGGGATTGTCCATTAATTCCTTGCCATAACCTGTATAGTATATATAGGCATCTTGTTATAATATGTTATAGCTAAAGCTCTCTTCTTGAATAAAATAATCTCTTCAGGGTCCCATTGGAATACTTGAGATAATTTGTGAGCTAAAATAATCAGGTTCTCTAATATTCTGATTTAGTTATAGAACTTTACATGAATATTTCTTGTATCATGTATTGGGTTCCATATTTTGGACATTGTCTGTCAAGCTTCTGTATGATTATTTGTTAGTTCTGAGTGCATATTATTGCTCATTTAAGTGTTAAAGCAAGAAATTTCATTTGTTTGGCAGAGAGATATGATCGTCTTTTCTCCGGGAATAGATCTTCCCCTTGTAAATTATGTAGAGTGAGTGCCATTGTATTTAAGCTGTTTATTTTCCACTGGCGTCTGTATTTTTGAATATTTGAGAACATTTTTGTACCTCTAATTATAGGTAATTGGAACTACAATCGTTGCTCAGGCACATAAGAAATCTAGGGGGAAAGCAAGAAAAGAGGGAACACTGAGCACGAATAAGAAAGCAGGGACGCAGGACAAATCTATTGAAGAGGCAGAGACATCATCAAAAGATGACTCTACGAGTTATTCAGTCGATAAAATATCAGACTCTGTGAACTTTCCTCCTCGAGGTTCTGTCATTCAGGCTTGTGTTGTTACATCTGGCTTTCTCTCGATTGTCGGCATCGTTCTTAGGCAGGTTATCATTTTGGAGTTTTTCTTCGTATTTTAATTAATAAGGTACTATTTTTCCACTACTTAAGAGTCATTTTCTTTACTTCTTCACATTGCAATGAACATTTTAGCTTAAAATGTCTAGTTGTATCTTGTTATGAACCACTCTCCCTCCTGGAACTGTTGTGAGTGGAGAGAACACATATATGATGAGCACCTACAGATTTTGGGTGTGTATTATAATTATTTGATAATTGGGCCCTTTGAGTCTTTATCTAGCTCTTTAAATACAACGATGTCTCACCAATAAGCTGTATGGGACTAAACAGAGAGTGGTAGGGTTGGATCGTGGAGAGATTTAATTGCCCATCTAAATACACATTCTAACAGAACATATGTGGCAGGGTAAGCTGAGAAGGGCTCAAATCCAATCGCATCTTCAGATCTACTCAATTAAGTACAAGGAAGCACATTGAACACCGTTTTCGACTCAAGATACTGGTGAAAATAGCATTTCGTCTCTTGGAAACGCTTAAAGCTATAGAGGATATGCTTCAAATTTCATAAATAAATTACATAAATCGACTTTGTTCTAGGTGTGGGTGATAGGATAGTGATGACATTTTTATAAAGATAATACATATGGTGTCAAACATAGGGTCCCTCCGCCGCCTTCACATCCAATGACCTCATGCTTAGCATAGTTCATAGACTCATAGTCAGAACTCAAATCACATTTAGCATAGAAAGTGTTGCCTCTTGATTGTCAAGAAGGTTTCATCTTAGTAACATATTCCCCTTTTTAGGGTGAAAAGGGTGGACTGACAAAAATGTGCACACTGCCTTGTTGTTCACATAAAAATGTTAGTTACAAACACCACGACTCAAATAGAGCCTTAGCATGCTCTCTAACATTCTCAACATAGCTACCCTTGTGATGATAAACCACCATGTTTCTAACCAGAAAGCTGACAACAAAGCCACCACCAAGGTCCTATCCCTATCTGAGTCGGACCAAGTCGAACCAATCGAATCCCGAAAGTCATGTTAGCAAGAAATGCCCGGACATGTTGCTGCATTTTCATCCCAAACTGTTACCCATCACGTTGTTGAAATAGGCTATCTATGTCCTCATTTTTGAACGAGCATTGCAAACAAACATTCTCTAGTCCTGAAGATAGCTGTATCATTCTGTGACCAATGATACGTTCCCCCCATAGGACTAGTGAATGTTGCTGGGAATTTAGAAAGCCTTAGGAAATCGACCATCCTTCTGATCAAAGAGACCAGAGAAATTGGTGATAACACATCGTTTTCCCTAGCCTCATAACATGCATGTCATGATGATTGGATAAAGCCAGAAGTTGAGAGAAACAATCATCGAGTACACCCTCCCTTATCCAATATCTTGTTAGATTTTGAAACCCATGCCATCTTATAAACATGGCTGAAAGAATGACGAGATGTGTAGCAAAATTGTGCAGATACCCTTCCAAAAATTAGACTTCGAAAGAATATGCCATAAATCTTTCTCAGCAACCAACATAACAAGTTAATTCCTCTCCAAATTTCGACCACCTGTTTAGTGATATGGTCCATGTTCATCTTCTTCCATGTATCGATGATCAGTATGCTAAGTAACCACACTCCAATCCACTAAGGGGTTACTCGAATCCTACCTAGAGCTTCCCCAAAAAAATTCTGTTGGAGTATTTGTTATGTGCGCTTATTGAGTTGTAGCAAGGTAAATGGATCCTGGAGAAGATCCATTTACCCCATCCAGTGTTTAGTCCGAAATTGTCCAGTGGTGGGACTTGGAGGCTCTGTAGAGGCTATATAAGGAGCCCCAGACCTCCTGTATCCATTGAGAAAAGCAATAGAAGCATATCATATGCTCCTTTGAGGGCTTCTCCCGTGGTTTCATCCCGCTCCTCACGGAGTAGGGTTCCACGTTAAACCTTGTGTTCTTCATGTTTATTCTTCTTCATTCTCTGATTCCACTTCCACGTTCTATTTCTTAACATGGTATCAGAGCGGGTTCGATTCTCGAGGATTTCATGATTTGTTATTTTTTTTAAGAGTCGATTGTATAAGTGCTCGAAGATTATTTTCCTTGTTCGAGATTTATTCAATCTCTAGGGTTTTTCTAAAACCTGAGATCTAGGGTTCGTGTAGAGAAGTTTGTGCAAAGTCTGATCCTCAATATTTTTTTATGGTTCGGAACCCTAATCTCCTGGCCTTCTGGTCTGGTTGCATCTCCTGCAAAGCCGCGACTTTCATAGAGACTCCAAGTCACAGACCAAGGCCCTAAATGTCGGTTTCGTTCACCATTTCGGTATCTACCAAAACGGAATTTCGGTGGAATTTCGGTCATTTTTTGTACTAGGATCCCCATATTTCGGTCATTTCGATTGAATTTCGATTTCGACCGGATATCGATATTCGACCGAATTTCGCTGAAATTTGAGGCCATGCCGCAGACGTGAAACCCAGGTGGCAGTCCTCTATGCACAGGTGGTGCGCATCTCGATCTTCGTTTCTAGGCAGTGGCAACCTACTCCGTGTAGGGGTGCGTCGAGCACTAGCAGCAGTGCAACGCAAGGGCGATGCGTGAGAAATCCGGCAGCAGCCATAGCCGAACCATGCGGTGCTCCAGAACCTCAGCTGGCGGTGCTCCTCTTGCTCCAGGCGGCGTTGTGTCGCCATGCCATTCCCTCCAGTGGTGCCGCTCATCTTCCATTATCGCGCTGCCCCAGCCAAGCCCGTGCATGAGACTTTCTTCATCCATCACCCCCAGGCAACTGTCGCCTGCCATGAGCAGAAGTCTCCAAGCCCTGGCGGCGCCTCTCCTCACGCTGGCGATCTGTGCTGCATCTTCATCGAAGGGCAGACCTTGCCCTCGGTCGCGACTCATCTCCAGGCAACTCCTCGCGTGTGCAAACCCCAGATCGCCTCTGCGTTCGCGCGGCAAGATCCCCTCATTCCCGAAGCCCTCGGCGCGCGGCAAGTACAGTAAGCCCCTAACAGGGGGGCAGCAGTCGTGATTGGGTTTCCCGTCTTGGGAACCCTTGCTGGTTGCGATTTAAAAAAATGTGTTATGGAAGGTCCATATGGACGGTGGCGGTTCCTTGTTTGACGGGTTCTGCAAGAAGGAACCCTAACGCTTGATGAGGAGGGGGGCCGATAGCCCTCCTCTTATTAAAAAAAAGGAGAGAGAAAAAATGAATGATTTTTTTTGAAAAGGCGCATACATGAAGAAAGAAAGCCGTACGTAGTTTGCGAAAGCCGTATAAAAAAAGAGATTGAACAGCTTAAAAAAAATATCAAGATGCTTGGGCACCTCCACATGCATGAGACCATCCAACCAGACATCTTCTTCTCATGGCACCACCCTGAGGACTGAGCACCAGGTGCACCTCTCAGAAGGCAGACCATCCAACCAGACATCTTCTTCTCATGTTTCTCAATCAATATCATCTAGTCAATTTGATGCAGTCTACACATGCTAGGGTAATCCCAGGTAGGTAAGGGGCATAGATGCCCTAGGGGTACCAAGAAAATCCCAAGGCTCGAGACGTCTTCAGAAATCTCCAACACTACTGAGATGCCTCTCACCTCCAGAATGTCATTTTCTATAAAAAAAAAATCATGTCATCTACATAGTGAAGGATATGGATAGACATGTCCTTAAGTCTGAAGCTGTTGCTGATTTTGCCTTGAACAGTATGATCAACCATAATAGACTGTCTTCCACAAGCACAAGGAGCAGGATCGTCAGGTAACAGCCTTGCCTGACCACCTTTTCGGGCTTGAAGAACCCCTCTTTAAAACGACCATTGATCAAGAATGACAACAAAGTAGTCGTTATCAAGAATGACAACAAAGTAGTCGTTATACATATTATCATCCTAGCAATCCTAATGATCCACACTTAAGTACCAACCTTCTCCCCATGGAACCACTCACCTTCCACAGACAGAGTGGATGAGGTTCCTTCTACGCCTCTCCCTAACCATCACATGAAAGTACTTGGTATTTACATCCTCGTGACATTTGCTTCCAGTCCACCTCCCTCTTCTTGTCAATCAATACCCAGATTGACCTTCTCCTACACTCTATTGATCTCACCCTAAAAATCAAAACCGCTCAAAATGAAAGAATGAAGAGGGACGGCAACCCTCCCCCGAATCCTAATACAATGTATGTATGGTCCGAGCACAACTTCAGCAAGCACCGCACTATAGGCAGCTGGGAAAGGACAGATATTCCCTTTGGACTAATCGACTCTGACTTGTAATAGTAAATGCAAACATCATTTAGAATGATAGCAGATGAAACATTGGCACAATTCGATAATTTGTCGCAACCATCTGCATAACAAGATGAGTTGTGCTCAATGTTTTCAATGTTGATATCGATATTCTATTAACAAATTCGAAAAAAGTTATTTCAGGGATCCAGAATAAGTCAAGCTTGAGCTGTACATTTTAAAGCTATGAACGCTTCTATATGAACAGTCTAGACTTAATAGAGCAGTTGCTTAGTAATTTCTTTCTTTCATAACCTAAATTAGCATTTAAAATTTCATTTGTTGATCTATTGTTCTTGATCAACTTTCATTATTAACTATATTAATTTCAGTTCTGTGTTTCTTCTGCAATGATGACATTTAGGCATCACACTCTGCCTTTGTGGAAGGATGGTTAAAGAGCGACTCGGCCGAAATCTCATGTAAAGTATATCTACCTTACTGAAAATTCCAACTGTGTGGCTTCATATGTGGAATCAGTGATAGTTTTTGTGGAATAGATATTGTGGTTGGGGTACAATAATTATTAATGGAAACTAAAAGACAGAGTGACATAATTGGATCTTAGAGAGATCTAGTTGCCCATGTAAATCATACTCTATCAGTAATAATTATTTAAAGGGAAAGTAAATCACATAATGTCCTTGAATTATACACCCAACTCCACTGCCTACCCGAACTTTAAAAAGCATCAATGTGGTACTGATATTTATTATTTGTTTTAAGGATGGAAAGATAAAACGATCAACCTAAGTCCGACTTAGTCCTAGACCACATGAAACAAATCACAAAGATTGCTTACCGCATTGTTACTTCTTGAAGTTGCAAGTAGGACACAAAAACCCTAGCCTCTGTGTCGATTTTTCTGGCGGTTTTCTTCCTTTCGTCAAAGAGGATTTTGACGTAAAACCTGTGTGTTTAGTTGGTTGCATGGTTTGATCTCAACGCTACAGACCTCTTAAGGTAAAAAAAAAGGAGGGAGGGAGAGAGAGAGGTCATTTGCATCATTCTTTTATTTTTCGTAGTTGTACATGTTTATTGTTTCCAGGTGCATGATGCTTTCTGCATTATACGTATGATTCCAGCTGTTCTGTTTTTGTAGTCGGTTTCGTTCCGTGGCATCTCGAGCTGATACTAGGATTGGTAGTGTTGGTGTCCGCTTGTCGATACCTGTTGCTGAGGACATGGCCTGATTTTGCAGAATCCAGCGATGCAGCAAACAAACAGGTGCAGCTGATGATATGTTTTGCATCGTCAATGTCAACGTTTTGTTTGAACATTCTTATGATTGATGTATTTATCTATTGTGTTAATATCTCTGAACATGGAATGAGTGGAGTGCTAATACTCGACAACTTACGCTTAAGTATTTTCAGCGGTTGTCAACGGTTCCATTTAGACTTTAAAACAAATGAGTTGCCCAAATCAGTCTCCATCTACTCTAAGTACATGCCTGCATTCTCTTCAGGTTCTGAGCTCGCTGGAGCCTTTGGATCTCGTATTGGTGTCGTTTTTACCGGGCATTAGTGAGGTATGCTATATGTATTTTATCGAGTTTTTACAAGTAGTGGTTTTTTCGACTGTCATACCATCCATTTTATTTGGCGGCTTGCATCGCTGCTTCTGGATTGGCAGGAGCTCCTCTTCCGCGGAGCGCTGATGCCGCTGTTTGGGCTCAACTGGCAGTCCGCCTTGGCAGTGGGTGCCATCTTTGGAGGTCTTCATCTGGGGAACGGTCGGAAATACTCATTTGCCATCTGGTACGAGATCTTGATGATGTTTTATAAACAAACTGAGAATATGTCGATACAGCTGACATTAATCAGACTGCCTCAAATCAATCCCCTGTTTGCAGGGCAGCGATTGTTGGGTTTGCTTACGGTTTGGCAGCAACCGTTTCATCAAGCGTCGTCGTGCCTATGGCAGCTCACTCCTTGAACAATCTCGTGGGAGGGATTCTATGGCAACAGGAGTCAAAAAAAGTCGCTACTAAATGAGTGAATCAGTTCCTCATGACATCTGAAATCGTGTTTGACAACGCAAAGTGCACAGAAATAGTGACCCGAGTGCTGTTAATATTCGATTAGAATTTGGTAGATAATGTTTTGAAATAGTTTGTTTCTTTCTAAACAATCTTTTATATAGTTTTTACAAATTTAGTCACGGTAAAAAAATGTCAGAATCTAAAAAAACTTAGGGAACGTTTTCTATTTAAAGAAACATGCTAATTATATATAACTAATTGAGGAAAGGGAGCCTACTTTGTGAAGTAGGTAATCTTACCTACTTCACATCCATTTTTTGCAAATTATTTTATTTTTATTTTTGAAAAATACCACCGTGGATTTTCATAACTATATCCCTCTAATATGTCATTAAAATTTTATCAGAAATACTCTTATGTCCTTCATCCAGAACATGTGGATTACATCAAATCTAAAACCGTTAAAATTACATGTTCTGGATAAAGGGCATATGAATCTCTATTTCTGATGAAATTTGAATGACATATTATAGGGATATAAATATGAAAATCCACCGTGGTGTTTTTAAAAAAAATAAAAAAATTGTAAAAAATGGATGTGAAGATGAGATTACCTACTTCACAAAGTAGACTTCATTTCCTCTAATTTAAAAACAAATTCATTACTATAAAAACGTCAATAAACGTCGATATGTCTATGAGAAGCCATAATTTTTGCAATTGTGTGCAAACACTAATTCAATTCGATGGCATCAATTTGATATTATCATCTCGTGGCACAAGTCCAAGAAGGCATACAAGCGTGCGTGCACGCATGTGCGAGAGTTCTTTGTTCTCGGAATCCTACATATTCTGGATGTCAGATAACTATATCATTCTAACTACTGATCTACTTTAGAAGATTGTCAGCCTAAAACCCTAACGTGAGCACAGGCCTGCAAAAAAAAAAAGAAACACTACACTGCTATTCTACCGTGAAAGACTGCACCTGATCTTCCAGCGGTCGCGGAAGCTTTACATGATCTAACTTCTCTATCAACAACCGGTCACGTCCTCCGGTTTCACTACAGTCTCCTTGAAACTCTTGGTCAGCCATATGGCCGTCTCCCGAGGGGAGACCTTCTCGGGCCCAAATGGCCTCAGGAGAACACCCAGCTCCTCGAACCTCTCCTGATGCAGCAGGCGGGCGCTGAACTCCAGCAGCCCTTCCAGCGCCTCGGCACGCTGCTGATAGGACGACGTGTCGAACCGCCTCTGGCGGGATTCCGACGAACCCCTGCTTGAAACGTCCCCATGTGCTGTCGGGTTCCTGTTGGAGCCCTCGCTGCTCCCGTTTTCACCTTCAGTCCGGAAAATCTGGATGGTGCATTTGTCTTTGGTTATCGACTTGTCGCCGTAGCGTGGAGTCGTGGAAGAGGAGCCATGACATGGTGGCGTCCTGTGGATGACGAGCGGGTCCTCGAATGAGGCCAGGGGAAACTCTGCGATTCTGTCTATACGTGGTGCATTGACCGAGACATCCGGGGAGTCGATGTCACTTAGGAAGCTGAGTTTAGCTCTGCGGGGAGTTTCGTATGATGGCAGAGGGAGTGATGCTCTTCTGCTCGGCCGGGTGGTGCTTTTTGCTGCAGAAGTACGCTGCTGCTGCTGCTGAGGATTGGAATAAAGATACTTTAAGAAATCGATCATATAATGTGGACTTATAATGCGAAAATATCTAGTGATACCTTTTCGCGGTTGGGACCCGTCTGGCTAGACTTTGCACTAGAAGCTCTCCTTCCCGGGGTAGTAAACGAATTGCTGTATCGGGGGGTTCTGGAGACAGAAGTACGAGGGCGTGTTAATTTGTCGACGGTCATCTCTCCGATGTGATTGCTACCAACTGAAAGATGGCCCATCTTCTTGTGCAGGTAGTTTGGATAGTCATGTATGCTTTGGGTAGAGCTTATCGAATCCGGATCCTTGATCGGTTTGCTTGTTTTCAAGATTCCGTGATGGCTGAAAGCTCTTCTCTCCCGGTTCATGCGGGAGCTGACCTCATCGCTTTCGGGAAAGCGGAGCTTCTTTACATGAGTGGAAGCCGGAGATGGTGGAGGAAGACTTTTGCGACCTGGGCTGGACTTGAGCTGTACCTTAAGAACATATGGCTGAAGGAGGGGGTGTTTGAGTAATTCAGATGCCTGGAGAAAGAAACATGTTCAAAAATCAACCGCAGCAAAAAAATAACTGCAGGATATACATGCTAAAAACACGGTGAGGCAGCATGCTGTAGGAATAATGCATACGCTTGGTCTGAACTCGGGATTCTTTCGCAGCATGCTTTTGATGAGCCCTCGGCTGAATAGTAGAAGAAACATCAGTGCTCGGAGGAACAGATAAAGCTTGTATATGCGGGGTTCTGATAATACTCACAGTGCGCCGGAGTATACCGTCGGAAGAGGTGCCACTATTGATTTGTTTATTTTGTTCAACAGGGCTTGCATATCCTGATCAACAAAAAAGGACGACTAGAATTTTCAGTTACATGTATAATTGAATACATTTCAGTGCACACCAATAAGGGACCGGATTAAGTAATCCATATGTTGCAAATTTTTAAGTTCAGAGATTATATATTTAAAAAAACTAAGAAATGTGTCTTTTAGGAAGTGTGCAGACTGGAAAGCATGCAAAACCGGGAGTTTCTGCAGTGTCACTAGTCTGACAGAATAATGGAGTAACATCCAGTTGCCCATATGTCACAAATTATAATACCAGTATTTGCAAAACTGTCAGATGCTGCCAATTCCAGGTTATTTTTCTTTTTTGAAATAATAATAGAAACTTAAAAAGTTTCTAGATGGCAACCTTGTACAAAATTATTGCGCATATGACAATTTCCTATCTAGGTTTTTTTCTAATGGAATTTCCTTTCAAGATGTGTTAAAACTATGGTCTGAGCTACGTATCAGGTCAATGTAGTGTTACTGTATCTTCCAAGGACTGGTAAAACTTACGAATGCTTTAAATGCTGGCCGAAGAGCTGCCATTTCATAAATACAGCATCCTGGATATATACAAGGATAGAGTGAATGAAAAATCTTAATTTTAGGAATAATGGAGACTTCATGCTGACAGAGAAAAAGCCTACCCAAGGACCAGATATCAGATTTAGTGCCATAAGGTATGTCAGCCAGAAGTTCAGGGCACATGTAACTTGGAGTTCCAACCACCTTCATGAATCAAAGAATAGTCAAGCGCACGTTTTTTTCGTAAAGAGAGCAAAAAGAAGGAATAGGGACATACAGATGAGGCGAGATCATCCGATGTCATTATCTTGGCAAGTCCAAAATCACCTGTTACCGTTTCAATTTCGGAAAACAAATTGGAACAATTAAATCGCAAGCAAGTTGGCAGGTTGGAAGGCAACCAAAACTTACCCAGACGTATGTCCTGATCTTTTGTTAAAAATATATTTGAACACTGAGGAAAAGAAAACCATCAGAATGAGGTAATTTGCAGGATTATTCTACTAAGATCTAATCCCCTACACGAATATCATACCTTGACATCGCGGTGAAGAATGTGATTCATGTGCAAATAATCAAGTGCCATTAGCATTTGCACAAGCCACTTGCACAACTTCTGCAAGTTCCAATGTAGGGATGAGGATCACGAAAGAACCATGAGGAGCAAATTGTGTATATCAATTAATATATAAACAACCTCTTCCGGGAAAAGATTTCCATTTGCCTTCTTTATAGCTTCAGCCCTGAGGTATCAAAGAAAATATAAATTGTTAGAACCTTGGATTTTATGGATTTGTTGGAATCTAAATCAAAAAACAAGAAAGTAGAGACAGGTCCTCAGAGAATGAGTTTCACCATAAAGGAAATGGCTTACATGTCCCCTCCTTCGCAATAACCTATGACTATGCATACATAGCAGCCCTGGAGATAGAAGATCAACACTATATATAAGAATAGTTATTAATGGCCAAGTAATCTCAACAAAGGTTAAATAAAAAAGGAGATGCGAAAATTTTTACAAGGAGCTGAGATGAAGAGAGAGAAAAGTCCATTTTTGTACTGAACCCTGATGGACTGAACAACTGATAGAAAAGAAAATGTAGGCAGTGTATTTTTATATGGGTTCAAATTATAGCTTTCAGATTGTTAGAATATTTTATTCGGATTGTTTATCAAAAACAGCCATAGGCCTGCCAAATGCTAAAATAATTATAATGTTTACACAAAAACCACTTAATTTACCATAATTACATGTATGCCCCTGATATTGTTGTTCGGTTACATGTATAACCATTTGCCAGTAGGGGTGTAAGAAAATTCTCAAGTTCGATATTCGCTCAGGTTCGGCTCGCTAAAAGTTCGATTCAGATTCGGTTCAGAAATAAATGAATCGAACCTGAACACATGTTAAGGCTCGATTAAATAAACGAACCGAACCTAAAAATCATAGGTTCGCTCAGGTTCGATTCGTTAAAAGCTCGATAAACATACACATATACATATTTACAAATCCTTATCCGTAGAAGTGGACTTATTTTGAGATGAGTGGTTTTTATCCTAGGGTAAGTGAATTTTGTCTAGAGATAACTAGATATTTACGAGATAAGTGGGTTGTATCTCAATATAAACTATCCGAAAATAAATAGTCACATCGTGTTTACAACATCTATCATCTATGCATCTAGTACTTTTCCCTTCTTTATCTTCAAATCAATAGAACAAGTACAAACATTACTTATCGAATATCTCCACATTATTCTTATTCCTTATCCCCATCTGAATAGATGTAAAATATATTATAATTATAGTTTTTTCAAAGAGACGAATCCTTGTTAATCTATTTTTTTCAAAAGATGAAGATGAGTTAGATAAAGAAAAAATTAAATGAATATTTATTCTAATTGTAGACACACATATATATTTCCATTTCTCTTCTTTTCACTCCCTCTTATTAGAGAATTCTTAAGTTCGATATTCGCTTAGGTTCGATTCGTTTAAAAAGAGGTTCGATTCAGATTCGTTCGAAAATAAACGAACCGAACCTGAACACAAGTTTAGGCTCGATTAAATAAACGAACCGAACCTAAAAAATATAGGTTCGCTCAGGTTCGGTCCGTTTACACCCCTATTTGCCAGTATGTTGCCCATTTTTGCAAGATGTAAAGTTGATTATGATTTCTCTCGGGTTATCAAACATCCAAAAGTCCATGGAGGGGAAAAAATGCACCCAAAGCTGAAGAAAAACTAAGAGAGGATAGATAACCATCATACATGCATGCCAAAATTGTCGCAGATCCTAAATTATTTTTGGAGCATCAAATGGCCTATATCACTAATGACAACCATATTGTTTTTGCTAAAAAAAGCAATTTTTTAATAGAGCACCGTCCTAGGGGGCCTAAACTTTATTGGGTGCCGTGTATATATATGAAGAATATGAGTATGATGTAAAATCAAGAGTTAACATGGCGCATCTATTAAGAAATTGGGTACCCGTGGAGAGAAAAACTATGGTGCATGTCATAGTTTATACTCCCATTAAATGGAGTAGCTTGATCCCAAGCGACTGGACAGACAGTACCTTACATCAGCTGCTTATGTTAGCTTCGCTTACACAAGCTGCTTAAAACCGAAGTGATATTTTGAACGCTTGTAAAAAAGAAAAGAACAAAATAAGATATATAAATGAAAACTTCCTTGCCAACCTTCTCAACCCAAGAATCTTTGTACTCCACGATAAAAGGATTTTGAACTTTTGAAATAAGCTCCATCTGCATAGTGAAGACAGGAAATATGAATTCTCTCAAATGCCAATCAACTTGCTACATAAAGCATTCAAAATTATATTTTTTTGAAGCCATTCAAATTTATTATTGGAAGAAATATACTTTTCCATAAAATTGTAATTGAGTTACTTCGGCAATTCTTCTACCAGATTAAAAATTAAACTCTCCGGTGCCTGCAATCTTGAAAAAAAAAAGAAAACATCTTTTCATATTTATGAATCTACTGACAAAATATTAATCTCCTTGAGGAAATTATATTTGAAGACTGTCGAACGTTTTGATATATTGATGCATATGTCAACACCAGTTACATTTTGCTGCAAAAATAGAGGTCAACTTCAACCCCATAATGTGGTGAAAGGTAAGCTTCAAGCTTCGATTCCGGGACTTCATGTAAACCGTAGAATCAACATTATGGGGGAGATAAAGATTTAGAAGGACAGATACAACAAACAGAATAATGCACTCAACAACACAAACAGTATAAAAGGTGGATGCTGGCTTGCTACGACGTAGCAATAACCAAGGTTATTTGTCTTGTTCGGTTTGGTACTTTTTTGAAAAAAGTTCTAAACATCTAATATAAAATAAAATAAATCTTTGTTGAACTAGAGAAGAAAAGCCCGTATATACCTTGGAGCAATTGGAATGCTGATAGTGACAACTAATTGTTAATTTAGAGTAGGCATACCCAAGTTACTAACCTCTTGGTGAGCAGACCTGCGGCATCTATCTGTTTGGCGTGCAAGGCGGATCTTTTTCAAGACGTATCTTCGTGAATAAAAGAAATGACATCAGATAGAAAAACACAATAAAATATGACAAACAATAAATAGTTGCATAAATTTTATTTATGCCTGCAACATCAAATGCCTTTATCACAGGAAATCACTCACTTCTTTCTCTCATGCTTGTGCTTCACAAGAAGGGCAGATCCAAATGCTCCCTTGCCAATTTGCTCTAGTACCTCATACTGCTCCATGATTCCAACACCTTGATAAGGGAAAGCTTTCAAGCCCTGCAAAAAATCATATCACTTAACAGACAAGGGCCTAGTATTTTGATCCTAACCAACTTGATCTTGTTGCTTTTGGTAACAAACATGCATGAACCATTTCTCAAAGTATGCATCTGGATAGCCCAAAATACTTAACATGGATGCAACTTAGTAGGTGGTAGATGACCATATGCTAACAGGAAAAAATACTTTCAAGACGGCTTAATCATGATCTCATGAATATATAAATACACGCATGAAACCATTTAAATTGCAACCACTGCACCTATAGTGAAATAAAAGATAAAGCCATGTACATTTTATACAGGAGCCTTTTGGATTTTCCTTAAACACAGGTTCATGGAAAACCCTTCTGAGTGTAGTGTTTAGTTCCTAATTTTCACAACAGCCGTGTTACCAAGTGTGCCCCAAAGAATATATCTAATGCTTCCAATTTAAAGGTGTGAAAGATTAGAAAACGAACCTTAACAAGGGGCATGGAAAACCAAACAAATATTGAAATGAAATTATACGAGTATGGAAAATCAAACAAATATTGAAATGAAACTATTAAGGATTGTCATTTTCAGATACGAGCCCGAGGGAATAAGTAATGACGACAATTAGATATATCTGGATGCAGCAGATCTGTGTAGTGTAGCCGATCTGCTTAAAGTGGGAAAATGCTTTGTTATTGCTATTGTCGTTCCACTGTTTGCAATGCCCAAGTGCACTTCTGGTGTGGTCGAGACACCATCTTTTAAGAGCATCAGAGAGGAAAAAGACTTGAAGGCACAGCTGGAGCGCTAGAGGAGCTTCATGTAAGGGGGGAAGCCCCCAAGCATAAGAGGTGGGAAGTTATCACTTTACTAATAAAAACTAAAAGGAGATACCATTTTCTCAATTAAAATTGACAACTAATAACAGGAGGGAATTACTACACCACGCTAATTATTAAAAAAAAGTGGCACTTAATAACAAAATAAAGATACAGTTTGCTTCCTAACTGCCGACACACTTCTTTACAAAATTCATACACATATAAAATATTTACCCTATTTTTCAGAAAAAATTTTTGATGGATCCACTCAAAAAAATCCTAGGCGGGCACAGCTCACTTTCTTTGCATATACGGCAACAAATTTCCACCACAAATCCCATTTTTTTTATAAAGCAGCACAACTTGAGATGCAAAAATAATAGCTCCACCAATGAAAAGTGCGGTGCCCACTTGAGAAGTGTGACTAGAGTGAAGAAGCGCTTTTTCCTATTCAATAAGATACCTCCCATCTCCTAGCTTGCCCTAATAAAGGGTGCACGGTACACGGAAGGGAAGAGGATAGGGGCAAATAGGCTACTAAAATATATAGAAAATATGGAATCCAGAGCCTATTAACATTAGAAAAATTAGAAAACCCTTTCGAGTCAACATTAAGGAAAAGAAAAGGTCAATAATTCGTCAGAGAGCAGATAGTAAACACTTGAAAATGCTGTCGGTAGAAGCAACAAATCCTACAAAATAACAAATCGGCACAAAATGGAGAACAGAGCGCGCGGATAAAACCCAGCAGAAACTTCCAAAGTGAAGCATAGGACTCTCCATGTTCCATATCATGAGCAGAGAGCAGAGCTCCTGCAACCCACCGCTTTCCCTATCATGAGCAGATAGCAGAGATCCAAAAACACACAAAAAAAATCCCAAAACACACCTTCACCCACGTGAAGAGGGAACATAACCTCAAAACTGAGGCAGAATAGATCGATATTCCATTTAATAAAAAGAATTGACCATGACAATGGAGCGAAGTAACAATTAAAAGTAAGAAATTTTGCAAGAAAAAAAAGGAAGAAAAAGGGCAATAGTATGTATAAACCAAACAAGAAACGCCCCACACCTCAAAAACACGAATTCCCAGCACGCATCAAACGCCGAGCCGCGTAAAACCTAAATAGTTAGGCAGCATTTCAAACTCAAATCACAAACAGTAGTACACGCGCCGCTGGCAATTAAGATCGCGTCCAACAAATCCCACCGCACTCCCAAAAGGAACAATCGCGCATTAAAACGAAGAGGTGAAATAAAAAACTTAGATACAAAATCTGAAATGGCTTAAAAATCAAACTATTACGAGAAAAAAATAAAAAATTTAGGAAAAATGAAAGAAGATGTGTGGATCCAAACACCAATAGCGGCGTAAACCTAACCTCACTGGCAGCGTTCGCACAGCCAAACCTCAAAGCGGAGCACAAACAGCAGCCAATCACTCCTGGATACTAAGAACGCACCAAACTCACTATAATCCCACCGCGAACAGCTCCAAATCCCAAAACCGAGCTCACGATAATCCTACAGGAATCGGAACAGCAGAAACGCCGGAAGACCGCATTCGCCAACAGATCACCAGACGTGCTTCATCGAATCAAAAAAAAATAGAAGAGCTGCGACATGAAAGGTCAGGTCGAACTCAAAACGAGCTCCCGATCGATCTCCAGTAACAAGAACGCCAGTAGAAACCAAGTCGAACTGCCGCATTACCACACGGATCACTCAAAAAAGTCCTTAATCGCTCAATCTCAGACCTGGGCCTCAAACCAACAGGAAGGCCACCGGCAGCCAAGGCAGATCACCGCAATTGGGCCTCCGGGCCCCGAAACAACAGGAACACCAGTGGAAACCAAGTCAGATCGTCGCATTACCTCACGGATCACTGAAACGCTTCCTTAATCACACGCCAAAACTTCGAAAAACGGCATAATCCCACCGAACAGCTCCAAACGCCTTAAAATCCTACAACCGAACTCCTGAACGACCCGGGTACCTCGAAAGAGCACGAACACCATCAGAAACCAAGTCAGAACGCCGCATTCCCCCACAGATGACTTCAACACGTCCTTAATCGCATCAGAATCGCAGAAAAGCAAGCGGAAACAAGCGTTCGATTCAAGCTCGATAGCACCTTACTCCTGCAGCAAACAGCTCGAAATCCTAACAACGAGCTCCCGATCGGCCTCCGGAGCTCGAAACACCACTAGAAAACAACTCAGATCGCCTCCATTCCCACGAAGATCACGCGAACAAGTCCGCAATCCCATCAAAAACGCGGAAAATCGAGCGAAATGGCATCGAAATCGAGGTGGAAGATTGGAAGGGAGCTTACGATCGGGGGAATTAGGGCAGATCTCCCGTATGAACGAGAGAGAAAGAGAGAGAGCTAAGATGGAGATGATGCGTCGTCTTTGTCTTCCATTGTGCGGAGCGGAGGAGAGGTGAAGGGTTCTTCAAGGGAGGGGCGGGCAGGGGTATATATAGCGGGAGAGATTTGGGCTTGGAAGTTTGAACAGTGGAGAGAGAGAGGGGGTGTGGCAGTGAAGTGGAGTTGGGGGAGGGGGAGGTAGAGGAAGGAGATTTTGCAAATAGGCCCTCGGGAAATGGACCTGAATCTTTTTAAAAGAGGAGTAAATTGTAAAAAGGTCCTTGAAGTGTGTGTATATATATTATATATCCAATTAATTTCATACAACTTCAAAAAAATGTAACAATGTGGTATGTGATCTCTAAGATTCATTTCAATGAGATACATGAACTTTAAGAACATACTTTTGACGCCAAGCTCTATGATCGGTGTCTGTGCTTACTTTCACTTCTTTGGTGCAAAAATGGTGTGGATGATTGACTTAAACTTAATCTCAATGCGGTCAAGTTGGTTCATGCTTCACCTATTTCCTCCATGCTCCAATACAGAGCGAAGAGAAAGCGGATATACCCCCTCCCCCTGCCACCCCACCCCTAATTCAGTGCATACAACTGAGCGAAGTAGGACCCATTCCTTTATTTATTGTTCGTCGAGCCCCTTGATAAAGTTGTTTGTAGCTCGATCTCATTTTTTGTTGTTCGTGAGCTTTGAGGACATGGGGTTGACCTCCGCACAAGAGAAGAGAAGATGAAGGGGGATAGAGTAGCCTTTAAGAGCGGAGTTGGAAATGAGTGTCGTGCATGTCATGCCACGATGAAGGTGAGAAGGAGGCTAGGGTAGATGTCGAAGGGGTGCAACAACACAGCATCGCGAGGGTGATCCTTGAATAAGGGAAGATCGGAGGAGCGACCAAGTGAGTGGGGTTGTAACTTGAAATCGAGAAAGCTGAGAAGTAGGATTTCAAGATTGACATTTCCACTTAATCGGTGGCTACGATTCAAGGGAGGAGATCCTTCGTAGTAATTTGATCACAATTGAGGTTGTTGTTCCCTTATTATTATTATTATTATTATTTGCGAAATCTTAATTCAAATTTTAACCTTATGGATTGAAAGTACATATTCTAATCTACGTGTATATCAAATTTCGCCTTAATTCGATATATATATATATATAACATGTTCATCTTAGTCAATGAAGATTTAAATGCTTTTAAATGGGCTTTAAAGTCCTACTAAACTGATTGATTGAGAGGGATACATTGTATCGGATTAAGATGGAACACATAAAATGATCGAATCCAAAAAATCAATGAATCATTTTGGATTCTTTTTCAATCGGCTTTGACTTAGCACACTTCGAGTCCTTCTTAACAAATTCCATACTTATTTTGGGAAGGGAGTTAATGTGCATTTGTTTATTCTTCGATGCGCTGCTTTTAATACTCTCCATTGCTTTAAGAGCAACAGCTACCAAGCCTCATTAGGTAGCACTTATTTGCTTTAAAAGGTATAGCTATTAAATACCACATAATTCCATTTCTCTAATATCTTATATCCATTCCTCATGTTGCCAAGTGTAGCAAGGAACAACAACTACATCATGTTTGGTCTTGGATCCAAAAATAGTAGGAATTTTTTACACTAGCACTTTCAGAGTTTTTCCAATATTATTTCTACCCTAACTTTTTTTGTAATTACATAGATGCTCTTGTGCTGTTGTAAAATTTACAGTATAATATAGTGGCACGTGTGTAATAATAGTGTAATTGCAAAAAAAATAGGGGTACGAGTGTAATTTGAAAAACTTATAAAGGGACAGACATAAATATCTCAAAATAGTATCACCTTCTTTGTAGTATACATTCCTTTGGATCAGCATGCATGTATTTATGAGATTGGAAACTCCAAGAATGAACAGTGGGAGCGGAAGTGGGTGCGGCGATGGAGGGCGAAGACCAGCAAAGAGGGTGATCGGAAGGTCACCGTCATAGAGGGAGAAGAGGGGGATGTGCTAGAGGATGTCGAGATGGAAAAGTTAGCGAGAGAAGGCCTTTAAAGTCTGCCGAAGGGGGAGAAACGAGTGTCTATGGCCAGAATCGGGGCGACGTCGTGGTGCTTTTGTTGTGGAGTCGCTAACCATCTGCCCAAGACTTGTGCGGTGGAAGAGAAATGTGCTTTCGATGCAAAGGAATCTGTTACAAACATATATGACATGGTCCCTTACTTCAACATGGTGCAAATATCTAATTTTCACACTTTTAGATGACTTTTCAAACTCATTGTCGATACTAAGTAGCAGCCCTGCATGAAGGAGGCTCTGCATGCGAGTACTATGGTTGCAGAGCAGGTCCCCTGGTGGAAATGATGTCTTATGTGATGTGGGTATCTCTGTTGTTGCAACTTTTGGGAGAGGCATTGAAGGAATGCCCAATGGAAGGGCTGGTGGTAGGGGAAAGCAATGCGGAGACCCTGAGAAGAATTCATGAGAGGATGTTGACAGCAAAGGAAAGCGGTGTATGTGTCGATGCTATATGGCTTCATGGAGGAGCTTTGATTGTTAGGGCTTGTTGATGGAGGATGCAAAGGAGACGTTTACAATGGCGTTGGATGGTAGCTTGTCACCAAAGTAGAGAGGAGTGGTTATATAGTGGAGATTACATTTTCTTGATGGAAGATAGGAGGTTGGGGAACCGACATGGAATCTTTCGGTTGTCGATGTCTCTCTGAGGTGTAGAAAGGTGGAGGTATTATGGGAGACCTTGGAAAATGTTGGCGAAGTGATGGACATATGTAACCCCGGCATGGGGCCAAGTGAGGGCAAGGAGGTGGTCCTCTTAATGCGAGGTAAACAGATTCAATCCCGATTGTTCTTTACTCTTTGGATCGGTTGGAGATCGATGACGTTGTGGCTCATGGTCATGGAATGTGGGGGAGCACTGATGATGTCCACGACAACCATAGGTGATGAACTCGGATTTTACCTCTTTAATTGCCGAGAATTGTAATATAGGAGACGATCTTCAGTTAATCAAAAGCCACAATCTTTGAATGTTGTGGAAAATTTTTCTTGGAAGTCTACCAAGATCGAATACATGGAACGATGATTTTTAATTGTGTGGCTTTAAATTAGTTCAAATAATCAATTAAATGTTCGATTAATTTCTATGTCAGAAAATAACAGAAATGTGAAGATGAAAATGCGATGCAAAGTTAACGAATGTAAACAGAGGGAATAATGGAGCGTAGGATCTTAGGGGTACTAATCGAATCGAATAACTTCGAATCTAATAGCATTCTGACTCATTTCATTGTAAAAGTTTCGAATCCGAACTTGAAATGAATTATAATCGAATTTGCTAACTTAAATTCAGATTCAATTCATTCTGAGTTTCGAATATTCAAATTCGATTCAGTTTATTTCGAATTTGAAATGTTAATTGCTATTTTAAATCTTATATGAATAATATTATTTGAAAAATACTATAATTTTTATATTTTATGGACTTATTTTAATTTTGAATGTAGATTCTTATGATAAATTAGAAAAACTATATAATCAAGGAAAATATGAAACCAATAGAATACAATGGTTAAAAGTAGCCAAAATTTCCAATAACTGTACCTTTTATGATTTAAATACACTATTTTCTATATGAAGAATAAATGATAAATGCAATAAAATTATATGAACCTATCAAAGAGAGAATATCATTGAGGAAAAAGGTGAAAATATTATAATTACCATTAATATTATTATTTGAAATAGTGAGAATACTTAAAATAATATATTCAAAAATAATGTAGCAAGATAAAACATCTCTATTAAGTGTAAGGATCTTCAATATCGAAAAACTAAAGCCATGAAAATGAAATATATTGAAATTTTGATGTATAAAGGAACATCTTGCATTATGATGAGAAGAACTTGTATTACTCATGAGAAGGTAAACGTCATCTCAACAATGATAATAATCAATTTTGTCATGTAAGGAAAATCAAACAACAACAAGGCAAAGGAGAGATATATAGATAAATTTCAAACTCCGATAAATTTTGAGAAGCTCGAAATAGCAACCCAATCATTTTCATATGCAAGGAGAAAGGCTACCGTTATTTACTCTGGATTTTTGGGATCTTTGGTAGATAATGAAAAGGAGAATATTAAAGGTAGCATAAGGAATGTGGGAACATAAAAATAAATGTGGGAACTTTGCTAGTAGATTCTACGACTAATATTTTGTACTCTTTTTTCATATTCAATATTTTGTCATAAACTAATAAGATTTTATATGCATAATTGGATTTGGCTTAGAGTGATCTTGTTAATGTCAGAAAATCCTGAATATCACGCAAAGATTGATTATTATACTCGTACGGAGTAACTCAAACCTATAGGCTAAAATAAGTAGAAATGAAAACTTAGATGTTTTGTATATTTAATGCATGAAGGACCCACATCTTTAGCTCATAACATATTTAGGAGTCAAAATCACTTGAACTTAGTTATAAAGAGAAATTGAAAATGATTGGATCTGACTAGCAGTGCTTAATGTTGTATATTATGTCACATATTGACAAGTCACGGTCGGTGTAATATGAGATTTAGGAAATCATAAATATGGACATGATAAATCATATCAATGGAGCCTAGATATGGTTACAAGTTTAAGTGACCACTTAATCGTTGTAGTAAGTTAGTTGGTGGTACTTTCTTCTTGCGTACTTGATAACCAAACTATGATTAACAATTTTATGAAGGGATATTTACCCCCATAACCCTGAGTAATCCCATAATTACCCCGGAAACCCTTGCTAATCACGAATTACAAGCAATACCCTTAATAACTCCTCTGTTTTACACCCATAACCCCCGTTAGTATAGTTCATTAACTCAACCAAATGACTGAGTTAATCTAACCACTCCGTGATCTAACGGCTGAGATTAATAAAAAAAGAAAATAGAGAAAGAGATGGGTTCGATGCTCAAGCAGAAGATAGTGCGGGAGGGGGGTGGAACGTGTGAGGCTGGAGTTTGCAGGGGGGAGGCGCGAGGCTGGAGCTTGTAGGGGGGGAGGTGCAAGGGGCTTGCGGAGGCGGGTGGAACTTGCGAGGCTGGAGCTTGCAAACTTGGAGATGGGGTTCGATGTTGAACTTGTGAGGCTGGAGCTTGCAGGGGGCGGAGGCACGAGGCTGGAGCTTGTGGGGGGGGGGGGGGGGGGGGCGCGAGGGCGCAATCAAGGGGGGTTTCGGAGGCGCGAGTTTGGGGCGGGAGGGCCTGGAGCGTGCTGGCGGGCGGGGAGGGCCTGGAACGTGTGAGCGACGGTGTTGGAGCTTGTGGAGGCGCGGGATTCGGGGGCGGGGAGGGTCTGGAAGAATGCGGGCGACAGAGGACGAGGGGGCTCGCAGTGGCGATAGACCTGGCGGGGACGAAGAGTTGGCAGTGCGGGAGGGGGGGCGCGATGGACCTGGCGGCGGGGAGGGGATGGAGCGACCGGGTCGGGCCGTTTGCAGAGGCGATGGGAGGGACGGGGGGTTGGGGGGCTCGCAGGCGACGGGGGGGGTGCTCGCAGGTGACGGGGGGTGGGAGGGCTCGCAGAGGCGATGGACCTGGTGGGGGGGAGCTGGCAGCGCGGAGGGGGATGGAGCTGGGGGCGATGGACCTGGCGGCGTGGAGGGGATGGAGCTGGCGGGCTGGGCCGTTTGCAGAGGCTACAGAGGGACTGGGGGGGAGGGGTGGAGAGGGGGCTTGCAGGCGACCGGGGCGGGGGGAGGGGGCTCGCAGTGGTGATGGACCTGGCGGGGGTGGGGGGTGGAGAAGGAGCTGAATGGCGGGGGCGATGGGCCTGGCGGCGGGGAGGTGGGATGGAGCTGGCAGGTTGGGCCGTTTATAGAGGCGACGGAGGGACGGGGGGGCACAGGGGATGCATGCTCGTGAGCTGGGGGCGGAGGCGGCGGATGGAGCTCGCCGGCAGTGGGAGGGGGGTGGCTGGACCTCGCGAGCTGGGGGCGGAGGCGTGGGCGGAGGTGAGAGAGCGGGCTAGCTTTCGTGGTGGGGGAAGGGGGCATGATTTTGCTTGATATAAAGAATGGCATCATGATATAAATATGATGTGTTCTAGAGGGCAAAACGGTCAACTTATCACTTTTTCAGTCAAACTTAACGGACAGTCAAGACGGAATTTGGCACAGGGTTATACCATGTAAAGGTTAAGCATTATCCAGGGTCCTTGGTGTAATTTGTTATTATAGAGGGTTTCGGGGGTAATTATGGAATTACTCAGGGGTTGTGGGTGTAAATATCCCTTTTATGAATGATGATATTAAAATAGAAATGGGAAATTGCTTATTTTATATTCTCATACTTTGACATGTTTTGCTTAGTGATATATTAGATGTGAACTAAACGTCATAACATTTTTAGTAGATATTCACATATAACTTTTTGCATCTATTTGCTTATAAATAAAATCGAATAAATGCATGGCAACTTTTTGATGCAATTATGCCATAACTCTTTTTCGGAAAGGATCTTAATCGACCTAGAGTGGGGTTGTTACATGCATGTAAGTATGCATCCACGCATACGTATACATACATACATACATGCATGCATACATACATATATGAGGTAAATGGGGTTGCCACTTGGGGGAGCTAACTTGGCTTCCCCCGCGCCATTTCGTCCCTTTTTTATTTGTTTGAAAATTTCTTCCGTGAATATTCATCACTATATCCCTATTTCATGTTATTCAAATTTCGTTGTAAAACAGAGACTCCTACGACCTCCATCCAGACCGTCATTTTTTAACAGTAACAGAATTGCTAAAAATGATCCTCCTGGATGGAGGTCGTAGGAATCTCTGTTTCATGCTAAATTTGAATGATATAATATAGGTATATATTGATGAAAAATCTACATAAGAAATTTTCAAAAAAAATAAAAAATGACGAAATGGTGCGGGGGGAGCCATGTTAGTTCCCCCTAGGGGACATCCCCATCTTACCCTATATATCGAATCGAATTGAATTATTATCGAACGAATTCAGATTCGATTCATTTGGTAATCGAATCCACAAGTTCAATTCATTTGGTTTCGAATCGAACTTTTTTCAAGATTTTATCGAACGAATCATAATCGAATTCGAATGATTCAATTCAATTAACAGCTCTACAGGATCCGTGATTTATAAAATTCAATCCTCAAGTAAAATGATCAATAAAACCTCAAAGCTAATCATAGATTAAGGGAAATTAAATCCTGAAATAATTGTCCAATCAAATCCAAGCTGCAAGGAGGTTAACCAATTTCACTGTTTTGTCAGAATTCCATGTAATTTGCTCCTTAAGATTAATCTTTAATTAGACAAATTAATAAAGAGATTAAATGAATTCTTAATCGATTTAGCCTCTGTAAATATTAGTTCATTTATTTAAAAAGATCCATTATCAATGGATAATAAATCAAATTAAATCTCCTCAAATGGGTCCCTGCAGGTTAGATCAACTTTTTTCAATAAAGTAGCACACATATATCACTAAACATGCTTGCACATTAAGAGGTTCAAATAATATTAATCATCAATAATCAAACTCAGATTTGTCCACAAGATATATATTGTTAAAGAGCATGGAATAAACTTCAAAACGATATATTGCGCATTAAAAACTGAGTTCATATGAGCAGGATATAATAAAATGAAAAAAGTAGGGACTAAAATATAATAAAAATAATTGATTCTTCTTCAAATGGGTCCTTGGGGGACTTATCTGCAATTTTTGAAAGTCACCAAGGCCTTCAATGTAAATTACCCAGGCAAGAGTATCTTAGTAAATTGCGAAAGGCAATAGGGCTTTGATGTAAATTTTCCAAGAAGCATGTGCCTCGCACGTGCCTCATGACAGGTGGGGTTGCTTTATAATATTCTAGATCTTCAAGGGCCTAGTTGAAATATGCCCCCTCCCCATGTGCTTCTCACGTTAGGGGGCTCTGGGCAGCTGCTTTGGGAACGGCTTCCAAGTCAGGCGGGGCGGTCGCGCACGGTGGCTGGTGCGCTCTAAGGAGGCAGTGCGGTCAGATGGAGAACGACGAAGCATGTTCGTGGAGGGAGATGAGGCATGTACGTGGAGAAACTCGACGGCGAGGGTCATAGCATAATGGCCGACACATGGCCGAAGGGCGTTAGTGAAGGGTGAAACTCGAGGATGTTGGTCGTTGGTGGCACACCCGTAAAGCGGAGTGGTGGCTCTGATCGCAAGCTTTATGGAGAAGTGGCAGACGACCAAAGGAGGAGTCCTTCTTGATGAAGATTGGCCACTGGAGTCGGGGAAGTTGCGAAGAACGAGAGGAGGAATAGGGGCTCGATACGGTGATTTGGATGTGTAAGGTAGATCAGGGTGAGATGGAGTACGCGACGGAGGAAGTTGGATTTGGTGGCAGTGAAGGAATGACAGAAGAGGGGATGAAGATGAAAGGGGTACATTGTGCTTGACTGCATCGGAGCAGGAGCAGCTGCGATTGGACCAAGTTGCAATGGGGTGTGGATTCGCCTCGGATCACGCCGCAGCGGAGGGAGATGTTGTCGAGTGTTGTCACCACTTCCTGGAGCTAATCTCGTTGTTGTGTATCGGCGGATGGAGAGAGCTGCTGGCGATGCTAGGACTTAATAGGAGCGGGGGGCAAATATGCGGCAAGGGGCCGGCCTCATAACAACTGAAGAAAGCGGAGCGACAACGGGCATTACGAGGGAGGAGAAGAGGTCGCAGGAACGGCTGTCATTTTGGATTAAAGGAGAATAGCCGGGAGGAAGATGGTCACGTGCTTGGCACGTGACCAAGGGTGGGCGATAGGAGAGAGAAGAGCTGGGTGCCACATGGCATGCTCAGGGGATGCTACGTGTCACCCCAGAAACTTTTCAAAAATAAAAAGAGGAAGATAATAGAAAAGACATAAAAAACCTCAGATTGAAAATTTCCCTTTAAGAAAGTTGTTCGTCTCGATGAGATCTACAACTTTTATGAAGGAATCGAGAGTAAAAGAGGTCATTTGTACTAAGTGGCATTTTTGGTGATCTCCATGTGTATGGAAAACCTGCTTTTTGGGATTTTGCAATTTTGATGGTTTAAAAGAGGACAAAAATTATAGAAAAATATAATAAAATACAAGAAAATTAATTAAATATTAATCTATCTTTTTATATTTTTAATAAGTAAGAAAATAGATAAATAAAATAAGAGAATGGAATATGAGAATTTTGTGTAGACACGCAGAGGACACTCAGACATAGTCTGTTTCTTTGATTTTAGTCTTAATCTAGATTTAGATTTTTATACCTTTTTTATAAAACTTTCATCAAAGAATGCAAATGAAGAAAAAATCAAATTAAAAGTGTTAGTTATGTACATATAAACTCAGGTCAAAAATCGCAAAAAAAGATAAAATGTGCAAAATAGGCCCAAAATCTAACTTTCACTTATGGGATCCGAATTTTATGAAATTGGTATCGTTTTAAAGGTATTTGAGAATGGAGTACTTTAAAAGTGAGTAGATTAAAATCGGACACTGTATGAGAAATATATGTGCGGTTTAGTCCATCAGATGTGAAATTAGTACTTGGGTTTATTTGACACTTGTTTGAGTTAGTAAACTTTTGTATTTTTTATTTTTTCTTGTTAGTAATATTTACGTAATGAAGGTGATTTTGGATTAGTTGGAAATAAGATGAATTAATTATTTCACATCATGCAATTGTGCATGATGAAATGCGAATATTATTTACCATGTATGAATGTTAATGACATTATATTAGTTATTAAATACATATGGACTTGGGGGAACGGAGCCAAATTGATCAATTATAGCATGATGGGTCCGAGATTCGTCATACCACTATACTTAAACTATGCTCGTACTCAAGCATCAATGAATGAGTGAATGAATTAGTTGGATAAATCCCTGACTGTGCATGTGAATTTTCAGGGCTCAATTTATCGAAGACACTTAATTTGAGTGATCCTAAAATTCTAAGCTCAACCATGCTTTAATCAAAAGGAATCCAACTTCTCCGTTTATCAGACTCTCTATTTGTACATATAATATAAGGATATGACTTTTAGTGTTCTGCATTCATGAGAGTCGAGTCGAGACATCACCCAAAGTTCCAGTCTAGGAGACTCTCCTCTAGACCTAATTCTCAACTCTAGGAAATAAGTCTATTCTTGTTTCAGTCAATCATCTCATTAGTTTGTCAGACTTGAAAGTGTATATGAACTACCAGGTGATGGAGGTCATAGGATTCTGTATATTTTTCTCTCCCTCTTATTGGAACAAGGAGCCTCTCTAATGCCTTATTAGTCAACACATGTATATTTTTATTTTGCTGATCAATGTGTCCGTCAAAAGAATTCAGAGTCATCTGCACTTGTTTTTCTGAGAGTACACCCGGGTGTGTCTCTTTTGAGTATCTAAGATATCTTCGAAACCCAAACTTGTATCACTATACGATGCAGAGCCCTTTTATGGTGTTAGCCCGACTCCTTGGTCCTAATAGAATTTAGTCCAAGTGGACAATTTGAAAATGGTTGGGAGCGCTCGCTATGGGTGGAAGCTCTTTTGAATTTGAATTGTAAGGATAGATATTTTTCTTGATATATTTCTTTCTTTTCTTTTCTTTTTGGCTAGCTCCACGCTTTTACCAGAAGTTGACGCACACTGATCAATAATTATTTATGTTTCATCACACCCCCATACATAGATAAATATCAAACAATAGCATATGAACTTGTTCACATACTGGCTAGGGTTCTGCTGACTCTCAGGTTTCTTGAAGACTTCCATTAACTTTATCCCATCCTCGAGCACCATTAAATCGGGTCTAGACTCAAATCTGCAGTCCCAGTTCCTCAAGTGATAACTCAGCTCATCTCATCAATCATGCAGTTGTGAATTGTTGTGTTGATCATATTCTTTAGAGAGTAGAGATGAAGAGTGCAATATAGGCTCAAATCTTTCAAACTAGGGAAGTGTGGATTATTAAGTTTCAAAAAGTCTAATGACTAAGGATGGCTAACTCAGTTTCTTAATATCTCAGAAATACAGTTGATGAATGTCAAATTCGCCTCTATAATAATGTAAAATTAGTCGTAGTACATGAGGCGAATTTGGTTAAGAAAAAACCACGATCTTAGAATGACGTGGAATATTTTAACTTGGCAAGTTTACCAAGGTCGGACACAGGGACACGGCTGCCTAATATGTTCATTGAATTTCGATTCGTGAAGCACACTGTGAATTAATTCCAATTTCAGGTCCTCAGGATGAATTATGCTATGTGCAAAACAAGGCTATGATGCATGCATTTTTACTTAGTTTTTTATGCAATTATAAAGATGCATGAGCTAATATGCAAGAGAATAATAAAGCCTACAATTATACCCTAAAAATTATGATCAATAACATAGAAATGAAATCAGTGCCATATTAATCATCACATTAAATAGCGGTCATCAGATCAAAGCAAAACAAAGAGAGCAGGGTCTCAATTCCCACATAAAAATTCACTTTAATTAAGACAGTGGCAAATGAGACAATTAAGTATGCTAAAATGTAGAGGACAAAACAAGAATTAAAACGACGCTAAAATCATGCAATTTGGACCTACGATGCTCAAGTTATGCTAGAAACAGTGCAAGGGCATAATTGTAATAAAAATGCAATAAAAATAAAGGGTAAATATTGCATTTAGGTCCCTGGAAGGAACCTAAATGCAATTATGAAAAACCCCCTAGGTCCAAGTGCAATCTTTTTCATGCACGTAGGGACCTATTTGTAATTTTCAAAAAGTCGAAGGGCCTCCTTGTAAAATACCCCAGGCGCGCCCGTGAGGCACGCGCCTGGAGGACCAATTTGCAAATATCAAAAGTAACGGGGTCTTTTATGTAATTTGCCCAATACCTCACGGGCTAGGCACGCGAGGGCTAGACTCGGGAGGGGCCTCGGCTTCGGGACCACGTGGCTGCACTGAGGGGCTCGGGTCGAGGCTCGGTAGGACCTGGTCCTGTAGCGTCGGTTGGAGGTTCGTTCCGCCACACGTCATCGTCACAGCCGCCCGATCAAAAACGATCGGACGGCAACTGTACCCTTCGTCTCCTCCGCAGGTCACCGGAGAAGGTGGGGCTCCGGTGACCTGCCCTTTGCTCCACCGTGCTTCCCATGCATGGTTGATCATCGGAGGAGCTCCCTGGAGGGTCTGCGAAGATGCTCGTCACGAGTGGAAGCTCCATCTTCGTCTGATGTAGCACGACGGAGGAAGTTGATGGGCGAGGGAGCTGGAGATCGGCGAGATTGCTTGGGCTCCGACCATTGAGCACCTGCAGGAGTTAGACATAGCCGACGTGAAGTGCAGAAGGTGCGGGAGTGTTTTGTGAGGTGAGTGGTGGCCTTGGGGTGATCGGAGGTGGAGGCCAAAGCTCCTCCTCCGGCAAGATGGAGGAGGAGGTGGGTTGGAGCGGTTGGGGGTCTGGAAAAGGGAAAAGATGGTTGGCGAGAACGAGGTTGGCGTTGCGAAGCTGGTGAATGGATCAGATGAGGGTGGAAATGACTTGAGGTAGCGGGATAAATCGGGAAAATGAGAAGAAAAGGTCTCCTCGCCGGAGCAAGGAGTTGGCGGAGGTAGCGGCTTGTGGTTGAGCTCCGGTGGAGTTCTAGGTCGTCGCCCAGCGTGCGCGGCCGGTGCACGGAGCTCGGTGGCTGCCAGAGGAGCCTTTACTCGGCAGAGGAACGCCGAGGGTCGACACCAAGCCTAAGCCGTCGACGCCTCGACGTCCCGCCTCCTCCGCTGTCACCGGAGGGCGGAGGAGACTGGGCTTAAGCCCACAAATGGTGGGCGAAGTTTCTTGGAGGCGGACGAGGGCTTAAATAGGCAGAGGCGTCCGACGATTTTATGGTGTGGGAGGCGGGTTTTCCTGGGGGTTTTAATGGAGGAGGATTAATGGAGATGGTCGATGGGAGTTACGAGAGGATGACGAAGGATAGGGCTATGCGAGGCGACGTTAGGAGCAGGAGAGGTGGCCGGAGGTGTCGGCCAGAAATGGAAGGGGGTGGAGGATGCGCGAGGGTTGTAACGCCTGGAAGCAGAGGCTTCGGAGGTAGGAGACGATGGAGAGCCGTTGGATCTTGCGATCCAACGGCCAGGATATGAGCGTAGGCGGAGGGATAGGATCAGATCCAAAGATCTGATCCAACGGTGTAGACTTAGGTGCTAATGGAAGGGTAGGATGCGGATTTGGGATAGATCCAACGGCCTAGGGAGAATGGGGTACGTGGATCGCTATAGACCATTGGATGAGTGTGGGATCGGGCGGCTATAGTGAGTGAGTGACGTGGAGGCTTGGCAGTCGTTGGATCACAAGGAGATCGAACGGATGAGATAAGGCGCTAATGGGTGGATGTGACGTGATCTAGAGAAGATCCAACGGCTGAAGGCAGGCGAGGCGTGTGCGGTGATGATGAGCTGGTGGGATTGATCGTGCGGTGGAACGGATTGAGGTGACGTGGGGGCTTGAGGAGCGTAGGATGAGATCGGAGGGTTGTATCTGATCTGGGAGTCAGATCGGACGGTGGCCGATGGAGCGGGGTTCAACGGTTGAGATGGAGGCGGGCTTAAGAGGATCCAACGGCCCAGGAGGCCGCCGGGTGGCAGAATAAGAGGCGGGCCACGTGGTTGCTCCAGAGAGCACCACGTGGCCCAATCAGAAATTTCAGAGAATAATTACAAAGAAAATTAGAAAAGAAATAGTTAGAGGCTGAATTAGGAAAAAGTCAAAACATGAAAGTTGCTTGTCTCGACGAGATCTACAATTTTTATGTTGGTTAAAAAGCCAAAAGAGGTCATTTGTACAAAAAATATTTTCGGAGGTATTTAAGGGGATAAAATACCGATTTTATGGTTTTGAGTTGTTTTTGTATTTTTTTAGTCTTTTTAATAGTCAATGATTTATAGACAATTATCCTATCTAATTTTTAGGGGTTTTTAAATATAAAATAATTAGAAGAAAAATATGGGAAATTAAATACAGTAAATTAATGGTGAATTATACACAATATAGTACAAGATAAAAACAAAGAATTACCGGTGATTTTTATTGGATTGTTTAGGCCAGGGGTTTAATATGCGGCTTTTAGCATGATGAATTCTAGATTCGTCATACCCCTATACTTAAACCATGCTCGTCCTCGAGCATATAAAGAATGAAAGAGTCGGATTAATTCCTGACAGTGCGCGTGAAAAATTCAAGGCTTGATCTTTCGAAGACCCTTGACCTAAGTGATCCTAAAATTCCGGGTTTATCCAAGCCTTAGTTAAAAGGAATCCAACTTCTCTGGTTATTAGACTCTCTTTTTGTACATGTAATATAATGATATGACATTTAGTGTACTGCATTTCATGAGAGTCGAGTCGAGGCATCACCCAAAGTTCCAGTCCAAAAGACTCTCCTCTAAACCTCATCCTCAATACTAGGGAATAAGTCTATTCTTGCTTCAGTCAACCGTCTCTATAGTTTGTCAGACTTGAACGTGTAGATGGACGGCCAGATGATGGAGAGACATGGGTTTGTGTCTATTTTTCTCACCCTCACATTGGAACAAGGGGCCTCTCGAGTGCCTTTTTACTCAACACATGTAAATTTTTAGATTGTTGACCAATGTGTCCGTCAAGAGAGTTGGAGTCGTCTGCACTTGTTTTTCTGGGAATACACCGGGGTGTGTCTCTTTTGAGTATCTAAGATACCTTCGACACCCAGACTTGTAGCGTTTACGATGCAGAGCCCTTTTTCGGTGTCAGCCCGACTCCTTGTCCTAATTAGCGCTTGGTCCAAGTGGACACTTTGAAAATGTTTGGGAGCGCTCGCCATTGGTAGAAGCTCATTTATAATTTGACCTTGATGATTGAGCTTTTTCTTTGACATTTCATTGCTTTTGTTGGCTAGCTCCCCTGCTTTTACCAAAAGTTGGCGTACACTGGTCAACAATAATCATTAAGTTTCATCACACCCTGGCACTTTTAGGTAAATATCAAGAGATAGCATATGAATCTTGTTCACATACTGGCTAGGGTTTTTGCTAACACTCAGGTTTTCTGAAGCCTTCATTAACTTTATCCCATCCTCGAATATCATCAGATCGGGTCTAAACTCAAATATCTAGTCCTAGCTCCTCAAGGGATAACTTATCTCATCTCATCAATCATCCAGTCGTGGAGGTGATTGTGCAGATCATATTTTCTTGAAGGTAGAGATGAAGAGTGCAATATAGCACTCAGATCTTTCAAACCAGGGAAGTGTGGATATTTAAGTCTTAAAAACCCTAATGGCTAAGGCATGTTAACTCAGACTCTCAAGATCACAGAAATCCAGTGTCCTCAAAATCCTCAAGCCTTGCGTGAGTGTGAATGTGTCAGGAATACGCCAACTCCTTGGGTTAGTGATTTTTGTGTGATTTTTGACTTTTGCAGATTTTTATGGGTTTTAAATTTTTTTAATTTCTTGGAGAGACAATGACTGGCCCAGGCTCAAATGAATAAAAGTATCCACTCTCAGCCAGTATGGGTGTAAGTACGGGCCGAGACCTGTGATCCTTAAGGACGGTGCCCTCTGCGATGTCCTTTAAACCACCCACTCTGCTAAGGGAGACCGAGGTTCCCTCACTGAAAATGTCTACTAAGCCTAGTAGTCAGAGTCAAATTCCAAGAAAGATTTTTAATTTTTAATATTTTTTTTGAAAAAAGGGTTATTTACAAAGATTAATCCCTCAAATTTTTAAGAGAACATTTTTACAAGGTTTTTACAAAACTAGGTTTACCAAAACCCAGACCGAATAAAATTTTAAAAAGTTTTAAAAATACGAGCTACGGCTAAAGTAAATATACAGTAATATACGGTATACCTCCCTATACTTAAAATTTGCTATGTCCTCATAGCACAATTACCATGAAGTCAAGGCTCGTTCAAATATAGGGTGATATAGTGGAACTGAGGAGGGGGGTCCCCTTATACTTAGGCCAAAATTGACCTAACTACAAGAAGACTGAATGAGGGAGGGATGAGCAGGCAGGTCCCCCCTATACTCAGGCTACAAATAGCCTAAGTAAGGTCTGCGTTAGGGGGGGAGTTCTATGATACAAGGGTGAAGGGAAGGGGGTTCGTGAAAAATATACACAGAGAGAGAGAGAGACAGGGAGAGAGATACAAAGGGGGATGGGGTGTGTGTGTGTATGTGCAAATGTGTGTGTGTGGGGGGGGGGGTTAGATCATCAAGTGATCTACTCCCTTTTTTTGTGTACAACATGCAATACTAGAAATAAATATGCAGATGCAATTTTTTTACAACATGCTATGCAATTTGACTGATAAAAATTCTAGAATTTCTTCACGGCTTCTTTTGCAGCCTCTTCAGCGAAAGCTCCCGACTTCACGCCTCCATGATGATCAGGAGTCCCTGATTTTTATGGGCCCTGCCACAAAAGAGAAAAGTTAGAAACATAGAGAATTTGAATCAGCATATGCAAAAATTGATGCATGAAACGAGGACCTAAAAATTATTGAAATTAATCAACAGAAAATCAAAATTCTAATCAAGCAAAGCCGCGTCCCCGGTAGGGGTGTAAGAAAATTCTCAAGTTCGATATTCGCTCGGATTCGGCTCGCTAAAAGTTCGATTCAGATTCGGTTCGGATATAAACGAACCGAACCTGAACACAAGTTTAGACTCGATTAAATAAACGAACCGAACCTAAAAATCATAGGTTCGCTCAAGTTCGATTCGTTAAAAGCTCGATAAACATACACATATACATATTTACAAATCCTTATCCGTAGAAGTGGACTTATTTTGAGATGAATGATTTTTATCCCAAGGTAAGTGATTTTTGTCTATTGATAACTAGATATTTACGGGATAACTAGGTTTATCTCGGTATAAACTATCCAAAAATAAATAGTCACATCGTGTTTACAACATATATCATCTATGGTCTAGTACTTTTCCCTTATTTATCTTCAAATCAACAGAACAAGTACAAACATTACTTACCGAATATCTCCGCATTATTCTTATTCCTTATCCCCATCTGAATAGATATAAAATATATTATAATTATACTTTTTTCAAAGAGATGAATCCTTATTAATATGATTTTTCAAAAGATGAAGATGAGTTAGATAAAGAAAAAACTAAATGAATATTCATTCTAACTGTAAATACACACACACACACACACACACACACACACACATATATATATATATATATATATTTCCATTTCTCTTCTTTTCACTCCCTCTTATTAGAGAATTCTTAAGTTCGATATTCACTTAGGTTCGATTTGTTTAAAAAGAGGTCTGATTCAGATTCGGTTCAAAAATAAACGAACCGAACCTAAACACAAGTTTAGGCTCGATTAAATAAACGAATCAAACCTAAAAAATATAGTTTCTCTCAGGTTCGGTCCGTTTACACCCCTAGTCCCCGGCAACGGCGCCATTTGATGAACGTCAAATTCGCCTCTATAATAATGTAAAATTAGTCGTAGTACAGGAGGCGAATTTGGTTCAGCAAAAACCACAATCTTTGGATGTCGTGGAATATTTTAACTTGGCAAGTTTACCAAGGTCAGACACAGGGACATGACTGCCTAATATGTTCATTGAATTTCGATTCGTGAAGCACACGGTGAATTAATTCCAATTTCAGGTCCTCAGGATGAATTATGTTATGTGAAAAACAAGGCTATGATGCATGCATTTTTACTTAATTTTTATGCAATTATAAAGATGCATGAGTTAATATGCAAGAGAATAATAAAGCCTACAATTATACCCTAAACATTATGATCAACAACATAGAAATGAAATCAGTGCCATATTAATCATCACATTAAATAGCAGTCATCAGATCAAAGCAAAACAAAGAGAGCAAGGTCTCAATTCCCACAAAAAAATTCACTTTAATTAAGACAGTGGCAAATGAGACAATTAAGTATGCTAAAATGTAGAGGACAAAACAAGAATTAAAACGACACTAAAATCATGCAATTTGGACCTACGATGCTCAAGTTATGCTAGAAACAGTACAAGGGCATAATTGTAATAAAAATGCAATAAAAATAAAGGGTAAATATTGCATTTAGGTCCCTGGAAGGACCTAAATGCAATTATGAAAAACCGCCTAGGTCCAATGCAATTTTTTTTCATGCGCATAGGGATTTATTTGTAATTTTCAAAAAGTCGAAGGGCCTCCCTGTAAAATACCCCAGGCACACACGTGAGGCACGTGCATGGAGGACCAATTTGCAAATATCAAAAGTAACAGGGTCTTTTCTACAATTTGCCCAACACCTCACGTGCTAGGCACGCGAGGGCCAGGCTCGGGAGGGGCCTCGGCTTCGGGACCACGTGGCTGCACTGAGGGGCTCGCGTCGAGGCTCGGTAGGACCCGGGCCTGTAGCGTTGGTTGGAGGTTCGTTCGGCAACGCGTCATCATCACAGCCGCCCGATCAAAAACGATCGGACGACAACTGTACCCTTCGTCTCCTTCGCAGGTCACCGGAGAAGGCGGGGCTCCGATGACCTGCCCTTTGCTCCACCGTGCTTCCCATGCATGTTTAATCATCGGAGGAGCTCCCTGGAGGGTCTGCGAAGATGCTCGTCATGAGTGGAAGCTCCATCTTCGTCTGATGTAGCACAGCGGAGGAAGGTGATCGGCGAGGGAGCTAGAGATCGGCGATATTGCTTGGGCTCCGACCATTGAGCACCTGTAGGAGTTAGACATAGCCAACGTGAAGTGCAGAAGGTGCGTGAGTGTTTTGTGAGGTGAGTGGTGGCCTTGGGGTGATCGGAGGTGGAGGCCAAAGCTCCTCCTCCGGCGAGATGGAGGAGGAGGTGGGTCGGAGCGGTTGGGGGTCTGGAGAAGGGAAAAGATGGTCGGCGAGAACGAGGTTGGCGTTGCGAAGCTGGTGAATGGATCAGATGAGGGTGGAAATGACTTGAGGTAGCGGGATAAATCGGGAAAATGAGAAGAAAAGGTCTCCTCGCCGGAGCAAGGAGTTGGCGGAGGTAGCGGCTTGTGGTTGAGCTCCGGTGGAGTTCTAGGTCGTCGCCCAGCGTGCGCGGCCGGTGCACGGAGCTCGGTGGCTGCCAGAGGAGCCTCTACTCGGCAGAGGAACGCCGAGGGTCGACACCAAGCCTAAGCCATCGACGCCTCGACATCCCGCCTCCTCCGCTGTCACCGGAGGGCGGAGGAGACTGGGCTTAAGCCCACAAATGGTGGACGAAGTTTCTTGGAGGCGGGCGAGGGCTTAAATAGGCAGAGGTGTCCGACGGTTTTGTGGTGTGGAAGCGGGTTTTCCTGGGGGTTTTAATGGAGGAGGATTAATGGAGGTGGTCGATGGGAGTTACGCGAGGATGACGGGGGATAGGGCTATGCGAGGCGACGTTAGGAGCGGGAGAGGTGGCCGGAGGTGTCGGCCAGAAATGGAAGGGGGCGGAGGATGCACGAGGGTTGTAACGCCTGGGAGCAGAGGCTTCAGAGGTAGGAGACGATAGAGAGCCGTTGGATCTTGCGATCCAACGGCCAGGATATGAGCGTGGGCGGAGGGATAGGATCATATCCAAAGATCTGATCCAACGGTGTAGACTTAGGTGCTAATGGAGGGGTAGGACGCGGATTTGGGATAGATCCAACGACCTAGGGAGAATGGGGTACGTGGATCGCTATAGACCGTTGGATGAGCGTGGGATTGGGCGGCTATAGTGAGTGAGTGACGTGGAGGCTTGGCAGTCGTCGGATCACAAGGAGATCGAACGGATGAGATTAAGGCGCTAATGGGTGGATGTGACGTGATTTAGAGAAGATCCAACGGCTGAAGGCAGGAGAGGCGTGTGCGGTGATGATGAGCTGGTGGGATTGATCGTGCGGTGGAACGGAATGAGGTGACGTGGGGGCTTGAGGAGCGTAGGATGAGGATGAGATCAGAGGGCTGGTATTAAGGCGCTAATGGGTGGCTCAGATCTGATCTGGGAGTCAGATCGGACGGTGGCTGATGGAGCGGGGTTCAACGGTTGAGATGGAGGCGGGCTTAAGAGGATCCAACGGCCCAGGAGGCCGCCGGGTGACAGAAGAAGAGGCGGGCCATGTGGTTGCTCCGGAGAGCGCCACGTGGCCCAATCAGAAATTTCAGAGAATAATTACAAAGAAAAATAGAAAATAAATAGTTAGAGGCCGAATTACGAAAATGTCAAAACATGAAAGTTGCTTGTCTCGACGAGATCTACAACTTTTATGTTGGTCAAAAAGCCAAAAGAGGTCATTTGTATAAAAAAAGTATTTGGGGGGGGGTATTTTTAAGGGGATAAAAATACCGATTTTGTGGTTTTGAGTTGTTTTTGTATTTTTTTAGTCTTTTTAATGGTCAGTGATTTATAGACAATTATCCTATCTAATTTTTAGGGGGTTTTGAATATAAAATAATTACAAGAAAAATAAGGGAAATTAAATACAGTAAATTAATGGTGAATTATACACAATATAGTACAAGATAAAAACAAAGAATTACCGGTGATTTTTATTGGATTGTTTAGGCCAGAGGTTTAATATGCGGCTTTTAGCATGATGAATTCTAGATTCATCAACAGTGTCTTCAACTCCTCAAGCCTTGAGTGAATGTGTCAGGAATATACCAACTAAGGAATGTATGGATGCTTAATGAAATGCAAGATCATGAGTGATGGTTTTTTTAATGCAAAAAGTTTATTTTGGTATTGGCTTGTTTTTTTGTTGTTTTTGTTGTTTTTTTAGTTTGAAAACCAGGTATTATTTAGAGAAAGAATTTAGTATAATATACATGATAAACACTACTTGTACCCATCCCCGATTTAAGATGAAAATAATTAAAGTAGGAGCTATGGATAAAGTAGAATATATACAAACACCCCCTATACTTAGCACGTGATATGTCCTCATGTCACAAAGTGAAATGCAGACTTAGATCATATTAAATATAGTTGATTCAAAAAGAATAGAAGTGATGTATAAACATGTTGGAAATGCGAGCCCACGACGAGCCATTATGCAATAAATGTTATTGCACATATCATTCCCTGATCTGAAATGAAGAATGAATAATTTGTATAATAGGTCCCTTAGTACAATTAGGGTTATGTACCATGGCCATCTTAATAATCATACAGCTGTTGATTCAACTATTGAATCATAGAGGCTGGTGCTTGGATGAATATCTAAAGAGTTAGATTGAGGACTCATCGAGCACCGTCAAATGATTATTAAGAGATGATCTCCAGCCTGAGTAGGAGATGGCAATCCTATCTCTGAAGGCTGATATCTGACTGACCTCTTGATGCAGGTCCTCTGCATAGGAATAGAGATTCGAAGGTGTCAGATTAGTTAGGTCAAAGAGTTGACTTAACGAGATCGATATAACCAAAGTCCTATATCATATGCTGTCATGATATAGGCACGCATCCTCTGACCGGAGACAGATGTGTTACTATATGTCTGAGTGTGTACATTTGGCAGACCAATAGGTTGATGACCTAATCAAGGTCTATACACCGGCGCGCTGGTGTGCATATAAGGGCATATGAGAAATACGATCTCTCAAAGGGATCATACAGGTTCAGTTACTGAACCGGAAGACATGAGCTCACTCATGAGATATTGGGAAGAATCAAATTCCATGCGCATGGTCGTCTCGCTTTGGAAGCTTGACTGAATTTGTAGGTTTGATATATACTTTTAGTATATGATCAAGACCTAGGTATGATATACACTTTTGGAAAGTGTATGATCGATACCAACTCCCAATGATCGAATGAGAAACTTACTGATAAAAACCATGAAGTAGACAGTATAAAGTTGATCCGATACTTCGGGTTTAGTCTGAGTCTTCCAGTATGCAGGATGTACAGGTATTGGGAATACCTGAGGGTGATTTGATCATAAACGATTGTATAACCATGACGCTTCCATTCCTAGGGAGTGATGAAACGGGTCTGGATTTTAGTGACTCCTCTCAGTAGAGAAGTGATCTGATCTTGGTCCAAGTGTTGGACATTGATCTGAATGTGATTCAGATACAATGAGAAGATTAGATTTACGGTCTTGATTTAATCAAGCATCTATGGAAGGCCCGCGATCTGGATTTGAGATATGATCTCAATATCCATGTCACTATACGTGGAACAATACAATCGCCCTGTCCTTATCTCCAAGTATCTGCGGAGAGATTGCATTATTCTTGAAGGGTTCAAGAATAATTCCATAAGATCTAAGCAATGAAGAAATAATGATTAAATGTGATTTAATCATCTTGATGTGTGAAGAAATTATCCAATTTAATTAAATGTGATTTAATTAATGTGGATAAGAATAATGTGGATAGAAATATCCAATTATTCATAATATATTATAAATGTGATTTATAATGTATTAGAGAGAGCTAATTATAATTTATATGTGTTGATTAATTATTATGTGTATTGGATACACATTGTGTAATTAATTAACAATATGAATTATATGTTGTTTTGGGTTGTGAATATGATTCACAATTTTTTCCATGGCAAGAATGCAATATTCTCAAAGATAATTGTGAATTATTTTTGAAGAATAAAACCCAACAAAATTTGTTGCAAATTAATAGGAGAGAAATCCAAGGAGATATGCAATCTCATGGAAATCCATGAGATTGCTCTCCATTGGGAAACAAGTGGGCGGCACCCAATTCCTATATGGAATGGGTGGCCGTCCCCTCTTGATTGCACATGGAGATTTGATCTCCATGTGTATTCTCTCCTTATTTGTTGGGATGATTTAGGAATAAATTATATTTGATTTTGTCAAATATATTTTGACCTAAATTTGTTGCTTTTGACAACAACAATCTTGGCCATTGACACAAATCAATCTCACCCATTGATTTTATGTGTCCCATGGATTGAGATCCATGGATCCCAAAACCCTATAAATAGAGAGGCATACTATGCTCTATAATGACTTGAAATATTTTGGAGCTCTCTCTCCCTCATTTCTTCATACACGCCAGCCCTCTCTCCCTCTCTTGTTGGTGGCCGTCCACCATACCCTAGAGAAGGGAACCGTCGTCGCCTTCACCACCGCACCGCCGCTTCGACGTTCTTCGGTTCTCCGTCTTCTTGGAGAGTTCCTCTCACGAAGGAGACGTTTGATCTCGTGCGACGAGATCAGGAGCAACCACGCTTGGATCATCTTCTTGGATTGCGAGGACAACGCGGTTCATCCCCGCGCTCGCAAGCGGTCTCGCCGACGATCGGACTTGAGACAGGAGGTCTCTTTCTTTAGAGACTTGATCAACCACGCTTCAAGAGGTATTGAATTATACTTGTTGTGGTTATAGATGAATTGATCTGAGAATGGTTCTCGGATCATGTGGTTTCATCGAATAAAATTTTTTAAATTCCGCTGCACCGAACAACTAGTACGACTAGTCGTTCTTCATCGTATCTGATATGACGATCACGCTTCCGTGATGCGCTTGAGGATAATTCCATATCCTTCAAAACAATGGTATCATTCCCCATATACTTAGGCTCAAGTCAGCCTAAGTATGATAAGTACTCACAGGTGAGGGAGCAAGGAGAGGAACGGGGTGATGGATATACAGAAGAGGGATAGAACTTTAATGGAAGAGGTGTTTAATTTGGTCTGCACGAGTCTTTCATCTAATACAGTGCCCTGAGTGAAGGAGATCCGCTCTACTTGCACTAAATGGTCGCTTGATTCGAGAAAATTTTTAAGAAGTTGACCGTTAACTATAGAAATTTGTGTGTTGTTTGCGGTCTCTGAGATCTCAACACTTCTGTTATTGTGCACCTCTCTCACGTTGAAGGATCCCGTCCATTTGGATTTCAATTTTCCATGGAAAATTTTTAATTAACCATACTTTCTATCCTAGGACAAAGGTCTTTGTTCAGATGTTCTTGTCGTGCCATTTCTTCACTTTGTCCTTGTAAATGGTTTTTATAGGCATGATTTCGGATTTTGGATAGTTCATTCAAATCCATATGTCTATTCTTCTTTCCTTGGTGACAGTTCCAATTGATTTTTTTGATTGCCATTCTGATTTATCCACGAATTCTGCGGAGCTTTCCATATACCATTCGAAATGTGGAGGTGCCCAATGGGGTCTTGTAAGCCATCTGATAAGCCCATAGAACTTGGTCTAAGAGTTGGGACCAGTTCTTCCTGTCAAGACAGACTTACTTTTGTAAAATTCCTTTGACCCCCCAATTTGACACCTCGACCATGCCATTGGATTGTGGATGGTAAGGACTAGCAATATGTCGCTCGATGTCGTATTCCTTAGTCATCTTCTTCACCTCTCAGTTGACAAAGTGACTACCCCATCAGATATTAATATCTTAGAGATCCCAAACCTCGAAATAATATGATATTTCAAAAACTTGCATACAATCTTGTTGTTTGTTGCTCGAGTAGGGAAAGCCTCCATCCATCTAGATAAATAATGTGCCGCTAGAAGAATATATTCAAATCCTTGACTGTTAGGGAACGAGCCCATAAAGTCAATGTCTCGTGCATTGAATAAATCATAAATTATTACTGATTGCATACGCATGGCATCCTGACAAAATTGTAGGCATCCTTAAACAAGGTCGGCCAGTAAAATCCTCATTATAGTATCTTCGCAGCGACTCTCTTCCCGGAGTGATGTCCTCCTGCTTCCAAGGTATGACGGAGATTGATGATACTTTGGTATTCCTCTTGAGGAATTCATCTCCTCCATATACAAATCGGTCCTTCAAAGAAAAGGAATAGATCCTCTCAATGGTAATGTCTGGTTTCCAACTTGAGGCGGTCGATTCAATTCTTGGGTCAACCTTGGGGAATTGTTTTGGAGACAATACAGTTTACCATGTCAGCATACCATGGAAGAGAGTCAATAGCATAAATTGACTCATATGGGAAGGTTTCACATATGGATTTAGTCATAGGGATTTTATTTTGTTCGATCTGTGATAAATGATCAGCAACGATATTATTAATTCCAGATTTACCTTTAATCTCCAAATCAAATTCATGAAGCAAGAGTATCCTGGGAGGCGTGCTTTGATATCTTTTTTCGCCATCACATATCGGATGACTGAGTGATCCGTGTATACTGTCACCTTAGATCCTAGAAGTATAGATCGAAATTTCTCCAAGGAAAAGACTATTGCAAACATCTCCTTTTCGGTAACAGTGTATTTTTTCTGGCTGGATCTAAAATTTTGCTTGCGTAATGAGTAGCATACGTGATTACATTTTTTCTTTGTCCTAACACATCCCCTACTACGAAGTCTGAAGCGTTTGTCATGATTTCGAAGGGAAGAGACCAGTCGGGAGCTTGTTGGACGGGACTCTCAATGATCCTTCTTTTGAGAAGCTCGAAGGCTTTAAGACATTTATAATCTACAAGGAACTCGATGTCTTTCCCTAAGAGGTCAGTTAGTGGTCGGGCAATTTTCGAAAAATCCTTAATAAATCTCCTATAAAATCTGACATGTCCTAGAAAAAACCACACTTGTTTAATGTTGGTAGGTGGCTCGAGTTTCTTGATCACATCCATCTTGGCTGGGTCAACCTTCATTCCCTTCTTGGAGATGACATGCCCCAGCACAATGTCCTCTTTTACCATGAAATGGCTTTTCTCCCAATAGAGCACCAGATTCACTTCTCTACACTTTTTGAGGATTCGATCCAGGTGCGCTAGACAATCATCGAATGAATCACCATAGACCGAGAAGTCATCCATGAAGACTTCTAGGAAATCTCCAACCATTTCAGCAAAAACCATAATCATGCACCGCTGAAAAGTGTCGGGGGAATCACAAAGCCCAAAAGGCATGCGTTTGAATGTGTAAGTGCCGAAAGGACATGTAAACGTAGTCTTTTCCTGGTCCTCAGGGGCGATGGCTACCTGTTTGTAGCTCGACTACCCGTCTAAGAAACAGAAGTATTTTATCCCGGCCAATCTCTCCAAAATTTGATCAATAAAACATAGCGGGAAGTGAGCCTTCTTCGTTACAATATTCAAGCATATGTAATCCACACAGATGCGCCACGACGTGGGTACTCATGTCGTGATCTCCTCTCCCTCCTCATTGGTGATAATCTGAAGTACCGACTTTTTTGGGACGGTGTGCAAAGGCAACACCCACTTGGAGTCTGAGATAGTATAAATGAAACTAGCCTTGCATCATTTTTCGATCTCAGTCTTAACCGCTTCCCATAAATTTGGATTCAACCTACGCTGGCATTCACAGGAGGGTTTAGCATTCTCCTCAAGGTAAATATGGTGTGAATAGAGGGCTGGGTTTATCATTGGAAGATCTGACAATCTCCAGCCAATAGCCTTGTGTTTTTTCTCTAAATCTTTAAGCAGATGGATTTCCGGCTCTTCGGTCAGGTGTGAACTGATGATGACCAGAAACTGTCCCTTGTTTCCTGCAAGGAAGGCATACTTAAGAGTAGGGGGAAATGGCTTGAGCTCGGATAAGTTTGTATCATTCACAAAATCTGGCTCTATCATTGCTAATTCTAGTTGTGATGTTGATGAATCTCAGATTCACCATTCTAAGTCTCATTCATTAAGCTCAAGTCCCTAAAAATCAACTGCATTTCTGCATTTATTCTGCATAATTAGCATTCATGCATGATGGCATAAGAATTGCATTTTAGCATTAAGTTCTGCATAAAATAAGAAGCCAAAAATCCAAGCCAAAAATTGACCTGCATTTTATTTCTTGTATTTATTTTTCAGCATTTCTTTCATTTATTTTATTTTTGATTATTTTTTTTGAGTCACTCTCTTACAATCTCTCTCTTATTTTTCTTGCGAGGTACCCGGCGCACGTGGAGCGGTCTTTCAAGGAACCGGCGCATCTTCACCGACACCCGAAGAAACCGCAATTAAATTAAGATCGAGTCGAGTCGTGAGAGAGCGTAGAGTCTAGGTTTTTAATTTCTGCATTTTTATTTTCTGCTCATTTATAGCGGTGTCCGTTTGGACTCTCGCGTGTGTACAAGGACATTGAACTTCATTTGTGGTGTGTCGTAGCCTGTTTCACTCTCCGGAGAGGGTGGGGCCCGACTTGAGTGGCGATTAGGATAGACCTGCACATACGGCTCTTAGAGCATTTATATTTTTGCTTGTGCTCGTAGGATCTTAAGCCACACTGCACTCTAATCGAGACGCACCTTAGATCGTTCAACTTAGCCAAAAACTTAACTCAATTCTTCCCGCCAATAGAACTTTCTGTTTAGGTGCGGTTTTCATCGGCTTGCACGCATTTAGTGTAATTTTTTAATTCTGTATTGCATCCCACATGGAGATTGCGAGGAGGCACTGTAAGTCTTCTAACTGAGCATTCATCATAGTTTTCCGCGTGCATCGGCTTTTCCCGACTTCCTTCCTCTTGTTTTATCACTTAAGTCTAAAGGAAATTGGGACTGGACGGTAGACGTGCATTTGTGTTCACCTAAATTCTACAGTGATCGCCTTAATAAAACTGGGACTGCTAAATATAGCCGATCTAAGAATCCATAAAATCAAGAATTTCTGCGGGAGAGCAACCCCGTCATTGTTTGATTTTATCTTGCAGCGAGGAGAGAGACGCACACTAGGATAGAGCCCAGCTCCAAACCTAACATCTCTTTTAAACGGCTTGCAAGATTGAATTCTCACCAATTAAAACTAACAAGATAATTGACCGAACCTTTACGGTCTCCACTTTGAGTTGAGTTGGTGAAACAACCCTTGTATTGTGTTTGGTTGTGCGTAGAAAATAGTGCATCAACGAATACCACACAATTGTGTCTACATCATAAAACATCTTGTTGACTCCGAGAATGGAGAATTGTGGTAATTTTTGTTCAGGCTCGTCTCTCTCTACCACAAACTCCCTAATCTCAAAAGCCCAGAGAAACTCTTACTCTGGATCTGCTTGGCCTCCGGGAAACCATTCCCAAGAACTCAATTCTTACGATTCTTTCTTCTTCCTAGAAGGAGGACAAACCCAACCTATCTCTCTATCACCAAAAATTGAGAACAACTATTGCATCAATTCTTTCCAATCTATTAACTCGAACCCTTTGTATTCTGAAGGTGAAGAAGAAGAGATGCCTCCCAGAAAAGACCCTGAAGATAAACCAAATGAGGACGCCATTCAAATGATCCTAGCAAGACTGGCTGCATCTGAGCAGCAACAACAGTTACTAAGGACACAACTTGAGCAGTTGAATGCTGGGGAGGAAGTGCCAATGGAAGTGCCAATGGAAGCCGCTTACAACCCTGGACAGTACCAAGTGTGGAACTATTTACAGCCACCATAGCCGGAGATCCATTATGAATTAAAGCCACACTTTGTCAGTCAATTACCTCAATTCCATGGTAATACGACTGAGGAGCCATATGAATTCCTGAGGGACCTAGAGCTGATATGTTCTAATCTGAGGCACCCACAAGTCAGCCAAGACTACATTCGTCTCACTGCACTACCTTTCGCCTTGAAAGGGAAGGCAGACTACTGGGTGAAGAACTTGGGGGTGACTGTGACGACTTATGAGAGGTTCAAAAACCTCTTTCTGAAGAAATTCTACCCCTTGAGCCGGACCAATCAAATGAGGACCCGCATCACCAGTTTCGCTCAGATGCCCAACGAGCCACTTTGTGAGGCATGGGATAGGTTTAAGGACCTGCTACAAAAATGTCCCTGCCATGATCTGGACAACAACATCCTAGTCCAATCACTCTACTCTGGCCTCAACCACGAGACTCAAGGGTTAGTTAGTGCTGCCTGCGGAGGGAATTACACATCACGTGGAGCTGAGACCGTCTGGAAAATACTGGAGCAGATGGCAGAAACAAGCCGGTCTCAAATTGCCAGTCGTGCATACACTGATTCTCTGAACACCCTTCAAGCCAAAGGCGGGAAGCAGACTGTGGCAGAAATAGCTGAGGACTTAATTCCAAGCATGCATTTTATTTCTGATAAATTGTCAATAGTGGACAAGAGAGTGAGCGACATCGACAACCGGATCTCCCAGTTCCCAAAGCAGATGGAGGAGCTCACTACTAAGATGTCCAAGATGGGGGTACCTGCTGCACCAACAGTCCCGGTCTACCATGTGCACCATGTCCAGGAGCAGCTAGGAACAGAACAGCAACAGTCATGGGTACAGGACCAATCCTATGCCCAAGCTTCTCAGCAACCACCCCCACCGGCCGAGACAATCCAAGAAGCCCCGCCCCTGACCTTCGAAATAAACGGCATTTGGTACACCCAAGACACTACCCGACAGGGTAATATGGGAGACCGTCAGACTTATCAGCGCCCACCCACTTTCTACAATGCCGCATTCCAGCAACCGAAGCAGCAGCAGCCCTACAACCGCCCAAACCAATCTCAGCAATACCGTCAGCAACACCAAGCTCCCAGACCTTCGGCTCAATCATCCAATCCTCCGGAAGAACCTGTTGATATCCAGAGACAGATGTTGGAAGAACTTCGCAGCTTCCGAAGTGAGCTATATGATCTGAGGGTAGATGTTAATCGTCTATCCCGATGGAAGGATGAGCAGACTGTCCCCACTACAACCATTCCCGCCCAAGTTCAAGCTAACCCTAATAGCTTGAACCGATCTCAATCATCTCAACACACTGGCCAGGTATACTATTCGGATTTTTCCATATCTGAACATGAGAACCTTTCGTTTGACAATATACATGCCATGTCACTCAGGAGCGGAAGGACCGTGGCCGTGCCTGATCGGACTCGGGAATCGGTTCATGAAGACTCGGAGGATCAGCCGGAGGATGCTTCCGAGGAGAATAAAGAAGGACACCTGAAGATCCCAGCACCAGAGAAGGGGAAAGCATCTATGGAGTCTGCAGAGGACCTTGAGCCTCTAGTTGCTGCAAAAATACCTTTGTCACCTTTTCAGCAACCTGATTTTGATTATTATGATTGTAATAAAAACTCCAAGTCGAATAAAGATGCTCGTATTTTTGATTCTGATCCTCTATCTCCTGTCTCAAATGCATCCATTCCTTTCCCCCATGCCTTAAAGAAAGAAAAGCAAAAGAAAAACATCAAAGATGACCCAGTCATGGAAAAATTCTGCCAACAAAACATCATAGTCAAAGTACCCTTTGATCAATACGTGGCAGGTAATCCAGCCTTTCAAAAATACTTGAAGGCAAAATGCACCCCCACCCGGACTCGTACAAAGAGAACAAGTCAATTTGTGGAGACTCATATCTTGACAGTTGCCACCACCAAATGCGTCAAAAATCAGCATCTGCCAAGAAAGAAAAGGGATCTCGGCGCCCATTATGTGGAAAGTCACATTGGCGGCATAGCATTCACACGCACACTTCTCGACAATGGATCTTCCATAAACCTTCTACCCTTGGCCTTATATTATCGATTGGAGTTGGGCCCTCTCAAGAAATCATCATCTTTACTCCAATTTGCTGATAAATCCACTAAAAGACCTAAGGGAGAAGTGAAGAATGTCATCATCATCATCGAGGGTACAGAATACAAAGTAGACTTCACTATCCTGGACATGGAGACCCCGAACCATTGGAAGGAATCACAAATCATTCTCGGAAGACCTTTCTTAAGAACTGCTAAGGCCGTATTCGACTACGGAACTGGCATGATGAAATTCCGTTCTCCAGGCGGAGAAGTGGACTTGGAGATGAAACAAACAAAGTGGCAAAGACCAGACTCCGAATCCACGACTGAAGATGCCGAAACATCAGAATGCAATCTTCTCAGAACCACTGGGCCATGGGACCAACTGCCAGACATCCAGATAGAAGGCACATCCTCGGAAGAAGAAATAATCCACCATGCAGTCTCTGAGATCTCTACACCCCCAGACAACACTGAAATCCTCTTGGATTTATCAATCACCTCACCTTTGGGACAGACAATCAATGATGAGGCGGACACAGCTCTGGCCGAATTACCATTCTCCTCTATCGATCCAACTCACTTTTCTTTGGAATTGGTAGCCAACATCTCACACAGTGATTCACCACCAACCGATACGGAGCCAGAAGCAAAAGTCATTCAGCCAGACTTGATCGACGATTCAGAATTACCAGAGCTGAAACCACTACCTCCCACGCTGAAATATGCATTCCTCAATGGACCCAAAGAAAAATTCCCTGTGATCATTAGCTCATCATTAACCATGGACCAAGAATCCAGACTGATCGAAGTCCTTGAGCGAAATCGAAAAGCCATAGGTTGGACTGTGTCGGATCTCGTAGGAATAAACCCCGCTCTCTGCTCGCACCAAATTTATGTTGAGGATAATGCAAGGCCTTCCCGTGAATTCCAGAGAAGATTAAATCCCAATCTTCGGGAAGTAGTGAAGAAAGAAATAGAGAAATGGTGCAAGGCAGGATTTATTTACCCCATTTCTGACTCCAAGTGGGTAGCCCCCCTTCATGTCGTCCCGAAGAAATCGGGAATCCAGATGGTTACCAACGAGGAGGGGGTAGAGATCGCGACCCGAGTACCCACGTCGTGGCGCGTCTGTGTCGATTACCGGCGCCTGAATGCTGCGACCAAGAAAGACTACTTTCCACTGCCATTCATTGATCAAATATTGGAGAGACTTGCAGGGAAAGCATTCTTCTGTTTTCTTGATGGGTACTCCGGCTACAATCAAGTAGCTATCGCCCCCGAGGACCAGGAAAAGACCACGTTCACATGTCCCTTCGGTACTTACGCATTCAAGCGCATGCCATTCGGGCTTTGCAATGCCCCAGGCACATTTCAGCGGTGCATGATTGCCGTATTTGCCGAAATGGTTGGTGATTTCCTGGAAGTCTTCATGGACGACTTCTCGGTTCATGGTGATTCATTTGATACATGCTTAGCACACTTGGACCGAGTCCTTCAGAGATGCAGGGAGGTAAATTTGGTACTCTCCTGGGAGAAGAGTCACTTCATGGTGACTGAGGGTATCGTGTTGGGGCACGTCATCTCCAAAAAGGGAATGGAGGTGGACCCTGCCAAGGTGGATGTGATCAAGAAACTTGAGCCACCAACCAACGTCAAGTCAGTGAGGTCGTTCTTAGGGCATGTTGGATTTTATCGACGGTTCATTCCTGATTTTTCAAAGATCGCCCGCCCACTGACTGAGCTCTTAGGAAAAGACACCGAGTTTATTGTAAATCACAGATGTCTAGAGGCCTTCGAGCTCCTGAAAAAGAAAATATGTGAATCGCCGATATTACAAGCTCCCGACTGGTCTCTTCCCTTCGAGATCATGACTGATGCATCGGATTTTGCTGTCGGAGCGGTACTCGGACAAAGAAGAGATGGAATTCCTTATGCGATTCACTACGCGAGCAAAGTATTGGACCCTGCACAGAGAAACTATACAGTGACTGAAAAGGAAATGCTCGCGGTTGTTTGGGCCCTGGAAAAATTCAGATCATACATATTGGGCTCCAAGGTGACAATCTTCACAGACCACACAGCAATCAGATATCTCATGGATAAGAAGGATGCTAAGGCACGACTTTTGAGATGGATCTTGTTAATCCAGGAATTTAATTTGGAGATCAAGGATAAACCTGGAATAAAGAATGTTGTTGCTGATCACCTTTCCCGAATCGAGCAAAACGATCACCCTGATATCGGACCAATCAAGGAGACTTTTCCAGATGAATCGATTTGCGTCATTGAGTCAACCCCATGGTATTCCGACATAGTGAACTATCTTGTTTCCAAGAAGGTTCCCTATGGTTGGACCAAAAAAATGATTGATCGATTAAAGTCGGATTCGAGGAAATACCATTGAGACGATCCTTTCCTTTTCTATGAAGGACCGGATTGTGTCTGGAGAAGATGTATCCCTCAGGAGGAATATCAGAGCGTCCTCACACACTGTCATTCTCTCGAGGCTGGAGGACACCATTCGGGAAAGAGAACCGCGCACAAGGTACTCCAATGTGGATTTTACTGGCGGACCTTATTTCGGGATGCTAATGAATTTGTACGGTCATGCCCGATTTGTCAAAGAATGGGAGGGACTATGGGATATAGAGATGAAATGCCCATGCAACCAATAATTTTCTGTGATGTTTTTGATGCATGGGGGATTGATTTTATGGGTCCCTTTCCCAACAGCAATGGATTTGAGTACATCTTGTTAGCGGTGGATTATTTATCAAGATGGGTAGAGGCTATTCCAACCCGAACCGCAGATAGCAAAGTCGTCTGTAAGTTTATCAAAGATAACATCATTGCGAGGTTCGGGATACCAAAAGTATTGATTTCTGATGGAGGTAGCCACTTCGTGAACAGGGAGATGAGATCTTTGGCTAAGGAGTATAAATTTGAGCATAGAATAGCCAACCCGTATCACCCACAATCTAACGGCATGGCAGAGGTTTCTAACAGAGAGGTGAAGAGCATTCTCCAGAAGTTGGTTCGTCCCGATAGGAAGAATTGGTCAACACTGTTGGACCAAGTTCTATGGGCCTATAGGACAGCCTATAAGACTCCACTCGGTACTTCACCTTTTAGGATGATCTACGGCAAGCCATGTCATCTTCCTGCAGAATTGATCCACAAATCTGAGTGGGCGATCAAAAAGTTGAATTGGAGTTGTCACCTCGGGAAACTATGTCGAGACTTAAATCTGAATGAGCTAATTGAAATCCGAAATCGGGCATATGACAACAGTGTGATTTATAAGGACAAGGTCAAGAGATGGCATGATAGACACATTCGAGAGAAGACCTTTGTCCCTGGACAAAAAGTGTGGTTGTTTAATGCTCGTTTGAAGATTTTTCATGGGAAACTCAAATCAAAATGGACGGGTCCCTACATTGTCGTCGATGTACATACCAATGGAAGCGTAGACATTGCCGAACTCAAAGAGAATGCACAACCGTTCTCAGTAAATGGACAAATGCTGAAGCCATACATTGAATCATCCAAAGAACAAATAGTTCAAGTCGAGGCCATCTATTTCACGCAGAGCGAGGATATTGAAAATCTATCTGACCACTCCCTCCCTCCCTCCCGACCACATCGGCCTCCGTGTACAGCCTCTTCCTTTACTTAGGCCAAGGCCTAAGTATAGGGGGAGACCGATGCCATCTGTATATACCATTCTTCTCCTAACTCCTAATCATTCCATATCCACCCTTCTTCCATACTTAGGCTGTTCAAAGCCTAAGTATAGGGGGAACCGACATCCACCCGTATATACTCTCCTCATTGCCTGACCGTTTTTCTTTTCACTCTTTTTCTTCTTTTTTTCTTTTTCTTTTCTTCTTTCTTTTTTTTCCACTCTCTTACGCTTGGCACGAGCTATGTCTTCATTACGCTTTTTGTGCTTTGAGGACACAGCACTCGCTAAGTATAGGGGGGTCTGTATATATACTATGTATATATTTTACCTATATCTCGTACTTTCGCGTAAGTCTATATGTATTTACGGGGTGGGTACTAACTTGAAAAAAAAAAAATTCAAAAAAATGTGTCTGCATTGCACACACCTGCACTTCATACAACTTTACATGCATTTGCATCTGTGAAAAGTCATTGGGTTCTGAACCGAGTTATGAGCCGAAACCGAGAGTGGTCTGAACTTGACCTTAATCCACCTAATTTTTAGAGGAACTTCACCGAGAAATAGGATTTTAAGAGCTTCAGGTCTTTTGACTTAATTCCTTAAGATCCACATGACAATGTACAGCGTTTGACTCTTAGTGTCTAACCTGGTCTCTTCATTCTGGGTACAACTCTGGAATAGGGAATTAATTCGCACTCTCGCACTATGCACTTAGCTCAACCCAGACGGGATGTTGGAAGGCTATGTGAGTTTCTTTTCTGGTAGCGTGGAAATCTAAAGACCGGAGTACGGGTTGAAATAAAGCTTCGGAAAAGGGATGGACGGCTGGGCACAATTTTTTCTAAGACCCCAAAAAATGTACGGAATAAAAAGATGCTATATCCGTAGGGGCAAAACAAGATCCAAGCAGAACCACCAAAAATTCCAAATACAAAGAAGCAGTCTACCAAATAAAAATCCGACCAAAAAGGTCCAAGCTTCAAGAAACCTGCAGATCTTGGTGGAGACTTGGCTACACTGGCCATCTTCACAAGGAGAGGTGACTACACTGGCCACCCCCTCCAGTTCTTTTCTCTTTCTTCTAGCTTCTCCCCCATTTCGATTGTGAACACAGCACGACAGACCTTAGAAGGAAATACCTGACTCCCCGAGGACGAGTTACTGGAGAGGAGAGGAGCATGGTAGTCCGGCATTCTGAATGGGAAGAGCTAAAACCCTTCACACACATGAGTCGGTTGTTCAATATTCATAGGGTATACTTTGGGAAGAAGATTGATCTAAGATGACTTCTGAGTTGAAACTGTGTCAATGATGTGTAGAACTTGAGGGCTGTTGATTTTGAAATTCTAAGTCTCACAGAAGTTCCGCCACACTATTAATCCAAAGGTCGAGTTTAGTTTCACTTTCACCTTCAGTTCATGATCTTGGTATGGAACCCAGTCTCATTTCACTTCATGGCATTTCTTTTAGATGCTCAGGGACGAGCATGGTTTAAGTATAGGGGGATGATGAATCTCAGATTCACCATTCTAAGTCTCATTCATTAAGCTCAAGTCCCTAAAAATCAACTGCATTTCTGCATTTATTCTGCATAATTAGCATTCATGCATGATGGCATAAGAATTGCATTTTAGCATTAAGTTCTGCATAAAATAAGAAGCCAAAAATCCAAGCCAAAAATTGACCTGTAAATAGCCCAACTTCCCCTATTTTTAACCCCTTCACGCTAACACCGCATACCACAAACTCACTTCCACTGTGTACACATCACTAACAAGAATAAATAAAAAATACAAAAAAATATTTAACCCTGTTAAGTGGACCAAAAACCCAAACCATAGTTTCAGGATTTTCGGACTAAAAGCCACATATCTTTCCCATCCAGTGTCCGATTTGATCCTACTCACTTTTGAACTAATGCACATTCAATTACCTTCAAAACAAGACCAAGTTCAAGTGAATCAGAGCTCGTATGTGAAAGTTGGGTTTTGGGCCTCTTTTGTGCATTGTATTTTTGCGGCTTTTTGACCTGTATTTTATGTGTTTATTTTCTTTATTAATAAAAATCCAAAAAAAATTAGATTAAGGTCTCTTTTATTTATCTTTGAGTTTTCCTTATTTTTCCAGATTTTTATCGTGTTTAAAATTGACAAAAAAAATTACAAAACCCAAAAATCAAGGTATTCTATGTACATAGGATACCCCAAAAATTCACTTTTCACATTTGACCGAATTTGGCTTTGATGTCTTCATGAAAGTTGTAGATCTCGTCGAGACGAGCATTTTTCGTGAAGGATTTTTTTCGATCCGAGGTCATTTGCTATTTCTTTTTGATTTTACAAAACATTTATCTTTCGATTTTTCTGGAGCTGACACGTGGCAGCCCCAGAGGCCGCCACGTGTCAGTGGTTTTTGGGCTTTTTAAATCTTCGTTTTAAAAAAAAAAAAAATAATAATAATAATTAAATCCAACGCACGTGCGGCGCACGTGCCCCCCAGGCACGTGCCCCTCACGTGACTCGACCTTAGCCCCTGCCACGTGTCAGGATCGCGGCCGTTCGATCAGCGGCCGATCGAACGGCCGCTGGCCTTCGTCTACCTCCCGCGCCTCTCGCCCCGCAACCTCCTCCGCGATCTCCGCCAGCCAACCTACTTCCCCCGACTTCGCCGCAGCCGTTGACCTCCCAACGACGCCCCCGCCGAACTCGCACCGGCCAAACCAACCCTCGCCGCCACCAACCATCCGCACTCCTCGCACCCCTCGCGTATTTAAGAAACCCATCGCCGCCTCTACCAGACCATCCGTCGACCCCCGCCCTAAAGGCTCCTTCGAGGTGGTGACAGCCCTCTACCCCGGCGAGATCCGAGCTCTTCGAGCTCGTCGCAGCGCTTCTCCGAGCCTGCCCTCGCTCCGGCCACCCGTCGCCGTCGAGCCCCTTATCCCTCTCCAGGTAATCTCTTTTTCTCTCTCTCTCTATCTCTCTTCCTCTCTCTTCCGCCCTCCGCTCCGCTCCGCTCCGCCGATTTCGCCCTCCATCTGCTCCCGCTACGCCTCCGCGATTCCACCTTCATCTTCTCGCCCCGCCATCGGAGCCCCCCTCCGCCTTCGCAACATCGCCACCTGGAGCTCAGCCAACGACCGCTGACGTTCCTCCAGCGACATTCGCCACGACGTCACCCTCGGCCGACACGCCAGCTCCGCCACTCCCGCCATCGACAACTGCTCCGCCTCCAACTTCATCATCTCCGACCGCTTCCTCCTTCTCCAGGAGCTACGCCACCGGCTACCTTCTTCATCGACCAGGACCACAACCGCCGCAACCGCCCTCTAGGCCGTGTGTCGGCCAGAGGGAGGTCCTCGACTTCATCTTCCCCGACTTCGCCATCTCCACCGAGCTTAAGGGCCCCTCCAGCTCCTCGACGACTACTCCTTCATCGACTTCCGCCGACAAGCATCGCCATCGCCCCCGCTCCGCCTTGCGCCCTCGACCACGCCACCGGGCCAGCTCCTCCTTCTCCGACTCGCCTCCGCCGACTCCGTCAGCAACCTGAGGCTCCCCCCAGCTCCGCCTCGACGACGCCCTCGCCTCACCTTCACTCGACCACCACCGGAGGTCGGCGCCAGCGCCACCGACTCCGCCATCGTCCACTCCGCCTCGGCCGGAGTCTGCCACCGCCAGCACCGGGCTCGCAGGCCGAGACCCCAGCACGCGCAAGGCGCGTGCGTGGGGGACGACAGGTGCCTTCATCCCCACGGGTCACGTGCGCTGCACGTGACCGCGTGGGTCAATTGCAGTCCGCCCCCCTGCGCTCCCCCATATTCGCACCAAGCTCCTCAGGCCAAGGTCACGTGCGTTGCACGTGACTCCTTGAGAAATTTGCAGAATTTCCCCCTAGTTTCTTGGTAATCACGCGAACCCCCCACTGCATTATTTCTTTATTTACTTTATTGCATCCGTACCCCTGTGTTCACCATCCATTTTAGAACTGTTCTCTACATCATTCTATTTATTTAAAAATAGCACTTTGTTCATCTCTTAATTCTCTACATTTTGACATGCTATGGATATTTTTGTGATTTACGGTTGATTAATAAATAAATATTTTGTGGAAATTAGAATATTTTACCCAATCTGTGCTCAGAAATTCATAGTTAATTAACCATTGCTCTAAAAATTCCCCAAAAATCACATATCGTAGAGATTAATTTGATTAACATTGTGCCCAAAAATCATTGCATTTGCATGCATCATTTGCCTTGTATAAATCATTTTGCATATTTCACTGTTTAATTTTTAATAGGTATTAGACCCCACATTTTTGTGATCTAGGATTTTTCTGGGATCCATCACCTAGTGATAGATCTTAGCTAATTCTAGTTCTCGAAAATAAGTAGGTTTAATATTTATTAAAATTAAATATTGAAAATCATTTTGTTTGCATTTAAAAATTCGTAAAAAATTCACATTGCATCTAAAAATTACAAAAAAAATTACTGTGCACTTATTTCATCATTCTTTACATCTCGGCCGAGTTTCGTAATTTTCGGACACCGTTTGAACGTATTTTACATTTTAGTCCCTAAATTAGGCCGCATTTGCATTTCGCATCTCATCTTGCATTGAAAAATTCCAAAAAAAATACCGCCTTGAAAACCGAACTAAAAATTGGATAGACATTAATCTAGGTTGTTCCTTTGCCTCCTTGTGATCGACCTTGGGACTTGCCCAAGTAAAATAAACATAAACCACGAGATTAAAATTGAATCATTATTTTGTGGTTATTTCTTGACTGTTTCCGAATCGCCGCCTACAACGACGACATATTTATTTTCACGATTGACGATTAAAAACAATTTCTTATCGCGGCTTTTCCGGGCTCGTCAGATGTGGATGTTTTTTGTATATCATTATCGGCCACCATCTTAATTGTTTTGGGGATCGGATCGCTAAAGATACAATATGGTTTGGCACATGCGAATGCTATGGCTAAGAGTTGGGCCATTTATATTTGTAAAATTTTCATACAATAGGCTTGTAATTATTTTGGCGATAAATGTTGAAGTTTTTTATTATACATTTATAGGATGGAGGTCCTTTTTTCTCAAAAAAAAATCCCTTACATTCCTTTTGGTCCTGCTCAAGGTTTAAAATAATCAGATTGGATTGTACCGTTAGATCAATTTAATCACGAATCAATGGGTTCAAAGACTTGATTTAAGGGATTTTATACTCGCGTCCCTTTGAGTTTTTTAATAAAATTCATCTCCTAATTTTTTTTCTATTACACCTATATACTTGTATTTTTTACAAAATCACAGCAGTGCCTTCAAATGTTACCCTTGTGTCCATGTATACACTTATGTTCGTATAATATATGGACCCAAAAGGAATAATGAAAAGTGCATTAATGTGAATTTTGAGGAGTATTTGGATTTAAATACAATTTTGAAGAAAAAATCGGGCTTACAACAACAATAAAGTCTTTTCTCATAACTAAGTAGGATCATTTATATGGATTCTTCGCCTCCATTCAGATCTATCTTGGATCAATCCTGGGATTAATGTAAAAAATCCATCGATTCTTTACACTTGTTTCCCGCTGAGATTCCTTAATTATAGATATGCCCCTATTTTTTTGACACTTGTGTCATGTAATATTCTCACATAATTCACAGCTTTATCCTTTTTTAAGATAAAAGAGGGACATAAGTGTAACTATAAAACTGCGGAACTATGAATTTTGTAAGAATACAGAGGCACGTGTCATTACAAAAAATGTAGGAGCATAACTGAAATTGCAAAATATCATAAGGGCACACATGTAAAAAAAATCCAAAATCCTTTTCTTTTCCAAAAGGGGGAAAAGTAATGGAACCATATCTTCCAAATATCTAAAAAAATTAAAGGAAAAATGATGCAAAAAGTTAAAGGCGAGCATAAAAAACATATACTCACAGGTAAAAAAATCATAGGTACAAGGACCAAGGATCTCGAAGGATTGTGGCATGGTCGACAACATTCTCAACATAAAATCTCTCTTCTTGGAATAAAACACCATTCCTCACAAGCCATATTGCTCACAAGTTCTTTGCCGCTTGAGCCTTTACGAGTGCATGTACATTGCTTGACGTCCCACCAGATTCCCAAAACGACTGAGAGCTCTCCATAACGTCCCCAATGAGAGTGATCTCCTCCCAAATAGCTCTAGATGATCAAGGACCTATACGTCTTCCTAGTACCGCTGACACAGGTCATTTAGACAGTAGAATAATATTGCCCTTTAAGCATTCATCATCACCTTGTCTCTCGCTAACAACCATAACAAAATCTTGGCCCACTTCTGGGTCCTCCATGGCCAAATCTGTCCCAAGGTCGGTATAGCAATCCCAATATGAAGCTTATAGAACTGTATACGCCTTCTTCACTGAAAACTGACCAGGTCCCTAGGCCAATGGTCCCTTCCTGATCATGGGATCCCGTCTGAGAAAGCATCTCCCTCAAGTCCATTGTATGTTGCTATGAAGGATTGGGGTGATCACGTACCATCGACCCAATCATTGAAGGATATTGAGTATCCTCAAGCGCATCACGGAAGCGTGCCGATCGCATCGTATGCAATCGGAGCAACTAGTCGTACTAGATGCTAGATGCAGCGGAAATTAAAATTTAACTTAAAGATGAAACCACATGATCACGAGAACACTTCTCGGATCGTTTCATCAAACCACAAAGTACAAGGAATACCTCTTGAAGCGTGGTTGTGATCGCGAGATCCCAAAGTAGAGATCCTCCTATCTTAAGTCCGATCCACGAAGAACGCACTTGCGGCGCGATGATGAGTCACGTTCCTTCCCGCAATCCTCGATGAAGATCCAAGCGATGGCTCCCCCGATTTCGTCAAACGAAATCCGTCGTCTTCCTTTAGAGTAAGAAACTCCAAAGAAGATGGAGATCCACGAGTCGTCGAAGAAGAAGCCGAGAGTCTCTCCTTTCTCAACACAAAGTGGACGGCCACTTAATGGAGAAGAGAAAGAGAGAGAGGACGAGAATGAGAAAGAGAGAGAGAGAGAGAGAGAGAGAGAGAGAGTTGTCACCTTGTACAACTCTTAATGATGTACCATGGAAGGCTACCCTAGCCCTCTATTTATATTAGTTTAGGATCCAATGGATCTCAATCCATGGGACACATGGATCCAAAGGCTATGCTTGGTCCATGCTAAATCAATGGCTATGATTGTTGTTGGTTAAAACCAACAACATTAATTTAAATTAAAAAATGTTGCAACATTATCAACATAATTTAATTTAACATTAACTAATTAAGAGATAATGTGATAAATAAAAATGGAGTCAACCAACCTCCCTAAAAATGGGGGGCGTCACCCATGAACAATTCATGGGTGACGCCACCTATGAAGGGTGGTTTATTTTGCTCCATTTTATTTATCTTATTATTCCTTAATTAATCACAATAAATATTCACCAAATTAATTCCAAATTAATTTGTGAATATTTCAATCTTGCCATTGAATACTATGTGAATCATATTCACAACCGAAACTAATTAGTAAATTGCATTTCCAATTAATTAATAAATGTGAATCCAATCCACATTATTAATTAACAAATGCTATTTACATAAATTCTCTCTCTTATATATGTATATTATAAATCATATTTATAACACACATATATCATGGATAGTGTTATCCACATTCTCTTAATCCTTGATAATTAAATCCCATTTAATTATCTTAGATAATCATTTTCTCAATATGAATCATATTCATATTTAAGCTTGATAATTAAATCTTATTTAATCAACAAGTCCTTGCTTGGATATTTCATCAAAAGAATTATTCTTGAACCCTTTCAAGAATAATGTGCTTTCTCCGCAGATACTTGGAGATAAGGACAGGCCGATTGTATTATTCCACGTATAGTGACTTGGATGTTGAGATCTTATCTCAAATCCAGATCTTACGAACCTCCCACAGATGCTTGATTAAATCAAGATCGCAAATCCAATCTTCTCATTTAATCTGAATCTCATTCAGATCAATGTCCAACACTTGGACTAAGATCGGATTGCTTCTCTATTGAAAGGAGTCACTAAAATCCAGACCTGTTTCATCACTCCCTCGGAATGGAAGCGTCATGGATATACAATCGTTTATGATCACATCACCCTCAGGTATTCCCAATACCTGTACATCCTGCATACTGGAAGACCCATGGTCAACCCGAAGATCAAGATCTATTTTTCACTGTCTTCTTCAGGGTTTGATCACCAAGTTTCTCATTTGATCATTGGGATTTGGTATCGATCATATACTTTCCAAAAGCATATATCATACCTAAGTCTTGATCATATACTTTCCAAAAGTATATATCAAACCTACAAATTCAGTCAAGCTTCCAAAGCGAGACGACCGTGCACGGAATTTGATTCTTCCCAATATCTCATGAGTGAGCTCATGTCTTCCGGTTCAGTAGTGAACCTGTATGATCCCTTTGAGAGATCGTATTACTCATATGCCCTTATATGCACACCAGCTTGCCGGTGTATAGACCTTGGTTAGGTCATCAACCTATTGGTCTGCCAAATGTACATACTCAGACATATAGCAATACATCTGTCTCCGGTCAGAGGATGCGTGCCTATGCTGTGACAGCATTCAACATAGGACTTTGGTTATCTCGATCTCGTTAAGTCAACTCTTTGACCTAACTAATCTGACACCTCCGAATCTCTATTCCTATGCAGAGGACCTGCATCAAGAGGTCGGTCAGATATCAGCCTATGTGAGAAAGGATTGCCATCTCCTACTCAGGCTGGAGATCACATCTTAACAATCATTTGACGGTGCTTGATGAGTCCTCAATCTAGCTCTTTAGATATTCATCCAAGCACCAGCCTTTATGATTCAATCATTGAATCAACAGCGGTATGATCATTAAGACAGCCATGGTACATAACCCTAATTGTACAGAGGGACCTATTATGCAAATTATTTATTCTTTATTTCAGATCAGGGAATGATATTTGCAATAACATTTATTGCATAATGGCTCGCCGTGGGCTCACATGTCCAACAATCTCCCACTAGCCCAAAGAGCCATTAACGGGCTAATCATATAAACCCACACTCATGTGACAATCATAGGCTATTTAGAAATAGCTAGGTAAGCTGATCAGTCACTCTGTTCCCAAAAGACTATGCCAAGTCCTTTTACGGCACTTGCATATCCCTAGGTAACAGTGCTCGCATCCAATGCGAATGTTGCATCTAATGCAACCAATACTCAATCTAGTCAAAGCAGTTATAGTGTCCTTGACACTATTGCTCAATAACTATTATAACCAGTATTTCCATAATCCTTATCAGAATACCCTTATTCCTGGAGATCACTATCTCCTACGGTATTCGCAGTTAAGACCTTTTAGATTTCCATCTAAAAATCTTAATTTCTTGAAGATTTTGTTATTACTGCAATCAAGTGTTCTATCTCTATAGAAGGATTAGTAACAGTTTACTACTCCCACTGCATGGCAGATATCTGGCTTTTGTACACATCTAGCATACACTAAGCTTCTCGTAACTGATGCACAAGTGCAAGCAGTTTTAGCATACTTCCTCAACTCTTTGAGGTGCTATCCCTTTTGATAGGTCAGTACCAAATCTCAAGGGAAGGAAGCCTTTCTTGGAATTTCCAAGAATGGAATATGTCCAAGGTGTACTACAAATGTGACAGTCCCAATACCCTCTTTTCTTTGATTCTGAACAACTTTAGAACTAAGATCTAAGAGGTATTCTTGAGATCATATCTCAAGGTATGGAATAGCCAGTCTACAAAACACTTATTCTCATCCTTATATCATTCCAAATGATTAGGATATTATCTACATTTAGCATGATGAACACAATGGCACTCCCACTAAGCTTCACATGGTTCATCAAGATTCTATTTGAAATCATAACATTTATAATTTCATCAAATCTTATGTTCCAACAGCAAGAAGCTTATTTGAGTCCACAGATGGATTTCTTTAGCTTTCACACCTTACTTTCCAAAATCATGAAGCCCTGGGGCTACTTCATGTGAATATCCTCAGAGAGGTATTCTTTAGAGGAATGCAATCTTGAATTACATCTTGAAGATGCAATAGTCAAGTTGTGTAGCTAAGGTTTTAGCAATATTCTGATGAGTTCAAGCATGGTTTCCGAAGAGCAAGTCTCATTGCAAGCAATGTCTTCTCTTATGGTGTGTAGCTCATGGCTACGAACCGAGCTTTGAAGGTCTCTACCTTCTCATCAGGTTCCCTTTCTCTTGAAGATCCATTTACACCTTAATGGGTCTAACCCTTATAGGTGGATCCTCGAGGGTCCATATACAACACTTGTATATGAGGTCTACTTTAGACTTTATTGCTAATATCCATCATTCCATGTCATGATCCTCAGGAGCTTCATCACATGAAGTCCGATCATTGTCAGACTTAACTGACACATGGAATACATCCTCAAACTCATTTGAAGAGGTATTAATGTTTCATCTTTAATTGTCCTTTTAGTTTCCGATTTCAGGAGCCTCTTCTCAAGATTAAATGAGTTCCTTTACTTCTTTTCATCTTGATTCTCAAGAGTCTCAATCCTCCAAGAATCACATTCTCAGAGATGAGATCTTTTAAGAATCTCAAGGTCATAAAGTAGGTATCCAATACCATACTTTATTTTCCTAATGAAGTAGCACTCTCAAGTGCTAGATTCCAGCTTACATCCATGGAACCTTATTAAGGATATATATTGTAGTCTCTACCACACATATATACCAGGAAACTAAGAGGATAATTATGCTAAAATTCATCATTGATCAAATCATGTCACACATGATCCAATTGTATCTCCCTACAACTCCATTGAGTTCAGGTTTATCAGGAGGAGTGAGATAGAAATGATATTCATATCTCCATAAGGTATTCTTTGAATTTTATCTAATAGGTACAAGCTACCTAGGTTAGATCAAATTCATTTCATCTTTCTCCAAACTTTGGTTCTAAACCAAAATTATGAAATCTTTGAACATTTCAAAGGTTTCTCAAGTGAAGAGAAGAAATCTCATATCATACATAATCATCAATAGATATCACATATCTATAATGTTTACTATGATATAGATGATCTACATACATCAATATGTATGAGATCTTGAATACCTCGACATCTAACACCATTCCCAGAGAAGGGTGTATTGGACATTTTACTTTGAATACAGTATGTAAGATTTGAAATTTTAGACATTCTAAAGTTTCATATCTTACTAGTCTATTGATCAAATCAACAGACATATGTCCAAGACTTGATGCCAGATCATTGTCAAATGATCTTCATCCTCCTATTGATCTTATAAGGTTTGATTTTCAGTATTAGAAATCTTAATGAACCATTCATTAATTTTCTAATTTTGTGGAGTCCACTAGATGTTAGATTACTATCTGAAATATTTCCATCATAACTCTTTATGATAGTTCTATCTCAGAATTCATGTTTATTTCCAACATTTAGAAACAAACAATGGGGTATTCTAATATCTAGGTCATAGAGACATTCTCTAAGACTAAGGACTCTCCCACTGAGAATATGAAGTCTATCTATCCAATAGAGATTGCTGCAACAATTACAGTAATATCCATGTAGATGACTACTAAACCTTAAGATCAAATTTCTAATCTTCTAATATGTATATGCAACTAATTGCAAATGTCATTAGAAGATTGGGATACAATTGTCAGACTTTATCTTATGAAATAATAAAGTCAGATTCAATGATTATATGTAGATTATTCTGATGCTCTATCTGAGTCCTTCACTAAGGATTTTAGACAGATTTGATAGTCATACTATCAACACATCAACTTATTGCAGTATTGGCATTCATCCAACTCTTTGGATATCATATGGAAGTCACAGAAGTAGGTCAACTCTTTGACTTTCCTTCTTACTCGGGTCCGACCCATGCTTCCACTGCACTCTCTTAATCTATAAACAACCATTGCTTAAGACTAAGGATCTCTTATGTTAAATTCAAAAGAATTCAATGTAAGAGCATTTCAACATTTATACATGCTTCATTAAATTCATTCAAAATGATTATTATGAAGCTTCATGAATGACTTGAGTATAGATAGTAGAATGATGACACTCATCATATCTACATACATCTTAACTCTTAGAGACTTAGGTTCAGGTAGGTATTCAAACATTTTGAATACATCATCTCTTTCGAGCTACCATTCTGCATAATGCAGAGAACCATGTCATTCATGAATAAATGTCTAGAGCACATATGTATGCCAAAATATCTTCTTTTATTTTATAAGGATTATTCGACAATTACGATCACCATCGACATGTCACTTCCAAAGTATACTCGATGAAGGATCAAGACTATAGAGACATACAAACCCTAAGGCGATGTCTTATTGTCTTACATAATTGTCATTCCTCATTATGTTGAGGAAACTTGCACACTGCAACCACATACATTATGTGTCCAATTGCAAGTACAATATCTGGATCATGAGTCCAATCCAAGATATTTTTACTGGTTATCATTGAGTATAACATTGAGTGGGTTTAATGAAGGATTATCTGAAATAAGAAATTTGCATAAGGGTATATATATATTATATATACATGTTTTACTTTGATTTAGGAATTTTTTATATCAAAGTTGTCTTGCCTTGTCAACACTGAAAGTTCATTCCCTTAATTACTTTCAATGTAAGAGATATTCTTACCATTATATCTCTAGCAAGATCTGGGATCTCCTTTCCTATCTTTGTCGCATCCCAATAATATGAGAACTTACGACTCCAATAAAAAGAAGCGGAAACTCATTCCGCCTTGCAAGTCCAACTTGCATTCCCAATTCGGTCTTTAACACCCGGGCTCACCACCCCTAAGATGATGTTGACTCGTTGCTAATTGAACCAACCGTCAACAGGATTAGAACTCGCTATGCGCAATCCAATATCGCCCCAATAATATGAGGACTCGATATTGGGGTCACTACGCATACGGCCTTACTCTTTCGAGAAGCAAAGAGCCCGATCCAGATGCGCTTGCATATAGGATCTGTCACTTCGGACAGGCGTCTCCTACATACAATCCCTGGCGACGGAACCCTTCGCCTTGACGGGAGACCATGGATGTCACTTATGTGATCCTCCACCTCATATTCAAATTGTAATTAATTATCGTGAATCATATTCACATAATTAATTCTTCCAAGGGAAATACACATCTATTCATAATAGAGTGTTTATTGGATATAATTAATTTAATCATATTAAATTAATCATTAATCCAGTCATCAATCAACAAACATGTCTTTTACTTGAATAGTAGGTATATACTTAAAGTATGTATTATTCGAATTTTAATAATTAGAAAAATACATATTGTCTGTCTCCGGTATTATACAGTCCCTACCCGCTGTCATGGCCAGTACCGACGAGAGTGGGACGGACCACATACGTTGCAACCCGCTACCCCAATGCTCTCCGACTAGGCACCACATCCGCCTCGGGAAAGGATAATACCAGATAGACCATCATGTACTTTGAGATGTTCATCGGTTTTTCAACCGAAATTATACCATATCAAAACATTTTTGATTATAAGGACATTTGCTAGACAAATCCCCAATCCTATTCAAGCAAAAGGGTTTTTCATTTAAAGTTGTCCTACAACAATTGTAGGATAAACTATGGTTTTCATGAAAGCAATGTTTGTTGATGAACCAATGATCAAGATCTAATATCTCATCATTGTGGTTTAGGCAAGTGTCATTCAATGAAATAATTATCTCTTTAAATATTTCACAAATATTTATTACTAATTATTCCAGAAAATTAACAATTAATTTTCATCATGATAATTGAATGACATATCGCAAGGTTCAAGATCAAAATTGTTAATTTCCAGCAGTGACCCCCAATCACTAAAATTAACTTATCTTGATCAATTTAAATCCAAAAAATGCAAACTCAGTTTCCAAAGATTGCCTATTTGATTTATTAAAGAACCCAAGTGATAATTCACGCATTTCAAGGCGGATTAAAACCGTAATTATCTCATTAATCACGTTCAAATCCGCAGTTCCCGCAACAGTGAATATAGTCATATTCAAAAAGCCATATCTTGAGCAAATAAAGTCCAAATTTAGTAAACTCAAATCCTATGGTTTCCTTGTTTAATGGGGAACAAAATCCAATTGAAAATTTCGTGTTTAAGCATTTTAAACAGTGCCGAAAAATTCAATTTTACAGAGGTGCGAAAATTGAAATGCAGTAAAAAATTCGCAACCCTTTCAAAAACCAAATCGTCTAAGGTCTATGGATCATATCCAAAACCTTATTCAACCTGGCTCTGATACCACTTGAAGGATATTGAGTATCCTCAAGCGCATCACGGAAGCATGCCGATCGCATCGTATGCAATCGGAGCAACTAGTCGTACTAGATGCTAGATGCAGCGGAAATTAAAATTTAACTTAAAGATGAAACCACATGATCACGAGAACACTTCTCGGATCGTTTCATCAAACCACAAAGTACAAGGAATACCTCTTGAAGCGTGGTTGTGATCGCGAGATCCCAAAGTAGAGATCCTCCTATCTTAAATCCGATCCACGAAGAACGCACTTGCGGGCGCGATGATGAGTCACGTTCCTTCCCGCAATCCTCGATGAAGATCCAAGCGATGGCTCCCCCGATTTCGTCAAACGAAATCCGTCGTCTTCCTTTAGAGTAAGAAACTCCAAAGAAGATGGAGATCCACGAGTCGTCGAAGAAGAAGCCGAGAGTCTCTCCTTTCTCAACACAAAGTGGACGGCCACTTAATGGAGAAGAGAAAGAGAGAGAGGACGAGAATGAGAAAGAGAGAGAGAGAGAGAGAGAGTTGTCACCTTGTACAACTCTTAATGATGTACCATGGAAGGCTACCCTAGCCCTCTATTTATATTAGTTTAGGATCCAATGGATCTCAATCCATGGGACACATGGATCCAAAGGCTATGCTTGGTCCATGCTAAATCAATGGCTATGATTGTTGTTGGTTAAAACCAACAACATTAATTTAAATTAAAAAATGTTGCAACATTATCAACATAATTTAATTTAACATTAACTAATTAAGAGATAATGTGATAAATAAAAATGGAGTCAACCAACCTCCCTAAAAATGGGGGGCGTCACCCATGAACAATTCATGGGTGACGCCACCTATGAAGGGTGGTTTATTTTGCTCCATTTTATTTATCTTATTATTCCTTAATTAATCACAATAAATATTCACCAAATTAATTCCAAATTAATTTGTGAATATTTCAATCTTGCCATTGAATACTATGTGAATCATATTCACAACTGAAACTAATTAGTAAATTGCATTTCCAATTAATTAATAAATGTGAATCCAATCCACATTATTAATTAACAAATGCTATTTACATAAATTCTCTCTCTTATATATGTATATTATAAATCATATTTATAACACACATATATCATGGATAGTGTTATCCACATTCTCTTAATCCTTGATAATTAAATCCCATTTAATTATCTTAGATAATCATTTTCTCAATATGAATCATATTCATATTTAAGCTTGATAATTAAATCTTATTTAATCAACAAGTCCTTGCTTGGATATTTCATCAAAAGAATTATTCTTGAACCCTTTCAAGAATAATGTGCTTTCTCCGCAGATACTTGGAGATAAGGACAGGCCGATTGTATTATTCCACGTATAGTGACTTGGATGTTGAGATCTTATCTCAAATCCAGATCTTACGAACCTCCCACAGATGCTTGATTAAATCAAGATCGCAAATCCAATCTTCTCATTTAATCTGAATCTCATTCAGATCAATGTCCAACACTTGGACTAAGATCGGATTGCTTCTCTATTGAAAGGAGTCACTAAAATCCAGACCTGTTTCATCACTCCCTCGGAATGGAAGCGTCATGGATATACAATCGTTTATGATCACATCACCCTCAGGTATTCCCAATACCTGTACATCCTGCATACTGGAAGACCCATGGTCAACCCGAAGATCAAGATCTATTTTTCACTGTCTTCTTCAGGGTTTGATCACCAAGTTTCTCATTTGATCATTGGGATTTGGTATCGATCATATACTTTCCAAAAGCATATATCATACCTAAGTCTTGATCATATACTTTCCAAAAGTATATATCAAACCTACAAATTCAGTCAAGCTTCCAAAGCGAGACGACCGTGCACGGAATTTGATTCTTCCCAATATCTCATGAGTGAGCTCATGTCTTCCGGTTCAGTAGTGAACCTGTATGATCCCTTTGAGAGATCGTATTACTCATATGCCCTTATATGCACACCAGCTCGCCGGTGTATAGACCTTGGTTAGGTCATCAACCTATTGGTCTGCCAAATGTACATACTCAGACATATAGCAATACATCTGTCTCCGGTCAGAGGATGCGTGCCTATGCTGTGACAACATTCAACATAAGACTTTGGTTATCTCGATCTCGTTAAGTCAACTCTTTGACCTAACTAATCTGACACCTCCGAATCTCTATTCCTATGCAGAGGACCTGCATCAAGAGGTCGGTCAGATATCAGCCTATGTGAGAAAGGATTGCCATCTCCTACTCAGGCTGGAGATCACATCTTAACAATCATTTGACGGTGCTTGATGAGTCCTCAATCTAACTCTTTAGATATTCATCCAAGCACCAGCCTTTATGATTCAATCATTGAATCAACAGCGGTATGATCATTAAGACAGCCATGGTACATAACCCTAATTGTACAGAGGGACCTATTATGCAAATTATTTATTCTTTATTTCAGATCAGGGAATGATATTTGCAATAACATTTATTGCATAATGGCTCGCCGTGGGCTCACATGTCCAACAATCATCACCCACATGCATTTAACGATCTACAACCACATAAAATAAGCAAGGGAATTATTCACATTAGGTCACATCACCAAACCAATCCTCCAGTGGGAATTGGTTACTGGGTTGAGGTATCCTCATGTGAATACTAGTTGTTTGGAGGGTTGGGAAGGTTGAAATGATAATTGTGATGCGATGTGATATTGATTATGTGTTTATTAACTTTTTTAATGAATTATAACAATTTTTTATGTTAACAATTTTACTTGAACATGATTTAAAAAAATTATATAAAAAAATTGTAGGGTCAGTACAAGTAATTCCAACCCAAAAATAAAGGGTTGGTACTAAATGTATGCCAAAGTACCTCGATGAACATTGCTCAAAAGGTTTCCCGATAGAGGGCCACACTGTTTTAGAATAATTGGGTACTTACATCATTACGTTTGTAAGTTTGGGGAGCGCATTTATATCATGTGAAAAGTTTGAAAATCTCCCTGTAAATTACTCTTTTTATATTTATCCCAACTTTCGTACATTTTATGAAATTTACTTGTAATTTCATCAACACATTTGTAAGCCATAATAATATACAAGAAAATATACGTAAAACAGTAAAAAAATAGGCACCTTTATACTTTGATTTTATGAGTTTTCCAATAGCATTTATTCATCTTTTTTATACAACTATATATGTGCCCTTATATTTTTAGGGTTTTCAGTTGTGCCCCTCTGAGATATTGCAGAATCAGTTATGCTTCTTTCTTTTTGAAAATAGCAGTTGTCACCCTGACTTCATGTCGTTCTATCACTTGTGTCCCTTGGGTTATTTGTTATCCATCCCAACTAGGGATGTCAATCTGGGTATACTCATTGGGTACTCGAACCAAATCCACCCCATTTAAGGACCCAAAATCCCTCCCATTTATTTTTGCATGGGTTTGGAACTTGAATTTACTACCCATGCGGGTATGGGTATGGGGGTGTCGTATGGGTATCCAAACCTAAACCGCCCCAAACCTGAATAGATAATAAATATAAATATCTATATGTGTGTTGTATTTTAGTCAAACTTATCAAATCCACTTATTATCTAATAGTTAGATTAGTATATATAAAAACCCAACTCAATTGCTCATCTCTATCCATTTATCATTCAACTACATTTCTGTATCTTCAATAAATAAAAATTATCTACCCAAAAGAGTTCATACCTTTAACATTTTATGCACATTTCACATCTTTGTGTACCATCATATTACATAATATTCTTTTGTTTAATCTATGTATGAAAATTTTATGTATATTATTAATAGCTCAAAATTTTATTATGTCAAATATGTGGGTACCAATTAGGTACATGGGTATTCGTCGGGTATATGGGTACCTGTTAAAATTTATTCGTTTAATAAATAGGCTAGTATGGGTAGTGATTTTATAAATGAGCATTGGATTTGGGAAATATTGATACCAGTCCCGAACCCAACCCGTTGGCATCTCTATCCCTAATGCAAATGGAAGTTAACTTTGAAGACACAAGCGGAAAATAAATTCGAAAAAAGGCTGGAAAGTCATCTCCATTCTCTTCCCCTCTCCAATCTTCTTCCTCTTCCTTCCATTATCTTCCTCCTCCTTAGCCTCCTCCTCCCCCACCCCCAGCTCCTCCCCATGCCCCAAGGCCTCCCCCTCCACCCTCGCTCCTCCCCTAGCTCCTCCTCTGCTACCTCCTCCTCCCCGAGCTCCTCCCCTTGCCCACATCTCCTCTCCTAGCGCCTCCCCATATGCCCCTACTCCTCCTCCACCACGAGCTCCTCCCACATGCTCCTCCCTCCAACCCCGAGCCTCCCCCTCTACCCCTCACTCCCCCAGATCCTCCTCTATCATCTCCTCTGTCTCGAGCTCCTCCCCTTACCCCCATCTCCTCTCCTCGTATCTCCCCTCGCACCCAACTCATCCTCCTCCGCCCCGAGGCGAGGTTCGAACCACCACACGACAATTCTCTTCAGTGATTATGCCCCTATTAACCGTACCATGATTTGAAAAGCCATGGTTAAGTTCTAGTCAGTGATGGTAAAGTTACAGAAGGACACAAGTGATAGAATGGCAAGAAGTCGGAGGCACAACTGATATTCCCAAAAAAAGAGGGGCATAACTGAAATTGCAATATCTCAAAAGGGTGTGACTGATAAAAATCCTATATTTTATGATTTTTTTAGTATTTTTCCTCACATTAGTGTAGGAAAGGGGCACAAGCATATTAACTGAACAATAATACCATAAATTTTGTAAGAATGAAGGAGCACATTTATAATTTAAAAAATTAAGGGCATGAATGTTATTGAGAAAACGAGAAAGAAACTAAGTGTTAAAACTCCTAACTAATTAGAATTTTTACCATGTGTGCCCCTATAAGATTCTATAATTATAGTTATACCCTTACCTTTTTGCAATGACACTTGTGCTCTGTATTCTTACAAAATTCACAATATTGATATTAATAAGTGCATAATATAATAACTAAAGGATAATCCCGTGGATTTTATAAGAATATACGAGCACAAATGTTATGGTAAAATAGGCAAGAGCACAATTGTAATTCCATGATCTCGAAGGGGGTACAAGTGGAAAAAAAACCTAAATAATAATAACAAGAGTAAATTACAATTTGGGTCCCCGTCTATGGGTCCAATTCCAAAATGGGTCCCGATCTTTAAATTGTAACATTTCGGGTCCCAGGACCATTTAGGAAATGGAAATTTTGGGATTCATGACGAATATGCCTTGTTGGGAAGAGAATGGGGGTTGGGTTCCAACTTTTAAACAAGGGCATACTCGTCATTAGCCCCAAAAAGTTCCTTACATTAATGACCATGGGATCCGAATCGTTACAATTGAAAGTTCAGGATCCATTCTGAGATCGGACCCATAGATGGGGATCCAAATTATAATTTACCCTAATAACAATAACAGGACAATGAGTGGAATTATACGATGGAAGTCAGGAGGAGATCTTTTTTGCTTCGTCCCAAAAGCGCATATTTATGGCTATTGGACGGAGATTACCAAAAAAACATTAAAACCATTTGGAACCTTTTGCGGTTGAGCCGACAAATAGAGGCGCCCATATCAGCCATGGGCCCGGTTCGGTCCGCCGGTGGCCCCTCCGGAACCCTGTTCAATCATAAAAATAGGAGAAAGGTGGCCCCTGGCCGTGTCCGTATCCCGATCCAGGGCTGTCGGTGTCGTGGCGGCACATACATAGATCGATTTATTCACAATCCGATCCAGCTCGACCCAATCTAATGTCCAACCTAGACGTTGGAGTACGACTAGGGATGCAAACGGATACGGATATATCCGTATCCGATCCATCACCGTATCCATTTTATACAGATTTTGACATCCGTATCTGTTTTAAAATGGATACGGATATGGATATCGTTTTGATATCTGCAAACATTCGTATACGTATCCGTATATCCGTTTTAAATCATAGTTTTATTTTTAATCATATATAACATAATTCTCTACCTCCTTTCACCATATTTATATAAATTTTATGATACAAACACATTTACTAAATTAATATCATGTATTTTCAATCTAATTCTTATATATTTAAGTTGATTCTATAGAATATTTCTAACATTACTCATGTACGATCAGTATCTGTTTTACATCCGTATTCATTTTTTAAGGATGTGGTAAGATAGTTTTAATATCCATCAATATCCGTATCCGCATCTGTATTCGTATTAAAAAATAGATAAAGATATGGTAATACCTATGTTTGTATCCGTATTCGACCATTTACATCCGTAAATACTACGGATATTGTGGAGCTCTTAGACAGTATTTGCACATTTCTTATCTTTCAAATCAATTGAACAAATCACGAGACAAGCTTCGCTTATATTGTATTCCTCCTTAACAAGCCTCGCTTATATTGTATCCCTCCTTATTTCGGGATAAGAGAATTGTATCCTAATATAAATTTGTATTCCTCCTTATTGGAATAATATATACATATATATGAGTAAAATGGGGTTGCTCCGTGGGAGTAGTCAACGAGCTGCTCTCATCTCTATTTTCCATCTATTTTTTATTTTTTGGAAAATAAAAATATGTATGTTAATCACTATATCCCTCTCACATTCCAGAATAGGTAATTTTAACGGTCTTGGAATTGTTGTAATCGACATGTTCTAGATGGAGGGCATAGGGGTGTCTATTTCTGACGAAATTTTAATAGAATATTAGAGGGATATATTGATGAATATATATTTTTATTTTCCAAAAAATAAAAAAAATGGACGGAAAATGGAGGTGGGAGCCGCCCCATTTTATTCTCTCTCTCTCTATATATATAGAGAGAGAGAGAGAGAGTGTTTAATGGGACTGCCCCCACGTCGTTTTCAGCGTTTTTTATTTTTTTTTGAAAAATATCACCATGTATATTCATCCATATATCCCTCATATATGCTATTCGAATTTCGTCAGAAACAGAGACTCCTACGCCTCCATCCAGACAGTCATTTTTTAACGGTAACAAGATTTTTTAAATCGACACCATCTCGATGGAGGCCGTAGGAGTATCCGTTTCTGACGAAATTCGAATGGCATATAGAAAGGATATAGGAATGAATATACATGGCGATATTCTTCAAAAAAAACGCCGAAAACGACGCGGGGGCAGTCCCATTTTTCTCATATATATATATATATATATATATGGGTCATATGTGGCTGCCCCCACCTTATTTGGGCAAATTTTTTTATTTTTTTTTGAAAAATAACACCATATACATTCATCCCTATATCCCTCATATATACCATTCGAATTTCGTCAGAAACAGAAACTCCTACGGCCTCCATCCGGACAGTATTTTTTTAACGGTAACAGGATTTTTTTAAATCGATACCATCGAGATGGAGGCCGTAGGAGTCTCTGTTTCTGACGAAATTCGAATGGTATATAGGAGGGATATATGGATGAATATACATGGTTTTATTTTTCAAAAAAAATAAAAAAATGCCGAAAAATGGGGCGGGGGCAGCCCCATTTTTTCCTATATATATATATAGGGAAAAATGTGTATGCCCCCTAGGGGGAGCTAACTTAGATCCCCCCGCCCCTTTTTGACATAATTTTTTTATTTTTTTTGAAATCTAAAACGGTGTAAATTCATTATTAAATCCCTATATTATGCTATTAAAATTTCGTGCGAAACAGAGACTCCTACGACCTCCATCCAAACGGGGTCGATTTAAAAAATCCCGTTACCGTTAAAAAATGACTGTCTGGATGGAGGCCGTAGGAGTCTCTGTTTCGCACGAAATTTTAATGACATAATATAGGGATATAGTGATGAAATTCCACGGAAGTAAATTTCAAAAAAATAAAAAAACCGGGCGAAATGGGGCTTGGGGAGCCAAGTTAGCTCCCCCCAGGGGGCAGCCCCATTTATCCCAAATATATATATATATATATAGGGAAATTATCCAATGAGCCCTGTGCCCATTTGAGATGAGATGAGCCCACTCATTTTTTACCATTATTTTCTATCTTTTTTATCTTAATAAGTATTTGTTTACAAGTGTTTATATCATATTCTTACTACTAGTAACTATTTTCAGGAAAAAAACCTTAAATTCATACAAAATGATTGTATTATTATTTGTATTACTAGTCTCATTTTTATTCTTACTGATGGTCATTTCTTGTGAATCTAAGATCTTCTTTATATAAAAATAGTTACCAATAGTAAGAATATGATATAACAACTGCAAATAAATAAGCATTGAACTCAAAATGATGGAAAATATTGGTAAAATATGAGCGGGCTCATCTCATCTCAAATGGGCACATGGCCCATTGGATAAGCCCCTTATATATATATATAGGGTAAAATGGGGCTGCCCCCAGGGAGTAGCCAACTTGGCTACTCCCACCCCTATTTTCCCTCCATTTTTTTTATTTTTTTTGGAAAATAAAAATTTGTATATTCATCACTATATCCCTCTCACATTCTGTTAAAATTTCGTCAGAAACAGAGACTCCTAAGCCCTCCATCCAGGCGTCATTTTTTTAACGGTCGCAGAAGTTTTTAAATCGACCATGTTTGGATGGAGGTCGTAGGAGTCTCTGTTTCTGACGAAATTTTAATAGAATGTGAGAGGGATATAATGATGAATATACAAATTTTTATTTTCCAAAAAAATAAAAAAATGAGAGAAAAATAGGGGTGGGAGTAGCCAAGTTGGCTACTCCCTGGAGGCACCCCCATTTACCTCACATATATATATATATATATATATATTATTGGGAAAATGGGTCTGCCCCTTAGGGGTAGCCAACATGGCTGCCCCCACCCCATTTTTCGTAAATTTTTTTATTTTTTTGGAAAAATATCACCATGTATATCCATCCCTACATCCCTCCTATATCTCATTCGAATTTCGTCAGAAAGAAAGACTCCCACGGCCTCTATCGAGACGTAATTTTTTTAACGGTCGCAGAATTTTTTAAATCGATCATGTCTGGATGGAGGCCGTGGGAGTCTCTGTTTCTGACGAAATTCGAATGGCATATAGGATGGATATAGGGATGAATATACATGACGATATTTTTCAAAAAAATAAAAAAAATTGCCTAAAAATGGGGCGGGGCAGCCATGTTGGCTGCCCCGAGGGGGCAGCCCCATCAACCCCTGTTATATTTGCACATTTAGAATATGGAAAAAAAATGGCTCTACCCCCTTGCAACCAATATGGCTACCCCACCCCCATTTTTCACAAATTTTTTTATTTTTTTGGAAAAATATCGCCATGTATATTCATCCATGTATCCCTCCTATTTGTCATTCGAATTTTGTCAGAAACAGAGACTCATACGACCTCCATTCAGACAGTCATTTTCTTAACGGTCACAGGATTTTTTAAATGGACTCTATCTAGATGGATGCCGTGGGAGTCTCTGTTTCTGACGAAATACGAATGGCATATATGATGGATATAGGGATGAATATATACGACGATATCTTCAAAAAAAACAAAAAATTGACAAAAAAAAATAGGATGAAGCAGTCATGTTGGCTGGCCGTTGGGGGCAGTCCCACCAACCCCCTCGAATATTTCAAAGTTACGGTGATTAAATACATAATTAGGAAGGATATTGTATATCCTCTTACTGAGTTCGAGGAAACTTGTGAAAACATACTTGAATATAATAAGAAAATTTTACATAGAAACAATTAGTAGAAACTTATTTACAAATAAAACAGTGGGTTTATCGAATTCCTAGCAAGGTTAGTTCAGATATTTTACAATGAAAAGGTATCTAGATTTGCATAAACACATGCTCATAAGAAAATATTTTCTTTCTGCAAAATTCAAACTGTGAAGTTGCTTTAATTTTTCCTTGTACTTATAATAGCATATTTGTAATCACAGCAGCCACCTGCATAAGATAAATTGCAGTATGGTTAAGACAAATATATGACTAAGATATTCTAACTGTAAAGATTTATTTGTTTAAAAGAATTTGATGTTTACTGTGGTAGTGAGCTCTCAGGATTTGAAGTTTAATGAACTGCTTGAAGTAGGAGAAGTAACAAGCATGGCACCACAGTCGATTAGACAATAGAAGCTGAGTACATTGCCACATCGGATGCTGCAAAGGAGGCGGTGTGGTTGCACAAGTTCATTTTGGAGTTGGGCGCATTTTCCTAAGATACTATCATCCTATTACTTTGTTATAACATGGGAGCCATTGCTCAGACGAAGGAACCCATGTGGCATCAAAAGAGTAAATATATGGAGAGGAAATACCACACCATTTGGGAGATACTGAAGCATTGTGACACCATCATCACCAAGGTCGCATCTTCCAACAGCGTTGTTGATCCTCTTTCCAAACCTTTTGTCTCAAAAGATTTTCGACCAACATATAATGAGTATGGATTTACGGATTGTACCGGAATGGTTCTGAGCTTTAGTAGGAGATTGTTGGACATGTGAACCTTTGGAGAACCATTTCTACAATAAATATTATTGCAATCCTTTTATATATAAATAAAAGTTATTGATTTTCACTCTTTGTCTGAGATAAATCAATGCATGTACTTATCGAGTCCCTTAGTACAATTAGGATTATGCACCATGATCATCTTGATAATCAAACAACTGTTGATTTAATGGTTGAATCATAGAGGCTGGTGCTTAGATGAAATCTAAAGAGTTAGATCAAGAACTCATCTAATACCATCAAACGATTGTCAAGAGAGGATCTCCATCCTGAGAAGGAGATGGCAATACTACTCTAAAGGTTGATATCTGACCGATCTCTTGATGCAGGTCATCTGCATTGGAGTAGAGATTCAGAGGTGTCTGACATGTTGAGTCAAAGAGTTGACTTGGCGAGATCGAGATAGTTAAAACGTGCGTAGTATGTTGTCACGATATGACACACATCATCTAATCAAAGACAGATGTATTACTATGTGTTTGAGTATATACATTAGGCAGATCATTAGGTTGATAACCTAATAAAGATCCATACACCGATGAGCTAGTCTGCATATAAGGGCATATGAGCAATACGATCTCTCAAAGAGATCATACAGGTTTACTACTGAATCAGAAGAGATGATCTCACTCATGAGATATTAGGACCAATCAAATTCTATCGGGGTCATCTCACTTTGGAAGTAAGATAGGATTTGTAAGTATGATATATGCTTTTGGAAAGCATATGATCAATACCAACTCTCAATGATCGAATGAGAAAATTAATGATAAAACCCTAAAGGAGACTATCTAAAATGAGATCAAAAAGTTTGAATTTAATCGAGGTCTTCCAATATGCACATTGTACATGCGTTAGGAATATTTGAGGGTGATGTGATCTTAAATGATTGTATACCATGACACTTCCATTCCAAGGGAGTGATGAAACAAGTTTGATTTTAGTGACTCCTCTCGGTGGACTAGATATCCAATCTTGATCCAATTGTTGGAAATTGATCCAAATCTGATTTGGATACAATGAGAACAAAGGATATCATGCTTGACTTGTTTAGACACCTCTGAGCGATCTACATGGACTTGACAACCACCCTGACCTTATCTCCAAGTATATGAGGAGAATGCACACAATTCTTCGAGAATTATTTCATGAGAAATATTATCTGACTATTGAAAATTTGGTTAATTAAATTGGATTTAATTATCAAAAATAATGTGGATATGATTCACATGTATAGAGATATATTCTGGATAATAAAATTGGATTAATTATCATGGATAGGAATAACGAGGATAATACTATGCACAATTATTCTGGATAATATGGATATGATCCATATTATCATAGAGAGATTTAATTATCATTATTTATAATTATTTGTTAAATGTAAATTTGATTCTCATTTATCAATTTAATGTAAATGTGATTTATATTGAATTATGAATATAAGTTTATATTTATTCATTGTCAATGGTAGAATTGAAATTATCACAAGTAATTTAGAATTATTTTTTGATAAACTCAATTATTAAATAAATAAATAAATAAAGAGATAATTTGAATATGATAAGTATCTATTCATAAAGGGATACAAGAGCCTTCAACCAACCGTCCTTAATTGGAAGGCACGATCACCATGTTTAGACATGGAGGTCGTTCCCTCCCAATAAGGCAGGTGGGAGAAGGCACTCATATTTGCCTTTTCTCTCTTAATTAGATGATTTAATTTAGATGATAATTGAACATTGTTTTCAACTATTATCTATGAGATTTTGTGACTTTGAGAAAGCATAAATAAATCACATCCATTGAGAAGAAAACAGAAATTGATCTCAACCATTAATTTTGTATGCACATGGATTGTGATCTATGGACTTCCATGTTATTATATAAGAGAGTCTATCCCTAGCCTTCTCAGAAGGAGAAACAATCAACAACATAATCTCTCTCCAAGTCTTGGTCATCCCCTACCTTGATTGTTGGAGATTGTGATTGTTGTTGTGATGGCGTCGTGTTGCCGGACCAATCACTTGACGAACATATCTTCTTTGGTGCTTCATGCTCGTAAATAAGATGATGGGTTTCATGTGACAAAATCAGGAGGTTTGTTGCTTCGAATTGCGAGGAGCACATGTCCCATCAACGAGCCCGCAAGTGCACTCTCGTCGGATCGGACTTGAGTCAAGAGGACTCTTCCTTTAGTCTCTATTGTGATCTCAACCATGGTTCAAGAGGTATGTCTAAAACTCATGTGATCTTGATGAACAGACTTGAAAAAGTTTTCCATGTCATGTGATTTCATCTTTAAAATTTTTGTTATTCCGCTGCCATACAACTCGTAGATTAGTTGATCTTGATTGGATTCGATCCGATCTTCACGCTTCCATGATGCGCGAGGCTAAAATCCCTGTCTTCAATTATATCCGATTTTAAGTGAATATTCTTACATAATTTTGTTTTGGTGGATATGGATATGTAATTTTAAAGATTTTTACCTTTGTGCCCCTTTGAGATTTGTCAACTATATGTAATTTTAAGGATGTTTACCTTTGTACCCCATTGAGACTTGTCAACTACAGTTATGCCCTGCCTTTTTTCAATGACACTTGTTCCCCGATATTATTAAAAATTACAGTTCTACCCTTTTTATTACAAATATGCCTTTACACAATAATAATGAATTATGCAAGAATATATTATCACAAGTGTAAATGCAAAAAAGTAGGGGCATAACTATATCTATAAAATCTTGGAAAGGCACGAGTGTAGAAAACCTTAGTTTTTATTTTGATGAATACAAATACTAAAACAGTAAAAGTTTCAATATTTTTTACGAATACATATATAAATAATGATATCATTTTAATTTTTTATATACATATATTGATCTCAGTATTAGTTGTAGGTTGATTTATATGTATTAGCTCCTATCATAGCAATGCAATAAGATAATCCATATATGTTTACAATCACATCATTTTGAGTTGATATAGATATGTATTTTTATTTTGATGTACGGATGCGAATAAGTAAACATGTATTAAATTTTTTGTGTGCAGGGATATAAATGTTGATATTGTCTTCATTTTTTTTAATAGTGATATGGATATTGAAAATTACAAATCAAAGATATATATTTTCTCACTATATTATGTGCATCTCTATAATATATTCAAATATATGTCGATACACACAACATTATATCCATACAATGTGCACATATGGATTCAGTATAAAAGACATCCATATCCACACAAAAAAGTTTACATAATCATTTTGGTATATGTCTCCTATAAAATGAAAACTATATAAATATTCATATCCATATCCGAAAAAATTGAAACTCATATCCTTATCCCATTATAATTGTAAAATTAATAACCAATTACTTCTCATTAAAATTGTGAAAACATGGAAACAAGAAAATACAATAAAATATATTTCGCATTAGTAGTTTATATGGAAGAGTTATTTATAATAACAACTTTTGAAGAAGGGTATAAATGCCAAATGTTTGGACACGACTCTAAATCCTCCACCTCAAACTCGGCACATTAGATGCCCATAATTATAAAACTTTAAATATTAAAATTTCATAGTTTATGACAGAAAATCCACGTGGCATTGTCCTAATAAGGAGTCCCACCCTCACCACCATGGAGGGATTTGTTTCTTGGGACTTTTACTCGACAGGCCTTATAATATTTTGTTAATTACCTCCACGACATTTGAAACAATCTAATTCCTCCCACGACTTCGTAAACTTGCCCCGTCTTAAATTGACACATCTTGAGTTAACTTGCTTGAGTTAAAACGAGTTAATCAAACCACCCTCCTCTCCCCTCCCTCCTCCTCCTCGGCTCCGGTACCTCCTCCGCGCCCACCTCCTCGCCCGCCCCTCCCTCCATCGCGTCCTCCTCTGGAGCCGCACCCCCGCCCATGCCCTCTCCCTCCTCTGCGCCCACCTCCTTGGCACCCGCAATGGCTCACGAAGCACCCGACGACCCTGTGCTCCAACACCTTCCTACTAAATACTCGAACTCGACGACCTCCTCTCCCAGTCCATGAGCTTCTCATTGTACTTGGCCACGGGGGACCCGACCAACGAGAGCTGCGTAAACTCCTTCTCGCAGAAGTCGTACCCACTCAGCACTACGCTCAGCTCGATCTTCAATGCCGGCAGATCATTTCTCATCAGGCTGCTCTCGGTCTTGTCCAATGCCGCGAGGGCCCCAGCATAGTCATCCTTAGAGCACTCGTTCAACACGACGACCACGTCGGTATCGAGGCTTGTGAGCCTCAATTTCAAATGGGCGACAGTCGCGGCGTGTTGCGTGTGCTTCCTGGTGGCATGGATCATCGTGGAGAGGACATAATTAGCATAGGGTCGGCCCTGAGGGTAGTCTAGGAGTGCAACCGCCCAGGGCCCATTAATTTTAAGGGCCCATTTTCGGATTTTCCTTCATCTACATAAATAAAATACACCTCAAAGTCTCCAAGTATCCAACGTTCTTCAAGGCTTCAACGTTCTTTTTTTAGTATTTTAAGGGCCCGTCGTTTTAGCTTATTGAGGGCCTTGAGATCCTCTCTCTCTTTAATTCCATAAATTCTCCCGCCTCTCTCATGCTCTCGAAATAACCAACTTGGAAACATGCAGCCGTGACATCCTCTCTCTCTCTCTTCCATAAATTCTCCCCTCCCCCCTTCTCTCTCCTAATAACCAACTTGGAAACATGCGCCCGCCCATACCCTCTCACAAAATATCTATATTTAGTCTAACCGTCCCCTCTCTCCCTCCCTCTCTCCCTCTCCCTTCTCCCCCTCTCTCTTTCTCTCTCTTTCTCTCTCACGAATGAACAAATCGACCGACCAATCCGCTCTCCATTGCCACTATCCGCGTTGTTGGATTACCAGACACCGAATCAAAGGTTCTATTTTTAGCTTATTCTTTATTTTCTGTAATTTGTGAGGAGATATTGAAATATTTAAGTTGGTATATTTTCTAGAATCTAACATGCTCAGTATGATTAATCATCAATAGAATAGTTTAGCCGAACAGATTCTTTTTTTACTTTGCTTCCTTCTTAATTAGCCGAATACGAGCGAATGGTTCCACGTTGATTAACTATGGTTGACAGGCATCACCACATTACCATTTTTGTGATTCCCATTATCCCATATCTTTTGAGTGCAATCCAATCACAAGGTTAATCCAGTTCTTGCAACATGTATTATGTAATCATCGGGATCGGAATTAGTTGTCTCAAAATATTCTTAACCGACCATGTAAAGTTTATAATAAATCACAATTAATTGTCTCAAAAAATTCAATTAGGAGTGAGGTTGTGACATACCTAATTGAATATTTTTTTAAATGGGTGACGGACCAACCCATTCAAAAATATTCAATTAGGAGTGAGGTTGTGATTTTTTTAAAATATTCAATCATGGAATGGGTGACAGGCCATATGATTGTGATTTTTTTAAATATTGATTTCAAGTATATAAGACACGGAGCTATTATCTTGAAGTCTCTCGGACAGTGTATCCTAGGTGCTGCCTTGAGCCTTGTGAATGTGGCAGAGTGATGCTTCTCCTCCTTCAATCCTTAGGCCCATAGTTTACTTGTTTATTGCTTTTTCAAAAAAGAAAATGCAGAATGCAGTATGTCATCTCCCTTTTGACTTTTATAGTCTTCTTGTGTAGAGATTGTCTCGAGTAGAAGCTTTTTAGAGTATATCAGATTTTAAAAAATGTTTAGATAAGAAATGCAGCTTGTCTGAAATGATATATAATGAGCAAAAATTAAGAAAAGTTGTATGCATACTAAATTAGTTGTTTACAGTATCTATACTGGAAACCATTTGAACAACTATTTGATTTTACTTGAGATCATCAATGTCACAAGAAAGATTGAATGGTCTCGCAACATTATCTATTGAAAAAAATTAATAGAAAACATTGACGTAGATGTTATTATTAATGATTTTGCCTCCCAAAACGCTCGTAGAAATCGTTTTTTTTTTAATTTTTAATTTCATGACTTATTGTTTGATACTTGTCGATAAATAAACATGGTTCTTTGAAAAAATTAAAGAGCCTTTTTTTATAAGAAATTTCATTTTTTAAATTTTTTTATAAGGGCCCCTTTTTTCTCTTTTGCCTAGGGCCCATGAAATGTCAGGGACGGCCCTGAATTAGCATCACAATTGGGAGGTAAAGCGACCACGAAGGGATTGAGGGCGTGGACGTAGAGATTGGGATCGCGGGTTTAGGCACAGATGGAGCGGATGGAGGGAGGGATGGTGATGGCGGATTGGGAGAGGAGGTCGTCGAGTTTGAGTATTTCGTTGAAAATGTCATTGAGAAGGGGGCTCTGGAGATCTCTACTTATGGTTTCGACTTCACGCCGACGGAGATGGGGTCCTACACGCCCGAGATGAGGGAGGGTATTCGTTGACTGCGATGCTGCGGTGGTGAAGGTCGGGGTAGTGGTCGGGGCTGTGGCGAGGGGGGTGATCGACCAGGTGGATGGGTTGCTTGGGGACAGGAGGGCATCTTCTGTAAATTTGGTTAAAAAATAGGGCAATATGCACATATTTTAAATGGAATGTGGTTACATTTAACGGACAAATGGATGGGGGTTAGCTGCATGATCTGTAGGGTAAGGGTTAGTAAGTTTACGGGATCGAGAGATGAATTAGGATGTTTCAAAGGTCATGGAGGTAATTGACAAAGATTATAAGATCTGTTGGGTAAAAATCCATTGTTTCTTTTACCCCGTTTACTTATTGTATGGGGAAATGACCTAAGTACCCCTCCATGAATATGCCTTCCGTAGTAAATCTTTGAGTACAAATAGTGGTTTTAAAAACAACTGGTAATAGAAAAAATAGATTTCAAAATATACATATTTTTGTTTTGATAACTTGTGTGAATTAACGTGTCTGATCTTTCATCTTGTTGATTTGATTGGTTAAGAGATCAAGAGAAATTTTATAGAATATTATTGTAATCGTGCAGGAAATGCAATTCAAAGTGGACTCCTTGGTGTGGACAACACTGCCCAATGAGTTCTTTAGTCGATCATCCTCTGTGAGATTGTCCTTAGCAATCTCTAAGGCTCTCTTTCGATTGATGAGAATGGGAAGGTGTACTTTCACATCAATGACAAGGGAGACGATCTCTCTTTACATATTACAATCTTTTGAACATCAAGCATGATCTTCTAAACGAGGGACAAGTGATAAGTGATGTTTAACTCTAATTCTTGTTTGGTAGTTTGAGAGAAAATTGAAGGAATAAATATTTTAAACAAATATACAATAGATGATGCAATTGTGGCGTGACTGCTTTACCCCAAGATAACTGATCTCAAGATAAATTTCCCTAATCTCGCATCCAAACATATGAACATTTTTCCATGACCTTTTTAATCCTCTTCTAACCACAACATCTTAGACAATTAAGAGAACCCCAAAATATGAATTATGCTTCCTTTGGAGGCAAACCAAACATGATACTGACCACATTCAGCTCGCATTTGATCGAGGATCAAGAATTTCGACTTTTAAATGTTTTATGAAAAAAATGGCATTACATAGATCAGAGATAATTGTGATACAAGTCATTCCCTTTGCACCCAATATATATCTACTTAGAGGATGACGTCAAACCCTCTTGAGCATTTCAGTGTAAGTTAACCCAAATCTAAAGGAGGTTTAAATGAAAGAGACATGCAAATGGTCTGGTGAATTCACTTTATATATCCCATTGTCAACTCAAAATGGTCTCATCCATTGCACATCGTCCTTAAGGGTTCGTTTGGTTGCAGGGTTGGGCAGGTTTGGGTTGGGTTGGGATACCCCTGTGAATAGTAAACTGTGAGGAAGATTGGGATGTTTGGAAGGAGGGGTACCCCGGGTTGGGCCAACCCAACCCTGCAACCAAACGAACCCTAAGAAATATGGGATAACAATTGCATCCGTTGAAAAAGGAGAGGAGATTCTGACCTGTATAACTACATCCTATCATGTTTATATTGATTACATACGCCTTGATAAAACAATGGTAAAAGATCATCTTCCTATTCTACTTTGTCAATCAAACCCTCGAAAAATTTTGTTTCTTAGATGGTTACTAAGAATACAATCACGTGGAAATAAGAAGATTGAAGTTGATAAAACTAAGAGTTATACAAAACGGATTGAAATAGATTTCCAGGAAATGCATTCTTATTGATCGATTACGATGATTTTGAGTTTGTCTGTATATATGGATTTGGAATTATATCAAATGGATCTGAAAACTGCTTTTCTCAATTGAATTCTAAGGGAAAAATATGTATGTATGATAATTTGATGGTTTAGTTATAGATATGAATATGATGATACTTTATGTAAAACGTGAAAGCAACAAATGTATTTTTTGTAATAAATTGGGTAATTATTTATCTAGCATGCATAGTTGGAGAAAATTCATTCTTGTGTCATTGTACCGATGATATATTGCTCATCGGGAAAGACACAATTTAGATCATGTGTTTTTTTACAACTTAAGCCTTGCATATTGAAAATGAATACGATCAATCGCAAGCAAAAAAACATCGAGAAACAGAAGCGTGAACAAATAACATATTTATAATAGTTCAGCAATGTGCTTACTCCATTTGATCTCCATCTCAGGATAAAGTGGTGACATTTTTAATAATTTATATACGGTATTTATCAATACGGTATTTATCAAAACTTTAGTCAAATAAGATTTATAAATATTCCAAAAAGTTGTTCTATATCCAGGTCTTTTGCATTAATTATCCTCTGCTTTTTCTCACCGTAGTACTGTACTAGGTCTTATCTTATCAGGAAGACAGTAACTATTTGTCAGAGACTGACGCTGTACTTTTTTTTAACCACATGGGGGGTGGCTTTGTTCTTTTTTACACGGGACTTTTTCTTTTGGACCCTGTACTTTTGACCGGAGGTGATTTTTCGTTTGTACCCTTCCACGGATTTCAAATTTTTACACCTTGGCAGTCATTTTATTCGATGTTTTTGAAATCGAATGGAAAACTTATCGAAAAGGTTTAATCTGGTTGGATCAGAAAATTAAATCGGTTCAATCGCATGATCGTGTCTTTATTTTTTGAATCGGATTAAATCGAATCGGTCAAGCAAAAGCAAATAAATTCGTGTTTAAAATACACATTTAAATATAATTGTAATAAATTATAGAACCAATACAAATACACGTTATAGACTTATAAGGATCAACAAAAAGAAAGGACAAATTATGAGTATTTGAGTGCATATATTAACATGCATATCTTTTTTAATGATATGTATTTGTATGTATAAAAATGTGCAAATACATTTGTTGTAATATATGCATATACATACACAATCAGATACAAATACGTAAGAATAAACAAAATATATAAATATAGATACATAGCACATGCAACATCTATACGGATGGATATGTTATTATATTATTTTTTATCTGTAGAGTACTATGAATTTTGTAAGAATACATGTGCACAAGTATTATTGCAAAATTGACAAAGATATAACTGTAATTGCATAATTTCAAAGAGCACGTATGTAAAAAAACTTATTTTAAGGATATTGATTAGGTGTGCCATGGATCATGTTTTAACCTAATCCGTGCCCAATCTACCTTAACGGAGTTTGACTTTCCTCAATTCAATCCATCAAATTTTTGAATTTAAACCAATCCAATCCATCGAATTATGGATTGGATCGGATTTTTTATACGTGCATATTTCCGTACGCTAGTTTGCTATGTAATATTTATATTTTATAGAACACTAACATTCGATGTTTGAATTACGACGTCAAAATCGACAATATGGATATATATATATATATATATATATAATGAAAATAATATTTGAAGAATGCATAATCAAATAAAAGTTGGACTCCATTAATGTGTATCATTTATATTACTAAAATTGTTCTTTTCAATTTTTTTGAATTTTTTAGCTTATAATTCTTTTCCTTCCTTATGTTATATATTAAATATATTATATATACGTAACGGTATATGTATTATATTCTTTTCAACATCCGTCTACATTGATTTCTCAAGGTGAAGACTTTGTAATTGTATATATATTATATCCGTAAAGCACCCCTCAACAATGATATCTGTAAAACACCCCAGTGATTATAACTTCATAATGGTATACATTGTAGTGATATACTTTTTAAATCACTTTTTATACTCGATATCATTTAGATCATATTTGCAATTTTAATTTTTTCAATCAAATGTAGCCAATCTTTAGTCGATCAATATTCTTATTCATTTTTATTTGATTCAAATTCATATTCAATGAATATTTTATTTGTATTTGTATCCAATTATATGGTTCTCTAAATTCTCATTCAACTCATATCCGTATAAAGATTTTATTCGTATTCGAATATAGACGATGTGAATATGGATAAGAACGTTATCATATTTGATATGTATCTGATCCCTTTTCATTGTTAGTCGGTGTTGATCTGACCACACTAGAATTAAATTGAATAAGCTACAATTATTACATATAAATATAATTAATTAGAATAAGGGATTCCATATATAATATAATGAAGGAAAAGAATTATAAACTAAAAATTTTAAAAAAATTGAAAAGAACAATTTCAATAATAGAAAGGATAACATTTACCACTCAAATGTAATTATCCTTATGATAAATGTCATACTTTTGATAACAAAAGAAGTTAGTTGAAAAAAATAAATGATAAGAAATGAGGGATGGGAATGCAAAGAGTTTGCCCAAATCAACACTTGAGTAAATTGCATTTCCATCCCTCAGATATTGATTTGGGTATTACTCTCCAAATTCGTACGTATCGGTTGATGACTATATTTTTAATTATTACTATTTTATAGTTGTTTAATTAATTAAGAATATTAACAATTATTAAAAAAAAACTTTTCATATTATTCATATTTTAAGATGAATAAAGATCGCATATTTATATAAAATATCCGGCTGCATACAGCGGAGAATCCGAATGCGGCTCCTGTCACTTGTCCGGCGAGGATTAGCGGATGATGAGGTGAAATCGAGATGGACGGTCAGGATGCTCTCTGGGGATTTTTTTAAATAATTATTAAAAAATCATAATTAATTAAATAAACATGAAGAAAAAAAATTAAAAAAATATGCATCGATCGGCACCTGAGGTGCCGATTTGGGGCGCCCCCTCCAAATCGGCACCTGAGGTGCCGATTTGGGCGATACCCGTTGGCCTCAACTCCAAATCGGCACCTCAGGTGCCGATTTGGGAGGGGCGCCAACGGCTATGGCCCAAATCGGCACCTTGGAAATTTGTCAACGGTCCCCTCCTCCCCCATTTGTTATATATACCCCCCCCATTCCGTTCTTCTCACAATTTCCTCCTCTCCTTCTTCATCATCTCCTCTTATTCATCCTCTCTTATTTCACTCATTCTGATTTCTGAAGTGGGATTGCTTCTCTCGATCGTCTAATCTTATTCAAGTAAGAATAAGATATTTTTTGTAGATTTTGTTGTGCGTTTTTTGCAGGATTTTATCAATGAGGGCGCTATATACATCGGAGACCGGATTATATTATTATCTTTTGGATAACGTGTCTTGTAGAAGACACGCATCTTTCAGGTAATTTTACTTAGGATTTTTTTAAATTTAACAAGTAATTAGATGCAAAATTGATACTTAGTTTAAAAATACTAATTTTAAATGTAATATTGTTTTTTTAATGTCACTCAGATTAGACATTTTAAGAAGAGATTTTTGTAATAGTTATTAAAAAAATCTAAATCAATTAAGTAGGGGACAGTAGACATTTTATTAGGAGATTTTTGTAATAATTATTAAATAATTGAAATTAATTAAGTAGTGGACAGTAGACATTTTATTAGGATATTTTTGTAATAATTATTAAAAAAATCAAAATTAATTAAATAGGGGACATTAGACATTACATTAGCATTTCATTCATTTAGATTTAAAAGTGCACATATTCATGTTGAAATTACTGTCATTTAAATTTGGAATCGAGCGTCGAGAGGGTCTCTATACAGCGCTGGCAGGACTCACTGTGGTGAGCACCGATGAGCCCCCAAGACCGGACTTTTGGATTCCATTTCTGAGTGATTAGTATATAAATTAAATTATCGATTATTAAAGATAACATCCGATTGAAATGTTAATTAAACTAATTGTTACAGCCGATTATTAAGTAATTGTTTTGTGTAATTAAACTAATTAAATCATTATTTTATTCGTATAGATGGCCTCCAACACCGCTCATGTCTTAATATATTGGGGAGGATCGATTGATGTCTCTGATGACCACGTAGAATATATTGGGGGCAAGAAACGGATGGTTACATTACCATGCCAATTAACATACATTGGCTTACTGTCTCGAGTCTCTGAAGTCACTAATCTCCCGCTCGACCAGTATATACTTACATTAACTTGTAAGTGATTGTATGAGGGATCCACTTTCTTTGCAGTATCGATTGACGATGATGAATCAACATTAGCAATGTTGAGTTCAATCGTCGATGTGAGATTTATCCATCTTTTTGTACAAGCTACTCCCTTTAGTATGGAAAATATGCCGTCATCTTCGAGGTAAAATTAATTACATTTAAATTATAGAATAATTTCACCATTTATATTTAAACTAACAAAGATTGAAATTAATCAGGCCAACAAATGAGACCATTTTTGAGGATATCGAAGGGTCATCACAAGTAAATGTAGAAGATGATTTAGTGACAGAAATATCCGAAGAAAATGAGGAGTCCGAAAATGACGAGCCAGAAAATGATACTCAAACATTAGAAGAAAATATTGGTGGTAATACTTGTCATGATTTTGGATATGGTTTGCTAGTTCTAGCCGTAGGTAATGAGGAAAGGGGGAACTCATATTCTGCTAATAACGATGATGCTGAAGAAGAACCGATGGAGGAGTTACCTCACATTTTCGATCATGAAATTGCAAAGGCAGAAGATGTAGTATTTGTAGAGAGTCAATCAGAATCCACCGATGATTTCGGACTAAGTTATTGGTTAGGTAGGAGTTATAAGTCGAAAAGGGATCTACAATACGATTTACAGAAATGGAGCATGGAAAATCATGTGCAATATAAACCCAAAGCATCAAACAAGCAGATTTTCACTGCTGTTTGTATTTATGAAAGCTGTGGATGGCGTTTGCATGCATCAGAGAGGAAATCTCGAGGAGATTGGTATGTTTCAGGATATAGGGGAAAGCATACATGCAGAAATCCAGTCCTTTTAGTGAAACATCGCCAGTGCACTTCTGTTTTTGTAGCGCAGTATATTTTATCTTCCTTTAAAGCAAAAGTTAGTATGACCACAGGAGCAATAATGTACAAGATAAAGGAGGAGTTGAAAACTGAAATCAACTACATGACAGCTTGGAATGCTAGACGTCGTGCAATGTGTAAAATCTCATATTTTCGTTTTCCAAAAATCTGGAGTATTTAAGACATCCAAAAAATTCAAATAATCATGCCTCTTTGTAGATTTCGTCGAGATCTTTCCAACGAGCCCAAGAACATCAAATTCTGACATTCCTAGCCCAAGATATCAATGTTTTATGATGGACGGTCGAGATCCATATGTGGATCCGAATCGGATCCGAAACTTGATCCATTTACACCCCTCTTTCTATAAATATACTATGATAGGTTGCCCTCTCCAAAGCCCTAGCCACCATACCCTTCCCTCTCATTGGAGCACCACCATCTTGGTCAGTCTGGTCATCGGAAGGCCGTCGTCGACATCGGAGAAAGAGCTCCGATCGAAGATCCGCGACCACCATCACGTAGGAAAACTCGAGGTCACCGTGGTGCACGCCTCCGCACTACGATCGAGCGACGGAAATACCATTCCGTGTGAGAGGAGATCCCGAGGGAACATCCTCGGAGGTAACGATTAACCCCCTCTTGCTGTTGGGTTCCACATACTTTGTTTCTCATATGCTTGAACATACTAGGAGCCTGGGTTATCCATGTGGTGTGGTTCATAAACTAGTAACGATATTATACCTTTCTCTTGTTGATGGTTTGATACGATTTTTGATCCTATGTTTCGAACCTTTTAAAACCTTAGGTGTTTCATGACATGACTCGTGTATTGTCATGTATTGTTGATTAACATACAGAGAAAAAAAAACAATAATAAGATAGAGAAAGGGTAGTTTCTTGATTATCCATACAGACTATTCTTACGGGCATAATAGAATCCGTGATGCAATATTTTTAAATCCAGTGATAGGTGAGATGCGTTACATGATGTTCGTCAAATCCTTTGTATATTACTGTGTATGTCCTGTCCTAACGCATGATGATGCATTTGGCAATTGGCATTGATTTGATGATGAAGCATACATCACCAACTCACTTGGTGATATACCAAATCACATAGACGGCTATACTTCTTGTTATATTATTATTAAAAGGCTAGATTCTTTTCTATGCACGTTACTCTAAACATAATATGCACTAATGCATTTCCATTTGTTATTACATGAATATAACGGTTATGTTTCGGAAACATGCAGAGGGATATTATCGGGGGTGCGCTTTGCATTCCAAGAAACGGTATATCAAATGTAATGTTAATGCTATAATTAATTTTACATTGATCTACTAGTTACGTTACAACCATCCAATCGTGTTTTGCATACCTATTAAAATAATAATAATGATGGATTTCTAATTGATCGAAGCTAAAACAAAATACAAATAAAGTATCATGCCATGTACGGTTGTTTTAGTTCTGATAGCCACCAAGTCTGATAAGAATTCCATGGTACGTTAGTTATCTTATTTCATAGCCATTGATTTTATGACATAGTATAGGCAGATCAAGTGTAACATTGGAAGATGACTAGTTACAACTGAATGCTATCTCATAACGTTAGAAAATGCTTGGTTTTTGTTTAGACACGATTTCGGTTTAAACATTACTGTTAGAATAAACACTATCTTAGAAGGGATAATTAGGCCATGTAATGCCTCCTTATTAAAGAGTAATTATAATCCTCAAATTTCAGAAATCTTGATGACTATGAGATTTAACGTCATATTATTCCATTAGACGAGGAAGAATATAAGATATCATATCGCAGATGGAAAAATAGGTTCGATGCATATATAGATCATTAAGGTTTTTATTGTTACCTAACTAACTGATATGACGAGATCGCTTAGTTTCTCAATTACTAACAAGATGATTACGCAATTAAATTCCATGAGATTAGATAACTTAAATGACCAATGGTCACTATCATTTAATAGTTAGATGTGGGATATTCACCTTGATGGAATTATCATAATAGAGTTGAATCTTGAAAACTTTATGTGTTGTACGAACGATGATCATCTAATTATCCGCGGATTGAAAGTATTCTCCTACCGGTAATATATAAATGAATTGAGTAAATGAAGATAGGTACCACAAGGGATTTAGCATGCACCCTTGAGGTCCCGGGGAGATGCCTTGAAGGTCGCGACCCCAACGGACGAGTTGGGTGACGTGTTGCACCTAGCAGCCCGGTAGCATCCGGAGTCGCTCGACGGAGTAGGCAGGTGACACGGTTGGCATTCTTGGTTTCGCACTTATACACAATATTAAGACTCGGAGTAGAATTGGGTGTGGCCGCATCAAATTCTATTTCGAGTATTATTATTGTGAGAGGTGTTCCGGGATATGGTTGGAAGTTGGAGAATGAGGTCTTGGTTTATTCCTTTTATGATGGAAAAGAGGATCTTGAGGGTTTACTCAAGATGGATACCAAGTTCCCGCTTAGCGGAGGCCTGCGAGTCGCGTACTCGCGTGTGCTAAAATAATATGAATAATGATCAATGATCGAATACTGGAATCTGAAGTTGCAACCCATTATGGATCATAACCAACTTGTTGAAATATCAAGACCGCTATAGTAGTACTCAATTATCAATAAATCAATAAATAAAGTTAGTTGTTGTATGATCCGAGGTGAATTAGAATAGCTGGGTGACCTTCTCGCTTTCTACCTTATATGCTTACGTTTTTAGATAAGTTCAGCATACATCCCTTGCTTCCTCCTACCTGAGTTACTGTAGTTTTTGTCTCGTTACTGGGCAATTGCTCATAACGTTACCCTTGTGTGAACCCAACAGGTGTAGCTGAGCAGCAGGCGCAATAGTAGCGGCTTTGAGGAGATCAGACTTTGCTTCGTCATATTTGCATCAGACAGGGTGCGTCCTACTTAGAGTAATTTATTTACTTCCGTTTTATTTTATGTTATTACTGAGAGATATTGTATTAAGATATGTGGAGAGTTTTTCTACAAAGTTTGAGATTTTCTGATGTATCTCATATCATGGACATGGACTTGATGAATATTAATCAGAATGGATGTTGCATTTTATTTCCATTTCATATTATTCTCATAGTGTTATTTATATTTCAAATGTCAATCTAATGTGCATAAGATGGTTTGCTGAGTATCATAGATCATGGGCGTATTTGGACCGTAGGTCCGACGCTCCCGTCTCATCGGTTTCGGTAGCCGGAGGGGCGGGGCGTCACAGATGGTATCAGAGCCCGATACTCCATTCTCTCTTTTGCATATTAGAATTGTTAACAATATTTGAAATATAAATATAGTGACAGAGTCTTTTGACCTTGTCGTTAGTAAGGAGAATAATTAAAGTCATGTTTAAAGTGTCCATTGTCTCTCTAACCATAGAAATAATTTTTTTATATAATGATTCTCGCAGGGAATCATGCCGCCTCGTGTTGACCCTGATATTGCACAGCAGTTGGCTTTGCTAGTTCAGGCCGTACAGGGTATACAACAACGTCAGGAGGTATTGGAGCAAAGGCTCCTCCAGCAGGATGATTCCTCGACCAGCCCTCTCGTGAGGAGGAGGGCAGTGTTCACCCTTCGGTGTCTCCGGACCCAGAAGGATCAGATGACCTAGAGACGCTGCAGAAACATCAGACGACCTACGCAGCATATCAGAGATCTAAGGTGCCACAATTCTTTGGCACCGGCACACCAGATGAGGCTGAGCTATGGCTGGATCACGTATCTAAGGTGTTGAGGATGATTCATGCTCCTGAAGAGTCTTGGCTTACATTTGTGGAATTCTCACTAGCAGGTTATGCTGAGCGTTGGTGGTTCGCCACCAAAGAACATCTGGAGGATCCCATAACATGGGAAATTTTTCTTGATGAGTTCCGTAGTCAGTTCTATCCTGATCACTGGGTTGAGGATCAGAGGAGGTTATTTGCTGAGCTGAAGCAAGGGTCAATGACGGCCCAAGAGTATCTCATTCGTTACACTGAACTCTCCCGCCACTCACCAGCGACTACTGCTTTTCCTGAGGAGAATTTACAGAAGTTTATCCGGGGACTACGTGATGATGTGCAGCACCAGCTATCTGCATTAGATTTCACTTCCATCAAGGAGGTAGCTGCTAAAGCTACCAAGATGGAGGCAACCCAGAGTCGACTTCAGGGGAGTCCATCACATTTCCAACCATCTCAGCCCACGAGATCTGCTCATCGAGATTTCTACAGAGCTCGTAGAGAGCGTCGTTTCCACCCAGTGGCTACTACTCCTACTGTTAGCAGATTTGCCCCTACACCTACTTTGGGGCAGGGTTTGGCGAGCCGTGGTACTACTTCCTTCCGCTCTTCGACACACTCGCAGAGCCGTAAGACAGGAGGTGCTAGCCTTGTCTCAGGAGGATCCTTCTCTCAGCCAGGAGATCGCAGATGTTTCCACTGCCAACAGCCGGGCCATTTCAAGGCCAAGTGTCCTTTGCTTGCCAGCAACTCAGGTGGCCACCCACCAAGTATACGACCAACTTTCTCTTCTGCACAGTCACACGGATCAGTTTCCCGCCGTGGGGGTCGAGGTTTTCAACGCCCTCCACCACGACCAACCTTCAGTGCTGCAGGTTCTAACGCCCCTCCACGGCCTCAAGGACAGTTGAACGCAATCACACAGGAGCAGGCCCACGCCTCAGGAGCTGTAGTGCGAGGTATGATTTCAGTGCATGGTATATCATTACATGCTTTATTTGATTCGGGAGCTACGCACTCCTTTTTAGCACATCGATTAGTGCCCAAGTTAGATAAAGAGCCAGTCTGTGTTCCATCTCCATACTACATAAAGGGCCCAGGGGGCCAATTATTCATAGTGCGACAAGCAGTGGAGAATGTAGCAGTGCAGATCGGCGGACACATATTGCCCGCATATCTTTTACTCATTCAGTTAGAAGATTTTGATATCATCCTAGGTATGGATTGGCTCGAGCATTATCACGCATGCCTTGATTGCTTCGAGAAGACGATAGTGTTCCATCTCTCAGGCATACCTACCTTTCAGTTTGATGGACGTACCTCAGATAGTGAGGTCTTATATGTTTCGGCATTGAAGGCCCAACACATGCTCGATCAGGGTTGTATAGGTTTTCTCGCCCATATTGTGGAGTTACCCGTCGAAGATCGTATGATTGAAGACGTCAAAATTGTACGAGATTTTCCTGATGTATTCCCAGAGGAATTACCTGGACTACCACCAGAAAGGGAGATCGAGTTCGAGATTAGTTTGATATCCGACACGCAACCGATCTCCATCCCTCCATATAGAATGGCACCAGCCGAACTCAGGGAACTCAAAGTACAACTGCAGGAGTTATTGGAAAAGGGATTTATACATCCCAGTACCTCACCTTGGGGAGCACCGGTCCTCTTCGTAAAGAAGAAGGATGGGTCTATGCGCTTGTGCATCGACTATAGGCAATTGAATAAAAGGACGGTAAAGAACCGTTACCCACTTCCACGAATAGATGATCTTTTCGATCAATTGCAAGGTGCAGCGGTATTCTCAAAGATTGACCTACGATCGGGTTATCATCAATTGAGAATTAAGGATGCGGATGTGCTTAAATCTGCTTTTCGTACCAGATACGGCCACTATGAGTTTGTGGTTATGCCGTTTGGACTCACGAATGCCCCTGCTGCGTTCATGGACATGATGAACAGAATCTTCCGTCCATACTTAGATCGTTTTGTGGTGGTGTTCATTGATGATATCTTAATCTACTCACGTGATGAGCATGAGCATGAGCAGCATCTGCGTATTATTCTTGAGACACTCAGAGAACACAAGTTGTATGCAAAATACAGCAAGTGTGAATTTTGGCTTACCGAAGTAGCTTTCCTCGGTCATGTAATTTCAGGAGCAGGGGTGGCGGTTGATCCAGCCAAGATAGAGGCAGTCATGTCCTGGGAGCAGCCCAAGACAGTTACCGAGATACGCAGCTTCTTAGGCCTCGCCGGCTACTACAGGCGTTTTGTTAGGGGCTTCTCGCAGCTAGCTCTACCCCTTACTCGTCTGACACAGAAAGATGTCCCTTTCTTTTGGAGTGACAAGTGCGAGCTGAGCTTTCGTACGTTGAAAGAAAGACTGACCAGTGCTCCGATTCTCACCCTTCCTTCAGGCCCCTTAGACTTTACAGTGTATACTGATGCATCAAAGGAGGGTTTAGGAGCCGTGTTGATGCAACGTGGTCATGTCGTGGCATATGCATCACGACAATTAAAGAATCATGAACGGAACTACCCTACCCATGACTTGGAGTTGGCAGCTATAGTCTTCGCGTTGAAGATATGGCGTCACTATTTATATGGGGTCACATTTGAGATTTTTACAGATCACAAGAGTCTCAAATATATCTTTGACCAGCGAGAGTTGAATATGAGGCAAAGGCGATGGATGGAGCTGTTGAAGGATTATGACTGCACTATCTCTTACCATCCGGGTAAGGGGAATGTAGTGGCAGATGCTTTGAGTAGAAGAGCACATACCGAGGGCACCGCAACATGGCTACAGACATGGGATATGCTCGCAGCACTTAGTGAGTGGCACCCCTTTGACAGTACTACAGACGCTGTAACTGTACCTGCCAAGTATAGTGGACTATGGGATAGGATTGTGCATGGTCAGCAAACAGATAAAAAATTACAAGACTTATTCCATCGATGCCTGAAGGAGGAGTCTGATGGATTCAGAGTATGTGAGTCCATCTTATGGAAGGGGGACCGTGTCTGTGTCCCTGATGATGGCGAGTTAAGGAGAGACATCCTAGATGAGGCTCATTGTTCTAGATTATCTATCCATCCAGGGAGCACCAAGATGTATAGAGACCTCCGTCAACACTTCTGGTGGGAGGGGATGAAGAGAGATGTTGCAGAATATGTTACTCGTTGCCTTACGTGCCAATTGGTGAAGGCAGAGCACAAGCGTCCTCCTGGCTTGTTACAGTCACTTCCTATTCCGTTGTGGAAATGGGAGAGTATCTCTATGGACTTCGTGACATCCTTGCCTCGTACAGTAGGTGGACATGATGCCATTTGGGTTATTGTGGACAGGTTGACCAAGTCTGCACATTTCATTCCCGTGAACATGACATGCACTCCGGTAGATCTGGCCAAGTTATATATTCAGCATGTTATTCGCTTGCATGGGATTCCCAAGGAGGTTGTATCTGATAGAGACTCTCGTTTTACATCGCATTATTGGGGAGAATTCATGAAGGCCCTAAAAACCGAACTATGTCTTAGTTCAGCCTATCATCCGCAGACTGACGGACAATCAGAGAGGACAATTCAAACCCTTGAAGACCTACTCAGAGCATGTGCGATTGAGTGGCAAGGATCTTGGAAGGATCACCTTCCTTTAGTGGAGTTCACCTATAACAACAGCTACCATGCTAGTATTGGTATGGCACCTTTCGAGGCATTGTATGGGCGAAGATGCACTACTCCCTTGTGTTGGCAGGAAGTGGGTGACAAGGGTATTTATTCCACTCAGATAATCGAGGACACAACAAGAGCAGTGGAAACAGCTAGGAAGAAACTATTGACTGCACAGAGCCGTCAGAAGAGCTATGCTGATCAGAGACGTCGTGATCTTGAATTTGATAACGGAGACTTTGTATTCTTAAAAGTATCTCCAATGAAAGGTATTCAGAGATTTGGTGTCAAGGGCAAGTTGGCACCACGGTTCGTTGGCCCTTTCGAGATTTTATCTCGTATTGGGAAGGTAGCATACCGAGTAGCACTCCCCCCTCACTTGGCAGGCGTGCACGATGTATTCCATGTGTCAAACCTCCGGAAGTATATTCGAGACCCTCGACATGTGATTAGCTATGAGGATCTCGCGGTTGAACCAAATTTGTCTTTTCCTGAGGCACCCGTGCAGATTTTAGACCGGGCAGTCAAGAGGTTACGACGGAAAGACATCCCTTTAGTCAAGGTATTGTGGCAAAGTCAGAATGTTGAGGAGGCTACTTGGGAGCCTGAGGCAGATATGCGACAGAAATACCCCTATCTTTTTGAAGGTATGTTCACGAAACCCTACTTCAATCCTCTTTAAGATTTTTATGGGTTCCGCTCTCTTTAAGATTTTTATGCCTGAATCTACATCTCATTCAAAACTTATACGTTAAATCCTACGTCTCGAGGACGAGACTTCCTTTAAGATTTTTATGATGTAAAATCCCATATTTTCGTTTTCCAAAAATCTGGAGTATTTAAGACATCCAAAAAATTCAAATAATCATGCCTCTTTGTAGATTTCGTCGAGATCTTTCCAACGAGCCCAAGAACATCAAATTCTGACATTCCTAGCCCAAGATATCAATGTTTTATGATGGACGGTCGAGATCCATATGTGGATCCGAATCGGATCCGAAACTTGATCCATTTACACCCCTCTTTCTATAAATATACTATGATAGGTTGCCCTCTCCAAAGCCCTAGCCACCATACCCTTCCCTCTCATTGGAGCACCACCATCTTGGTCAGTCTGGTCATCGGAAGGCCGTCGTCGACATCGGAGAAAGAGCTCCGATCGAAGATCCGCGACCACCATCACGTAGGAAAACTCGAGGTCACCGTGGTGCACGCCTCCGCACTACGATCGAGCGACGGAAATACCATTCCGTGTGAGAGGAGATTCCGAGGGAACATCCTCGGAGGTAACGATTAACCCCCTCTTGCTGTTGGGTTCCACATACTTTGTTTCTCATATGCTTGAACATACTAGGAGCCTGGGTTATCCATGTGGTGTGGTTCATAAACTAGTAACGATATTATACCTTTCTCTTGTTGATGGTTTGATACGATTTTTGATCCTATGTTTCGAACCTTTTAAAACCTTAGGTGTTTCATGACATGACTCGTGTATTGTCATGTATTGTTGATTAACATACAGAGAAAAAAAAAACAATAATAAGATAGAGAAAGGGTAGTTTCTTGATTATCCATACAGACTATTCTTACGGGCATAATAGAATCCGTGATGCAATATTTTTAAATCCAGTGATAGGTGAGATGCGTTACATGATGTTCGTCAAATCCTTTGTATATTACTGTGTATGTCCTGTCCTAACGCATGATGATGCATTTGGCAATTGGCATTGATTTGATGATGAAGCATACATCACCAACTCACTTGGTGATATACCAAATCACATAGACGGCTATACTTCTTGTTATATTATTATTAAAAGGCTAGATTCTTTTCTATGCACATTACTCTAAACATAATATGCACTAATGCATTTCCATTTGTTATTACATGAATATAACGGTTATGTTTCGGAAACATGCAGAGGGATATTATCGGGGGTGCGCTTTGCATTCCAAGAAACGGTATATCAAATGTAATGTTAATGCTATAATTAATTTTACATTGATCTACTAGTTACGTTACAGCCATCCAATCGTGTTTTGCATACCTATTAAAATAATAATAATGATGGATCTCTAATTGATCGAAGCTAAAACAAAATACAAATAAAGTATCATGCCATGTACGGTTGTTTTAGTTCTGATAGCCACCAAGTCTGATAAGAATTCCATGGTACGTTAGTTATCTTATTTCATAGCCATTGATTTTATGACATAGTATAGGCAGATCAAGTGTAACATTGGAAGATGACTAGTTACAACTGAATGCTATCTCATAACGTTAGAAAATGCTTGGTTTTTGTTTAGACACGATTTCGGTTTAAACATTACTGTTAGAATAAACACTATCTTAGAAGGGATAATTATGCCATGTAATGCCTCCTTATTAAAGAGTAATTATAATCCTCAAATTTCAGAAATCTTGATGACTATGAGATTTAACGTCATATTATTCCATTAGACGAGGAAGAATATAAGATATCATATCGCAGATGGAAAAATAGGTTCGATGCATATATAGATCATTAAGGTTTTTATTGTTACCTAACTAACTGATATGACGAGATCGCTTAGTTTCTCAATTACTAACAAGATGATTACGCAATTAAATTCCATGAGATTAGATAACTTAAATGACCAATGGTCACTATCATTTAATAGTTAGATGTGGGATATTCACCTTGATGGAATTATCATAATAGAGTTGAATCTTGAAAACTTTATGTGTTGTACGAACGATGATCATCTAATTATCCGCGGATTGAAAGTATTCTCCTACCGGTAATATATAAATGAATTGAGTAAATGAAGATAGGTACCACAAGGGATTTAGCATGCACCCTTGGGGTCCCGGGGAGATGCCTTGAAGGTCGCGACCCCAACGGACGAGTTGGGTGACGTGTTGCACCTAGCAGCCCGGTAGCATCCGGAGTCGCTCGACGGAGTAGGCAGGTGACACGGTTGGCATTCTTGGTTTCGCACTTATACACAATATTAAGACTCGGAGTAGAATTGGGTGTGGCCGCATCAAATTCTATTTCGAGTATTATTATTGTGAGAGGTGTTCCGGGATATGGTTGGAAGTTGGAGAATGAGGTCTTGGTTTATTCCTTTTATGATGGAAAAGAGGATCTTGAGGGTTTACTCAAGATGGATACCAAGTTCCCGCTTAGCGGAGGCCTGCGAGTCGCGTACTCGCGTGTGCTAAAATAATATGAATAATGATCAATGATCGAATACTGGAATCTGAAATTGCAACCCATTATGGATCATAACCAACTTGTTGAAATATCAAGACCGCTATAGTAGTACTCAATTATCAATAAATCAATAAATAAAGTTAGTTGTTGTATGATCCGAGGTGAATTAGAATAGCTGGGTGACCTTCTCGCTTTCTACCTTATATGCTTACGTTTTTAGATAAGTTCAGCATACATCCCTTGCTTCCTCCTACCTGAGTTACTGTAGTTTTTGTCTCGTTACTGGGCAATTGCTCATAACGTTACCCTTGTGTGAACCCAACAGGTGTAGCTGAGCAGCAGGCGCAATAGTAGCGGCTTTGAGGAGATCAGACTTTGCTTCGTCATATTTGCATCAGACAGGGTGCGTCCTACTTAGAGTAATTTATTTACTTCCGTTTTATTTTATGTTATTACTGAGAGACATTGTATTAAGATATGTGGAGAGTTTTTCTACAAAGTTTGAGATTTTCTGATGTATCTCATATCATGGACATGGACTTGATGAATATTAATCAGAATGGATGTTGCATTTTATTTCCATTTCATATTATTCTCATAGTGTTATTTATATTTCAAATGTCAATCTAATGTGCATAAGATGGTTTGCTGAGTATCATAGATCATGGGCGTATTTGGACCGTAGGTCCGACGCTCCCGTCTCATCGGTTTCGGTAGCCGGAGGGGCGGGGCGTCACACAATGGATGTGGTTTATGGAAATGAGGTTGACTCATATCGTGATCTCCGGAGATTCATTCGTGCTTTAGAACGACATAACCTTGGCACATATACGTGGTTCAAGACAGTAGAAGGCCAAAACGACAGCACTATACATTTTCCGAGAGTGTTTGTAGCGTTTGCAGCGTGTCGCAGAGCGTTCAGATTTTGTCGACCTGTTTTGTCTATTGACGGAACCCATCTATACGGGAGATACGCCGGTCACATGTACGTAGCCACAGCAATTGACGCTAATAATGGCCTTTTTCCGTTGGCATTTGCCGTTGCTGAAAAGAACGAGAATATTTCGGCATGGGGCCGGTTTTTGAATTTATTAAAACAAGTTATCGATCGCCGGGACATTTGTTTTATAAGTGATCGATTTCCTGGTCTAAAGAATATTCCACGTAGTTTATTTCCACCGGAAGAGGGATTCACACATCTTCATTGTCTCAGACACATGCGTGCAAACATGCAGAGAGCTGGTCATAGAAATCGTACAGTTCTAAGTCGATTCTACGCTGCTGGACAAGAACCATGTCAGAACAAGTTCAACAGCAAGATGTGTGAAATTTTCATTCTAGATAGAAGTGCTTTCGAGTGGATCGTATCTCAGGATAATGGCGATCAGAGATATTGGGCATTAAGTTTAGATGATGGACATCGTTATGGACATATGACAACCAACTTATCTAAAAGTTTTAACGGTGCCTTTAGAGGAGCACGTGGTTTGCCAATTATTTCTCTCATCCTAACAGTATTCCTTAGAATAAATGGCTATTTCAATGATCGTCGTGAGGAGTTAGAAGGAATGACTACATATTTGACTAAGAAATATGAAGAGTTGTTAGAGAAACAAACCAGGGAGGCAAGAGCATGTCACGTTGAAAGATTTTCGTTAACTCAGTTTCAAGTCCGCGATCGTGATGGATTTGCACATGAAGTCAATCTAAATGGCCGGGAAAGTGAGTGCATGTGCGGGTTTATGCAAATGAAACACTTTGTATGTCCACATGTTATTGCCGCAGCTTCAAATACTCCTACTCATGTAGATAACTACGATTTATGTTCGCAGTACTTGTCCAGCGATTATTACCGTCAGGCATATAACTTCTACTTTCATCCCATACTTGATAGACGTTATTGGGGAGAAGAAGATGCTACTGTTATGTTACCTCCAAAAATGGGAAAGAGAAATGTCGGAAGACCTGTGCAGGGAAGAATTAGAAATGAAATGGACGAAATGTGCGTCCGACCGAAATTATGTAAAATCTGCAAGCAAGCAGGACATAATAGATTAAGTTGTCCACGCAGAACATAGGCACACTTGTATTTATAAGGGTAATTTAATTTCATTGTTAATATATCATTTTATTTACATATTTATAGTTATTTTTTCATGACATTTGTATTTATTACTGTAGATGGCACAGATGGATAGGCTTCCTGGACCAGTAGATACCTCAGTATTGTATATGCAGAATGACCATCGATCAGCCCAACCCACTAGTTCGGTAAGTATTTTTTATAATTTTTAAAATTTACTAGTTCGATAATACTGTTTCTTATTTTTTATTCAATATATTTTACAGATTCGATTTGTAGAGCATAATGAGTTATTGAACTCTATTTCTGACAAGAAGAGTGGCGTAGTAGAACGATTAATAGAAGCGTCGGGTTTTTCATGTGTGGTGAACATGAGAAGAGTCCAAATGGATCCATCATTATTGACCAGCTTACTGAAGATATGGAGACCTGAGACACACACATTTCACCTACGCTTAGGAGAGGGTACTATTACTCTTCAGGATATGGGATTAATTAGTGCTTTAAGAGTTGATGGTCTACCTGTAACTGGTCCGGATTCTCCACCTGGTGGATGGGATGCAGAGTGCATGAGTTTGTTAGGAGTAGTACCCACTCGGATAAAGAGTGGAAAGGTGAAGTTGTCTTGGATACGCGACGTCTTCTTTAAGACAGAACATCCGTTGCAAGGTATTGATGACGAACAACAAGCGACCCGTGTGGTTAGAGCACTAATTTTTTATCATGTAGGATGTAGTGTACTTGCAGACAGCAGCAGGGATATGGTGCCTCTAAGGTATGCGTTAATGATTGACTGTATTACATTATTAACTGTTTTTGTATTCTTAGGTTTAATTAATTTTTTAGGTATCTATTACACTTACGTGAACTGCAAGAATGTGCTCAACTGGCTTGGGGTGTTGCTGCTTTGGCGCATATGTATTCAGAACTCGATAGGGTGCAAAGATCGGCACGTCTAGAATATATGGGTTTTTCTCAATTTTACAGGTATGTAGAGTACCCCTGCATGTCTCAATTTGGTTTATTTGCATCTTCTAATATTTTCAATTACAGGTTTGGGCATGGGAGCATGTACATATTGGACGGCCGATAGTACGTGCTGGTGCTCAGATAACTGGAGGTTCATTAGCGTTGAAGTGGATAGGAGTGCGTAGCTTTAAAGAGAACGTGCATACGGCAACATTAGCATTCTATCGCAACGAGCTCGATGCACAAGAACCTCATCAGGTAAAAAACTTTAATGCTCATCTTAATTTTAAATTATTGAAAACCACAATATCTAATTTTTTTACTAAAATACAGATGATTTGGACACCATACGCTGAAGTTGAGATATCACAAAGGCATCCTATCTGCAGAAGTGGTCAGCCTGTATGGATGAGTCGAGTTTCACTTATTTGCTACGATCTTGTAGTGATGCACCTACCTGATTGTGTGATGCGACAATTTGGGATGCGTCAGCACATTCCTCTTTCCGTGGAGAGGATAAACGTTGTATCTAAACGTAACAAAACCCGAAGTGGGGACATCCTAAACTGGGCTACTATACATCGACAATACGTGGATCGTTGGGAGGACAGAGAAGCCGCAGTTGTTCATGAGCACCCGGAATGCAATACCGATATTTATATGCAATGGTATTGGAATATAACCAGAAGATGGATCCAAACACAGATTCCTCCTCTTGTAGTAGCTTACCGACCACACGGACCAATGGAACGACGTCTGGTATGTTTAAAAAGTCTATTTATTTTACTGAGATTCTTTTAAATTATTCTTATTATATTTGTAAATGGATTAGGTGGATACAATTGTACAAGGAAGAAACAGTATGGAATAACTTAGACGATCGACGGACTTACCTACCAACATGAGGACAACGATCGAAAATACAATTAACATGTTCGATGAAACACTCAACATGTTCTCCTTGATGTATCCCTTCCATCAATATGAACATCAACAATTCATGCCATCACAGGAGCATCATACTTCTAGAGCATCAGGTTTTGTGATTTCTTTCTTACAAATGTAAACTAATTTTTTATCTTAAAATCGTGAATTTATAAAATTATATGTTGTAAATTGTACAGGAAGGGAGTACACGGAATATGGTGGGGAGGGGACGCAACCACCACTAACGTTTGCTTCTTCAGGTTTTAGTTATTTATTTATGTATAGTCAACTCTTATTCATATATCGATTTTTAGACATATAAATACAGCTCCTCATAAAATATAGCAGAACTTGGTGAGCAGGCATTTTCTCAAGGTCAGACAATGAAGGAGTCAATATTTGGCACCTCAGGAATGACGTATGCGGGATATGACGGGCAAGGGTACTCATCAGGTCATCAAGGACTCGCATCTCAATATGACCAAACCGGATTTGGAGCTTCAGGTAATAAAATGACTAAATAAAATAACTAATTTTTATCTTATGTATTATTTTCTAAAAGATGAATATCTCATTCTTGCAGGATATGGAGAAGCTTTCAGTCAATCGCAATTTGCAGGATCATCATTTGCTGGTCCTTCGAGTCAGGGATACAGCAGGCAGGAAGTTCCACCAATTCAACCTAGATTCGTATCTACAGGTAAATTGTACTTAATTTATTATATTGCATTATCCTCTTATTTATTAAGTAATTTATGTGACATATAATGTAATTAACATCTTTCAGGTATGACCTATATCGAGTATGGCTTTAGAGGGTCTCAAATCGGTGAAACCGGATTTAGAGGTTCAGGTATAAATATATTATAGAATATACGAACTCATTTCAATACTTACGTTTAAATTTTGTGATACTTATAACAATGAAATGTCTCAATCTTGTAGGACCATCGCTTGTGGGACCTTCGAGTCAATTTGACTCTGGACCCTCTCAGCTCATACCGTCTACCCAATATAGTTCAGGAGATTTGTAGTCGCAGATATTTGATAGTGTTCGGCAAATGGAGGTAACTGATTTTGATAGACAGTTGTTTGGTATATCCACGATACCACAACAACGTCTGGAGCTGCCTCGAAGACCTTCTCTCGGAGTAAGGATCACTGAGCCTCCTCCATCAGAGCCACCTCGCCATTCAACAAGCGTACGAACCGCCACGGAATCACAAACAATCGAATCGCCACGGAAGTCATCAGCTAGACCACATCCTCCAGGGTGCGTTCCAACGCATTCAGAACAAATGTCCAAGCAGAAGAAGAAGACAACACATGAGGAGACTCACAAAAAATTGGGAGATGGAGGGAAAGGAAACGATAAGGGAGGTGGTGCAGGAGGTGGAGGAGGAGGTCTGAAGGGGTTTCTGAAGATATGGAAACTTTAAGTTTTTGTAATTTTTTTTCTTATTATTTGTAAACTCATATTTCTTCTCTTACGATTTTAATAAAATACTTGTAATTTTTTTAAATTAATTCATATCAAGTTGTACCTTGTTGAGTTCACCTATATCAATGGTTAATTATGTTGTTCACACTCTCAATTTTTTTATATTTACTATAATATTGTTGATATGTCAATCATAAATATTCTAAGTATGTATCAATAATGAAGAATATAAAAAAATAGAGATATACTTAACATTTTACAATAACGTTATCGGGAAGAAGATGAGACCACAAAGCTCTACTGATAGATCAAAAATATTGTGATGAAGGAAAATATTGATAGCCAATTAAATTTATTTTCTTTTTTATAATTATTTACATAGTTCCTCAAATGTCCTCAAATGAACATAAATATAATTCTAGAATATTATTTTGTAAAATTATTTACATAATTCCTCAAAATATTTTTAAATTATTCACATGTAATGAACATAATAATAATTTGTAGTATTCTGAAATTGAATTACAGTGATAAGGGGTTGTGTTTTGTAAAATGCCCATCCCAAATCGGCACCTCAGGTGCCGATTTGGAGGGGGCGCCTCAAATCGGCACCTCAAGTGCCGATCGATGCCTATTTTTAATTTTTTTTCTTCATGTTTATTTAATTAATTATGATTTTTTTAATAATTATTTAAAAAAATCCCTGCTCTCTGTCCTGCGGGTCCTATTTCTTCTCTGCTCCAATCTAAGAACACAAAAGCACTTTCACGAACCAGCACGTGACGTCCGGTCCTCCTTTCGAGGATTTTGTGCTCTTCATCAGGAGTTATTTCTCTTAATAGGTATCATGGGGAATTATTTCCCAAAATTAGTACCGGCCGAAATTTTTTTCCTGGAATGGGGATATATCGGCAAATCATTTGCCGCTTGCTTACGTGACGCGGCAAACGGTTTGTCGTAGTGACGTGGCATCGGCGGCAAATCATTTACCGTGCCTTGTATTCAAAATGCTCATTTGTCGCCGATGCCACGTCATCACAGCAAACCGTTTGCCGTGCCACATAGTCGAGCAGCAAATGATTTGCCGATATATCCCCATTCCAATAAAAAGTTTCATCCGGTACCCATTTTGGGAAATATTTTCTCATGGGTACCCATTATGAGAAATAACTCCCTTCGTCGGCACGTTCCATCCCCCTATTTTTGCATTATAAATTACGATGTATTCTCTAATTTCTGTGTGTACTCATGTATTCAAGAGTTAATCCCCTCTCGGATATTAACTTTGCAAAATATTCCGGGAACGGCTTGAAAATAATTCTCGCAATGGGTATATATTGACAAACCGTTTGCTGCTTCGTGTTCCGCATGCAGCAAACGGTTTGTCGTGCCACATGGACAGTGAAAAATTGCACCATCGCTAAAAATCTGGATTCCTTGCCCCCTCCTGTCCATTCATGAGGCACGACAAACCGTTTGCCACATGCGGAACACGAAGTGGCAAACAGTTTACCGATGTATACCCATTTTGAGAATTATTTTCAAGCAATCCTCATTTTGGGTATATTTTTCTCTCTCCCCCTTTTGGTAAACTCCCCTGACGTATTAGTGTGTATATCAATGTATATGTCAGCTCGGTTGCTTATATTTCCATTCTTAAGAGATATGAGTTAAATTCAAGTCTCATCAAGTTCTCTAGATCGCTTGATTTAGTGTATGTTTGGTTTCTCCCCTATGCTTGGGCAAAATTTAGAGAGGCCTCTTGATCCCACATCGCTTGACTCCTAGATACGAACGGTAGCTCGGTGGATAAACCCCCTCGAGATTGCGGAGACTACAGTGGTTCTCTTCTCTTTACCACTCAGATGCAACGATTACGGATGTGTTTGAATAGAGGGTTATTTTGAAGAGGATTCGAATATACGAGGTTCACTCTTTCCTTATCCTTGTTGCCCGTAGCCCCAATGGGCTCTTCAAAAGCCATTGTGACCTAGGTTTTGCTTGATTCGTGGTTCACATGCGGAATCGGAGAGCTATGTGTTCTTCGTGTGCTCATTATTCGCTTCTATTTTGTGGGATAGATTGCGGCACATTGGGCATCTCCTACCCCCATCCCTCTCGATTGTTGGTGTACTTTCTTGGATCAAATGTTACCAATGCACAAGGTTGTGCTGGCTATGGCAGTTTACCATATTAAAGAAACATCCAATGAACATCATGCAAGCATCAAAATCGCGTCTGGTGAAGATCGCGTTAGGTTTTGTCTTGCAAAGGCGTCGATTAGGGTGTTTTTTGGTATAGTGGTCTGGTGTGTATTGAATGATGTATATCAATCAAGGGTCCATACGAAATCATGACTCGAAACTTTGTCTAATTTCAATATCATTGATATATCAATTCTGCTGATGAGACAATTTTTGTCCATATCTATGCCTTTTTTCGTGCTCACTATATTAACTTGGAGCCGTGTTAGGAAAAAATTTTGACAATATTTTGCTAATATATCTCGGATATGTCGTTTCACCAACCATTATATTAACAAAATCGTCATTTTAGGTCATGAACAAAACATAATTTTCAAATTTATAAGGTTCAGCTTTTATTTTAAATTTGGGTAGAAAAGATGAGAATGCGTTGGAGGACAACTTAGAAAAGTTAAATGCAATGTATGTAACATGCAGATTACTCGTTGAAACATGCATCTAGATTGAAATATTTCAAACACAGAAGTAGCAAACCTCTCTACGCGTTACTTTTACGAGTACCTGCAAGTACCCGTTAATCATTACTATTAACTGGGTGCTGTTACGATCGAGTACACGTTGGAACCGAATGGATCAGCCTATGACCCAATAACAGCAAGTCGGAGCGGGTTACAATCAAATGGGCCTGATACCCATCCACACCCCTACAATGAGTGGCATTCAAGGGAACTTTAACATATTTTAGCATATTGAAATTGGTTGTAGGGTATTCTTGTAATTTATCTCTAACCTATACCCTATTAGATGTTTTACTACTAATAAGTTTATGATGCCATATTGAATGACCACATCCTAGAAATCGTTAGGATACAAAAACTATATAAAATGTGTTTCAAATTTCATCTACACATACATTCCTAGCATATCCATCTAGAAATGGTTGATTTCAACAATTATAAGATCATTGAAAATTGATCCATCTAGAAAGGGTTGATTTCAACAATTATAAAATCATTGAAATTTGATAGTTTTGATGAACAAGTTAAAAATCTCAAATTAAGGTGAATTTAAAATAACACCATGATGATATATGATGATCTAAATCCCCGACTTCATTTCAAAAGAAAATAAAAAATAGAGGAAAACGGGTGGAAACATGTAACTTGCATGCTCTCAAGGGAAGGGGGTGTGGAAGGATATGATTCTCTCAAAAAAAGGCAAAAAATCTCTATCGTTTTTTCCTCTTTCTTCCGTTTTATTTATATTTTATTTTTCATTCCTATCTCATTTCTCTTTTTCATCGTTCCTTCCTATATATCTTCTTTCTATAAAATTAAGGACATGAATGCATCCATCCATTACATGCATGCATACAATCATGCATACATCCATACACATACATATGACAAGAATACATGCATGCATCCATACTTCTCCATACTTCCATTGGTCCGAAATACACACATACACAACTATTTGCATCTTTTTTATAAAAAAAAAAACAGTTTCTTTCAGATAAAAACTTCAGAAAAAAAATCAAGAATTCTTTCAGTTTACTTGCCATTCATAAAAAGCTTTATATCTTAAAAGGAATAGAATCCTTTGCCTTTTCTTCTCTTCTCACATTTAGAAATGTAAGAAAAATCTGGAAATTGCAACGTTATTTGCCTACAGCTTACCAGCTCAAGGATATATCGATAATCTCGTGTGCATAGATGTTAAAAATTAAAACATAGAGAACTTTTCGAGGTAGCTTCGAGGAGATTAATAAAACATGCTGATCCAGGTCAAGTTCAGTAACAGATGAATAAAAAAACAGAAAACCTAATTACATATAAATTACAAAGGGAGAAAAAACAAATCACATTCTTTTCACATGGTAAAAATAAGCACATATATCCGGAAATAAATGAGCTCACAAGGCTAAAGAGGTTCCAGGGCAACCAAAAACTGTGGCAGTTGAACTCACAAAATTATGGTTTGATGAACATTGTACAGATTTTTTGAGACGAACTCACCAAAGCGGGGATGCGTGCTGGAGCAGCAAATCCAGAAAAGAGATTGCACTCTTCGTCATACTTCGCGCTTGAATGGGATCCCTTTAGCGGTTTAGACTAATGGTCATTGGGCAAGTTCTCCTTGAATATGCGAGGAAGAACTTCGTGCACGCTTATGTCCAAAGCCTCTGGATCCCTGAAACAGAATTGATACATCTGAGATCTTAGTTCCATCGGTGCGTACCTATCAGAATGGCACGCTTTGAGGTTACTGTGTCTACTAGAAAGTATAGCTTTTGCTAATTATTCCACGACAAAAGGAACCTGATTTGAGATTCAAGTAACATTCCAAATAGGCTGTTGATTATATAGTTTGGAATTTTGATGGGCCAAACATGAAAACTGTGCAGGTCTAATTTAACATGGAGGGCTTCATTTCATGCAAGCAAGTAGTCATGTGAATACACTTAAGCTGTATGGTGGTTGAACAGTTTTCCTACCACCCAACAAAATTCAAACCTTACAATTACCATCTGGTTTCTATAACCATAAAACCTTTGCCATTTTGAATTTCTGCCTGATGTTAATTGAAAATTACCTGCACAGCTTTTTACCCCTTTCAGTGGAGCTAGGAACAAACCACAGTTTCCGTAATACAGGGGACTCAAACTGAAAAAAGAACCCATCGATATTTCCATGCTTCCATTTTCTTGATCCTTGACCTTTCCAAACCTGTAAAAATGGACGACTTACGTTCAGCATATTGAAGCACAACAAGATACGATATAAAAGGAAGCCTGGTATATTCAAGTGGGCAGTGATGCAACTTTGAGGTATTGTGAATATCATCAGATACCATGTATCTTATTCTAATGAAAGCAACAGCCCTTCCTTTACAGCTTGGTGCAGCCCAATTATTATCTAATTTATTTTGTAATTTATTTTAACATAGCTATTGTAAAATCCATATCAAGTTTTGGGTGTCTTTTGGATGAATAGTTGCTTCTTTTAGTGGGGTTAATTCCCTATACCAAGCAACATATTCATATGTAATGAAATATAGATTTAATGATATTATTTTAGTTAAGCCATTAGTTCTGTACTCTTCTTTGGCTTATTTTCTTCCTTTCTACTATCCATTCTACCCCCAAACCCCCTCCCCTTCATGTGGCTCGGCATGCGCTCTTATCCTCATCCTATGCATCTTCACACCCAAAACACCACATAACCAGTGTGTTTTCGACTCTCCTCTTTCTGCCTCCAATCTTCCCTCATGACCAAATTTCATTCCTGTTAACAATCCACACCAGAGAAAGAGACGTATTAAGTGAGAAGTATTAAGGATGAGCAAGGATACGTGCTTGTTACTCAGAAGGACATAAAGACTAGATGGAAGAAGTATTTCCATAAGTTTTTTATTGGGGAAGGAAATAGAGAGATCACTTTGAGAGATCTAGCTAACAGTGAAAGTTACTTGAATCGTGCAAGCTATAGATGAATACAAAGGAAGAAAGTAGATGATGCGTCGAAGGTTATGAAACCTGGGATGTAGAACATAATGACATTCCTATAGAAGAATGGAAATTTATAGGTGGATGTGGTAGGCTGACAAATTTATTCCTGAAGAATGGAGGAGAAGCATCGTGGTACCTATTTATAAGAATAAAGGAGACATTCAAAATTGTTCGAATTACAGAGGCATCAAGCTGATTAGCCATATACTATAAAAATTTGAGAACGTGTGATCGAAAGAAGGTTGAGGCAAGTCTCCAAAGTAAAAGCAAACCAATTCAGATTCAAGCAAGGTCACTCAACTATTGAAGTCGTCCACTAGTTGAGAACAATGGAAATTTATAGATCTAAAGGAAGAATATCCATATGATTTTTATTGATTCGAAGAAGGCATATGATTCAGTCCTACGGGAAATATTGTGAACAGTTTAGGAGAAGTGACAAGTACATGTCCTGTACATTAACCCTATAAAGGACACACATTATAGATTTTCATCTTGTGTATGGATTCGGTCCGGGAAGACTAACTATTTTGATATCAACATTGGTTTGCATCAATGTTCAACCCTGAGTCCATTCCTCTCTTTACTTTGATTATGGATGAGTTGACTAGTCACATTCAGGATGAGATACATTAGTGTATGTTATTGATGATGATTGTATTGATTGATGAGGATAGAGATGGAGTAAATGGGACGCCTGAGGTTTGGAGACATGCATTAGAGACTAAAGGATCTCGTATTAAGTAGGGCTAAGACTGAAGTAGAGAGTGCACATTTGATGGAAGCAGTGGTAAAAAAATCAATATGAAGATTTGCGATGATAACATTCAGAAGAACGATTCCTTTAGATACTTGGGATCTATTTTGCAACATGATTGAAAAATTGAAAAAGATGTTACTCATAGAATAATGCAGGTAGGCTAAAGTAGAGAGGAGTCTCCATTGTTCTATGTGATAAGAAAAAATCCTTCTAAAATCAAAGGAAAGTTTTATAAAGCAACCGTGAGGCCTACTATTCTCTATAGATCAGAATGTTGGTATGTGAACTATAGACATGTGCAGGCGATAGAAGAAATGAAGATGCTTGGGTGGATGAGGTGATATAACAGTGATCACGGATGGGTGTGCTAAGAAAAAAAATCTGAAGGCCAGTTCATCTGCTAAGCGATGATAAAGTTTCAGACGTGGATCAATGGCAATAAGAGGACAGGGGCTACAAGATGCATTCATTATGCATTCTTACCGCCCTATAAAAAATGAGGATAAAAGGGTGAGCACCCAAAAAGGTGCACATACAGCCTTCTATATTCACAAAATATAAAATAATCACAAAGACCAAAATTTAGAAAGAGTCTTGACATGCACCTTCACATTCTCAACATATAATCTATCACGATGGAACACCATCCCATTCCTAGCAAACCATGATGCACATACGAGAGCAAAAACCGTAGTCATATCTTTGTCCGAGCTACTCCAGTTTGAACCAATTGCGACCCAAAAATCCAAGACGATAAAGATAACAAATTAAATGACTGCAACATCATCCCACACCTTTCTCGAGCTTCCACAGTAGAAAAATGGTGATATGCATCCCCCATAGTATCAGAGCAATGCATGCAAGAACGACCAGCCCCTGAAAGAGCATATACTGCAATCCTGAGTCATACCACGTCCCTGTGCAATAGCCAAAGAAAAATACTCACATGCAACAGGATCTTCCAGGCCTATATCCTCTTGCAGACTTCTGCAGTGTTCCTAGTATCAAATGCAATCAGCCTTGAAATAGCTTTATAACCCTTCTTGACTGAGAATCCACCAGCAACACATCCAGTAGTCATGACCATCTGACGACCCATCAGTTACTGCTTACAACTCATACAACTTCATGAAGTCTGCAACTCTTTGATAACAAAGCTCGGAATGAAACAAAGCTGTCCAGGCACCATGCGACCAAAACCTCATACACTAATAAATAGAGATGCAAATGGAGGGATACGGGGATAGATATAGGTGCCACCATATCCTTATCTGTTTTTAAATACAAATATTGACGAATGTGAAAATTACGTCACCATATCCTTAAAAACGAATACGGGTGTAAAATAAATACCATATCCTATATGAATAGTATAAGAAAATTCTATATATTAATGGGTAAATTACAAAAAAGAGCCTCAACTATACGTCGATTCCCTATTAGAGGAATCAATTTTCAAATGTAACAAAGAGGGACCTGAACTTTCAATTGTAGGGTTTAACATCGACATATAAGGGTCATCGAAGCTTATAAAGGCATGTATTTGAGACAAAAAAAAGATCAGACTCCTCTTTGTTATATTTGAAAAATGAGGCCTTTAATTGTGAATCAATGCATAATTGAGGCACTTTTTTTAAATTTATCCTATTAGCTAAAATATACATGTATTGGATGGAATATATGTGATATAAATATAATAAATGTGCTTATATCATAATGATTAAACAAATATGGTGAAAGAATGTATGAAATTATATTTTATATGATCAAAAATAAATCTATAATTATATTTATATATCAAACGGATACGGATGTTTGCGAATATCAAAGTGATATTCGTATTCATATCCATTTTAAAATGGATACATATACGGATGTCGGAATCTATATAAAACGGATATGATGGTGGATCCATATGTATATACCTATATATGTTTGCATCCCTAGTAGTATACCTTGATTGTCAGCCAAAGTGAACAAGTGTGGGAACCAATTGCCAAGAACTCTCTCCTTGGTTTAGTCATCCTCCTAGACATTCAACCAACACAGGTCCAGGGAAAGAATAAATCTAAGGCAGATCCCGATCCCAACAGCAAATGGCATGCTGACACCCCCAAAAACACCCAACTAAATTGCAAGTGAACCCATAAATCATCTGTACCAATAGACAAAGTAGACATGTACCTATGCTCCAGATTCTCATTACCCAATTAGAACAAGAGCCATATTCTTCACCCTGAGGCGCAACACCCACAGACCTACCTGATCAATGTTCTGCTCCACCACATTCCATTCCATCCTCTATATTAAGAAGCTTGAAAGTTTTGTTGCAATTTTGGAGTTCATGGGATTGGGTGGTTCTTTCCTTAGTTCTTGTTTAGATGCTTGGCTCCACAAGAAGTCATTAGAAATCGATGTATGCTTCGTTGGAGTACTAGATTAAATTTTCCTTAGGGAGCATCCAGCTCATTTGGAAGGCTAAGGCACCCTTGGTGGGTAATATTTGTTGGATTTTTCCTTTAGCAAAAGAGCCAAGAGAGCTTCATCATAAATTTCCATTACTGTGCAGAATCTGTAGACGAAAATTGGCATCACTGAGTTGGACCGGTCCACACCATAAGGAGTTTCCTCAATCTCAGTGCTTCAGAAAGTCAAAAACCATGTTGGAAAGATATTATAGAGATCGAACAGAACATGTGTTTGCCATAAGGTCTTGCGAACCTAAACCCACATCATTTCTCGTGGGTCAGGTCACCCAGATTGCTCCAATAGGCCTAGATCATTCCTACCTCCGAAAGAAATGATAATCCCCTATTCTTCTGCCTCCATGCATGAATTCAGATGGCACAATATGCCTATGACTTGTGATGGTTTCCCAAGATTTGTCATACATCACATGTTATTCATTACTGTCAATTTGAATTTTTTTTACATAGACAATATTTCAAGGACGAGATGCGAGTGCAGAATGTGTCCATTTGAATTCGGATTTGGGATGATGCAATCAGAAAGAAAGTTGGTGTAGCTCCGATCGAGGATAAAATGCGAGAAAACCGCTTAAGATGGTTTGGTCATTTGCAAAGAAGATCAGCTGATGCACCAGTTAGGAGATGCTAGTGCTAGGATGTTGAGGCAGCTAAGAGAGGGCGAGGACGGCCCAAGAAGTGTTGGAAAGAGACTATACGAAGGGATCTCAATTTTTTGGATATAAGCCCGAGATTGACCCAAGATAGATCTGAATGGAGGCGAAGAATCCATGTAGCTAACCCTACTTAATTGTGGAAAAAGGCTTTGTTGTTGTTGTAGACAATATTTCAAGTCCATGAATGGCCGCCAAAAAATTGCCATGGATGTAAAATCAACCAATATTAAGTCGCTCCCAAACCGTGTGGTGAAAGGACACTGGAAGAAGGTGTGAGAAGTTTGCGAACCTAAACCCACATCATTTCTAAGGCAGGGAACGCATTCATTGCCCTCTATCCAAGCAAATAAAAATTAAGCCAAATACTAGAAGTGAGTCCGCTTAATTCATCTCAGATGTGATGGTCTCAGGAAAAAGGTCTATATATCTGCTGGAAATCATCTTTATATAACAGGGACATAAAATGCATTCAAACACGTGTCCATGCATATTACAAATGTTCTGAAATGAGTCACGGAAATAGATGCACATTGGATATTGGGCTACCTGTGGATAAGATATATTGCCCTTAGGAGCTATTAAACAAGCAGCTTTGGAGAATGATTCCTCAGCATATTTCCGCAGATATGAGAAACAGTCACGGTGTGTATCTGGCGATTCAAATGCCTGTCGCAGAGCATCAGATCACAGCAATAACGAGAAATGTTTAGTAAAAAAAGTGAAATACGTTTAATCTAATATGCTAAGAAAGAAATATATATCATAAAGATTCGTTGGTAAAGAATCAAGTTGGAAAAATCAGTAGCACATAATCAACAATCAATTGAGTCAATAAAAGGATTGAAGTTGCTTACCTTATCAACATTAACTACTGGTGCATATTTTTCAGTGTTAGTTCTTTCACTGTCCAAGAGAAAGTGAACACTATGATCCAACTTTCCAGAATTGTGCCATGATTTTATGGCTTTATCCAAATTTTGGACAATAAAAGAGAAAATTGCATTTGATCCTTCATCAGATCCAAATTTAGCAAGCTGCACATTGCAAGATCAAAGCTACTCACCATCTCAAAGAACTAAAATAATAATAATGATGCGGTTTTAAAAGGAAAGGAAAATTTTATTCGAATACAAATAGGCACGCTTTAGCCCTGACTGAAAACCCCAGATATTCATTTAATAGCAAAAGCACGTGGGGGTGCAGGATGTTTTGAGAGTTCTCTCATGAGGAGAGATACAATGAAAAAATATATTAATCAGAAATACGATGACTCATTCTCGGTGAAATATAATCTAACATGCTAGAGATACACCACAGAATTCAACAAATTATAACTGAAAACAAATAGTTCAAAACACAAGTTAGTGAACAGTATAAATATCATAGCGTCACAGGTATTCGGAAGGATTTCCGACATTAAGGAACACGAAGAGCCATCTTACTTTTTTACTGGTAAGAAAAAGGATAACGAAAAATAGGTGACCACAACATTCACAAGGCATGCAGAATAAATGTAGAATTTTATCCAAATCAATCAGAACTTCAGCAATTCTGCTTCTGTTGCATTTTTTCAGTCTAATGGTACCTTGTTCAGATCCACAATACCTAGTCTACCTAGTCATAATGTTAAGGAAATGTTGCTAGATGGGCAAGAAGAAATAACAAGACGTTTCTACTCCATAGAATAATGAAACATGCAGAACGGTGACAGGTGAAACTTCCTCTTCTCTTGCAACGTGATCTCTATAGTTGCTGTAGCACTAAGTTTTAAGAAAATTACATAACAAATCATTAAATATGGAAAATAAAAATAGCAAGCACTCCAATACATCAAGAATTGATAAGCTCCTTTGGAAATGCGCTCTTTAAGCAGAGAGAATGATGCAGCCAAGGATTTAATGCATTCCAGATCTCATTCAAGGGCCATGAGCAGAGGATGGTGGACATAAGATAAAATTATGTAGGGTGATGTCATGTAGAAGAATAAATCATACCATACTCTCTAACACCCCCCCCCCAATACTTTTTTATTAGAAAAAGAGTGTTCACTAACCAAAAATCTCATTTATTTCATAAGGTTAAAGTCTAAGACAATACTGCAGTGCAGAGATTCAGACACAAAAACAACATTTCAATGAAGATATTTGCATACTCAACTACATTTTATGCATAGAAAATCTCCTGACAGAAAATAACTCCATTCATTGCCAGCCAAAGGGACTACACCAAAACAAGGAACATCATTCTACCCCTCCCAGAAATCCCTCCATCAGAGCCAACGAATGCCCAAAAGTTGTAAGCACTGCCATAGAAAATTTCATCAACGAAAGCCAAATCTCACACGGTCACACTCCCTTTGACTTTGCACACCCGAAAAGGAGATGCTCAACATGTTCGACACCTATCACACAACACATACACGAGGCATTAGCACCATGAAACATCCTCGCATGATGAGCACAAGTCATTATTATCCCTCACCTTAAGAGCCATAAAAACAGTGACCCGAGCTGACATCCTTTGTTCCCAAACCCTTCTGGAATCTGAAGCACATCCTCCAGAATCAAACACAACAGTACCAAGTAGGGTTTTATAGAATTTCTTGGGCAAGGCCTCAAATTTCGATTTCGATCACCATTTCGGTGACTGATCGAAACGAAATTTCGGCCGAATTTCATCGAAATTTGATCCCATGTTCTTGGCAAAAGGATCTACCATGCAAGAGATCCCAACAAGAAAACAAAGTCATCCAGCCTTTAGTTCGAAAGATATGTCCTGAATGGAGGGACAAATGTCCTGCCAGCAATCCTCAGTACCCCCTAATCAGAAGCCAGAGCAAAAGTCAAGGAAACAACATGCACAAGGGCCCCTCTTCAGTCAAGTCATCATATCAAAATGAAAGCCATGTTTGTCCCCTAAAACCGATCGCAATGAAAGTATGACATGCGGAAGCATGGAGCAAATATTCCTCCAAAATGTCACAGGCGAAGCAACATGTTTTAGCACTCCTTGGGAAATTGTAAAGATTCCATAGATGTTCCTCACCAAATAGCACAAGTATGTCATCACCCAAATGCGACAAATCTTCTTGAAAAGGACATATCCATCTCCTTCATGATGAGGACACCAAGCCCTCCGTCAGTCTTCTGCAAAGTAACCTCCTTCCACTCATTAAGTGAGACGCTAGACGAGAAGACTAGAGGAGAGAAAGAATAGCAGTGAAAACAAACTTGAGCAGCACCAATCTTCCACCCTCCAACCTCCTCTCAATCTTGTCCACCAAAGGAAGCCAATGCACCTTCTGTGGCCTCCTAGAGGCAGCCCAAGATATGATAATGGTAGACACACGCTGCGAATCCTCAACCGATATTGCGATCTCCTCGACACTCAAATCAAAAGGCACACATGCAGATTTGATACTATTGATCCTCAGACCAAAAACATCACCAAAACGTTCAGTAACTATAGAGAAACCTCTGCAGCTAGGATCCTCCCTCTACGACAAAATTGGGTCGTTAGCATACTAAAAAATAGGCACCTATATCTCATCTTGTTTTTACGCAGAACAAAATTCACCACTTACAGCTCTATCCACCATCGTTGTCAAAGCATGAGCGACTAGAATGAAAAGAACACTACATGGCAATCCATTGTTTAGGACAGCACAAGATAGCGTGGCAATGCATCATTTCCTCCAAGAGATCCACAGGTTCGAGAAGCCAAAATGATACAAGGAAGCCCGTAAAGAGAGCCAATCCACATGTCATACGCCTTGAAGAAGTCAACATTCCACACTAATCCATTTACATTACGTCTCTTTCGAACCAAAATGATCTCCAAGGCCATCACCATGCTATCAATCAGCTTCCTTCGACTTCGAGGAAGAAAATATACGGAGTCAACAACATGATCTGGTCAGTAACAACCTTGAACCAATCAGCCATCAATTTCTTGGCCATGAGATACGGCATTACAGCAGACAGAACTAAAAATCCTCCACCTATAGAGTGGCCTCTTTCTTCAACAAAAGGATGATGAAAGTACGATTTAACATATCAAAACCAAAATTGCTCCCTTCAATCATTTGAAAATACATCAGTCACCACCCCATACTTCTCTAAAGATGAGAACTGAGAAACCATCCAGACCGAGCCCCATTCGCATTCAAAGCATAACATGGTGCGAAGCTATTGCAACTCAATATGTCTTATCAAATTTATCGCTGCCTCTTCAAGTATAAGATTCACCCCAATCCCAAGCCATCTACTTGCAGAGAGGTCCATCCTTCTGCTAGCAACTCTGAAATGGTCACTGATAAATTTGGCCACCTCATTCTCATTACGGTAATCATACCACCCACCTCTATGATATGAATGAGAGGTTTCTCTGATGCCACCCACTTGCGGTCACCTAAAAGAATCTTGTGTTTGTGTCTCTCTCCTTCAACAATTTCGGCCTTGATCTCTGCTTCCACACCACCTCCCACTTGTGCTCCACACCCGCAATGAAAGAAGCAGCGAGCCAACAGTTCATCAGCATCATGATCATGCTTATCCTCCAATCCGATAGCTCATCAGCATCAAGATCATGCTCATTTGCAAAGTGTTGAGAAGTAGCTCGCCTTGTCTCCTTCTGCAATTGTGACTCATGCCTGTCAACATCAACCACAAGCGAAGCTCCCAACTGTTAAAAGCTACATGTCTTGATGTTGAACCCTCTGCAGACAAACCAACCAAAAACTCAGATACCGTCTCCCGAAACTCTGTGAGCCTTGATTTCTTAAAACCAAAACCAAGAGGATGTGCGGTGCCCCTCACAACTACCAAAGCACAAGGGAGTACGATCCGAGCGGGACCGACGCAACGAGCAGACTGAAGATAACATGAACAATTCCACCACTCAAAACATATAAAATCGGGAAACGGTCAATCTAGGACTTGGATGAGGAATTCCTCCAAATATATCTGCAATTGGGTGCGTCTAAGAATTCCAATTCTTCCACCGCCTCAGTGGAATGATGGGAACATGGTCCAAGCCCTCTTTGGCCCTCGGGTGATCAATATAAAAAGTGTCATTTTAAAGTCACTCCAATCAATCATACCGACTGATGCAGTATGAAATGGATAATTAGGGCTTAATTTTTCGTCTGTTGATTAGAGTCTAATTAAATGATTCCATGATCTGAAATGAAGAATAACTAATTTGCATTATAAGACCTTTAGTACAATTAGGATTATGTACCATATCCATCTTAATGATCATACAACTGATGATTCAAATGTTGAATCATAGATGATGGCGCTTGGATGAAATCTAAAGAGTTAGATTGAGAACTCATCAAACATCGTCAAGTGATTGCTAAGAGAGGATCTCCAGGCTGAGAGGAAGATGGCAATTCTTCTCTATAGGTTGATATCTAACCGGCCTCTTGATGCAGGTCCTCTGCATAGGAATAGAGATTCTGAGGTGTTAGATAAATTAGGTCAAAGAGTTGACTTAACGAGATCGAGATAATCAAGTCCTATGTTGTATATTGTCATGACATAAGCACGCATCCTCTGACTGAAAACATGTGTGTTACTATATGTTTGACTATGTACATTTGATAGACCGATAGGTTGATGATCTAATCAAGGTCTATACACCGGTGAATTGGTGTGCATACAAGGGCATATGAGTAAGATGATCTCTCAAAGGGATCATACAGGTTCATTACTGAACCAAAAGATATGAGCTCACTCATGAGATATTGGGATCAAATTTCGTGCACGTTCATCTTTCTTTGGAAGCTTGACTGAATTTGTAGGTTTGATATATACTTTTGGAAAGTGTATGATCAATACCTAGGTATGATATATGCTTTTGGAAAGTATATGATCGATACCAACTCTCAATGATTAAATAAGAAACTTAATGATAAAAACCCTGAAGAAGACAGTATAAAAATGATCTAAATCTTCTAGTTTTTTCTAGGTCTTCTAGTATGCAAGCTGTACAGGTATTAGGAATACTCGAGGGTGATGTGATCAATAAATGATTGTATAACCATGATGCTTTCATTCCAAGAAAGTGATGAAATGGGTCTGAATTTAGTGACTCCTCTTAGTAGAGAAGTGATCTAATCCTAGTCCAAATGTTGGACATTGATCTGACTGTGATTCATATGCAAAGTTTAGATTTATGGTCTTGATTTAATCAAGCATCTATGAGAGGTCTCTAAGATCCATATTTGAGATATGATCTCAATATCCAAGTCACTCTGCATGGTACGTACAATCACAATGTCATTATCACCAAATATCTACGGAGAAAGTGCATTATTCTTGAAAGAATTTAAGAATAATTCCATTGTTGATATTGTGACTGAGCATTGAGCAAAATAGATAATTAAATGTAATTTAATTATTATGAATAATACGAATTTGATTCATATTATTTGTGCTCATGAGAATGGGCATCCAAGATGATAAAATATGATTTAATTATCAATGATGTGAATAATGTGGATAGTACTATCCATATTATTCATGGATACTATAAATGTGATTTATAATATATTAGAGAGATAATTCTAATTTGTGTTTACGAATTAATAGTTAATGTAATTTGGATTCACATTGAACAATTAATTGTAAATGTAATTTACATTTTATTTTGGATGTGTGAATGTGATTCACAATTTATCAATGACATGATTGAAATTATCACAAAATAGTTTAAAATTATTCGGGTGAATAATTATACAATAATAGTTGTTGCACTTGTGGAATATTTGGTGAGATGTGAGATCTCACCGAATTAGTGGAAGGTAACCACCGTACCATACATGGCATGGACGTTCACCAAGAGAATCTCTCAATGGTGGTTGTTCACTCTATGTATGGAAGGAGGCTACACTAGTACGCTCCCTTCCATAATATTCCATATGAGTTGATTTAATCGATTTTTTAATTACTGAATATAATTCAATATATTTAATTTCTTTTAAATTAATTATTTGTTGTAAATTTATACAGCAAAATCATGGTCGTTGATTGAAAACACAAATCAATGTCAACCATTGGATTTGTATAGGCACATCGATTGAGATCCATGGACATCTAATTAGTATAAAAGGATGAGCAGCCCTAGTCTTTTGTGCTAACATAAATTACCTGAGAACTCTCTCTACATGACTACATTCTCTTTCTTTTTCTCTCACTTGTGGTCGTCCACATTATGTTGAAGAAAAGTCACTGTCGTCGCTACATCATTGTGTCGTCACCTCAACCGCTCGTGGATCTTCATCTTCTTCAGTGCCTCTCGCTCGTGGAAAAGATGTCAGATATCGTGAGACGAAATCAAGAGATCCATTGCTCTGATCATCAACGTGGATTGTGTGAAGCATGCGATTCATTCTCGCGCCCGCAAGTGCGATCTACGTCGGGTTAGGCTTGAGACAAGAGGTCTCATCTTTTAGAGATACGATCACAAGCACGCTTCAAGAGGTAACTATAATTCTCTTTTGTGATCTTGATGAAATGATTCAAGAAGAGTTCTTGGATCATATGGTTTCATCACATAATTTTTTTTCAAATTCAGTTGCCTCGAGCAACTAGTGCGACTAATCGCTTTCGATCGCATATGATGTGATCTTCACGTTTCCGTGATGCGCTTAAGGTTTTTCTCATAACCTTTAAGTAGTATCAGAGCCTTGGTCATGTCTTGGATATGATCCGAAGTCCTAGATGAAGAAGATTTTTTAATCAGATACGCTGGAACTCATCATTTTTTCCTTTTATATGCAAGATTCGAATTGTTTTTCGCTAAATTGTAAACCTATTGTTTGTGTACTATTTGAACGTGTTTTTTCGTTATTAAAATGTATTTGAAAAGTCCGAATATGTCCCAAAAACAGTAACCTTTTATTGGTATCAAAAGTGCATGAATGAAATTCGAAAAATTCCCGCTACGATAATGTTTTGTATGTATTCACGGATCCGTAAGAAAATGCTTTTTGTTTACCGTTTTCCCATCATGAAACATGAAATAAACACTTAGATTAAGTAGAGAATCAAACTAGCAAAACGCTCGAATTTATTTCGTGCGATTCCAACTTTATTTGTCCTATATATTCTATATTTAGTGGAGATAGGTCGGATGATGATTGGATCATCAAATCTTTTTACTTAATGTGTTTATCATTCAATGAAAATCATGGAAATTGTGAAATAGCCTTGATTATTTTGATGCCAAATAACTATGAAAATAGATGATTAAACATCATTGGCCATTAAATGCATGTTTCATGAAAACTCTACTTTATCCTATAATAGTTGTAGGACAACTTTTACATGCAAAACCAAGAACATGTTAGCTTGATATGACTAGAAATTTAGGATCCTTAAAATTGTTTTAAAGATGTCGAAATCTCTGAGTGATTATTGTATATAGTACAATGCCGGCCATCAAAGTTGATCGATAAAACCGCAAGTACATTGATATTATTTTGTATTGTTCTCAATCGGAATAGTGAAGGTGTCTAGTCTAAGTATACTGGCTTGCCTTACTAATTAGCGCCTCACATGTCAAGGAAATGCTCTCTCCCAGCATAACTCGAGTGTACTGCCTGGATCCACTTTTGAGGAAAGAATAATATGAGTAAGTCAAGTTGTATACTAATCACTAAAATACAAAATAATACATACTTGTGAGGGTGTATACTTATATAGTTGTAACATCCGAAATCCGCCAAACCCGAGCCCGACCCTATTAGGGTCCGATTAAGTCAATAAAGTTATTCGACAACATTAGACAACCTAAAACGATCAACTGATCGGAAATCAAAAGTCGTTCGGGCGAAATCGACCAAAAATCGGTCGCTTCGTATTGCGTGCCGCGAAAAAGCTGCGACGTAAATTCGGAAACTACAAAACAAACCAAGACCGTCATTAGATCTGATTCGACAAGACAAGACCAACGGAATTGACCGTTCGTCAATCGGAGGTCGTTTGATGTTTTAAATGACAATTTAATCTCAAATAAAAACTGTATCCGAAAATTTCGGGTATTCAAAACCAGATCGGAAGTATATCAATATTATACTCATTTTGATCGTCGTTCTCAGACGATCAAATCAAGACATTGCGAGTCAAAATTGGATGCTCGAGGCGCGATTATGATTAACCTTAAGTGTGACAAGTGGGTTTTTGGAAATTTATATTTATATAAATTCCTTTGATCACTGTAGCTTAGTTGACTGCTACGGTTTTAAAAAATATATATATCATGATAATTTTAACAAAAGGTAATAATAGATAGATTTTGATACACGTGTAAACCTCCTTTCCCAAAACCTTCCACGGTACCCTCCCCTTTCCTTTATAAATACACTTACCCCTTCCCAATTACATTGCAATATCCGCACGACACTTTCCCCTCTTCTTCCCTAAGCAGAAAGCTGAACCCATCTCGACCATCTTCATTTCTTCCAGCCGATGTGACGTTTTTCTTCTCTCTTACTCTTTGGCGGGTAGCAACAACTGACGATCTTCCTCCAAGTTCCATTTCTCCATTTCAGGTCACAATAGATATCCTGGAGTGTACCTATTGTGACCTGAAATGGAGAAATGGAACTTGGAGGAAGATCGTCAGTTGTTGCTACCCGCCAAAGAGTAAGAGAGAAGAAAAACGTCACAGCGGCTGGAAGAAATGAAGATGGTCGAGATGGGTTCAGCTTTCTGCTTAGGGAAGAAGAGGGGAAAGTGTCGTGCGGATATTGCAATGTAATTGGGAAGGGGTAAGTGTATTTATAAAGGAAAGGGGAGGGTACCGTGGAAGGTTTTGGGAAAGGAGGTTTACACGTGTATCAAAATCTATCTATTATTACCTTTTGTTAAAATTATCATGATATTTTTTTTAAACCGTAGCAGTCAGCTAAGCTACAGTGATCAAAGGAATTTATATAAATATAAATTTCCAAAAACCCTCTTACTTGTCACACTTAAGGTTAATCATAATCGTGCCTCGAGCATCCAATTTTGACTCGCAATGTCTTGATTTGATCGTCTGAGAACGACGATCAAAATGAGTATAATATTGATATACTTCCGATCGGGTTTTGAATAGCCGAAATTTTCGAGATACGATTTCGGTATATGATTAAATTTTGTGATTTTAAAAATACCAAACAACCTAAAAAAATTGTAACATCCGAAATCCGCCAAACCCGAGCCCGACCCTATTAGGGTCCGATTAAGTCAATAAAGTTATTCGGCAACATTAGACAACCTAAAACGATCAACTGATCGGAAATCAAAAGTCGTTCGGGGGAAATAGACCAAAAATCGGTCGCTTCGTATTGCGCGCCGCGAAAAAGCCGTGACATAAATTCGGAAACTACAAAACAAACCAAAACCGTCATTAGATCCGATTCGACAAGACAAGACCAACGGAATTGACCGTTCGTCAATCGGAGGTCGTTTGATATTATAATGACAAAATTTAATCTCTAATAAAAACTGTATCCGAAAATTTCGGGAATTCAAAACCCGATCGGAAGTATATCAATATTATACTCATTTTGATCGTCGTTCTCAGACGATCAAATCAAGACATTGCGAGTCAAAATTGGATGCTCGAGGCGCGATTATGATTAACCTTAAGTGTGACAAGTAAGTGGGTTTTTGGAAATTTATATTTATATAAATTCCTTTGATCACTGTAGCTTAGCTGACTGCTACGGTTTTAAAATATATATATATCATGATAATTTTAACAAAAGGTAATAATAGATAGATTTTGATACACGTGTAAGCTTCCTTTCCCAAAACCTTCCATGGTACCCTCCCCTTTCCTTTATAAATACACTTACCCCTTGCCAATTACATTTGCATGTAGAAAAAAAATTAAATTGAGAATCCCTGGAGATAGTGAGTGATGAATTAGTGAAGAATCTATAGTGTTTGTTTTATTCCTCGGTTCGATTATATGTCTCATGAATATGGGTCACATTTTGATCTAAGTTGAATAACTCTGATATAGGTTGGGCCATGCATCTTTCTTTTGGTGAAACATATTCTTAGTATTGTGTTCAATGAATAATAAGAAACATGTCTGGTGGGCATGGTTGAATATTGTTATATAAAGAAACTATCTAGAGATAATTTTGTATCTTCAAATAATATATTGTTGATTTCAGATAGCTGGATGTGACATTACTTTCGGAATGACTATCCTTTAAGACTGAGTTAAGTTTAACTATATGATTGCATCATCAATGGTAACCTCTAACCATAAAGTTAGATCATCTTTAGAAAGTCATCTTTTAAGTATACTCTACTATCTATGAATCACTATCACAGACCAAGAGATCTAGATCTGTTTGATTAACCACAAAAAGAAGTGGGAAAGAGAGGAGTTGACAAGCTGTGATAACGATCGTGAATCAGTATCAAAATTTTGAATTTGGATGCCGGTTGTGGTGACTTTTACACCTAACCGTGCGAGGGTGCGGTGACCCTCAACTGGGCGGGAGATAGGAAGACCAGTTTGGGCAGCGGCCGCCAAGTGGGCAGGTCTAGGATCCCAGTCCTCTTTCGGTTTTTACGCGAGCTCGCGATGTTTTTACGCCTCGTTGGGATCCCGACTTTAGACCAGTTCCGTTGACCCTCTGTTTTAGGATACCCAGGCGGGGGATCCTTGGTTTTTCAGTTTTACGTACGAGCTCGTTTGCCCGTACTAGTCGGGTCGTTTTCTAGAGCGACTTTTCCGAGAAGTCTCTCTCACCCGTCTTAGTGGCGTAGTTTGGGAGTAGACCTATCCCTCTATTGGACTGCACTTCCAATTAGAGGGCGAGACAGAAGAGCCCTTTTGTTGGCTTCTTCACCGCTTGAGTTTTTCTTTCGCCAACAGACTTGGCGATTCTACATCCAAATCATCCATATCTAAATCAACATCATCTAGAGTTAAAACTGAGAGAGTTGCACTTGAGGTTTGAAGGAACACCATCAAAGTTGAGTAAATGGAAGTAACTATAATCTAATTCGAAATCTCATTAAGTTAGTGGATGTGTTGGGAACTTAGTTAGGATGCATTATACAACACCGCATGCCTACAGAGGCACCCCAACCCTAAGACATTCCCCATGTCTTAGAGTCATAGTGTGAGGTTTCACAAGAAGCAAGACCACAGACTATCCACTAGACTGAAGAATTAAATAAATCATTATATCTTCTCATCTTATCTTTCCCATCATCAAAATCCAAAAATATGATCTTTGAGTAATATGAGAATAAAATATACATACTTATGATCAATTACTCACCATAGAAATATACTTATGTGGGAAATGTGGGATAATGGCTAATCATGAGAGGTGCTTGCTAGAAATTTGGAAACCTTTTTCAATTGCAAGTAGAATTAAATTTTAATTTGATTTGCTCATACCTCTCTACTTGCTATCTTTTGATCACAAAAAATCATGTTATTTTTATAATTTTTTGGGAGGTACCAGCGCCCGCTGATGCCTCTTCTTTCCTAACATGTTTGGCAGGCAAACAGCTTGGTGATCAGTAGCAGCTCAGTAGGTATACATGGTTCCAAGAGATAGAGTTTATACTAGAAGGTATGTGTTTTTGTGTCAAGTTTTTGTTCTGTTAATAATGTAATATGCTTCTTTTCTCTTCAGTCAAATTTTTAGGATATTGTATGTACTAGCAGACATTGTACATGTTGTAGAATATATGCAAGTTAATGAAATGAGATTTTGGTGACAATGGTTCTATGAGCTTGTGGTTATAAATGTTTATGTGAATGCCAGATGATTATTGCAGCACGAAAAATCAATATGTTTTTTTATAACTTCTGCGATCTCTAGTGAATGGAAAGCCGCGAAAGTAGTGTAAACGGGTACCCGGATCCTAGTGTGAACCCCCTAGGATCCGGGTACCCGTTAATCACACATTTTGCATTACAATATTCATTTCTATCGCATTAAGTAACTGAAAGTACGGGGAAATTTTCCGCGCGAATAATTTTCCACATGACATTCACAATCAACATTTATAACCACAAACACATAGAACAATGGTCACCAAAATCTTATTTCATTTCATTAACTTCCATATATTTTATATGTACAAAGTCTGACAGTACATACAGTATATCCCAAAATCTGACTGAAGAGAAAGAAACATAATACATTATAAATTGAACAAAAACTGGCACAAAATAAACCATACCGTTGGGTATAAAATTTATCTTCTGGACCCATGTATAGCTACTGAACTGCAGGCTGTTTGCCTGCCAAGCGTGCAAGGAAGAAAAGGCGTCAGCGGTTGCTGGTACCTCCCAAAAACTTATATAAAAATAACAGGCATTTATTATTTACAAAAGAAAGCAAGTAGAGAGGCATGAGCAACTCAAATTTAAAATTTATTTCTACTTGCAAATGTAAAAGGTTTCCAAATTTCTAGCAAGCACCTCTTATGATCAGCCATTATCCCAACATTTCCCACATGAGTATATTTCTATGGTGACTAATTGATCATAAGTATGATATTTTATTCTCATATTACTCAGAGATCATATTTTTGGATTTTGATGATGGGAAAGATAAGATGAGAAGATATAATGGTTTATTTAATTCTGAAGTCTAGTTACTCCTTTAAGTTAGTGGATAGTCTGTGGTCTTGGTTCTTGTGAAACCTCACACTATGACTCTAAGACTTGGGGAATGTCTTAGGGTTGGGGGGCCTCCGTAGGCATGCGGTGTTGTTTAATGCATCCTAACTAAGTTCCCAACACGTCCACTAACTCAAAGGGATTTTGAATCAGATTAGTATCTTTTCCAGTTACTCAATTTTAATTATAATCCCTTTGAACCTTAAGTGCAACAGTCTCAGATGTAACTCTAGATGGTATGGATATAGAGATGGATGATCTGGATGTAGAATCAATATCTTCAAACCTTAGTGCAACAGTCTCAAATGTAACTCTAAATGATATAGATATAGATATGGATGATCTGGATGTAGAATCAATCCCTTCAAACCTTAGTGCAACAGTCTCAAATGTAACTCTAAATGATATAGATATAGATATGGATGATCTGGATGTAGAATCGCCAAGTCTGTTGGCGAAAGAAAAACTCAAGCGGTGAAGAAGCCAACAAAAGGCTCTTCCGTCTCGCCCTCTAGTTGGAAGGACGGTCCAATAGAGGGATAGGTCTACTCCCAAACTACGCCACTGAGACGGGTGAGAGGGACTTCCCGGGAAAGTCGCTCTAGAAAACAGCCCGACCGGTAACGGGCAACCGAGCTCGTACGTAAGACTGAAAACCAAGGATCCCCCGCCTGGGTATCCTAAAACAGGATCAGCGGAATGGTCTAAAGTCGGGATCCCAACGAGGTGTAAAAACACTGTGAGCTCACGTTAAAAACCGAAGGGGGACTGGGATCCTAGACCCGCGCACTTGGCGGTCGCTGCCCTAACTGAGCTTCCTTTCTTCCGCCCAGTTGAGAGTCACCGCGCTCTCGCACGGTCAAGTGTAAAGTTCACTATGACCGGCACTTTTATTTGTAACCACCACTTATTCTCAACATCTATACCTGCTTGAATATTCATTTCTTTCTCAATTCTTTCTGTAGTTTATTGATCAAATCTAGGTCTTTTGGTCAATGCTCTGATTGATGACACTTTAAGGTTTACTTTACAAATTAGGATCATGTCGAACCAACTATTTCAAAGATCACAAGAAAATATAGATCATATATAGATTTTGGCACTAGATGTGCTATACTAGGATTGTAATAATAAAATTTTGATGGCACAAGATTTTTAGCTGCTTGAATTAGCCCGTTCAACTCATTCCTTCAAAATGTTTCCAAAGCAATATGCATTTTCTTAAAATTGATCGCTTACACCACTTCCTCATTGGTCCAAGTAGTTCCTTACGCATAACTAGTGTAATGAATGAATACTCAAGGTAGATCTTCCCATGTATAAACCTTTTATTAACAACACTTCACACTATTATCTAAAGAACAACAAATGATACCATATTTCAACTTCTGAAACCATGTTACTCTAGTACTTATTGCATATATTTATATATATTTACAACACTCGAGATTCAAATTACATGTATAATATGTAATGGAAAACTGTAGATATTTAATTTTCACAGCTCTTTATCTACTTGATACAACTTGATTCGGTTTCTCTTCTTCCCATACTAATACTAAGTACTCTTCAAAAACTTAAATTGTATATTAAATCCTCTAAACTTTCTTTTGATTCAAGGAAAATTTAACTGTCAACAAGAAGATATTGCATGGGGTCTGTTGAAGATTTACAGATCTTAGTATGAAGTTGATGTGAAGATGGGATACATCTATATCTCATATGTGGATTTCCCCATCTTGTTATATGACATCCAGTCTTAGTATATTATTTAAGCTAATGGTAAAAGATATCTGTAGTCTAAGATAATCCATGCATTGTGATAATAAATTCTGAATAAGAACATAACCAATAAAAGTTTGATTTGATTGATCAGGGAAGTAGAGTTAAATTTCTAACACTTGTTTGCTTTTTCTAGTGATTCCAAAGAAGAAAAATAAATTTTCTAGAATTTGTTTGATTATTCTAGTACTTCCAAGAGCATGTATATTGCTTATTCTAGGAAATCCAGCTTGAACGCATGCACTGCTTAGTGCATTTCCCAAATATAAGTTACTCAAAAATCTATATTTAATGACTCTTGAAATTATCTGAACTAACAGACATCCAGTCCCAGTGATCCTTGTGTATAAGGCAACAAGCATTAGTCACAATTATCCTACAAATGAAGCTATATCCATTGGATTTCAGACCATAAACTTTAAGCAGTCTTTTGCATTATCAAAAGAAGATCCTAATAGATATAATATCACCGATTTTAGAGAACACAACCTTTAGATCCAAACTCATAATGAATTAAGCTAAAATAGAAGGATAATGCACCTAACTCTCCCTAATCCCATCTTTTAAATCCATAAATCAGGGGAAAATTCTGGAAGTTGAAATCTGGAATAATTTTGTGAAATTAACACAAATTGTAGAAAAGAGAAGTGACAGAATGCATGCCTGGCAGCAAGGGAGTATGGGTATGGGATTGTACCTTTTTGATCTAAAAAAAATAGGTAATTTCTTCCGCATGCATCAACTTCAAGAGGAAGATGAGAGTTGTAGCACATGATCTTTCAACTGCAGGATTTGAATGCAGCCTTTCTCCTGGAGAAGTAGAGGCTACGACTGCATGCATAGCTAATTGGGAAAGAAACAAGGAAAAGAAAGAAAAAAAACTTCCAGCAGATGTAGCAGGGCTTACAGCTTCTTTTGGATAGACATGGATCCTTGGAGATTACAGCAGCAAGACGAAGAGTTGTGACCTCACCATCGGCTTGAATTTGAGAGAAAATGGCAAGGAATTAAAGGGAGGGAGAGCTGATATATATAGAGAGAAGAGAGTCAAATTTTCAGCCAAGTGTAGAGAAGAAGAGCCCTTCGTGGAAGGAAAAAGAAGGGTCCAGGTGGCTGCTGCAGCACTGTACAACAGTTGGGGATTTTTTTTTCATTTTTCTTTCACTTATTAAAGACGTTAAAAATGGATCGTATTCGCACATCGAGCCTCCGATTTCGACGCGCAGTATCTCATTTTAACCGTCTCGGAACGACGATCAATATGACTATAATGTTGATATACTTTTGGTCGGGTTTTGAATACCCAAAATTTTCGGATACGGTTTTTGTTTAAGATTAAATTTTGTAACTTAAAAATATCAAACGACCTCCGATTGACGAACGATCGATTCCGTTGGTCTTCTTTCGTCGAATTGGAAATTATGACGGTCTCGATTCGTTTTGTGGTTTCCGAATTTGCGTCGCGGCTTTTTCACGGCACGCATTACGAAGTGATCGATTTTTGGTCGATTTTGTCCGAACGACTTTTGATTTACGACCAATTGATCGTTTTAGGTTATCTAATGTCGTCAGATAACTTTATTGGGTCAATAGGACCTTAATCGGATCAAGTTCGGGTTTGTTGAAACCCGGATGTTACACCTAGGGGGTTCACATTTTTGGTATCAGAGCAGTGGTGCCCCGATATACACATTCGCAGTATTTCAATTCCGATCGCATTAAATTCTCGGATAGCGGCAGTCTTCCGACTTGTCGTGAGTCCGAAAAGGGAAATATGACATTCAGATTCAATCACCACAGATGTAACAATTTTCATTAATTTTCATATTATATCCCAAGAAGAGAAAAAGCATATGTCATATTATCTGCGAACAATAAATTCTATGACTAGTTATGGTTCTCATGTAAAGCCATGTCATCCCGACCAGACCAGGAGATGACTAACCAACTAGCACACATACTGACTACTCTTATCGACCTTTCCATGTTCTATTTGATTCTGGTATGACACGCTTTTTTCTTACTTCGAGACTACTAGCTTCTTTGGATAGAGTCGCGGAGACTCTTTCTTCTCCATATCACATCCGAGGGCCATGTGGCCAGTTGTTTGTCATTTCTCTGATAGTCAGGCACTTGCCCGTACTGATTGGCGGTCACGAGATGATCGCAGATTGTTTACTTCTACAGCTTGATGAGTTTGACTTGATTTGGGTATGGATTGGTTGTCTGCACATCATACACTTGTTGATTGCTTTAGGAAGACGGTTGTCTTCAGGATCCCAGATTTACCCGAGTTTACTTTTGAGGGTACTATACATGACTCCACCATGGAGTACATTTCAGTGTTGCGAGCTCAACGACTTGTTGATCAGGGTTGCGATTCATATCTTGCATTTGTTCGGGAGGTATCTGATCAGGAGCCGGTGATACAAGACATTCGAGTAGTATCAGAATACCCAGATGTGTTTCATGATGAGCTACCAGGGTTACCTCCTGAGAGAGATCGAGTTCGAGATCACATTACTACCAGACACTCAGCCGATCTCGATGGCTCCTTACCGTATGGCACCAGCTGAGTTGCGGAAGCTAAAGGTGCAGTTACAGGAGTTACTTGATTTGGGATTCGTGAGGCCGAGCACTTCACCTTAGGGTGCTTCGGTTCTATTTGTCAAGAAGAAGGACGGATCCATGAGGTTGTGCATTGATTACCGGCAACTGAACAAGAGAACGGTGAAGAACCGTTATCCTTTGTCGCGCATCGATAATTTATTCGATCAGCTCCAAGGATCTTCTGTGGTCACGAAGATCGATCTTCTCTCAGGCTACCATCAGCTGAGGATCCGCGAATCGGATATTCCGAAGACTGCTTTTAGGACTAGCTATGGACACTACGAGTTTGTGGTGATGTCGTTTGGGATCACCAATGCACCTGCAGCTTTCACGGATATGATGAACATGATTTTTCATCCATATTTGGACAAATTAGTGGTGTTCATTGATGATGTGCTCATCTATTCACGAAATGAATGGGATCATGCTAATGATCTACGGATTGTTTTGGATACATTGCGGGAGCACAAGCTATATGCCAAGTTGAGCAAGTGTGAGTTCTGTTATCCCAGGTTGTATTTTTGGGACACGTAATTTCTGGGGCAGGTATCGCGGTTGATCCTGCGAAGATTGAGGCAGTCATGTCTTCGGAGCAGCCCAAGACAGTTACACAGATTCGGAGCTTCCTCGGGCTGGCGGGCTATTACAGACGCTTTGTCAGCGGATTTTCACGCATTGTTCGCCCTCTGACACGACTAACGCAGAAGGGAGTCCTATTTATTTGGGACGATTCATGTGAGCAGGCCTTCCAGATACTGAAGGAGAGATTGACTACAACACCTATTCTTGCTCTTCCTTCAGGCACTCAGGACTATGCAGTTTATACAGATGCATCTGCAGAAGGTCTAGAATCAGTGTTGATGCAGAGAGGATAGGTGATTGCTTATGCATCACGACAGTTGAGGCCGCATGAGCGGAACTACCCCACACACGATTTGGAATTGGCGGCAGTAGTCTTCGCTCTGAAGATCTGGCGCCACTATCTTTATGGGGTGAATTTCGAGATTTTCACTGATCATAAGAGCCTGAAGTACATTTTTTATCAGAAGGAGTTGAACATGAGGTAGCGCAGATGGCTCGAACTACTGAAGGATTATGATTGCACGATCTCTTACCATCCCGGTAAGGGAAACGTAGTGGCTCATGCACTTAGCAGGAGAGCGCATGCGGATGGTACGACGAACTGGCTATATACATGGGATACGCTTGCCGCTTTGACCGATTGGCATCCTCAGGAGAGCGCATCCATTTCTACTGTCGTGCCTCCACGATTCAACAGTTTGTGGGATCGTATCGTCGACGGCCAGAAGACAGATCCTTGGATTCGAGGCAATACATGCGCGTCGTTAAGGACGAGGTTGATGATTTTGTTGTGGCAGAGTCTATTTTATGGAAGGCGGGTCGAGTCGTTGTGCCTAACAACGAGCAGTTACGTAGAGATATTCTTGATGAGGCACACAGTTCACGGTTATCGATCCATCCAGGTAGCACGAAGATGTACCGTGATCTGCGCCGACATTTCTGGTGGGATGGAATGAAGCGCGATGTGGCGCTACATGTCAGCAGATGCATGACTTGTCAGATGGTCAAGGCTGAGCACAGGAAACCACCAGGATTACTGTAGTCTCTCCCCATTTCCGAGTGGAAGTGGGAGAGCATTTCTATGGATTTTGTCATAGGTCTGCCGAAGACACCGGGTGGCCATGATTCCATTTGAGTCGTTGTTGATAGGTTGACCAAGTCAGCCCATTTCATACATGTCAACACGACTTACACTCCATCTAGATTGGCCAAGCTCTATGTACAGAATATCATTAGACTTCATGGTATACCACAGGAGGTGGTGTCTGACAGAGATTCGAGGTTTACTTCACATTATTGGCATCAGTTCATGTCAGCACTACAGACAGAGCTGAAGATGAGTTCTGCCTATCATCCACAGACAGATGGGCAGAGTGAGCGCACCATTCAGACATTAGAGGATTTGCTCCGCGTTTGCACTTTAGAGTGGAAAGGGTCCTGGAAGGACCATCTGCTATTAGTAGAATTCATGTACAACAACTATCATTCCAGTATCGGCATGGCACCATTCGAAGCCCTATACGGGCGGAGATGTCTTACACCTCTCAGTTGGCGTGAGGTAGGTGATCATGCTCTCTATTCTGTAGATCTCCTAGAGGAGACCATGAGAGCTGTTGATCTAGTGAGACGGAGGCTTCTGACGGCACAGAGCCGCCAGAGGAGCTATACAGACCGTCGGCTAAGAGATTTGGAGTTTCAGGTATCCAATACTTTCCTATTACTCCTTTTGCGAAATTAGTTAAACCTTATACTAATGGCATTCCCAAAAATTACAGGTGGGAGATTGGGTATTCCTCCGTGTATCTCCCATAAAGAGAGTGCAGAGATTTGGTGTTCGTGGCAAGCTGGCGCCACGATACGTTGGGCCATTCGAGATTCTTGCGAGAGTGGGGAAAGTGGCCTACCGAGTAGCCCTTCCTCCACATCAATCAGCTATTCACGATGTCTTCCACATATCCAATTTGAGGAAGTATGTAAACGACCCTCGACATGTCATCAGCTACGAAAATCTTGACGTGGAACCGGATTTGACATACGAGGAGAAGCCGGTACAGATACCTGACAGTGCTGTGAAGAAGCTTCGCAGCAAGGAGATTCCATTGGTTAAGGTGTTGTGGCACCGACATGGCGTCGAGGAAGTGACGTCGGAGATCGAAGCCGACATGCGGGCACGATACCCGCAACTTTTCTGATGTAATAATCAAAACAAACTTTTGTAATTAGATACATGATAAATATATGGCTTGTTTTCTCTTTGAGGTTTTTATGGGTTTAAAACCCTTTGAGGTTTTTATGGCCACATGGAATCCAAACAAGAACACCTAATGACCTTGACTCGAGTCTCGAGGACGAGACTTCCTTTGAGGTTTTTATAATTGTAACATCCGAAATCCGCCAAACCCGAGCCCGACCCTATTAGGGTCCGATTAAGTCAATAAAGTTATTCGACAACATTAGACAACCTAAAACGATCAACTGATCGGAAATCAAAAGTCGTTCGGGCGAAATCGACCAAAAATCGGTCGCTTCGTATTGCGCTTTGCGAAAAAGCCGCGACGTAAATTCGGAAACTACAAAACAAACCAAGACCGTTATTAGATCCGATTCGACAAGACAAGACCAACGGAATTGACCGTTCGTCAATCGGAGGTCGTTTGATATTTTAAATGATAAAATTTAATCTCAAATAAAAACTGTATCCGAAAATTTCGGGTATTCAAAACCAGATCGGAAGTATATCAATATTATACTCATTTTGATCGTCGTTCTCAGACGATCAAATCAAGACATTACGAGTCAAAATTGGATGCTCGAGGCGCGGTTATGATTAACCTTAAGTGTGACAAGTAAGTGGGTTTTTGGAAATTTATATTTATATAAATTCCTTTGATCACTGTAGCTTAGCTGACTGCTACGGTTTTAAAAAAAATATATATCATGATAATTTTAACAAAAGGTAATAGTAGATAGATTTTGATATACGTGTAAACCTCCTTTCCCAAAACCTTCCACGGTACCCTCCCCTTTCCTTTATAAATACACTTACCCCTTCCAATTACATTGCAATATCCGCACGACACTTTCTCCTCTTCTTCCCTAAGAAGAAAGCTGAACCCATCTCGACCATCTTCATTTCTTCCAGCCGATGTGACGTTTTTCTTCTCTCTTACTCTTTGGCGGGTAGCAACAACTGACGATCTTCCTCCAAGTCCCATTTCTCCATTTCAGGTCACAATAGGTACACTCCAGGACTTTCTTTTTGCTGTCACACATGTCGTTTCCACCCTTTTGACTCCAGGATTGACGAATGTTTCCAGCAAATTTATCTTCCAATGGATAGATCACTCTTTCCTTCTTTTCTAGAAAACACGTTCCTGTGTTTTCCAGATTTATAGTTAACATTTTTTGTTGTGGTTTCATATTGGAATCCATGCATGCACTTTCCAGATATCCACTGTATAACTTTTGATTGTCCTAGATATCTACTCTTGTTCAAGAATATATATAGTAAATAAATCATGAAGCTGTGCAAGAGAGCAAATCCAACTTTTGTTTAAAAAAATAATAATAAATATTATTTTCAAAGTATTTTGCACGATGAAAACATATTGTATAGATTGTGCATAACATGATTCCTAATCATGCACAACTACATCTTATACTATTGGTTTGTCATATCTCGGATGGATAAATTCCAAACTAAAGCAAACTAATATCTGGGTATGGGATTCAATAGGTTTGTCTCTTGGTCGGGGTCAATTCTAAAACCTGACGTGTCATTGTTTAGTTTTAATTCTGGTTCTCTTTTGCAAAGTAATGTGCCTCTTTCATGTCTGCAATCTAGGAATTGAGAATCTCTGGAATAGTGAGTGATGAATTAGTGAAGAATCTGTAGTGTTTTTTTTATTCCTCGGTTCGATTATATGTCTCATGAATATGGGTCACATTTTGATCTAAGTTGAATAACTCTGATATAGGTTGGGCCATGCATCTTTCTTTTGGTGAAACATATTCTTAGTATTGTGTTCAATGAATAATAAGAAACATGCCTGGTGGGCATGGTTGAATATTGTTATATAAAGAAACTATCTAGAGATAATTTTGGGTATATGTGTACTTGTCGCCCTTACATCACCGATTATATCTATGTTTATCTTCCTTATTTCTCTTGGTTTTTTTCTTCTTATTCATATCTTTCATCACAATAAAGTGCAAAACTCTCATGTTCAAATTACTGTCTAATTGTTCGATCAAGATATGAGAAAAACGTTATCTTCAAATAATATACTGTTGATTTCAGATAGCTGGATGCGACATTACTTTCGGAATGACAATCCTTTAAGACTGAGTTAAGTTTAACTATATGATTGCATCATCAATGGTAACCTCTAACCATAAAGTTAGATCATCTTTAGAAAATCATCTTTTAAGTATACTCTACTATCTATGAATCACTATCACAAACCAAGAGATCTAGATCTGTTTGATTAACCACAAAAAGAAGTGGGAAAGAGAGGAGTTGACAAGCCAGTATCAAAATTTTGAATTTGGATGCCGGTTGTGGTGACTTTTACACCTAACCGTGCGAGGGCGCGGTGACCCTCAACTGGGCGGGAGATAGGAAGCCCAGTTTGGGCAGAGGCCGCCAAGTGCGCGGGTCTAGGATCCCAGTCCTCTTTCGGTTTTTGCGCGAGCTCGCGGTGTTTTTACGCCTCGTTGGGATCCCGACTTTAGACCAGTTCCGCTGACCCTCTGTTTTAAGATACCCAAGCGGGGGATCCTTGGTTTTTCAGTTTTACGTACGAGCTCGTTTGCCCGTACTAGTCGGGCTGTTTTCTAGAGCGATTTTTTCGAGAAGTCTCTCTCACCCGTCTCAGTGGCGTAGTTTGGGAGTAGACCTATCCCTCTATTGGACCGCACTTCCAATTAGAGGGCGAGACGGAAGAGCCCTTTTGTTGGCTTCTTCACCGCTTGAGTTTTCCTTTCGCCAACAGACTTGGCAATTCTAAATCCAGATCATCCATATCTAAATCAACATCATCTAGAGTTAAATATGAGAGAGTTGCACTTGAGGTTTGAAGGATCACCATCAAAGTTGAGTAAATGGAAGTAACTATAATCTAATTCGGAATCTCATTAAGCTAGTGGACGTGTTGGGAACTTAGTTAGGATGCATTATACAACACCGCATGCCTACGGAGGCACCCCAACCCTAAGACATTCCCCAAGTCTTAGAGTCATAGTGTGAGGTTTCACAAGCACCAAGACCACAGACTATCCACTAGACTTAAGAATTAAATAAATCATTATATCTTCTCATCTTATCTTTCCCATTATCAAAATCCAAAAATATGATCTCTGAGTAATATGAGAATAAAATATACATACATATGATCAATTACTCACCATAGAAATATACTTATGTGGGAAATGTGGGATAATGGCTAATCATGAGAGGTGCTTGCTAGAAATTTGGAAGTCTTTTTCAATTGCAAGTAGAATTAAATTTTAATTTGAGTTGCTCATACCTCTCTACTTGCTATCTTTTGATCACAATAAATGCATGTTTTTTTATAAATTTTTGGGAGGTACCAGCGCCCGCTGACGCCTCTTCTTTCCTAACATGTTTGGCAGGCAAACAGCTTGGTGATCAGTAGCAGCTCAGTAGGTATACATGGTTCCAGGAGATAGAGTTTATACTAGAAGGTATGTATTTTTGTGTCAAGTTCTTGTTCTGTTAATAATGTAATATGCTTCTTTTCTCTTCAGACAAATTTTTGGAATATTGTATGTACTAGCAGACATTGTACATGTTATAGAATATAAGCAAGTTAATGAAATGAGATTTTGGTGACAATGGTTCTATGAGCTTGTGGTTATAAATGTTTATGTGAATGTCAAATGAATTATTGCAGCACGAAAAATCAATATGTTTTTCTATAACTTCTGCGATCTCTAGTGAATGGAAAGCCGCGAAGGTAGTGTAAACGGGTACCCGGATCCTAGGGGGAAATTGTAACATCCGAAAATCTGCCAAAACCAAGCCCCACCCTATTAGGGTCCGATTAAGTCAATAAAGTTATTCGGCAACATTAGACAACCTAAAACGATCAACTAATCAGAAATCAAAAGTCGTTCGGGCAAAATCGACCAAAAATCGGTCGCTTCGTATTGCGCGCCACGAAAAAGCCGCGACGTAAATTCGGAAACTACAAAACAAACCAAGATCGTCATTAGATCCGATTCGACAAGACAAGACCAACGGAATTGACCGTTCGTCAATCGGAGGTCGTTTCATATTTTAAATGAAAAAATTTAATCTCAAATAAAAACTGTATCCAAAAATTTCGGCTATTCAAAACCCGATCGGAAGTATATCAATATTATACTCATTTTGATCGTCGTTCTCAGATGATCAAATCAAGACATTGCGAGTCAAAATTGGATGCTCGAGGCGCGATTATGATTAACCTTAAGTGTGACAAGTAAGTGGGTTTTTGGAAATTTATATTTATATAAATTCCTTTGATCACTGTAGCTTAGCTGCTACGGTTTTAAAAAATATATATATCATGATAATTTTAACAAAAGGTAATAATAGATAGATTTTGATACACGTGTAAACCTCCTTTCCCAAAACCTTCCACGGTACCCTCCCCTTTCCTTTATAAATACACTTACCCCTTCCCAATTACATTGCAATATCCGCACGACACTTTCCCCTCTTCTTCCCTAAGCAGAAAGCTGAACCCATCTCGACCATCTTCATTTCTTCCAGCCGCTGTGACGTTTTTCTTCTCTCTTACTCTTTGGCGGGTAGCAAAAACTGACGATCTTCCTCCAAATTCCATTTCTCCATTTCAGGTCACAATAGGTACACTCCAGGACTTTCTTTTTGCTGTCACACATGTCGTTTCCACCCTTTTGACTCCAGGATTGAGGAATGTTTCCAGCAAATTTATCTTCCAATGGATAGATCACTCTTTCCTTCTTTTCTAGAAAACACGTTCCTGTGTTTTCCAGATTTATAGTTAACATTTTTTTTTGTGGTTTCATATTGGAATCCATGCATGCACTTTCCAGATATCCACTGTATAACTTTTGATTGTCCTAGATATCTACTCTTGTTCAAGAATATATATAGTAAATAAATCATGAAGCTGTGCAAGAGAGCAAATCCAACTTTTGTTTAAAAAAATAATAATAAATATTATTTTCAAGTATTTTGCACGATGAAAACATATTGTATAGATTGTGCATAACATGATTCCTAATCATGCACAACTACATCTTATACTATTGGTTTGTCATATCTCGGATGGATAAATTCCAAACTAAAGCAAACTAATATCTGGTATGGGATTCAATAGGTTTGTCTCTTGGTCGGGTCAATTCTAAAACCTGACGTGTCATTGTTTAGTTTTAATTATGGTTCTCTTTTGCAAAGTAATGTGCCTCTTTCATGTCTGCAATCTAGGAATTGAGAATCTCTGGAGATAGTGAGTGATGAATTAGTGAAGAATCTGTAGTGTTTTTTTATTCCTCGGTTCGATTATATGTCTCATGAATATGGGTCACATTTTGATCTAAGTTGAATAACTCTGATATAGGTTGGGCCATGCATCTTTCTTTTGGTGAAACATATTCTTAGTATTGTGTTCAATGAATAATAAGAAACATGCCTGGTGGGCATGGTTGAATATTGTTATATAAAGAAACTATCTAGAGATAATTTTGGGTATATGTGTACTTGTCGCCCTTACATCACCGATTATATCTATGTTTATCTTCCTTATTTCTCTTGGTTTTTTTCTTCTTATTCATATCTTTCATCACAATAAAGTGCAAAACTCTCATGTTCAAATTACTGTCTAATTGTTCGATCAAGATATGGGAAAAACGTTATCTTTAAATAATATACTGTTGATTTCAGATAGCTGGATGCGACATTACTTTCGGAATGACTATCCTTTAAGACTGAGTTAAGTTTAACTATATGATTGCATCATCAATGGAAACCTCTAACCATAAAGTTAGATCATCTTTAGAAAATCATCTTTTAAGTATACTCTACTATCTATGAATCACTATCACAAACCAAGAGATCTAGATCTGTTTGATTAACCACAAAAAGAAGTGGGAAAGAGAGGAGTTGACAAGCTGTGATAACGATCGTGAATCAGTATCAAAATTTTGAATTTGGATGCCGGTTGTGGTGACTTTTACACCTAACCGTGCGAGGACGCGGAGACCCTCAACTGGGCAGGAGATAGGAAACCCAGTTTGGGCAGCGACCGCCAAGTGCGCGGGTCTAGGATTCCAGTCCTCTTTCGGTTTTTACGCGAGCTCGCGGTGATTTTACGCCTCGTTGGGATCCCGACTTTAGACCAGTTCCATTGACCCTCTGTTTTAGGATACCCAAGCGGAGGATCCTTAATTTTTCAATTTTACGTACGAGCTCGTTTGCCCGTACTAGTCGGGCCGTTTTCTAGAGCGACTTTTCCGGGAAGTCTCTCTCACCCGTCTCAGTGGCGTAGTTTGAAAGTAGACCTATCCCTCTATTGGACCGCACTTCCAATTAGAGGGCGAGATGGAAGAGCCCTTTTGTTGGCTTCTTCACCGCTTGAGTTTTTCTTTCGCCAACAGACTTGGCGATTCTACATCCAGATCATCCATATCTAAATCAACATCATCTAGAGTTAAATCTGAGAAAGTTGCACTTGAGGTTTGAAGGATCACCATCAAAGTTGAGTAAATGGAAGTAACTATAATCTAATTCGAAATCTCATTAAGCTAGTGGATGTGTTGAGAACTTAGTTAGGATGCATTATACAACACCGCATGCCTACGGAGGCACCCCAACCCTAAGACATTTCCCAATTCTTAGAGTAATAGTGTGAGGTTTCACAAGAACCAAGACCACAGACTATCCACTAGACTTAAGAATTAAAGAAATCATTATATCTTCTCATCTTATCTTTCCCATCATCAAAATCCAAAAATATGATCTCTGAGTAATATGAGAATAAAATATACATACTTATGATCAATTACTCACCATAGAAATATACTTATGTGGGAAATGTGGGATAATGGCTAATCATGAGAGGTGCTTGCTAGAAATTTGGAAACCTTTTTCAATTGCAAGTAGAATTAAATTTTAATTTGAGTTGCTCATACCTCTCTACTTGCTATCTTTTGATCACAATAAATGCCTGTTATTTTTATAAATTTTTGGAAGGTACCAGCGCCCGCTGACGCCTCTTCTTTCCTAACATGTTTGGCAGGCAAACAGCTTGGTGATTAGTAGCAGCTCAGTAGGTATACATGGTTTCAGGAGATGGAGTTTATACTAGAAGGTATGTGTTTTTGTGTCAAGTTTTTGTTCTGTTAATAATGTAATATGCTTCTTTTCTCTTCAGTCAAATTTTTGGGATATTGTATGTACTAGCAGACATTGTACATGTTGTAGAATATATGCAAGTTAATGAAATGAGATTTTGGTGACAATGGTTCTATGAGCTTGTGGTTATAAATGTTTATGTGAATGTCAGATGAATTATTGCAGCACGAAAAATCAATATATTTTTCTATAACTTCTGCGATCTCTAGTGAATGGAAAGCCGCGAAGATAGTGTAAACGGGTACCCGGATCCTAGGGGGTTCACAATAGTAATATCAAGCAAACCCTAATTGTTTGTTGGTTGATTGATTGGATTCATAGTTGATTTAATATGATTAAATTAATTAGACACAATTAAAATAAACACTCGATCATGAATAGAGATGCATTTCCCTTACAAGAATTGATTATATGAATATGATTCACGTTAATTACTTAAAATTTTGAGGAGAATATGGAGGATCACATAAATAACATCTATAGGCTCTGGTATCTCGTCAAGGCGAATGGTTCCGTCACCATGGATTGTATGTGGGAGACGCTTGTCCGAAGTGACAGCTCTAGCATACAAGCGTACATGGATCGGGTTCTTTGCTTCTCGAAAGAGTAAGGTCATATGCATAGTGACCCCAATATCGAGTCCTCATATTATTGAGGTGATATTGGATTGCGCATAGAGAATACTATTCATGTTGATGGTTGGTTCAATTAACGAATCTACATCGCCTTAGGGGTGGTAGGCTTGAGTGTTAAAGACCGAATTGGAAAATGCAAGATGGGCTTGCAAGGCGGAATGAGTTCCCGCTTCTTTTTATCCAAGTTACGGGTTCTCATATAATTGGGATATAACAAAGGTAAGAAGGAGATCCAAGATCTTTCTTGAGATATAATGGTAAGTATATCTCTTACTTTGAAAGTAGATAAGTGAATGAACTTTCAGAGCTGACAAGGCAAGACAACTTTGATATAAAATCCTTAATCAAAGTAAAATATATACTATGCAAATTATCTTATTTCAGATAACCTTCATTAAACCCAATCAAATATATACTCAATAATAACCAGTAAAATATCTTGGATCGGATCCATGATCAAGATATTGTACTTACAGTTGGACACATAATGTATATGAATGCAATATGCAAGTTTCCTCATAATAATGAGGAATGACAATTAAATAGATAATGGGACAACAACCTTGGGTTTGTATGTCTCTATAGTCTTAATCTCTCATCGATTGTACTTTGGAAGTATCATGTCGATGATGATCGTAATTATCGAAAATCCTTATAAAATCTAAGAAATGTTTTAAGAGAAGATGTGCTCCCAATATTTAATCATGAATGACATGGTTCAATGCATTATACAGAATGGTGGCTCGATAAGAGAAAATGTACTCAAAATGTTTGAGTACCTGCCTGAACCAAAGTCTTTAAGAGTTAAGATGGATGTAGATATGATGAGTGTCATCATTCTACTATCTATATTCTAGTCATTCATGAAGCCTCATAATATTCATATTATATGAATTGAATGAAGCATGTATAAATGTTGAAATATTCTTATATTAAAATCTTTTGAATTCAATATAAGAGATCTTTTGTCTTAAGCAGTAGTTGTTTATAGATGAAGGAAGCGTAGTGGAAGCATGGGTCTGACCCAAGTAAGGAAAATCAAAGAGCTGGTTGTACTTTTATGACTTCCATATGATATCCAAAGAGTTGGATGAATGTCAATATTGCAATAAGTCAATGTACTGATAGTATGACGATGTAGAGTATCTAGGATCCTTAGAGAAGGACTCGGATAGCGCATCGGCATATTATACATCTACGTATAATCATTGAAATTGACTTGTTTATTGGATAAGATCAAAGTCTAATAATTATATCTCATTCTTCTGATAATACATGCAATTGGTTGCATATGTTTTACAAGACTGGAAAAGTTGATCATAAGATTTATTAGTCATCCACATGGATATTGATGCAACTGGTGCAACAATTTCCATTGGATAAATATACTAAATATTTTCAGTGGAGAATCCTTAGCCTTAGATAATATCTCTATGACCTAGATATTAGAATACATTCATTGTTTATTTCTAAATGTTGGAAATAAACATGCATTCTGGAATAGATTTGACATAAAGAGTTATGATGGATATATTTCATATAGTAATCTAACATCTAGAGGACTCTACTGAATTAGAAAATTAATGAATGGTTCATTAACATTTCTAAATATCGAAAAATTAAACATAAGAGGATCAAAAGGAGGATAAAGATCATTTGACAATGATCTAGCATCAAGCCTTGGATATATGTCTATTAATGAGATCAATAGACTAGAAGAGATGAAACTTTAGACTATTCGAAATTTCAAATCTTATATACATGTGAATATTGTATTCAAAGAAAAATATCCAATATACCCTTCTCTGAAAACCGTGTAAGATGCCAAGGTATTCAAGATCTCATACATATTGATGTACGTGGATCATCTATATCATAATAAACATTAATGATGTGTGATATCTATTGATGATTTTTTTTATATGAGATTTCTTCTCTTCACTTTAGAAATCTTTGAAATGTTCATGGATTTCACAATTTTAGTTTATAATCAAAGTTTGAAGGAAGATAAAATAAATTTGATCTAACCAAGGTAGCAAGTACCTATTAGATTAATTCAAGGAATATCTTATAGAGAAAGGAATACCATTCCTATCCCACTCCAAGGAATATCTTATGACATGAAAAGATGGATGTTAACAATAAAGTCTAAAGTAGAGTTCATTCACAAGTTTTGTGTGTGGACCCTCGAGGGACCACCAGGATCTTCAAGAGAAAGAGGGAATCTGATAAAAAGGTAGAAACCTTCAAAACACAGATCGTCTCCGCAAGATACACACGAAGAGAAGACATCGCTTGCGATGAGACTTGTTCTTCAGTGACCATACTTAAACCCATCAGAATATTGCTAACTATATCTACACAACTTGACTATGACATTCTAAACAATGGAAGACAAGATTGCATTCATTATGAATATCTCACCAAAGATATTCATATGAAGTAGCCACAAGGCTTCATAGTTGAGGAAGACAAGATGTACGAGCTAAAGGAACTTCATCTATAGACTCGAATAAGCTTCTTGTAGTTGGAACATTATATTTGATGAAATTATAAATGTTATGATTTCAGATAGAATCTTGATGAATTATGTGAAGCTTAGTGTTGTCATTATATTCATCATTCTAAATGTAGATAAAGTCCTAATCATTTGAAATGATATAAAGATGATAATCAGTGTTTTATAATCTGGTTGTTCCGTACCTTGAGATATGATCTCAAGGATACCTCTTATATCTTAGTTCTGAAGATGTTCGGAAGCAAAGGGAAGAGAGCATTGGGACTGTCACATTAGCGGTACGCTTTGGATATATTCCTTTTTCTGGAAAACTCTAAGGAAAGCTTCTTTCCCTTAAGATATGGTGATGACCTATCTAAAGAGATAGCACCTCAAAGAGTTGATAATATGAGTACTAAAGTTGCATGCCCTAGTGCATCAACTATAGAAAGCTCAGTGTATGCTAAATGTGTACAAAGGTCAAATGTTTGTCATGTAATGGGAGTAGTAACCTGTTACTAATCTTATTATGGAGATAAAACACTTGATTGCAGTAATAACAATATCTTTAAAGACGACAAGACTTTTGATATAGTGATCTCAAAATATTATCTTCAAGAACTTAAGACTTTATAGATATTGATCTAAAAGGTCTTAACTGCAGATGCCTTGTAAGATTTAAGACTGAATCTTGGTCTTAGGAGATAGAGATCTCCGAGAATAAGGGTATTCTGATAAGGATAATAGAATTACATAACGATTTTTACATCCATAACCCTGAGTAATTTCACAATTACAATCATAACCCTACATAGTCACGATTTACATGAGAAACCTCAAGTAATGCTTAATTCTTACATAACCATGTGTTATGTTCCGTTTGAAATGTTCGTTATACCTGACTTTTTTCCGTTAAAAAGGATAAAACTGCCCTTAACGTTCATTTTTATTTGCAAAACATGTCATTCCCACTCAAACCCGAAACCCCCTCCCTCACCGATCTCCTGCACCACCGAGCTCATCCCCTTGTCCCCCCTCCCCACATCGACCTCTGCAAGCAAAAGCCCCACAAATCCCCTGCTCGAACCGCCGATCTCATCCCCTTGGGAATCCTACTCGAAACCCCTCCATCAACAGCAATGCAAGCACCCACCCCATCCCCTGTCGACCTCTACAGCCCCTCCCCCCGTCGTTAAGATTCTCTGGAAGCCGTTGGCCCCTCACCGACCTCTGCAACCCTACTCCTCCGTCGAGAATCTATGCAAGATCGCCACCTCGAAACCACCTCTGCAAGCCCACCTTCCCCGTTCGAGATCTCTGCAAACCCATCCCCCTCCCCCCGCACGCATCGAGACCACCTCTGTAAGCCCCCATCCCATGTCGAGAAGCTCTGCAAATGCCCCCTCTCCGCCGCAGAGGTGCCTCTGCAAGCCAGCCGCACCCCCTTCACCAACCTCTACAGCCCCGCCCCCCGTCAAGAATCTCTGCAAGCTCGTCACCTCGAGACCACCTCTGCAAGCCCCCATCCCCCCTCGAGAAGCTCTACAAATGCCCCCTCTCCGCCGCAGAGGTGCCTCTGCAAGCCAGCTGCACCCCCTCGTCGAGAATCTTTGTAAGCCGGTGGCCCCTCACTGACGTATGCAGCCCCGCAACCCCCCCCCCCGGTCAAGAATCTCTACAAGCCTGCCACCTCGAGACCACCTCTGCAAGCCCACATCCCCTGCGAGAATATCTGCGAGCCCATCCCCAACCTTCCCCCCCCCCCCCGCAGGCGTTGAGACCACCTCTGCAAGCCAACATCCCCCATCGAGAAGCTCTGCAAAAGCCCCTCTCCGCCCGCAGAGGTGCCTCTGCAAGCAAGTCGTAACCCCGACCAGCCGACAACCTCTGCGCCGACAGAGCCCCCCTCCCTTGTCGAGAAATCCCTGCAATCCCCCCCACTGTCGATATCATATGTGTAAGCCCCCCTCCCCCGTCGAGAATCCATGCAATCATCCCATGTCGGACTCTGCAAGCAAAGCCCCTCAAACTTGTCAGCCAGCCACCGCGTACAAGCACGTCAGCCAACCCCTGTCCTTCACCGTCGTAACCCGCCAACTTAAACTTAGAGTCATGATGGTTGTGGGATATTTGTTTTTTATTTAGGTTAATCCCAGCCGTTAGATTGTTGAGTGGTTAGATTAACTCAATCATCTGGTTGAGTTAATGAAGTAAAGTAACGGAAGGTTATAGGTGTAAGACGGCACACTTATTTAGGGTCATGAGCGTAATTCACAATTATGTAGGGTTATGATTGTAATTGCAAAATTACTCAGGGTTATGGGTGTAAAAATCCCAATTACATACCGGTTATAACGATTATTGAGTTGTAATGTCAAAGATACCATAACTACTTTAACAAGATTGACTATTGGTTGCATAAGATGCAACACTCGCATTAGATGTGAGCATTGTTACTAGGAGTATGAGATATGCAAGTACCGTAAAAGGATTTGGCACAGTCTCTCATGAACAGAGTGACTGGTCAGCTTACAAGGCTATTTTTCTAAATAACTTATTATTAGCACATGAATGTGGGTTTAAAAGATTAACCCATTAATGGTTTTTGGGCTAGTGGGAGATTGTTGGACATGCGAGCCAATGATAATCCATTATGCAATAAATGTTATTGCAAATCATTCCCTGGTCTGAAATGAAGAATAACTAATTTGCATTATAGGTCCCTTAGTATAATTAGGGTTATGTATCATGGTCATCATAATGATCATACAACTATTGATTCAAACGTTGAATCATAAATGTTGGTGCTTGGATGATATCTAAAGAGTTAGATTGAGGACTCATCAAGCATTATCAAGTGATTGTTAAGAGGATCTCCAGTCTTAGAGGAAGATGGTAATTCTTCTCTATAGGTTGATATCTAACCGACCTCTTAATGCAGGTCATCTACATAGGAATAGAGATTCGAATGAGTTAGATAAGTTAGGCCAAAGAGTTGACTTAACGAGAACGAGATAACCAAGTCTTACGTCGTATTATCACGATATAGGCATGCATCCTCTGATCGGAGATAGATGTGTTACTATATGTTTGCGTATGTACATTTAGTAGACTGATAGGTTGATGATCTAATCAAGGTCTATACACCGACGAGCTAGTGTGCATATAAAGGCATGAGTAATACGATCTCTCAAAGGGATCATACATGTTCATTACTAAATTGGAAGATATGAGCTCACTCATGAGATATTGGGACCAATTCTGTGCACGGTCGTCTCGCTTTGAAAAATTGACTGAATTTGTAGGTTTAATATATACTTTTGGAAAGTATATGATCAGTACCTAGGAATGATATATGCTTTTTGGAAAGTATATGATCGATACCAACTCCCAATGATCAAATGGGAAACTTAATGAAAAACCCCGAAGAAGATAGTTTAAAGGTGATCTAAATCTTCAGGTTTATTCTACACCTTCCAACATGCAGGTTGTGTGGGTATTAGGAATAGTCGAGGGTGATGTGATCAATAAATGATTGTATAACATGACACCTCCATTCCGAGGGAGTAATGAAACAAGTTTGGATTTTAGTGACTCCTCTCAGTAGAGAAGTGATCTAATCTTAGTCCAAATGTTGGACATTGATCTGAATGTAATTCAAATGTTCAGATGCAAAGTTTAGATTTACAGCTTTGATTTAATCAAGCATCTATGAGATGTCCTGGAAATCTGGATTGAGATATGATCTCAATATCTAAGTCACTATATATGGAATGTACAATCGTCATGTCCTTGTCTCCAAGTATCAGCAAAGAAAGCATATTATTCTTGAAAGAGTTCAAGAATAATTCCATTGTTGATATTATATCTGATCATTGAGCAAAATAGATAATTAAATGTGATTTAATTATTACGAATAATATGAATTTGACTCATATTATTTGGGCTCACGAGAATGAACATCCAAGATGATTAAATGTGATTTAATTAGCAAGGATGTGAATAATGTGAATAGTACTATTCATATTATTCATGGATATTATAAATGTGATTTATAATATATTAGAGAGATAATTGCAATTTGTATTTATGAATTAATAGTTGATGTGAATTGGATTCACATTGAACAATTAATTGTAAATGTTATTTACATGTTATTTTGGATGTGTGAATATGATTCACAATTTATCAATGGCATAATTGAAATTATCATAAAAAATTTAGAATTATTTTGGTGAATAATTATGCAATAATAGTTGTTGCACGTATGAAATATTTGGTGAGATATGAGATCTCACCAAATTGGAAGGAGATAGCCACATGGTCACCAAGAGAATCTCCTAATGGTGGCCGTCCACTCTATGTATGCAAGGAGGCTACATTCTTTTCCATAATATTTCAATGAGATGATTTAATTGATTTTAAATTTATTAAATATCATTCAATATATTTAATTTCTTTTCAATTAATTATTTGGTGTAACCATACTTCTTAATTGTGGGAAAAGGCTTTGTTGTTGTTGTTAATTATTTGTTGTAAATTTATACAACAAAATCATGGTCATTTATTGAAAACACAAATCAATATCAATCACTGGATTGGATTTGTATGAGCATATGGATTGAGATCTATGCACATCCAATTAGTATAAAAGAAGGGGTAGCCCTAGCCTTTTGTGCTAACACTAATTCCCTTGAGGAACTCTCTCTACACGACTACATTCTCCCTCTTTCTCTCTCACTTGTGGTTGTCCACATTATATTGGAGAAAAAGTCATCGTCATCGCTACGTCGTTGCGTCTCCGCCTCGACCTCTTGTAGCTCCCTGTTTTCTTCGATGCCTCTCGCTCGTAGAGAAGATGCCGGATTTCGTGAAACAAAATCAAGAGATCAGTTGCTCGGATCATCAACATGGATTGCAGGAAGCATGTGATTCATCCTCGCAACCGTAGTGTGATCTACGTCAGGTCGGACTTGAGACAGGAGGTCTCTTCGTTTGATCACAAGCACGCTTGAAGAGGTAACCCTAGTCCCCATTTGTGAGCAACTAGTGCGACTAGACGCTCCCGATCGCATATGATGCGATCTTCCCGCTTTCGTGATGCACTTAAGATTTTTCCCATAACCTTTACATTGATATTCTAGGATTTGTTCAAATGGAAGAAATATGGATCCAAATCACAAGAAAGACAAATACCATCCGACCATTTGTGCGATTTGAAGGCAATGAAACCCGATCATCTTCATGAGAAAAATGCCATATGCATAGTATATTACTCTTTATATTACTATATTACTCTTTATTAGGCCTTTGTTGTATTTGTCTGCAAAATGGTTTATTAATAAATATTATTTGATGTATAATATCCTCCCATAGATGGTATTTCCATTTTTTTTAGAAAAACACAAAACAGGTAAAATAATTACATAAGCTGTTCAATTCAAGAGAAATGCCAGGTTCTTCATCTCCAAGTTACATTGCAGTTTTCATCAAAAAAAAATATATTGCAGTTGAATTTCAGACATTTCTCCCTATTTTGAAACTATTGAGTTTCTTTGTGCTCTTATGGTTTTCAATACATGTTCTAAATTTAGACCATATAGGCTTTGAGACGAAAGATAATAAAAAGGACACAGGAATTTAGTTGAAAGAAACACTAACTTCCGAGTTAAACGCATGGGTGAAAGAACGAAAAAAAATAACATCTGGGATAAATACTTACCAAGTCCGGTTTCAGAGGACTCAAATGTTTACTCATGTCAATGCTAGATCTCATATTTTCTACTTCAATAGACCATTGCTTATCTTTAACAAGTTGAGCAAGTTTTTTGATTTTCTTGGAAACTTCCATACTCTGGGGGTTGTGCTGCAAAGCAACTTCAAAAGCAGAAATAGCCTGCACCATTCAAATGATGAGATACAAATACAAAACAGATAGCTATTCATATGCAATTGCTGGATCAATATTTAGTGCAATTTTTCAGAAAAAGAAGCAGTACATGTCGTGCTCAACACCGTCAGCTACGCATGCTATAAGAAATAGAAATTCAAACCATCTATTCAAAGGGCATCATAAGAGAAATCCAGAAATCGGGTTGACTTGCCTTGTCAGATGCCATTCGTAAAATAAATGATAAAATAATGTCATGAACTTCGTAACTGCATTAAATTTGTTCCTGCAAATGCGTTGCAGGAAGCTCTCATCATTTAGGGAGATGTGTTTTGTTGAAAATGTTGTCCATATTTCATCTTTCCTGAGAGGGATTCTTGCCAAGGACGAGTAAGGGTGATGGGCTGGATTCCTTCAAGCTCGAGGGTTCATGATTTATCTTCTATAAAAAAATTTGATTTGGATTTGATATTATTTATCGTGTTCATGCCCAAAATCACTCAAAGTAAGCATATAGTAGAACAATCAAGTCAAACAAGCTAAATGCCCAGAAAACATAAAGATGGTACATGGCTCACAGCCATGGCAGAATATGTTTTAAAAGGGAAAAAGGGGATTACTGATAAAGAGCTCACCCAAAAACTTTATAAAATCAGAAGTTTAAGAATAGAATTACAAAAACCAAGATTTATATAATCATATAAGGTTATTGTAACGTATAAACTTTGTAATCACCAATAACTTTGTAATCATAAGTTGGCACATATACAATCACCAATAACCCTATATACGAATTACAACTTTATATAATCACAACCATTACGATACTTGCAGGCAATATTTGCAATTAAAGAATATGAGAATAATTGCTGCTAGCCAATCACGCTCAAAAATAACAAGACAATCAAGGGATAGCAACTTATGCGTGAGGAGTGTGCCTACCCACTTAAATGGGCGGGTGGTAGTGGGGTGTGTCTACCACCCAAAAGACCAGGGTTCAAATCCCTCCTCATGGAGGTTGCATTAGACAGTCAGCGTAAAAAATAGTCGAATCTTTCAACATGGATTTGAGCAAGAATTCATGTAGCCGACCCTACTTAATGTGGGAAAAGGCTTTGTTATTGTTGTTGTAATCAAGGGATAATAACCTATGTGTGAGCAACCAAAATGAAGTGTTTTTCTAACCTACTTGAATTTATATTGAAAGTGAATAAACTAATGGCACCTGGCATGCAAATAAAAGTTGATCTACCTCATCATAGCGTTCCATCGCTTCCAAAGTACATCCTTTCCTGAAATAACCCTATATGAGATTCAAATCAAATAATAGTCAAATAACAACAGAAAAAAATACAGAGAAAGCTTAAACATTGTGCATTCCAGATTACAGATATGGGGTACCTTTTCCCATTCAGGATTTAGTGAAATCGCCATCTCAGCATCAGCAAGTGCTTTATTTAGTTTAAACAAATGAAGAAATGCTGCAGATCGGTTGCTTTCATATAAACAAATTAACCGAAAAGATAAGAATCAGTATAGAGACGATTAAAAGGCATGCAAAAATAGTACCAATTAATGCTATAGAATGTTGTATATGTTATTTATCAATTTAATCATACAAAGCAGCACATCTTTACAACATACTAAATCAACGTTACTCTGGACAAAATCTGGCGAGACATTCAGAATCTCCTCCTTTCCGCTGCTGTTTCCTTGCGTTTTTAAAGATATCCATAATGATTTGTTGATGCACTAATTAGAAGATGCAAGATTTGGGGTGTTAAGCCGGCTAAGAGAGGGTGAGGAAAGCCCGTGAAATGTTGAAGGAGATTATACAGAGGGATATCAATTACTTGGATCTAAGTCCAAGAATGACTCAAAATAGATATGAATGGAGGAAAAGAATCCATGTAGCCGACCCTATGTAGTGTATGAGAAGGCTTTGTTGTTGTCTATCAGTCCTCTAGGTGTTTACAGGGGTTGAGTATTCTTATATTATAGTAAATGGAACTCAGAAACATGTAGAAGTTAATTAATTAGTGAAGTACCACGAACTTTTCACTGAGATTTGCGTGGTGTTCTACTTTTCCCAAGCTACGCTTTATATTCCTAAGCATCAGTAAACAAAGTAAGATGATATTTGATTAAGAACTGAGCTGAAATTTGAAATCAGAATTATGATAATAGAATTATGATAATAAAAGATGGATCAATCCAAGAGGATAAATCGTGTATGAGGATTCGTTGCCAGCCAGTCTATGATAGTCTCATAATCTATTAAATATCCACAAAAAGTGGTCGGTTTTAGATTATTAGGTTATATATATAAAGTTAAAAGTACTATACATACACATGTATACATATGTGCACATAGTTGCATACACATACATCTAATTATACCCACAAACATTATACACGCACATACATATACATAGAGTTGCATTGATGCAGTCCAAAAAATCTGCATTTAGATGGCGAGAAAGAATGTGGTAAGAAGAAAAGAGATGGAGCTTGAGAGAGAAGGGAAAAGCATGCATGTAGCCTGGAGTTATAGTGAAGAAAGGCAAAACGAACAAAGGGAGGGGAAGCTGGAAAAAAGATAGATAACAGAGATATACTCCAAATTCAAATCTGATCTGCCCATTTTACAGGGACCTTTAAGATAGGCATACAAATTGTAACCTAAACAATTTAAAATTGTGAAATAAAACAAACTTTAGTAAATTGCCATGAAATCATAGCAGATAAAAATCAAAATTTGAAAAAAAAAGGAAATATCAGTTCAAGCTAACAACCATAGGGACAAAACTTGAAATTAATCCCACTAATCAATGTAAGTAAATTCTGAAATTTGTTTTAGCTATTGTGTGGCCTATTTGATGGGGGATGTTTTCTGCCAAGAGAGATTTTATATTTAAGGTGTTCCTGAGCACGCTAGGGTTCTTGTTGAACCCGGCCTTTGTAGTTCTTAAACTTGTGAATATATGTTTTGGTCATGCTTCAAGATAAAATCAAATTTTGTAATTTTCTGACAACAACGACAACAAAGTCTTCTCCTACATTAAATAGAATCTGCTACATGGATTCTTTCCTTCATTCAGATCTATTTTGGGCCAATTTAGGACTTAGATCTAAGTAATTAAGATCACTTCGAATAATCTTCTTCCAACACTTCTTGGGCCTTCCTCGCATTCTTTTAGCCGGCTGAACATCACAAATCTTGCATCTTCTAACCGGAGCATCAGCATACCACCTTTGCAAATGGCTAAACCACCCTACGCGATTCTCTCTCATATTATTCTCAATCAGAGTTTTTTTAAAAGCAAAAAGGGCCTCTGTCATATAGGTGGGTGCCCAAAAACTTCACTACTTTCACAAAAAAATGAACAAAATTACATAATTATATATTCCAAATTTCGGCCAATGCCTTGGCATGAGCCACAATATTTTCAGCATAAAAACACTCCTGACAAAAGAGAGCATCATTTCTAGCTAACCAAATAGCCCAAATCATCGTCAAGCAAGTGGTGTGTTCCTTCTCAGAGCCATGCCATTCTACTCCAATGACCTCCCAGAAACCCGAGATTCCATTAGTGTTGAGATATTTATATCTCTATATATTTATTTCCTATTTTTATTTCTTTCATGTACCTCTTATGTTATTTACCCAGGGCTTTTCTCCTATATAAGAGAGCCCTAGGGACTCAATAATAGATGTATTCTATTCTTTTCCCAACATGATATCAGAGCCACGATCATAAACCGGGGTTCCTATATCCCATCAAAAACCCAAGCTACCCCCCCTCTCTCCCACCCTCCGCCGCCGACCTACCGGCCAACCCATGCGTCTCACCGTGCACCGCTCCAGCCGGCCCCCGCCACCCTAGCCCACCCCAGCCCGCCGTTGCCACCCCAGCCAACCCCAGCCGCTCCTGCAGGTCCCTCCGTCGGCCACAGCAGCCACAGGCTGCCTCATATTTGAGGTTCTGCCGCCCGCTGCTACTTGAGGGCTGCAGTTCGAGGGCTTTTACATGCCGATAAGGTCTGATTTTGACCGGAAAATGCGGTTTTGGGTATATAAAACACATTTTTCGGCCCTAGACCTCAACAAAGATTGAAGAAGATGGTTGTATGAGTCTACACATACAATCGTTCCTTCATATGATTGTGTAGACTTGCTCATAGAAGTCTACTTCCCAGTTTGGTCAGAGTTTTGACATTTTTTCCATCATGTAAGACAACAAGGGTGACGTTTTTTCGTCATCCGATGCTTTCAAGGGCTCGGCTCCTATCGTGAGATGGATGGGACCAACTACGAGTTGTGGTCCATGCAGCTTCGCACCCATGTGCAGTGCCATAACAAGGAGCACATTTTGATTGATTCAGAGTTGACGGACAAAACTGGGGCTAATGCATCATGGAAGCAAGATGATGCCTATGCACGAATTTGGCTCTCCGAGATGCTCACCACGGAGATTGCCAACGACATCGTCAATCAACCCACTGCCAGGCCATATGGGATATATTGGCTGATACATACAAGCAAGCGAAGAATGAGAGCAAAATCCTCCAGTTGCATTATGACATCTTCTCGACCAAGCATAATGGTCGACCTCTTCATGTCCATTTCTTGCATCTCCATGGCATGTTTGAGTGTCTTTAAAGCTTCATTCCCATTACTACCAACACTGAGCAACAGCAGACATACAGGAATGCCACTATGACAAGAGTCTTTCTGTCATCTCTTGATTCTGAGTACGATGCAGCACGTACTCAACTACTTACTAGAGGGATGATACCATCGATGGAGGAGGTATACAAGAGGCTGAGTAGGATCACTACTTCGTCTACTAACATGGCTCAAACTCCCTCTAGGATGGCAGCTTCTCGTGGAAGAAGATGTACTTCACAGTTTCGCGGGTGCGGATCCCGTAGTCGAGGAGGAGGACGTCATTGTGACCCATGCTCACATTGCCACCGTCCAGGACATTCGGAAGAGACATGCGCATGGGTTTCCAACGTCTACTCATGTAGCTGAGCAGACAAAGACTACTCTAGCTCCCTCTCATGATACGAGGTTTGATGATATTGTCTCGAGATTGAGAGAGACGATGACTACACCACTTGCTCCAACAGCAGGATCCTCAGATGTTGCAGCTGTTGTTAGAGCTTCTACGAGCTCGTCAGGTATTGCCTACGCACTTACCAGTTGTAGCAGTTCAGATTTGACTGATTGGATCATGGACTCCGGAGCTTCTCATCATATGTGTGGGGATTGGGCTCAGTTTACTTCGTACAGATCTATCCCTCCTGGAAGATCAATGGCGATTGCTAATGGAGTTCATCTACCCATTGTTGGTCAGGGGGAGATTGTTCAAGCCCCATCGATGCGTCTGCAGAATGTCTTACATGCTCCAGTATTTTAGATGAATCTTTTCTCTATTAGTCCGATTACAAAATATTTAAATTGTCGTGCCATATTTGATCCTTCTTCTCTTGTGTTTCAGGACATACTCACAGACAAGGTGATTGGATGTGGCAGTGAACAGAGAGGTTGTACAGATTGGTCCAACTTCCGTGTGTTGGTGCTCCAATTATTCCATTTGGATATGTTTTTCCTTTCATGTGACATCTTCGCTTTGGACACCTTCCTCTACAGAAGCTGTGTCATGTTCTCCCTCAGATCTCTACTCGTACTTCCTTGGAGTGTGAGGCGTGCCAGCTTAGGAAGCACCATCGTTCTTCTTTTTCGAGTCGTCGGAGTCATCACAGTACTCAGTTGTTTGAGTTGGTTCATTTTGATATCTCAGGTCCTAGTCATGTTCTCGATAATCAAGGACACCGGTTCTATATGGTTGTTGTAGATGATTTCTCTAGATTATCTTGAGTTTTCTTGTCAAAGAATAAGTCTGAAGCTAAGCTTGTTATTAAATCTTTTCTTATTGAGATTAAGAACATTTTTTCCGCTAATGTGAAGTTTATTCGCACTGACAATGCCTTAGAGTTTTCTACTTTAAGTTGTCTGACTTTCTCAGATCAATTGGTGTTGTTCATCAAACTTCTTGTGCTTACATCTCGCAGCAGAATGGTATTGTTGAACGCAAATACCATCATCTTTTGGATGTCACGGGGACTCTCTTGATTCAAAGTCGAGCTACTCATTCGTTCCGGGGTGATGCGGTTCTCATTGCATGTTACTTGGTGAACCGCATGCCTTCTACTATTCTTAGAGAAAAGGTTCATTTCTTGATTGTGTTTCATGAGAATGGCATATTCTCCCTTACTCCCATGGTTTTGGGTCGATGGCTTTTGTTCACAATTTTATTCCTGGTCGTGACAAGCTCTCTCCTAAAGCTATCAAATGTGTGTTTAGTGGTTATTCTCGTACCAAAAATGGTATAGATATTTTGATCATGTTGGGAGAAAATATTATGTGAGTGCTGATGTCACATTTTTTGAGTCCATTATGTATTTTCCACCTGTAGGTGACATGTTGTCTAATGTTGACTCTAGCGAGAATGTCTTTGTTTCACCACCTCCGTTATCTCCACCAACAAATACACATGTTGAGTCTCAGTCACCTCCACCGCCACCTCCACCTCAATCTACCCTGACACAGTTCCAACCACAGTTTTACATTCGTGGGTCCTATACTCGCTCCTCTGCTCGTGTGCCTTCCCCGTCATCCAGCATGCCTCAGGTATGTAATGAGCACATTATTTCTATTGATGGCACTGGTGATATGTTTGTACCACAGGATACTATACAAGAGGAGCAGATACGAGAGAACAAAGAGGTTGATGACCTCGATGTACCTATTGCCTTGAGGAAGCCGCGTCGTAAATGTGCCACGTATCCTTTAGATGTGCATGTTTCCTTAGACCGTCTTTCAGAGGAATACGGGAGGTTTGTTATGGGACTCCTAGCTGCTATTATCCCACAAACATATCGGGAGGCCACACACGATAGCAGTTGGCGACTTGCCATAGAGGAGGGGATGGCCGCTTTACAGTCTTGTGGTACCTGGAGCGTTGTTTCTGCCCCTCCAAGTGCCTATGTTATGAGGTGCAAATGGATCTTTACAGTGAAGCAACGGGCAGATGGCAGTGCGAATCGCTACAAGTCAAGGCTTGTAGCACGTGGGTTCACCTAGACTTATGGGATTGACTATCAGGATACCTTCTCTCAAGTGGCCAGACACTCAACATTGTGCATTCTTCTATCAGTTGTCGTTTCACGGGACAGGCCTCTTTACCAAATTGATGTGAAGAATGTGTTTCTATATGAAGATCTAGAGGAGGAGGTCTATATGTAACCAAGGTTTGAAAAAACGAAAGGCGGAACGAGGCGTTTTCCTTGGAAGCGAGGCGAGACGTAGCCTCGAGGCGGTCGAGGCGTAAGCCTCAGTTTTGTATAGAAAAATAATTATAAAATATATAATACATACATTTATTGATGAAATAATATAATTTGACAAACATATAGTATATAACAATGTAATATATGATGATATTATGAAGATAAGAACATGAAAAAAAAGGATATGTCAATGACTCAATGCCATAAACCTTTCTAAATTTCTACCTAATCAAAAGAAAATCATTGGTTATAACTTATAACTATCACTAAAAAATTATCTAAAAGGGATTGGCTATAGTTGTCGTTATAAATATCCAAGTTGTTGATATGAATCATATGATTTGAATCCTAACTATATATTCTACTATACCCAGATGAAGAACGGTTGTATGCATCCCCCCTGTTGCACCATACCCTACCAGAACGGGGGTCAGCGAGCCTGGGGGCTAGGGGGGCCTAGGTTGGCCCCCCCTTGCGGGGGTGCAGGGGGCAGCGTCCCCATCCCAAAAAAAATTTCTTATATGAGGATCCGAATTCGTATACACATTTTTATATGTTTAAGGGTGTAATAGTAAGCGTTCATTAAAATAATTTGGCATGTTAATGATAAATATGAATATGAAAGAGGTCAAATTCAAGCATATGAATATGAAAGAGGTCAAATTTAAGCATACATTTTGCATAAATTAATAGTTAGACATAATTAATAGTAAATATGAAGCAATTTGTTGAAATAGTTACACATAATTAATAGTAAATGTGGAGTTATGGGAACGAAAGAAACATCAGATTTAGGCATTTAACTTGTATAATCATTATCCTAAACAAGTATATATTTATAAGCTTCTCAAACCAACATGTAACTATTAAAATCATACAAAAAATCCTCAAAAAAAACAAAAACGCCTCGACCGCCTCGAGGCAGAATGCCTCGAGGCTACGCCTCAGCCACTCGAGGCACACGCCTCACTGGACAAGGCCGAAGCGCACGCCTCGAGGCTAAAAAGGCCCGCCTCGCCTCGAGCCGTACGCCTCGACCGCCTCGAGGCGCGCCTTTTAATACCATGTATGCAACAGCCACCAGGGTTTGTTGCTGACGAGGAGTCTCAGAAGGTGTGTAGGCTCCACAAAGTGATTTACGGCCTGAAGCAGGGTTCGAGAGCTTGGTACCATAAGCTTTTAGAGTTAATAGAGAACCTGGGGTTTGCTCGGTCCATTGTGGATCACTCGCTTTTTGTTCAGAGAACACAGAGAGGTATTGTTGATATTCTTGTCTATGTTGACGATATTATTGTCAGCGGTGATGATGAGCAGGGTATTAAGGCGGCCAAGGAGTTCCTAGATAGGCATTTTTTTGACCACGGATCTTGGCAATCTTCGATACTTCCTCGGATTAAAGTTCGCCAGGAACCAGCGTGGTCTTCTGATGACCCAAAGGAAGTTTGTTACCGATCTTTTACGAGAGACAGGTATGACAGGGTGCAAGCCTGCTACTATTCATATGGATCCAAGCATGAGATTATATGATGATGACACTGAGAAGATAGATAAGAGGAGATACAATGAGCTTGTTGGGAAGCTCCTATATGCTACCATCACCAGGGCAAACATATCTTTTGTTGTGAGCAAGGTGAGCCAGTTCATGGAGCAATCCAGGAAGGTTCATGTGGATGTGATATATATGATTTTGAGATATTTGAAGAATTCACCTAGTACCGGTCTTATATTCAGCAGAGGTACATCTCTTGGGGTGACAGGTTGTGCAGATGCGGATTATGTAGGATGCCTTAGAGACAGGAAGTCCACTTCTTGCTTTGTTATTTTTGTTGGGAGCTCACTCGTCTTATGGAAAAGTAAAAAGCAGACAATGGTTGTTAGATCTGGTGATGAATCTGAGTATAGGGCCATGGCACAGGGGAGCACAGAGATGATGTGGGTTAAATCTGTCTTGACTGATCTTATAGTTGAGGTTTCTCTTCCCATGCTGCTTTTATGTGACAATCAAGAAGCTCTTTTTATTACCAATAATCTTGCATAAACGAACAAAACATATAGAGGTTGATTGCCATTATACCAGAGACATGATCCAGAAGGGTCTCATATCCACTACCCATGTTTATAATGGAGATCAGACAGTTGATATCTTCACCAATGCCCTTGCTAGAGGCCTTTTTCAGAAATGATGTTCCAAGCTGAGCATGATAGACATATATGCTTCAGCTTGAGAGGGGTGCTGAGATATTTATATCTCCCTATATTTATTTCTTATTTCTATTTCTTTCATATACCTCTTGTGTTGTTTACCCAGGGCTTTTCTCCTATATAAGAGATCTCTAGGGTCTTAGCAATAGATGTATTCTATTCTTTTCCCAACATTTAATATGCACTTGGTCAGTTGGGATGAAGTCACCAAGAGGCGTGAGGATGGTGGCCTTGGGGTCAGGGAATTGGAGGGCATGAACAAGGCCTTGCTCTTTAAGTGGGCTATCCGAATTTGAGGCTCGTCTACCTCCTTGGCGGTGAAACTTTTGATGGAGATTTACGGGGTCAAAGGCGACCTGAAGTCGCGACATGTGAGGTTTGAATCCCCATTATGAACGGGTATTCGGGTGGTTATGCCTCAGCTGGCCTCCCGGTTTCATCTGGTCGTCGATGATGGGGGGACTTTCAGATTTTGGTGTGACAATCAGACGGGCGACTGCTGCTTGGAGATTAGATTCCCGCGCCTCTTCGCCTTATCGACAATGAAGGAAGCGACGCTCTCTCAGGTGGCTGTGGAGGACGCTTGGGCACCGACTTTCCTCGTCGAGCTCTCGGAACAGCGTGCAGAAGAATACTCAACCTTGTTGGATACCTTGTCACAACGGGAGTCCTTCTCTCGGAATTGTGACCACTATCGCTAGGGGGGCATTGCATTCACGGTAAAAAAGGCCTATCTTGAATTGACGAGGAGAACCGAGGAAAGGGATGCCGATCTTTGTCTAGATATGAGAATTGTCTGAGCGGCTAAGATTCCGATAAGGGTCAAAGTGTTTCTCTGGTGCCTTAGACAGGGAAGGATAATGGACAAAGTAAGGAGGGGCGTATTTTTCGTCTCTCAGACACCCGGTGTTACAGGTGCGGCGACACGACCGAGGACTCCGAACATCTTTTTTCGGTTGTGTGTTGTCTGAGCGGGTTTGGTCAGAGCTTGATATACCATGGGTGCAGCGGGAAGGGATGAGCGGGTTCTGGGAGTCCATCAGGAGGTTTGGCAGTAACTCTACTGAGGATTATTCTAAGTCGTTAGCCTCTCTTTGGGCTATATGGTTGGACCGTAATGAGCTTATCTTCAAAAACCAGAGATTCTACAGTGAGAACGCAGTGTCCCAATGTATTGTTTTGTATAACTTCTGGCTCTCCCGGTAATGTATTCCGAAACTTCATTAATGAAATACAATAGGCAGTGATCCCCACGATGGGGATTCACCCGGTTTGAAAATAAAAAAACATTTAGTATGCACCCTAAGCCTTCCGAGGAGATCCCAAGCCGCTACCGAGACCCCGCACTTGAAGAAAAGGTGCTTTGCATTCTCCACATTATCATTACACCTCTGACACAATGGGTTCATTGTCTCAATGAATCGAGCTAATCTCACTCCCGTCAGCAATCCCCCTTTTCGGAACAGCCACACAAAGACTCAGAATCTTACACCTTCATATTCTTCTGCAATCCATCGTGCTTCCTCCAGGATCGTTCATCGTTGGTCCTTTTAGTGTCAATGAAAAAAACCTTACTCACAGAAAAAACACCATCGTACCAGCTCCAACAATCACGTTTGTCCGTGGATCCTTCCACGTTCTCCAGTTTCCACACCATCTCCAACAGCTCACCCAACCTCTGTTCCAAAAGCTATGTTCTAAAAGTAGGGAAGAACGAATGCCCATCCAAACATCGACAATCGAACCAAGCTTGCAAAAATCGGTCAACTAGTTGGCATGATTACTCGAATCGATATACCGACCAACCCGATTTAAGCTAGTCGGCCTTTAGTCGGGTACCTCGATTAGTCGGGTCGACTAGTCAGGATAGTCGGCATACTAATCGACCGAGTTTTGCAAGTGAGATCCGAGAACCTGAATCTGAAATACCCATTTACTGAGGTTTTAGGTTACTGTTAGACAGTAGCCTAAACCCCCACGCACACCCCTGATACCTTCGAGCTCCTACCCAAGCGATCACTGCACGATCACCTCCCCCAGTCGCCACCTACTCCCCACACTGGTCGTCACTTGCTGCTCCGGGAGCCGACTACTCTGTTGTCGCCGCCTGCACCATCCGATCGTCGCCTACTCCGAAGCCCGCCTGCACATCCGATCTCGGTTAGGGTTTTATAATTTTTTGCCATTTTTTAAATATAGTTTGTTGGGTTGTGAAGTTGTGTTGATTTGCTATATTGGCATGCTCATACTATTTATGGTATGGTTCTTAAGAAGCTCGTACTAAGCATTTTTTGTTGGATAGTTCTTAAGGGTCTATTTGTTGGATAGTTCTTAAGAAGCCCATACTATATATGCTCATACTATACATTTTTTATATATTATTGAATTTATTATGTTGGATGGTTCTTGAGAAGGGTCTATTGCGTATGTGTTACATTATTACATACTATTGTTTTATGATGCAGGTGTGGTAGCTTGTTCGTTTTTATTTAAATGCATTTGTAGGAGTTGTAGTTTGTTTGTTCTTATTAAAACGCAAATCGAAATTGTGTGTTCTTATGTGAAGTTGTAACTTGGTATTGTTATATTTTTAGTTTATAATTGTTACTATAGTAATGATTAACTTGTTTATATCAAGTTTTAACTTGTGAGCATGGTATTAAATTTCACGAAATTTCGTCGAAATTTAGGTTTCGATAGGGAGGGTCTTTCGAAACACCTATATATATATATATATATCGATTTCCCGGATTTCGACCGAAATGGGTCGAAATATCGGTGATATTTCGACATTTCGACCCATATCGGTCGAAATTCATGTTTTCAGTTCAAAATTTTTCAGATTTCGACCGATATGGGCGAAATTTCGCCGATACCTATGTAAATCAACGATATTAACCATGTGATCTTAATTTTAATCATTTTACTAACTATTTAGTATTTACCAATTCTCTATATCAAAACACATCATGATTTATATATTTTGTTTCGGGTCCCGGGCAGCGAGACCCCTGTTCTGGTAGGGTATGGTGCAACAAGGGAGATGCATACAATGTTTCTTCAACGTAGGGAGCTTCACCTCCCTTTGCAAGTAGAGATGAAACAACTCTATAGATTCTAGAGATCCGCTATAACTTCTTTGCTTCATTCATTTGTCATTTGTCTTTGTAAAATATATCATCTTTGTTGTAAGTCTATAAATAATTATGTAATTCACTAGAACCGCACCTACGACCGTTATTTCTATGAACTAAACATTGTCTTATTAAGCATTATCTACATTTTAGAATAAAAAATACTCATCTATTTTTCTGAACAAAAAGACATCTTATAAGTATTTTTAACTTAGTTATTTTAGTTTCGATTCCAATATCTATCAGTCAGCTCAACGATATGCCCCGATATGTGCGATATAAGGCATATGGATGAGAGATACGTCTGATATACGTGTGCATTTGTTAGCTATTATTATTTTAAGAACTTGGATTTAATGATATTCATTTCCAATATGTATCAATCAATAATCAGCCTTAACAACGAAATGACCGATATGACCGATATGTGTAATATAAGGCATATGGATGAGAGATATGTGTGATATAAGTACGCATTTGTTAGCTATTGTTGTTTTAAGAACTTGGATTTAATGATATCCATTTCCAATATGTATCCATCAATAATCAGCCTTAACACAACGAAATGATCGATATGACCGATATGACCGATATGTGCGATATAAAGGGCATATATAAGCAATATGTATGATAAAAATGTGTATTTGGGAGCTATTATTGTTGTAAATAACTTGAAAGATCTTAATTTGCAAAAAAATGGTCAAAAAATGAGTTTTGAGCCATTTCCGAAATTTCCACCGAAATCATCGAAATTTCCCGAAATATCAGCGAAATTTCGGTACTGGAGGTGACTTAAACGAAATCGAAATCGAGATTTCGAACCTTGCTTGTGAGTTTCTGACAATGTAGTTGACAACACCCCCTGATGCAAAATGGGATTAATTGATGCAACCTACTTAAAGAGCAACTAAGGCAATAGTTCTAAAGATGTGGACTTAATGGATCTGACGACTGTGCCAAAAAAATGAAGTGCTTACGCGAGATCAGCAATAAAAGATGACAATTAATCGACTATAGCACCGATTTCTCCAAAGTTTAGGGCAGCACGAATAGTTACCGAACAAGGGAAATAAATAACGATGCTTACGGCACGGAATCTCAATAAATCACCAAACCAACCAGCAATATAACAGGCCACAAACTAATATTATGCAGTGGAAATTAGAGGGTGGAAATTGTCACTCATACCACAACCGGCAAGGGAGCTTGGAGCCGCGTTCAGATCTGGTCGGACTGGCGGGGAACCGGAACTGCTACAGCAGCGATTTCGGGTTGATCGGGTGCCAGAGATCTCGCTGGTTCGCTTGGGCTGCAGGCGGGATTGTGGGTCGAAGTATTCGCCGCGTAGCTGGGGTTAAGAGGGGCCAAAGAGCGGCGCTAGACGGCAGGAAACCGGCAAGGGCTGGGGGGAAACAGTGGGCGGCGTGAGGGCTGGGTTGCGGGGTAGGGGGGAGTGGGCTATGCGGGTCCTGCGGCGGTATGGGGAGGCGCAGAGGGGAGATCGGTGGAAGTGGAAGGCGGCGTTAGCGGCGGGCTGGGCACAGGCGAGAGGCGGCGGTCGGCGGAAGGGAGGGGTGCCGTGGAGAGAACTCGGAGAGAGGGAGGAGAGGTGAGGCGGAACTGGAAGGAGAAGAGGGGGGAAGGGCGCTGGCTGCGATGGGCGGAGAGGTGATTGGAGAGGAGGCGGCGCAAGGGGTAGGGTTGGAGGGGAACGTGAGAAGAAAGAATCGGGGAGGGGGAAAGAGAAGGCGGGACCGAGAGAGAGAGATAGAGAGAGAAATAAGTGAGGAAATAATTCTCAAATTCAAACTTGAAAAAAAACCTAATACAAGGGAGCCCTTTATAGAGGCTACTCCCCCTCAAAAGAAGCAACAAATCCCTAAAATTAGGGAAAGAAGAAATCAAAGGGAAAATATAAAAAGAGGCCTTTTATAATGAGCCTTTTACATGGGAATGAAATAAAATTAAGTAAACAAAACAAATGCTAAATAGAATAAATAACATAAATGTTCATAAAAATTGTTATCATGCTGCATCAACTCCCCCCTGCTGAAAAGAATCTCGCTCCGTCGAGATGGCATCGTGGAAATTTTGAAGTATATCGGGGCGGAGTTGTTGGAGTTCATCCTCGTCAATCCAGGTGCAATCGGTAAAAGGTCGTCCCTTCCATTTGACTAAATATCGTCGGAAGAGACCACGTCTAGTCGTCATATCTCGGATATCCGCAATATCTTCAATCTGATCAGCATCGGTTGCGGCTGGCGGTTGGCGCATATCATCATTGGCGGGAACTTCTACTGGGTGGCATCGGCCTGTTCATCTCCATGATATAAGAAGAGATCTGATACATTGAAGACTGGTGATGTCTGAACGTCTGGCGGCAGGTCGAGTAAATATGCATTGGGCCCAATCCTCTTGAGGACTCGAAATGGACCATTCTTTCGTTCACTCAATTTTTGGTGGACTCTCGAAGGAAACCTCTCTTTTTTAAGGTGGACCATCACTAATTCTCCAACTCTGAACTCGCTCTCTCTTCGGTGTAGGTTGGCTTGGGTTTGGTATTTCTGGGTCATGGATTGGAGTTTGGCTCGGATTTCAGTATGGATGTGGGTTAGATGTTCGACCAGATCCTCATCAGCTGCACTACTTCTCCCTTGCATGGTTGTGGCTTTTAGGTCAAGAAATTGGGTAAGTGGAAAACTGTACACACTCTCAAAGGGCGATTTTCCGGTGGACCTATTAGTGGAACTGTTATATGCGAATTCAGCTTGGGGAAGAATTAGATCCCATTTGGACGGAGAGTCCCCTGCAAGACATCGCAATAAATTTCCTAATGATCTGTTAACTACTTCAGTTTGCCCATCTGTTTGTGAATGATAAGCGGTGCTATATTGCAGACGAGTACCAAGACGAGACCAAAGCGTGCGCCAAAAGTGACTCAAAAACCGGGTATCACGGTCTGAAGTAAAAGAACGAGGGACACCATGCAAACGGACGACATCACAAAAAAACAAATCAGCGACATGAGATGCATCTGAGGTTTTCCTACATGCAATGAAATGTGCCATTTTAGAGAATCGATCCACAACCACAAAAATAGAGTCAACTTTTCGCACAGTGAGGGGTAACCCTAGCACAAAATCCATGGTGATATCTTCCCAGGGCCGCAGAGGAATGGGTAGGGGTGTGTATAGTCCAGTGTTCTGCCGGTGGCTTTGAATCTTTGACATGTTTGGCATTTCTGTACGAATTTTGTCACATCCTTTCGCAATTGCGGCCAATAAAAGCGTTCTTGGAGAAGGGTCAAGGTCTTGTCTCTTCCAAAGTGTCCAGCTAAACCTCCATTGTGTAGTTCTGAAATTAAGTTCTCTCGAAGGGACGTGGCAGGAATGCATAGTTGGTGGCCTTTGAATAGGAAACCCTCATGAAGAACAAAAGTGGTTGTTGGGTCCTGCCCAGTACCAACACAGTCGGCATGAACTGACCGAAGTCAGGGTCAGTGGGGTAGAGGTCCTTGAGAGTTTCAAATCCTGTTGTGCTGACGGTCATTGTGGTCAGGGCATGTGCTCGCCGGCTCAAAGCGTCGGCCACACGGTTCAGGGTTCCGGCTTTGTGTTTGAGATGGAAGGTGTATTCTTGGAGGAAATTAACCCATTTGGCATGACGCTTGTTAAGAGTTTTCTGGGAGTTCAAATATCTCAGGGCTTCATAATCAGAGTTAAGGATAAATTCACGCTGGATCAGGTAATGTCTCCAACGCTTGAGAGCTTGGACCACGGCATAAAATTCAACATCATAAGTGGAGTACCGTGACCTGGCATCGTTCAATTTCTCGCTGTAGAAGGCGACAGGTCGTCCTTCTTGACTTAGGACAGCGCCAATCCCGACATGTGAGGCGTCGCAATCGACCACGAAAATCTTGGTGAAGTCGGGGAGAGCCAAAACAGGAGCATGCGTCAATAGATGTTTTAGAGTTTGAAAGCTCGTCTCTGCTTCAAGAGTCCAGGCAGGTCCGCCTTTCCGCGTGCAGTCTACCAACGGTGCCGCACAAGTGCTGAAGTTCCGAATGAAACGTCGGTAGAAAGAAGCTAACCCTAGAAAGCTGCGAATTTCAGTGAGGGTTTTGGGTACGGGCCAGCTCTGAATGGCCTGAATCTTTGAGGGGTCAACTTTAAGTCCATCAGCAGTGACAATGTATCCTAGGAAGAGGACCGTGTCAGACATGAAGGAGCATTTCTTGAGGTGGACATACAGTTTTTGGTCTCTCAGGGTTTCCAGGACTTGACGCAAGTGAGATAGATGGTCTTCTTTGGTCAAACTGTAGATCAGGATATCATCGAAGTACACGACCACAAACTTGCCAATAAAGGGTCGCAAAACATGATTCATTGTCCGCATGAAGGTGCTTGGGGCATTAGACAAGCCGAAGGGCATGACCGTCCATTCATACAGGCCTTCTTTGGTTTTGAAAGCTATCTTCCATTCGTCTCCAGGTCGCAGGCGAATCTGGTGGTAACCACTGCGGAGATCCATCTTGGAGAACAACTTGGCACCTGATAACATATCAAGCATATCATCAAGGCGTGGAATGGGAAAACGATATTTGATCGTTATCTTGTTGATAGCTCGACTGTCTACGCACATTCTCCATGTACCGTCTTTCTTCGGGGTAAGCAGAGCAGGAACCGCCACGGGGCTCATGCTCTCTCGAACATACCCACGTCGCAGCAGATCAGTAACATGCCGGTTCATCTCCTCATGCTCACTTGGGCTCATTCGGTAATGGGGTAAGTGGGGTAGACTGGCTCCAGGGACTAGATCAATGTGATGTTGAATGTCTCGCAACGGGGGCAGTCCTTCAGGCAACTCTGCAGGCATGATGTCAGCGAACTCTTGGATGATGGGCTTTATCTCAGGTGGGACTTCAGGTGGAGTTGTCTCTTGGTTGTCCACTTCTCGTCCCATTAAGGCATAGATGGTGAAGCTCTCCTGAATTTCACGTTGGAATGTTTGGGCTTCCATCAACAACACGGAGCCCGTGGTCGCAGTCTTTGCCGGTGGGGTCTTGTTACCAGTTTGGTTGGTCGCAGCTCGAAGTGTAGCCACTTGGCGAGGGCTAAGGGCTTCACGTTGCGGTCTGAGGGTTACACGAACCTTGTCTATGAGAAAGGTGTACGTGTTCAGTTTTCCTCGGTGTTCGGTGTCTCGATCGAATTGCCACGGTCTCCCTAGAAGTATGTGACAGACATCCATAGGGGCTACATGACACCACACCTCGTCCTTATATGTGGGACCAATGGAGAAGCTAACGGGGCTCTGTCGGTGGATCGGGATTTGGGTACCACCTCGAAACCACGCCACGCTGTACGGTTTCTCGAGCGGTTGCGTTGGTAGACCCAACTTATCTACCATTTCTTGGGAAACAAAGTTCTCAACGCTTCCTCCATCAATGATCAGCGAACAGCGTCGTCCTCCAGAGGTGCAGGTGGTTCGGAAGATGCTGCATCGCAGCCAGCTATCAGCATCGTGGACAGCGGGGGTGAGCAGAATGTTTGTGGGCGCGCTGTCAGGAGCGATAAAGTTCTCGTGTTCAATTACCAGGAACGAACCGGAGTCGTCTCCATCCACTCCTAGAGGTTCATAGTCATCGGCTCCCATGGCGTCAGCAGTCATCGCAATCGGATCCTCTTCAGGAGATTCTTGCTGGTCAGGGTCGGGGTATTCAGGGTCGTCGGTGGTGCATAGATGGACGGGTTTAGCCTTAGGGTTCGGGCACTCTGCTGCTCGATGTCCCTTTTGATAGCATCGGAAGCAAGTATCAGGTCCTACAATAGGTCGGCTTCCCAAGATGCCTTGACCAGGGTTTCCAGTGGATGATCGGGCGATGGCAGGAGTTGATGGTTTGGCTTGGGTTTTACCCGCAATGGTTGATGAGGAACCCATCGGTTTGGAGTATGTCATCGGGGTACTGGTACGAGGGGCGGAGTTCACAGAGAAAGGCATTTTCCTCGTCTGGGCTTTAGCAAGCTTGATCTCAGCCCGTTCAACCTGCTTGTAGGCTTCGTCGACATTACGGCAGTTGTGGAGGTATAGTTCATCCTGGATGACTTGGCGGAGGCCTTGCATGTAGCGGGTGACTTCCTGAATAGGAGTCTCCTGCAAACGGTTGCGATGGACTAGGGATTGGAACCCTTCGGTGTATTCCTTCACGCTCATGGTACCTTGCCTCCATGATTGCAGTCGCGCGTACAGATCGCGTCTGTAATCTTCAGGCACGAATTTTGTCTTCAATTTAGCTTTCATTTTGCTCTAGTTGCGGATTTTACTTTTTCCCTTCCGTTTGCGTTCAGACTGCAAACGGTCCCACCATAGTAGAGCATGTCCTTTTAATTTGATGGTGACAAATTGGACTTTTCGCTCGCTAGGCATGGACTTCCACACAAAGAAATGTTCAACGGTTTGGAGCCAATCCAAAAAAACGTCAGGATCTCGTCCTCCGTCAAATTTCGGGACATCGAGACGGATACCTCGATCCCATCCATCGTCGGACTTGGGTCCATTTCGCGGTTGGAATTGATGTTCACCATTAGTTTGTGGAGTATAGCCAAAGGTGTATGGGTCTGGAGTCTTGGGGAGGAAAGGGGTGTATTCTTTGGGTTCTTCTTGTTCACTCTCCTGTGAATGATAATCACTAACATGTCCGTCAGAAGTAGAAGAGCTAGAATCTCGGGAAGTGCTTTTCCGGGAGTGTGATTTTCGGTTAGTGCGTCGACCTTTGTTGGGAGTTTCATCAGTAAGGTCGTTGCCTATCATACGACTATTCAGGGTAGCAATTTCCCCACTCAACTGTTCAACCACTCTTTGCATGTGTTGTATTTGAGCAGCTAGGGATTCTAGCGATAGTTCAGGGTGTGTGGTGTAGGGGGGTTTAGAGCCACTAGGTTTGTCGGCCATGGATATCCTAGGGTTTTGCTTTGTGGTTTTTTTTGTTTTTTTTTCTTTTTTTGTGGTTTTGTGTTGTGGTTTTTTTTTGTTTTTTTTTGTTTTATATGCAACGAATAAAAGGGATGCAGACGAAATGCAGAATCGTGAGGCTCTGATACCAAATTGATGCAAAATGGGATTAATTGATGCAACCTACTTAAAGAGCAACTAAGGCAATAGTTCTAAAGATGTGGACTTAATGGATCTGACGACTGTGCCAAAAAAATGAAGTGCTTACGCGAGATCAGCAATAAAAAGATGACAATTAATCGACTATAGCACCGATTTCTCCAAAGTTTAGGGCAGCACGAATAGTTACCGAACAAGAGAAATAAATAACGATGCTTACGGCACGGAATCTCAATAAATCACCAAACCAACCAGCAATATAACAGGCCACAAACTAATATTATGCAGTGGAAATTAGAGGGTGGAAATTGTCACTCATACCATAACCGGCAAGGGAGCTTGGAGCCGCGCTTCAGATCTGGTCGGACTGGCGGGGAACCGGAACTGCTACAGCAGCGATTTCGGGCTGATCGGGTGCCAGAGATCTCGCTGGTTCGCTTAGGCTGCAAGCGGGATTGTGGGCCGAAGTATTCGCCGCGTAGCTGGGGTTAAGAGGGGCCAAAGAGCGGCGCTAGACGGCAGGAAACCGGCAAGGGCTGGGGGGAAACAGTGGGTGGCGTGAGGGCTGGGGTTGCGGGGTAGGGGGGGAGTGGGCTATGCGGGTCCTGCGGCGGTATGGGGAGGCGCAAAGGGGAGATCGGTGGAAGTGGAAGGCGGCGTTGGCGGCGGGCTGGGCACAGGCGAGAGGCGGCGGTCGGCGGAAGGGAGGGGTGTCGTGGAGAGAACTCGGAGAGAGGGAGGAGAGGTGAGGCGAAACTGGAAGGAGAAGAGGGGGGAAGGGCGCTGGCTGCGATGGGCGGAGAGGTGATTGGAGAGGAGGCGGCGCAAGGGGTAGGGTTGGAGGGGAATGGGAGAAGAAAGAATCGGGGAGGGGGAAAGAGAAGGCGGGACCGAGAGACAGAGAGAGATAGAGAGAGAAATAAGTGAGGAAATAATTCTCAAATTCAAACTTGAAAAAAAAACCTAATACAAGGGAGCCCTTTATAGAGGCTACTCCCCGTCAAAAGAAGCAACAAATCCCTAAAATTAGGGAAAGAAGAAATCAAAGGGAAAATATAAAAAGAGGCCTTTTATAATGAGCCTTTTACATGGGAATGAAATAAAATTAAGTAAACAAAACAAATGCTAAATAGAATAAATAACATAAATGTTCATAAAAATTGTTATCATGCTGCATCACCCCCCACGAATGTCGCTTCTGGTAGCGACTCGTCCTTCTATGTGCCGTAACGATCAAGTGATCCTACATGGCAATTTGGACACCTTTCAAACCATGCAGATCCAAACACAGTTACTTGCAGGTTGTGCAAGAAGGTAGTGAAAGGGGGTTTTAGGTTCAAGCAACATCTTGCACACCGTAAATGCAACGTGGTTGCATGTCCTAAGGTGGACGAAGAGACGAAGAAGATGATGATATAATACTTGGATGACGTTGCTAGAAAGAAGAGTAGAAAGCCGTTGAGGTTGTTGAGATGAAAGATGAGATTGATATAGGCATCGTTGGAGACATGGCCTCAAATTTCAGCGAAATTCGGTCGAATTTCTGTCAAATGTCGATATCCTGTCGATATCGAAATTCAACCGAAATGGCCGAAATGATCGAAATATAAAGGCCCTAGTACAAAAAATGACCGAAATTTCGGTCAAATTTCGACCGAAATTCCGTTTCTGTCGGTCACCAAAATGGTGACCGAAACCGACAATTAGGGCCTTGGCTGGAGATGTTGGATCTGCGAAAAGACATTAATCTTCTGAATCTCTGGAACAGACTGTCGTCGTTCGAGGAACACGTAAGATGAGCATAAAAGATGCTTTATCCAAGGACCATCATGAAAGGATTGTCTCCTATGTATGCAACTGGCAATATACATCGGTGATCCCTTTCAATGCATTGACCACGAAACAAATCAAGCAGATGGTGGAGACAATTGGGATGTATGGTCCAGGTCTCAAGACTCCTACAAGGTATGAGATTAGCGGTCCATTTTTGAAGAAGGCGGTCAAGAAAATATTTGATGGCTTGCAATGTCATCGAATTACATGGAAGAAGACAGGATGCTATATAATGATTGATGCTTGGACGGACATGCGAGGATGGAGCATCATGAACTTCTGTGTCACTTGCTCCATAGGGACTTCATTTTTGAAGTTCATAGATGCTTCTAACCAGACACACAACGTCGAGTACATCTTTAATCTCGTGGATGAGTGCATAACTGAAGTTGGCGTGGAGAATGTTGTTCAAGTTACTACGGATAATGCTTCGACAAATGTAGCAGTAGAGAGATTGTTGCTCCCCATATATGGTGGACTTCCTATGCTGCTCATTCCATTGATCTTGCTTTGGAGGATATCAGCAAAGATTCGAAAGTGAAGAGCGCAATTAAAAAGGCGAGGGCACTCACAATTTTTATTTATACTCATACTAAAACTGAGCTTGATGCGGAAGTTTACAAACAAGAGAAACATCGCTAGACCCGGGCAAACGAGGTTTGCCACTACTTTTCTCACTATAGAAAGCATTCTAGAGAAAAAAGACAAGCTCGAGTTGATGTTTTCATCAGATGAGTGGAGGACCTGCAAGTGATACAAGACTAAAAAGGAAGAACAAGCGATGTCCATAGTCTTCAGCGCTACTTTTTGGAATCACACCGCATTTGCAATCAAAATTTTTACACCTCTGGGTCGTCTATTGCGTGTGGTTGATGCAGATCGGCGTCCATCCATGGGCTTTGTTTATGGAGGGTTTGAAGAGGCAAAGAGAGAGATAATTGCAGCTTTTAATAGTGTGGAGCTATCTTACAAGTTTTTTGTGGACGCTATTATCTCCAAGACCAAGGGCACGCTTGACACTCCATTGCATTTAGCGGCCTACTTCTTGAACCCATACTTCTTTTATACGGAGTACGGTGGTGATGCAGATATTGTGGTGTGAAGAGAGGTTTTCTGGATTGCATGTAAAGATTTTATCCAGATTTGGATATACAAGATGCCATCACCATAAAAGAGCTTCTTGATTACATATATGGTCGTGGGGCATTTGGGAAGCCATTAGCCGTGAGACAGAAGATGAGAAATGATGAAAATTTCGATCCAGGTATTTCAAGCATTATTTTCAATTAATGTCATTTGGATCATCTTAGATTTCATTGACTTAACCAGTTCTCTATTTTATTAGTTAATTGGTGGTACAATTATGGAGATGACACAATATTTGAAAGACATGGTCGTCAAGATCTTGAGCTTAACTTCTGCATCCTCTAGATGTGAGTGCAACTATAGTACGTTTGACTCGGTAATGACTCTAGTGGCCCACCTCATAGAAATATCAGTAGTAAATTAATAATTGATATAGTCATCAGTCATAATTTTCGTATTGTTACATACAAATTCATACCAAGAAGAGAGGCAGGTTAGAGACAAAGAGGCCAAATGATCTTGTGTATGTTTGTTTCAATTCCAACTTGATGGAATGTCAGCTTGAGAAAGGAAAAGATCCTCTTTCCTCCCTGATCATGCACATTTAGGTGAATGGAGTGGAGAGATCAATGTACAAGCTCAAGATGAGGTCTTTTCAGTTTCCAGATTGACTTAGGGTATAGTGGCTCATGTAAGTGGTGCTGACGAGAATTTAAAGCTGAGAAGAAACCAAAGAGGTGAACGTGGCAAGGGAGCTTCATCTTCGAGCTCAAACGTTGCACCTATAAATGAAGAAGAGGAGGAATTTCTACCTGAAGACATAGATGATGAAGAAGAAGATGATGAAGATGAAGAAGAAAAGGAAGAGATTGATTTGGATGATGACCTTGATGGAGATGAATGACTTTTTACTTGTTGCTTGAATTATTTTTGTTTTGACATGTTGTATCTGTTTGTGAACATTAGCTAATGTTAAGCAGCCAACATTTGTTTTTAACTTGATGTTTTTCCTCCAATTGTTTCTTTTTTAGCTCTTATAAAATTTAAAATTGCTAAATCTATGCAAATTTATGATTAAGCATATGTATAAAAATAGTTTATATATTTAGAATAATAAAAATTTAAAACCGACTAATGCCCGAATAAATCTGATTAGTCGTCTGAATGCCGACTAATCCCTTAGTAAATGACCTGGCGGACCGAGAACCGTCTGCCGACTTCTACAACCTTGAATCGAACAATTCGAATCTACCGCAAGAGCCAACAATCGGGGGTATTTCCCTCCGAGATCCTCACCCTAACTCCAATCATCCGTCCAGAATCTGAAACCCTTGCCATCGCCTACAACCGATCTCAAAAAAGAATGAATTTCCTGCACCATTCCGTAAATTCCCCTCCATAAATGAGAAGGGGAGGACCAATCACCCCAGGTCCCGACAATGAACACCATACATCATACATCTTCCGCAACAACCTGCAGAGCAAACTATTGCACTCCTCCCAAATCCGGGCAACTCATTTGCCAAGCAAGACCTTATTCATCTCCTCCAGACTACGCACACCACAATCACCATTATCATTCGACGAGGATACAGTGCCCCAATCTACCAAAGGAAATCCATTTGATTGCCCCGAGGATGGCCAGAAGAACCGCCTCGTGATGCTCTCAAGCCGCTTCCTCACCCTCAAATGGAAGGATCCTAGAGGAAAGGAAGAAAATAGGGATCGTCGAAAGTACCGACTTAAGCAACACCGGTATAGCCCCACAGGATAGACATACCGACTCCCTGCCTGCTAACCTTTGTTCTACTTTCTGTATCACAGGTACCCAACCAGCTTGCCGCATCATCCCGCCTACCAACGGTATGCCCAGAAATCTCATTGGAAATGACCATACGAGGATCTCAAGATTCTCAACCATCCACATCTAGTAATTTCGTCCTCTACAAGCTAAAAGGCACGAATTCAAACTTCATCTTGTTTGGTTTCATATCAGCAACCATGCCAAAGATATCAAAAACAACAGAAAATCCCTACAACTTGGAGGTCTTCCTTCAACAAAAAGGATAGTAGCACCGACGTACTGAAGAACATGCCCAAAAACTCCTCTAAAGTAGCCAATTCAAAAACCACCAGACATTGTGCGCTCCATCATGACCGACAGGGCATCCGTCGCAAGAACAAAGAGCAGGGAGCGAGCAGGCACCCTTGGCGTACACCCCTCTGCGGCTAGAAAAAACTCCCCATTGGTTAGTCATTCACCAGGACGACACACAAAGCAGTAGTGATGCACATCTTCATCCAAGTAATCCATTGATAAGGAAATCCCCTTATATACAAAAATGTCCAGAGAAATCACCAATCAACACAATCATAGACCTTTGAGAAATCCACCTTTTACATAACCCCCTTACACTTTCTCCTCCTCCAGTTCGTTACAATTTCATACACTAGAACCACACTGCCCATGAGATGTCTACCCGAGATGAAAGCACACTGCACCGGAGAAATCAGCGCACCCAACACCCCACGTAAACGGTTCATCAGGACCTTCGCCACAATTAAGTAAAGTGCATTCAAAAGCGCGATAGGGCAATAGTTCTCCATCCTGACTGCAACCTCCTTGGGTAGAAGGAAAATCAGTGAGTGATTCAACCTATCAAAATCAGAATTACCCGAAGCAAACTCCGAAATCATCTCCATCACCTCCGTCTCAACAACATTCAAGAACTCTCTGAAAAATATACTGGGAAGCTGTATGGTCCAAGGCAACCATCTGGATTCAAAGCGAAGACCGCCTCACGGATCTCTTGTGCAGTGAAATGATGTATCAACTCCTCCTTGTCAGTATCAAAAATGTGAGTGACTGCCAAATTAGGTCATCTAGAACCACACTGCAGCGACCATCTGCTTATATCGTTATAATATCCTATAACCGCCATCGTTGCCTCCTCCTCCGCAGTATAGCCCCCCCACCTCGATTGTGGGGATTAAGTTCCGCCTCCTCCTCCCATTCGTCATTGCATGAAAGAATCTAGTAATGACATCATCCTCCTTCACCCATTTCTCACGTGACCTCTGCCTCCATTCGCATTCTCGCTTCCTATCCTCCTCTAAGATTTTCTAAACAAATCCCCATCCATCCGTCTCCTCCTCCTTAAGCTCTTTGTAATCCTCCAACGAGTCCAACCTGACCAACTCATCCACCGCATGATTCCTTCGATGTTCACGCATAGCTCATGTCTCACTTCTGAAATCAATCAGCCTATGTCGCCAAGCAACCAACTTGAGCACTAACCTAACGGACGTGGAGTCCTCAACCTCGAGACTGCCCTAGAACGAAACGATCATATCCCTAAAACCCTCCTCCAACATCTAACGCTTCTCGAACCTAAAGAAAGAAGAAAACCCCCTACCATTGCAAGTATCCAGGCATAAGGGGAAATGATCCGACCTAGATCTGGGCAGCAACGTGACACTAATGAGATCGAACACCTCCAAAGCCTCCATCGAAAGTAGGAATTTGTCAAGATGAGACTTACAAGGCAAGTTCTTCCAAGTGTATTTGCAGTTCGCCGCATCCCAAACCCCCAAACCCAAGTCCTCCACACATTCAGCAAATAATACAGAACCTGGATCCTGCGCACCACACTCCCTTGGTCTATCTTCGATGTATGGCGTGACGTTGAAATCACCTGTGACAATCCAAGCCACACCCGGAAATATGGCCCTCACATCTAGCAACTCCGCCCACAAATTAGTGTTCGCAGAAGCCCAGGAACCCATTGAGGATTGGAATTGGAGATACTTCAGGTCATCTTGACTTAATTCTTTGGATTCTATAAGATTACGTTCATTAGTCAATTCAACGTGCCCGAATAGAACCCTTCATATCATTCGTACGACTCTTGAGACAGTGACTTCACTGAAAATCTCACTCCTAACACTTAGCTCAACATAGATGGATTGTTGAAAAATCTTGGGGTCTAAGTTGGGACAATGCAAGGTCGCTTCGTCAAGGGTGGCTCAGGAACCATTCTTAGGGATTGCCGACACCGATACTATAACCTACTTCTTCTGATAACAATGATATCTAAATACTGGGCATGGATTGAAACAATGCTTCGGATGAGGGATGGTCTACCGACAAAACTTTTTCTTAGACCCCAAAATAGTGTGTGGAACAAAAGATACTATATCCATCGGGGTACAAACACGAATGCAAATTCTATGCAAAGTCACGAAAATATCCAAAGAATCCTTCAACCAAAAATGCCACAAATATGGGCTTTGGAAAATGCCTAATTCTTGGTGAAGATCCAGTTACACTACCGACTTCACACGGAATGAAGATTGCACTGGTCCATTCCCACTAGTCTTCCCTTTCTTCTAACTTCCTATCCCCTTCGGTTGTAAAGACTGGAAGCACCTGACCTTGGAGGGGAATATCTGACTCCACGAGGACAGGTTATAAGAAGAGCAGACACCTTGGTAGTTTTTTTTTTGACGCTCTACCTTGGTAGTTCAATGGTTTTGTTTGGAGAGAGCTGAACAATTTCACACACATGGTTCTTTCATTTCAAGGTAGCAAGAATATGCGACTGAGAGGATGGTTTTGACATGTCTGTGAATTTGACTGGATAATAGAAGTATGGAATCTAAAGGTTGTTATGTCACAGATCCCCACCTCTAAGTGGTTCCAAACACACCATTAATCCAATGGTCATCTCGGAGCTCCAAACTTTGACATTATTAAGAGAAGTTTAAAAGCCAAAAAATATTCCGAGTCATTTCTTTTTCTTTTCTTTATTTTCTTCTCCGCACTTATAAGCATAAGTGTTTTCTAGGAACTAGCAAAGGCAAGTATTCGGGGGTGATGAATCTCCATTTCCAAGGATCAAGAATAACAAGCCGTTTAAATGTTAAATTTATTTAACTCTGACCTTCGAATCAAAAGATACCATAGCCAGAAAAGCAATATCATGATATTGATATGTTGCCGGTAACTATCGTGTGGGAGTGATGGGTACCATACACCACTGATAACCCCTCTGATCTAAGACACTAAGTACATGATAATCCCCGTCAATATAACAATACCACGCCATCAAAATGCATCTGAAACAACAAAAAAGTCTCCTCTGCAGAAAACGCATAACAACGCATTCAATCCAAATGAACCCAAGATCCCATTTTGCACTATACCCAACTCGCAACACACACATCCAAAGGCTTTGAAGCTCCTATGGTCTTATCCAACCAAAACCAACTCCCATCGCAGAATCCAACGATTTCCCGGGCTAATCCAACGCAGATGACCATCGGAGACACCAATAAATACAACTGAACGAATCGGGATCGCTGGAAAGATCGGTGCTTCTCACCTGTAGAGCGCGGCGCTCTGGGCGTCCGACTTGATGGCTTGTGTGTAGAGCGCAGCGGCTTTGAGGTAGTTCCCGGACTTGAAGTAGTGGTTCCCCTGCTCCTTGAGGGAGGCCTCCGCCGCTGCTCCTGCGCCGCCGCCGCCCGCGGCTCTGGCCTCCATGGATTCTCGGAGGGCAGCGGGGGATCTGCCTAGGTGGGGTTTAGGGTTTTGGCTAGGATTTGCTGCTGCTGCTGCTGCTGCAGATAGAGTGTGTGTGTGTGTGTGTGAGTGATGGGGGAGCTCTTCCAATGGAGAAAGAGGGGAGGGAGGGAGTGCGTTCGCGGGGGGGCGGCGAAGGTACGTAGTTTTATCGGTTGCGGCATGGATCCGATTATAGGATCCGTCTGGACCCGATTATGGGATCATGTGTCGCTGCTTTTTTATTTGGGCAACTTCACAATTACAATCATAACCGTGCATAATCGTGAATTACATGAGAAGCTCCGAGTAATGCTTAACTCTTATATGACATAACCCAGTGTTATATTTCGTTTGGGACCTCTGTTATATTTGACGATTTTCGTTAAAAAGACAAAACTGCCCTAAAACTCATTCTTATTTACAAAATACCATCCTCTCTACATGCCCACCCCTCTCCCCCCGGTCGAAGCCTGCTCGAAGCATCCCGCAGCCGATCCTCCCCTGCTCAAAGCCCCAAGCAGCATGTCGCTGATCACCCCCTTCTAGTCGCTTGTCGATCCTTCCCTGCTCGAAGCTCCTGTCGATCATCCACTACTCGAGCCAGCCACCGTGCAGCTCTCCTCGAAGACCCCCCCCCCCTTGTCGCAGACCCTTCTCGCCCCCCCCCCCCCTCCCGCCCTGTGCGCTGATGAATCTGTGATTCATCACTTCAAAAGTCAAAAAATAGAGCCTTGTTCCCGAGCAAAGAGAGGCATATTTCCCTTTATATTGCATAAATAACATTCATGCATACATCCATAATTCATACATTTTAGCAGTCCATTTACATTTAAATAAGAAGCCAAAAATCCCTTGTAAAATACCCATTCACTAAAATAACCTCTTCTCTACAATATGTACTCCTTAGTTAATAATATAGGGAAGAATGCCAAAAATCCCCCTTGTAAATTAGTCAATGAAGCCCTAGAACCCCTGTACACTAAAATGCACATAAAGCCCTCATACAAACTCCGAATTAGGTCTACTTACTCTTTGAATACTACACATTAAAAGACCTTTAAAATGAGACTAATTTCATTGAATTTGGAGCTCGTATGAGAAAGTTGGTTTTTTTGGGCCACTTTGTATACTACATAGGTGTATAATTGTATCTTTGTATTTATGTATCATATTTGACCTCATCTCCGTCTTTGGTCAACATGAAACTTGTAGATCTCATCGAGATCTACAACTTTCATGTTTTGAGTTTTTCCAAATTTGGCCCCTTCTTCTCTCTACACGTGTATCTTCTTTCAGCCACTCAAAGCAGGCCACGTGGCGCCCTCTGGTTGCGCCACGCGGCCCGCTTTCCCTTGCCTCATCCGCCTGCATTCTCAGCCGTTGGATCGCGCTTCAGATCCAACGGCCCCGCTTTCCCTTGCCTCAGCCATTGATCTTCTCCGCCCCTCGATCATCACCGTTCGTCCGCGTCTCTTCCAGAGCTCGCCACGTGGCGGCAGATGGACCATCTGATCGAGCCCATCTCAGTCGCTCCTCCGTTGGCGTCCCTCAGCCGCTTGATCAGACCCTTGGTATCATCCAAACCGCCCGATGGTGCTTCGTTCGCAGCTCGCCACGTGGCTCCACCGCAGCCCATCATCACCGAGCCCCCGATCTAATCCTACCCGCCCACCACGCTTCGATCACCACCGTTGGATCACAAGATCCAACGGTGGAGACCTCGTCTCCTACCTCCGGGCGCCCCTCTCTCCCACGTTCCCTGCCTTGCGGGAGGGGCGCCCCCTTCCTATTCTTGGAAGCACCTCATCCACCTTCTCTGACCACCAGCACCACCACGATTGAGGGCACTCCTCCCTCACCATCGCCAGCTCCCTCGCTTCCCACGATCTCCACCATAGAAGCCCCACGTCGCCCACAAACCTCGCCTCGTCGCCAACACTGCTGCCACCTCCATCCCTTAAATACTCCACCACCGGCAACCTTCAGCCGTATCCGCCACTCCAGAGAGCATCCCTGAGCTCTGATCCTCCAGTTGGTGACAGCAATTCGACGAATCATCGAGCGACGAAGGGCATCAGCTCCGGCGAGATCCACGGCAGCTCCGCCGTGTCGCAGCGACTCCCATGAGCAGCTGCACGAGCTCGGGACATCACCGGCCCTCGAGCGAAGACCTGGACCTCAAGCAGGAAGTCCAATTCCCAGGTGAAACCCCTCCATTCCTCCTCCGATCTTCTTCTTACTTTTCTTTTGTTTTTCTCCGATTTTATTCGCCGTCACCGGTCACTCTCTCGCTTCCCTTTCATCTCGCCGAGCTTCGCGTCGAAGCTCCCATCCTCGCTGACTACTCCGCACCTTCCGACGACGCACATCAACCTCCATCGACTTCCAGCTCCGCCATTTGGCCGGAGCTCCATCGCCCGACCGCCTCCCTTCGCCTTAGGCCTCGCCAACCATCCTCACGTCTTCACAAACACACGCACGAGCTCCGGCTCTAGCTTTCACACTTGCAGGTACCTTGCTGCTCATTGAACGGACGCTCGCCGGAGACGCCCTTGAGCTTCATCGCCAACAACTTCAGGCCGCCCTCCGACACTCCTGAGGCCACCGAAGGTTTCGTCGACCATCCGCGCATCTTCTGGGATATCTCCGACAAGTCGGAGAGCGTCAGCGCCTCGAGGAAGGACGGGCGGAGCTACAGCACTTTCGCCGGAGCCCCGCCTTCTCCTCCGCAGGCGGCGGAGGATCGTCGGAGCAGACGAGCAGCTGCCGTTCGATCACATCGATCGAACGGCCTCCACATCGCCACGCGTCCTCTCACCGCAGCAGCTCCCCACCGTCGATCGCTCTTCTGATCCAGCGGCCCTCAGCGAGCCACGTCGCCGTCTTCATCGAGCCCCAGAGGCCGTTGGATCATCATCGATCCAAAGGCCCGAGGTCACGCCACGCGTCGGCACCGACACCCCTCGGATCCATCTTGATCCGAGGGCCTTCGTTACGCCACGTAGCCCAGTCGCCCGAACCTCTTCTCCGAGCCTAGGTTCGGGTCGCACGAACCTCACTCCAGACCTCCAGAGCGCACGAGCCTACATCCGAGCCTCCGCAGCCATCTGAGCCTAGGCCACCCACGTGAGGAGCACGTGCGGCCTGGGTAATTTACACAGAGGCCCCTGGAGCTTTCCATATTTGCAAAGAGGTCCCTGTGAAGCTGAGCCCACGTGAGGAGCACGCGCCCTGTGGAGAATTTGCATTCAAGTCCCCAGCATTATAGGTAATTGCATTTTAGTCCCTGTCTGCATATTTGCTTATTGTATTGTTATTTTTCTGTATTGCATTTACACCCCTGTGTTTGCACGCATCCCTAGGTTGCATTTTACATCATTTTGCAAATCTAAAAATTGCATTTTGTTGAGAATTTTGTCCTCTGTCTATTGGTCCATGTGTCATATTGTTGTAATTTCAGTTGAATTATTAATGAATTAATTGGTGAAATTTTTGACATATTTTGCCAAGTGACACCTTTTAATTTGTAATTAATTCTCTGTGCTTCCAAAAATCATCAAAAATTCACAGTAGCTTAAGGACGATATTCTTAACATACCATAAAAATCTCATGGCATTTGCACACATATCGAGGCCTTAATAAATTGTTGAGTGATTTTCTTAATTTAATTTTAATAAATTCACTTCACCTTGAAATTAAGATCTGCAAATTTTCCTGGATTCCTTATCATTAGAGCTATCTAGGATAATTTTAGTTCTTGGAAAAAAGTGTGGTTTGCTATTTATTAAAAATTAAATATTGAAAATCACCCTGTCTGTTTATTTAATTCACAGTAAATCCATTTAGTGACTGAAAAATCCAAAAAATTAATGTAGATCATTTTCACCATCATAAATCATCTGGCCAATTTTCATACTTTTTGGACTTCATTTGATATATTAATTAAATTGAAACATTAAATTGGCCTGCATTTTCTGCATAAGTCTGCATAAAAATTAAAAAAACCAAAAAAATACCTCCTCGAAAATCCGACACTTGGACGTTTGCTAAAACTTACCTAAGGAGACAGTTGCCTCCCTGAGATCGACCTTGGACTCCACCAAGTAAAAAAATATCTGCCGCTTAAAATTAACTTAACATTAATTGAGAAGTGGTTTTTGACTAGCCTCTCGTATCCGACTGCAACGAATCACTAACATTGATTTGGACATTAATTTGACCGAATTAACTAAGGGTGTGGGACTCATGTCAAAATGGCGCCGTTGCCGGGGAGGCACGGCTTAGGTTAAGTTTTGGTGAAATTTTGAGTGCTTGATTTTCTTTCCCCGGATAGTCTGACCCCCGGTTTTTCTTGTGAATATTTCTCTGTCTTTAAATTTTTGCATTTTTTGTGTCGTTCTTTATCTGACCTCAACTTGTTTTTGTGCGAGGGACACCGGAGTCGAAGACGCTTCGAGGAACATGCATTCGAATTTGTTTGAGTGATTTGAGAGAACCTGTAATCTCATTTATTTCCACATTTTTCGCATCATTTATAGCGGTTCCCGTTCGGGTTCTCGCGTGTGTAAAAATAGTGGAATCGTGTCCCCGTGTGCTGTGTGGATGAATTGTAACTTAGACTTGCACTAGCGGCTCCTTGAGCCACTCTAGGAATTGCTTGTGCTCGTAATTTTTAGGACCACGCATACACTTAAAAGACGCACCTAGACCGCAGATCTAGTCTAAATAAACCTGTTCTTCATACGCTAATAGAACTGCCTGTTTAGGAGCGGATTTTGTCGTCTGCATTTGCATATAGTGTAAAATTTCAATACTGTATTGCATCCTGCATAAAAGCAAAGGGATCACTGTAAGTCTTCTTAACTCAGCATACGCATCATTGTTTTTCGTGCATCGGCTTTTCACGATTTCCCCCTCAGTTTTTTTTCGAACTTAAATTAAACGGAAATTGGGACTGTCCGATAGGCGTGCTGTGTGGTGGACTTAATCAGTGATAACTTAACTTAAAATCGGGACTGCGAAACAGTATTGACCAAAAAAAAGAGAATAAAATTTGAAAATTGTTTGCGGGAGATTAATCCCCGACCCTGTTTTCATGCTGAGTGAGGGTACTTGAGTGTGTGTGAACACCTTAAGGCAGAGCCCAAATCCCCGCCTTCCATATCACGAGCCAACTGATCTTAGCAAATATCACGAGTGGGATACTATTAAGCTCATTGACAAGTACCAAGTAGCCTCCGCCTTCACAGGTAGATAGGGGCGAACCAGCGGTACTCTGTGACAAGGTCTAGCTTTGTCAGCCTCCGCCTGCTTGCAGGTAGATAGGGGCACGTCATTGAGTCCCCACTCCAGATAGGAGCGCAGAAAGGGAGGATCGGCGGTATCTTAGGCGACAGGATAAACAGGGAAGACGCATCCGGCTCTAAGTCGACTTCCCTATAGGCCGCGTAATCCTTGTTATCTTGTTTGAAAAATCACACTTAAAAATTACAAGATTAATCGGACTCGATTTCGAGTCCTTCACTGTGTTGAGTGTGAACTTAGGGTTTTAGATTGGTTTTTGCTTGCTTCAGGTAGGAGTGAAATCCTATCTTCTTCTCGCCACATCAAGATGAGTAACTGGGGAGAGCTCGACGCATTATTCACTGATCTCTGTATGAGTCCCCCAAGTGACTCGTCTTCATCGGCCCAAGCGTACCTTGGACCACCCAGGACTCATGACCCTCTTGAGTCTTGGTTCCCTCATACTCAGGGTGGTCACTCTCAAACCAACCCTTTCATCTCCTCCGAGATTATCGAGGAAGATCATCGCCTCGGTAATCCTTTCCTTGAGTTATCCTCTGACAGCGTCTTTACTTTCCCCCCAGGACTAGAGGACGAGATGCCGCCAAAAGTACCACCAGATGAGGAACAAATAAAACAAATTCTTGCTCGCCTCGCTGAAGCCGAACAGAAGAATGCAGATCTCACTGCGCGGATGGGACAGATCATAGTAGCAGAAGGAATCGACCGACCAATGGTCGATACCTATAACCCGGCAGAGAACGAGATTCAGAACTGGTTGGCACCTGCAGTTCCCGCCCAGGCATTTGAGCTGAAGCCCCACTTCCTTAGTCTGCTTCCGAAGTTCAACGGAAACCTTAATGAAGAACCATACACTTTCCTCCGTGACTTCGAGTTGGTGTGCAACAATCTTAGCCATCCCAATGTTGGCCAAGATTATATTCGGCTGAAGGCCACCCCTTTTGCCTTAGGTGATAAGGCGGCTCATTGGTTGAAAAACTTAGGGGTGGTATGCAATACCTGGATGCAGTTCAAGGACCTATTCTTGAAAAAGTTTTACCCTCTCAGTAGGACAAAGCAGATGAGAACAAAGATCGCCATCTTCGCCCAAGGACCTAGTGAACCTTTCCATGATACATGGGATAGGTTCAATGATTTAGTACAGAAATGCCCCTGCCACGGCATTTCAAAGGCGATCTTACTCCAGACCTTGATCTGTGGTCTAACCCCAGAAATGCAGGGGTTAGTCAGTGCCGCCTGTAGAGGAAGCTATCTGAACAAAAATGAGCATGCTGTATGGAAGATCCTAGAGCAGATGGCGGAAACCAGCAGGTCTCAGGCCACAAGGGCCTATCAATTGTCTCCCTCAATCCTATCCAATGAGACAACTCGAAGGACTGTAACAGAACTGACTGAAGACCTCATCCCCAGCATGGGGATGATTGCCGACAAGCTTACCATGGTCGAGCAGATCCACAAGAGAGTCGCGGAGATGGAGTCTCTTTCGAGCCTTCCAAAGAAAGTGGAGGAACTCTCTGAAAAGGTAGCTAAGATCAAGCTACACGCCCCTTCTGCACCACCTGTACCTGTACATCGAGTCCATCTTGTACAGGAACAGGCACCGGGGTCTCAGAGCAGCTGGGATCAGACTCATACCCAGCAGAACCATCATGCACCCCCACAAGTGGAAACGGAATACGAGGAGCCTCCGCCAGTATACGAGATCAACGGGCTTTGGTATAGCCGTGACCCGATAGTCCGGCAAATCGAGATGGGGAAGGATCAGCCACACCGCCCATCCCCAGTCTACCAAGAAACCAGGCCGTCGCCGTCCCGCGCTTCCAGTCCAGGCCAAAATAGGGGTACCAGCCGCAGCAGCGCACCTACCAGCAGGGGCCAGCACTGTCCCATCAGCAACAGTATCGGCATGGCCAGCAGAGCCAATACAGGACGGCATCAACACAGCAGCAAGCCCAGCCCATCGAATTGGAGTCCCTCACCTTGGCGATCCAGACCCTGTCTGATAGGGTCCAACAGATGCAGAATGACTACCTGGACATGAGGACCGACATCAATCGGGTCTCTCGTAACCAGGACCAACAAATGGCGCCAAGGAAACAAAAATTCCCGCACAGGTTCAGGCCAACCCAAACAGCGTACACCAGGGTCAGAACCGACCTCGAGATCAGGTATATTATTCAGATAATTACGTATCTGAACATGAGATCCTTTCGTACGATAATGTAAATCATATGTCCCTCAGGAGCGGAAGGACCGTGACCATACCTGATCGGGCACGGGCGCAGAAGGAAGGAACCTCCGAGACTCTACCTAAGGAGAACTCGGAGGAAGAAGAGGAGGAGCATCACCACCACCAACACCGGCCAGAGAAGAGGACATCTGAGTCCTCGAAGCATCAGTCTCGCATTTGCATAAAGTCAGACGACACCGATGAAGAGCCCGCACCTCCATCCGAGGAGGATCGTCCGAAAGAAGCGAAAGAAGCATCACCGGTTTCACCTCAGCATTTTCTTCTTAGTCAGAGTCAGAGTCCGAGTCTGTATCAGAGTCAGAGTCATGTTAAGAACTCAGTTCCCGAAATTAATGAGAAGATTTCAGTTTCCGAACCTGAGTCAATAATCCCTTTCCCCCGAGCTCTCAAAGGTGGAAAGAAGAAAAAGAAGAAAATCCAAAAAGATGACCCTGAGATGGCTGAATTATGCAATAAACACATCAAGGTCACAATCCCTTTTGACAAGTTCGTGGAGATGACTCCTGCATTCCAAAAATACCTTAAGGTGAGATGCACACCTACTAGGGTTAGCAGGAAGACCAAAAACCGTTTTGAGAAACACGTTCTATCAGTAGCCACGACTTGTGCAATAAAGAACTCTTTTCCTCGGAAACGAAGAGACATGGATGCACATTATGTGGTGAGTCATGTTGATGACATCGCGTTTGCACGCACTCTCCTGGACAATGGTTCCTCAATCAATTTGATGCCCACAACCCTCTATGAGCGGCTTAATCTCGGACCCCTTAGGAAATCTAGAGCTCTTCTACAGTTCGCTGACAAATCAACTAAGAGGTCCCAAGGAGAGTTGAGGAACATTGTGATCAAAGTCGAGGGGCAAGAATACATGGTGGACTTCACTGTCGTGGATATGGAAACCCCTCGTAATTGGAGAGATTCCCAGATCATTCTAGGTAGGCCCTTCCTTAGAACAACAGGGGCCTTATTTGATTATAAGAATGGAAAGATTCAGTTCCAAACTCCAGGCGGAGATGAGGAACTTGAAATGAAGCAGACAAGATGGCAGAGACCGGATTCCGAATCCAGCACCGAGTACTCTTCTACCGGAACAGACTACGAGCATGTAGACTTAGTTGGGCCATGGAGACAGAACCCAGCCAGCACCGAGGTGTCCATCTCCTTCGAAGATGATCCAGTGCATGAGTCAGTCTGCGAGATCCTCAGGAACGAGTACAGCTCTGAGCCTGCATCGCCCTACATCTTCGATGACGTAGAGGCCCAGTTGGGCCTGCCAGTCCTTACATCTTTAGGACAATCGGAAGATGAGGATGACGAGTCGGACGAGGCGTTTGCTGATTGTATGGAAACTTTTGACGATCCAACTCCAGAGCCGCGCTTGGTGGCAGCTATCATAGAACACGATCCAACCACTTCCAACACTGAACCAGAGCAGATTGAGCCAGATTTCTTAGACGATCACACTATTCCTGAGCTCAAACCCCTATCCACAACCTTGAAATATGCCTTCCTTGTGGGCCAAGACAAGAAATTTCCGGTCATTATCAGTTCGCAATTGACCGAGGAACAGGAATCTCGCTTGCTAGAGATCCTGGAGAAAAACCGCAAGGCTATAGGCTGGAGCATTTCCGATCTCCACGGGATAAATCCCGCTCTGTGTTCGCACCATATTTACTTGGAGAACGAAGCCAAACCCTCTCGTGAATTCCAACGCCGGTTGAATCCAAATTTACGAGAGGTCGTGAAAAAAGAGATAGAAAAATGGTGCGACGCGGGTTTTATTTACCCAATCTCCGACTCCAAGTGGGTGGCCCCAATCCATGTTGTCCCGAAGAAGTCGGGAATTCAGACGACCACCAACGAGGATGGAGAGGAGATCGTGACGAGAGTGCCCACGTCGTGGCGCGTCTGTGTGGATTACAGACGCCTGAATGCCGCGACGAAGAAGGATCATTTCCCCCTACCGTTCATTGATCAGATTTTAGAAAGATTAGCGGGGAAAGAATTCTTCTGCTTCTTAGATGGGTTCTCGGGCTACAATCAAGTAGCCATAGCTCCGGAGGACCAGGAAAAGACCACGTTTACATGCCCCTTTGGTACCTATGCTTTCAGGCGCATGCCTTTTGGGCTATGCAATGCTCCAGGTACTTTTCAAAGGTGCATGATTGCTGTATTCGCCGAAATGGTCGGCGAATTCCTGGAAGTCTTCATGGATGACTTCTCGGTCCACGGCGATTCTTTCGATTCCTGTCTTAAGAATCTGGACCGAGTCCTCAAAAGATGTTGCGAGGTTAATCTGGTGCTCTCCTGGGAGAAAAGTCACTTCATGGTGACGGAGGGCATAGTGTTGGGGCATGTCATCTCCAAGAGAGGAATGAAGGTTGACCCTGCCAAGGTGGATGTGATCAGACGACTCCAGCCACCCACCAACGTAAAGCAGTTGCGGTCGTTCCTCGGGCATGTTGGATTTTATCGGAGATTCATTAAGGATTTTTCTAAGATTGCCCGACCGCTAACTGAGCTTCTAGGCAAAGACATGGAGTTTATTGTAGATCACAAATGTCTTGAGGCCTTTAAGCTGTTACAAGGAATGATCATGGACGCACCCATACTACAAGCCCCAGATTGGTCCCTACCCTTTGAGATCATGACGGACGCCTCTGATTATGCTGTTGGGGTTGTATTGGGACAAAGAAAAGATGGCGTCCTGTTTGCAATTCACTACGCAAGCAAAGTGCTTGATACTGCTCAGCGTAACTATACGGTTACGGAAAAAGAAATGCTTGCGGTAGTGTTTGCCTTAGACAAATTCAGATCTCACCTAATTGGATCCAAGGTAACTGTGTTCACGGACCACTCGGCACTACGGTATTTGATGGAGAAGAAGGACGCGAAGGCGCGTCTTCTTCGTTAGATTTTACTTATCCAGGAGTTTGATTTGGATATCCGTGATAAACCCGGTAAGAAGAACGTAGTGGCCGATCATCTTTCTCGTCTCGAAGATCTTAATACTTCCGAGGTTTCACCAATTCGAGACTCCTTCACTGACGAGTCGATTCTTGTTATCGATTCACTCCCATGGTACGCCAATATCGTGAACTATCTTGTCTCCAATAAAGTTCCCGAAGATTGGCCCAAGAACCAAATCGACCGACTAAAGTCGGACGCAAGACATTACCATTGGGAGGATCCAATCCTTTTCTTTGAAGGACCGGATTGTGTCTGGAGACGTTGTATTCCTCAGGAGGAATACCAGAGTGTCCTTTCTTTATGCCACAGTTTGGAGGCAGGAGGACACCACTCCGGGAAGAGGACCGCATGGAAGGTACTGCAGTGTGGCTTCTACTGGCCGACTCTATTTCGCGATGCCACCGCCTTCGCGAAGTCGTGCCCAGTTTGCCAGAGAATAGGAGGAACCGTTGGTCCCAAGGATGAGATGCCAATGCAGCCGGTCATCATTTGTGATGTCTTTGACGCATGGAGCATCGATTTCATGGGCCCATTCCCTGTCAGCCACGGGTTCGAATACATCCTTCTTGCGGTAGATTATCTGTCCAGATGGGTGGAGGCTATCCCGACTCGAGCCGCAGACAGCAGGACTGTCTGTAAATTCATCAGAGAGCACATAATCTCTAGGTTCGGGATCCCCAAAATGATGATATCAGACGGAGGTAGCCACTTTGTGAATCGGGAGGTGAAAAAACTTCTAAAGGACTACGGCATCGAACACCGTGTCGCAAGCCCTTACCACCCACAAACCAATGGTATGGCTGAGGTGTCAAATAGGGAGGTGAAGACCATATTGCAAAAGCTTGTCCGCCCGGATAGGAAGGACTGGTCGCAGATCTTGGATCAAGTCCTCTGGGTGTATAGGACGGCTTACAAGACACCGTTAGACACCTCCCCATTCCGAATGGTATTCGGAAAGCCGTGCCATTTGCCCGCAGAGTTAGTGCACAAATCAGAATGGGCAATAAAAAAGGTCAACTGGAACACACACATGGGTCAGAAACAGAGAGACATGGATCTGAATGAGCTTGTGGAAGTCAGAAACCGAGCATACGACAACAGTTTGGTGTACAAGGACAAGGTGAAGCGTTGGCATGATAGATATATCAGACGAAAGACCTCTGTTCCTGGACAAAAGGTATGGTTGTTCAATGCTAGGCTGAAGATTTTCCAAGGCAAGTTAAAGTCTAAGTGGACGGGACCATTTGTCGTCCGTACGGTGCATGATAGTGGATGTGTCGAGATCTCAGATCTCGCAGATGACGCACCGACATTCCTAGTGAATGGGCAGCTGTTGAAGCACTTCGTCGAATCCAATGAACAGTTAGTCCATGTGGAGGAGATTGTATTCATGCGTGAGACAGATACAACAGATACACCTCAAGCCGCGTATGAGACCTTGCAGCAGTGAACTCCAGCCATCAGCAGCATCTTGAAAGATTCACACCGACTCATCTGTGTATACCATCAATCTTGTACATCCTATCCTTTACCCCCGCGATTCTAGTAACTCATCCCCACATCATCGAACCATTATCTTGGACTATACTTAGGATGACCAGATCCTAAGTATAGGGGGGAGGGGTCACCTGAGTCGGTTCTCTGTACATTCTCCAGATCACATTGGTCCTCATACTAATTTCCTACCGATACTTAGGCTGACATGAGCCTAAGTATAGGGGGGACCGATGCCCGCATTGATACCCATCCACTACCCATCTTTCCCTCGTCCGCCCCATTTCTGATCTTTTTCTACACTTAGGCTGCCAGAGCCTAAGTATAGGGGGGTGAGACGACTTCTATACTTTTTGTTCCTTTAGCTCTCCTACGCTTAGCACGAGCTATGTCTTTTTCCTCGCTCTTCGTGCTCTGAGGACATAGCACACGCTAAGTATAGGGGGGCGTGTATATATTACATATATACTTTACCCATAGCTCGTACTTTCGCGTAATTTTGTATATATTTTACAATAATTACGGGTGGGTAAAAATAAAAAAAAAGAAATAAATAAATAAATAAAAACAAAAAGGCTTCTTATTTACTCATGCATATCATCTCTGCATCCAAGGAAAGAAAGAAAGAGTCTTGCATTTTCATAACATGACATCTCATTTCATCTGCATACTTTGCATATGCAAAGTGAAAAGCTAGTGGGTTCTGGACCAAGTATGAGTAGATATTGAGGATGGACTTGATTTGACCTTAATCCACCTAATTTCAGAGGAACCTTATCGGAACTGGAGTTAAGATTTCTCAGGTTAAGTGACTTAGTTCTTTAAGTCTGCAAGTCTATGTTCATATGTCATCTTGACAAGCATGAGTAGAGCACTTAACAACACACACATGACTCTTAGAGACAATGGCTTGACATGCACCAGCACTTTACACATGGCTCTCTACGGATGAGGTGATGAGGAGGCAGTTTCCTTTAGCTTGGGGTAGCATATGAGGGTAGTACTTCTAGGCGGAACCTCTCTTCTTCTTCTGGTGAAGGAAGTGCGTCTCAACTTGGCCTAGTGGTGATGAAGGCTAAAGACAGAAGCCGTGGGTTGCAATAAAGCTTCAAAAGAGGGATAGTCTACTGGCTCAAGAGGAAATTTCTTGTATATATGCTGCACCATGTAGATATGTTGTACAGAGGCATTTTGACAAAAAAAAATGCCAAAAAGAACTCCAAAAAAAGTGGTGGGTCGGATTGAAAATTTAATAACCCCACCGGAGTGTACGTAGTCAAGAAAAGCAAAAGCTTATGGTCCCCATGTTACATCTCATGAAGCTTGCAGCGGGAGACTTAGCTACACTGGCTGAGCTCCCAAAAGTCTATACTTCTTCCCCCTCTTCTTGAGCCGGTTGAACTTGAACTTAGAAGGGAATACCCCGCTTCTCGAGGAAAGAGTTGCTAGACCGAGGCATCAGAGTTACCAGGTTGGGGGAGGTTGCTTCTTTGTTCTTCTGAGGTGGGGAGTCATATATCACTTACACTGCATGAAAAGATTCATGGTCATTAGAGTTTGTGTATGTAGACTTGTTCTGATCAGATGTGTTGAGGAGTCTTGAATAGAAGACTTGTGGAACTTGAAGTCTGTTAAGTCTTAAACTCAGATCCCAATAAGGTTCCGACACATAATTAATCCAAAGGTCGAGTCAAGCTCTATTTTTAACTTTTGTTCATGACCTTGGTTTAGAACCCAAAATCATTTCACTCTTGCATTTCATTTAGTTGCTCGAGGACGAGCAAGGTTTAAGTATAGGGGGTTGATGAATCTGTGATTCATCACTTCAAAAGTCAAAAAATAGAGCCTTGTTCCCGAGCAAAGAGAGGCATATTTCCCTTTATATTGCATAAATACCATTCATGCATACATCCATAATTCATACATTTTAGCAGTCCATTTACATTTAAATAAGAAGCCAAAAATCTCTTGTAAAATACCCATTCACTAAAATAACCTCTTCTCTACAATATGTACTCCTTAGTTAATAATATAGGGAAGAATGCCAAAAATCCCCCTTGTAAATTAGTCAATGAAGCCCTAGAACCCCTGTACACTAAAATGCACATAAAGACCTCATACAAACTCCGAATTAGGTCTACTTACTCTTTAAATACTACACATTAAAAGACCTTTAAAATGAGACTAATTTCATTGAATTTGGAGCTCGTATGAGAAAGTTGATTTTTTTGGGCCACTTTGTATACTACATAGGTGTATAATTGTATCTTTGTATTTATGTATCATATTTGACCTCATCTCCGTCTTTGGTCAACATAAAACTTGTAGATCTCATCGAGATCTACAACTTTCATGTTTTGAGTTTTTCCAAATTCGGCCCCCTCTTCTCTCTACACGTGTATCATCTTTCAGCCACTCAAAGCAGGCCACGTGGCACCCTCTGGTTGCGCCACGCGGCCCGCTTTCCCTTGCCTCATCCGCCTGCATTCTCAGCCGTTGGATCGCGCTTCAGATCCAACGGCCCCGCTTTCACTTGCCTCAGCCATTGATCTTCTCCGCCCCTCGATCATCACCGTTCGTCCGCGCCTCTTCCAGAGCTCGCCACGTGGCGGCAGATGGACCATCTGATCGAGCCCATCTCAGCCGCTCCTCCGTTGGCGTCCCTCAGCCGTTTGATCAGACACTCGGTATCATCCAAACCGCCCGATGGCGCTTCGTTCGCAGCTCGCCACGTGGATCCACCGCAGCCCATCATCACCGAGCCCCCGATCTAATCCTACCCGCCCACCACGCTTCGATCACCACCGTTGGATCACAAGATCCAACGGTGGAGACCTCGTCTCCTACCTCCGGGCGCCCCTCTCTCCCACGTTCCCTACCTTGCGGGAGGGGCGCCCCCTTCCTATTCTTGGAAGCACCTCATCCACCTTCTCCGACCACCAACACCACCACGATTGAGGGCACTCCTCCCTCACCATCGCCAGCTCCCTCGCTTCCCACGATCTCCACCATAGAAGCCCCACGTCGCCCACAAACCTCGCCTCATCGCCAACACTGCTGCCACCTCCATCCCTTAAATACTCCACCACCGGCAACCTTCAGCCGTATCCGCCACTCCAGAGAGCATCCCTGAGCTCTGATCCTCCAGTTGGTGACAGCAATTCGACGAATCATCGAGCGACGAAGGGCATCAGCTCCGGCGAGATCCACGGCAGCTCCGCCGTGTCGCAGCGACTCCCACGAGCAGCTGCACGATCTCGGGACATCACCGGCCCTCGAGCGAAGACCTGGACCTCAAGCAGGAAGTCCAATTCCCAGGTGAAACCCCTCCATTCCTCCTCCGATCTTCTTCTTACTTTTCTTTTGTTTTTCTCCGATTTTATTCGCCGTCACCGGTCACTCTCTCGCTTCCCTTTCATCTCGCCGAGCTTCGCGTCGAAGCTCCCATCCTCGCTGACTACTCCGCACCTTCCGACGACGCACATCAACCTCCATCGACTTCCAGCTCCGCCATTTGGCCGGAGCTCCATCGCCCGACCGCCTCCCTTCGCCTTAGGCCTCGCCAACCATCCTCACGTCTTCACAAACACACGCACGAGCTCCGGCTCTAGCTTTCACACTTGCAGGTACCTTGCTGCTCATTGAACGGACGCTCGCCGGAGACGCCCTTGAGCTTCATCGCCAGCAACTTCAGGCCGCCCTCCGACACTCCTGAGGCCACCGAAGGTTTCGTTGACCATCCGCGCATCTTCTGGGATATCTCCGACAAGTCGGAGAGCGTCAGCACCTCGAGGAAGGACGGGCAGAGCTACAACACTTTTGCCGGAGCCCCGCCTTCTCCTCCGCAGGCGGCGGAGGATCGTCGGAGCAGACGAGCAGCTGCCGTTTGATCACATCGATCGAACGGCCTCCACATCGCCACGCGTCCTCTCACCGCAGCAGCTCCCCACCGTCGATCGCTCTTCTGATCCAGCGGCCCTCAGCGAGCCACGTCGCCGTCTTCATCGAGCCCCAGAGGCCGTTGGATCATCATCGATCCAAAGGCCCGAGGTCACGCCACGCGTCGGCACCGACACCCCTCGTATCCATCTTGATCCGAGGGCCTTCGTTACGCCACGTAGCCCAGTCGCCCGAACCTCTTCTCCGAGCCTAGGTTCGGGTCGCACGAACCTCACTCCAGACCTCCAGAGCGCACGAGCCTAGATCCGAGCCTCCGCAGCCATCCGAGCCTAGGCCATCCACGTGAGGAGCGCGTGCGGCCTGGGTAATTTACACAGAGGCCCCTGGAGCTTTCCATATTTGCAAAGAGGTCCCTGTGAAGCTGAGCCCACGTGAGGAGCACGTGCCCTGTGGAGAATTTGCATTCAAGTCCCCAGCATTATAGGTAATTGCATCTTAGTCCCTGTCTGCATATTTGCTTATTGTATTGTTATTTTTCTGTATTGCATTTACACCGTTGTGTTTGCATGCATCCCTAGGTTGCATTTTACATCATTTTGCAAATCTAAAAATTGCATTTTGTTGAGAATTTTGTCCTCCGTCTATTGGTCCATGTGTCATATTGTTGTAATTTCAGTTGAATTATTAATGAATTAATTGGTGAAATTTTTGACATATTTTGCCAAGTGACACCTTTTAATTTGTAATTAATTCTCTGTGCTTCAAAAAATCATCAAAAATTCACAGTAGCTTAAGGAAGATATTCTTAACATACCATAAAAATCTCATGGCATTTGCACACATATCGAGGCCTTAATAAATTGTTGAGTGATTTTCTTAATTTAATTTTAATAAATTCATTTCACCTTGAAATTAAGATCTGCAAATTTTCCTGGATTCCTTATCATTAGAGCTATCTAGGATAATTTTAGTTCTTGGAAAAAAGTGTGGTTTGCTATTTATTAAAAATTAAATATTGAAAATCACCATGTCTGTTTATTTAATTCATAGTAAATCCATTTAGTGATTGAAAAATCCAAAAAAATTAGTGTAGATCATTTTCACCATCATAAATCATCTGGCCAATTTTCATACTTTTTGGACTTCATTTGATATATTAATTAAATTGAAACATTAAATTGGCCTGCATTTTCTGCATAAGTCTGCATAAAAATTAAAAAAACCAAAAAAATACCTCCTCGAAAATCCGACACTTGGACGTTTGCTAAAATTTACCTAAGGAGACAGTTGCCTCCCTGAGATCGACCTTGGACTCCACCAAGTAAAAAAATATCTGCCGCTTAAAATTAACTTAACATTAATTGAGAAGTGGTTTTTGACTAGCCTCTCGTATCCGACTGCAACGAATCACTAACATTGATTTGGACATTAATTTGACCGAATTAACTAAGGGTGCGGGACTCATGTCATGCGCCGCCCCATGCTCGAAGACCCCCATCCTTTCCATCTCCCACCCTCCCGCCCCGCGCGCCGCCCGAAGCTCGAAGCCCCCCGTCGACGTTTGAGCCCCCCACCAACCTCAACACAGCTCCTCTCGAAGCCCCCATGTTCCCTCGGGAGCCCCGCGCCCTCTTCCCCTGCTCGAAGCCCCCCCCCTCCACCCCGCCCGTCGTCGACCCTTCCATTCCCCCACCCTTCTGCCCTCCGCGCAACCCGAAGCTCGAAGCCCCCCGTCGAAGCTCAAGCCCCCACCACCAATGCAACGTCGTCCCCCCCCCCCTCCCGGTGGTTCCCCGGCTGCCCAGCAGGCCACCGCCCATGCAGGCCTCCAACCCCACAGGCCTTCCCCCATGTTTCCCCACACATCCTTTTTTACTAATCCCAATCGTTAGATCATAGACGGGTTAGATTAACTCAATCATCTGGTTGGTTATTAAACTCAACTAACAGAAAGTTATGGGTGTAAAACGAAGCATTTATTCAAGGTTTTAGGTGTAATTCACGATTATGCAGGTTTATGATTGTAGTTACGAAGTTACTTAGGGTTGTGAGTGTAAAATCCCTTTATATTTTTGGTTTTAAGATACTTGAATACGTGTCATTAGAGGTCAACTACTCATTTCCTTTGCAATTTACCTATAAAACTAAGAGTCTCCATCTAACTTAAATATTTCTTTAATTCTATATTACTCAACGACTTATCAATATTTTTATCATAATTTTATTGAGTTTCTATCACTTGTACCCTTCTTATACATTGCAATAAAGTTGTATCTCTGACTTCTTCCGCAGTTATCACTTGTACACATTGTTGGATTTGTTTGTCAATGTGTTTAAATTAACTATGATTTTTTCATATCAATGGTCAGGTTAAGAGGGGCATAACTATATATCCAAACATCCCTTCATCCTCTTCCTCCACTAGCCCCTCTGCTTAACCTCCATCTCCCCCACAACTCCAACGCCCTCATCTATCGTTCCCGCTCCACCTTCTGCCACCTTTCTCCTGCCCTCACGCAACCCCTCCTGCTCCCCCTCCCAACCCCCCTCCTCCGACCCCATCCTCCTTCGCTCCCTCCAACCCCTTCCTCCACCTCCCAACTCCAGCTCCTTCCTCTACCTCCTACCTCGAGCTTCATGAGCTCCGCAACCATTAACTAAGGAAAGTACCACACAACATTGATCTTGGACAGAGTCTAGTGTGCTTCGCCTCATTACGAACCAGATGAATACTGAGGAAGGAGATGGTCACTAGTATTGAACATACCGTAGTTATCACGTGAGGAGGCATCCTCTTCATCATGGTCAAGCTCTGTTGCATAACCTGAGTTCATCCCTTGCAATGAACTTTATCAAGGGGCGATCAAGTGTTGATCTCATACTCAAAGTTGCAACTCTTGGCAATACATCAACATCTAAGTATCTCCTCCATTAAGTCAACCTTCGTTTGCAGGTACCACAAATTCCCATCATAAAAGTAAACACACACCACCAAACATAATCGAAGCATGAAGCTTTCCCTCCCCTTCATCAATGACCTGGAGCTTTGCAAGGTTTGTTAGAACCTTCGCCTCGCTAAATCATCGAGCTCCACTAGAAAATGAAGGATGAGGAAAACTCGTGTCTCCTCTCTCGACATCAGGACCCCCTCGATGGATGAGGAGGAAGACCTCCAAGAAATAAATGAAGTGAGAGGTGAAGAAGATGGTTTCTGGAGAGGAGTAGGCGAAAGAATAGAGAATGGGGAGGAAGAGAAGGAAATGGAAAAGAACAAAGGAGTATTACATGTAATGTGTTGTCATCGAACGTATGAGCGAAGCTCCTGGAGAATCGCTTAATCGTTGCCTTGATCCAAGCTGTCGAGGACTTGGAAAAGCCTGACCACTTCTTGAGGAAGAACTGCAACATTTGAGGGGCTGAGGAGAGGGGTCATCGAAGGAGGAGGGAGCATAGAAGGAGGATGACCTTAGTAGCCATAGCTATTCAATCTAATGCCCCCTTGTGTTCCAAAAGTAAATATTTGTTTGGGACACAGATGAACGGTAGCTTACTTGAGGGGCAAAAGTAATAACTATGGAAGAAGTTAAGGGCATGACAGCTATTTCAAAACAAGAGTGGCATAACTATAATTGTAATATTTAAGAATGGTACACGTGATAAAAATCCAACTTTCTTTATGGACGTTGAAAATAGATTATTTAAAATGCTAGAAAAAATTGTTTTGTAATGCCCAACAATCATTTGTAAAAACATGTATATTCTGTTGGGAGAAGTGGTCACAAGTTCCAACTATAGTGGATTATCCTGATTGAATAAGGTGTGTGTTGCAGATAATTGCATAAGGTCCAAATACTGTGTATAATATTTATTTAGTGTTATTGAAGGGCATCCGCTTTATGCTTTTTACGATAATTGCATTATGAATTGTCCTTACAATATTTATTTAGCTTTTTCTGTGCATGTTTACCTTTTTCTTCCTTATAATCACAATTTATTTTTATTCCGATTTGTTCTGATATTTTGCCATATAATATATTTATTCAAATAATTAATATTCACTTGTCTGTCATAAGAAAGATTATACTTTGCAGTAAAAATTATAGATAAGTCGCATATTATAGATTTATTTTAGAGATCATGAAATTCCCAACTTATCGGATTAAACATGGCAATATCTTAAAAATATCTTTAAATAAATATTACTATTTCCATTGGTGTCATGATAGAGTTAGTTAATTTGTGTAGTTTTTGAACTGTTTTCATTTTAGATATAGTTATCATTTAGCTAATTGCTAGCTGGCTTATAAGCATATTTAAAAAAACATGATTCGGTCACTCAAAAAAATTATTTATATTCCAAATTACTGAAGTAACTCAATTAGATACAAGAATAATATTTTTTACATATGTGCCCCTTCAAATTTCATCAACACTAGTACTACTTTTTTTGCAATCACACATATGCGCGTACATCCTTACATCATTAACAAATATGTCATTCCATTAGGATGTAATATAGGATAAGTGAGACCGTTGTTTATTCAGTCTAGGTCTAACCAAGAGTTGGATTTTGCATTCGTACATCTACGTTCTTAACCCTGCGTAAACCTCTTCTCCAACCTCTCCCGAATCCGCCTCTCTGCCTCCGACCGTCATTGACCCTTCCTTTCTGATCACCGCACTTCACCGCATTTCATGTTCCTTCCACCACATTCTTTCCAACACTAACTAGACTGGATGGCGGAGGACCACCCTCAATAGTTGGGATCGTATTGTGAGAGGACTTTGTGGGTTGAGTTGTATGTTCGACTGAGAGAACGAGGGATAATGGGCATGTTTAATAGTTTAAGGTATGATAAGATACTGGAGGGTGAAGCTCGTGCATGAGTTATGCACGGGGGCATGCTCATGTGTGTAAGAGGGCATAAAGAGGACTGAAGGGGAGCGGGGATTGGGAAGGACACGTGTAAGGTTGGATGGAAGGCTAGAGAATGTGGAGGCGACCTGAGGTGTCAGAAAATTCTCGAGTTCGATATTCGTCCATGTTCGATTCATTAAAGGTTTGATTCAGATTCAGTTCGAAAACAAATGAGATGAACCTTTATATAGGTTTGGGCTCCTTTATCTAAATGAACCAATCTTTGAAATGGTATGTTTGTTCGTGTTTAGTTCGTTAAAAGTTTGATATACAATATTATTTATATTTGTATTTATATTTATTTATATATGTATTTTTCCTCAAAAATGTATATGAGAATGAGGAATTTGCACCATGATGCAAAAAAAGTATATACATTAAAGTTCATCCATTGATCAAGATACATCAAGGATAGTGATCGTTCCACATTACCAGAACACTAAGAATCCAAGAAATTTCACTGCTAATCAAACCTTAAATGAACCGAACCAAACCGTCACAAACCATGGTCGGGCCGAACCTGAACATCATTTTCATTTATCGAATCAAACCTGAACCTCTAAAAATGCTAAATGAACCGAACTGAAACTGGGTATGTTCGCCCAAGTTCAGTTTGTTTACACTCCTAGAGATGATAGAAGTGAGGATGGAAAACCAAATGATGTGGAGAGAATGAATGCAGGGTAAGGAGTAGGGGGCACAAACATACAAATGGGTCTATTTTTATAAGAGCTGGAGGCTTGACTTTCAGCTCCAGAGTAGGGACCTTTTGTCATCCCCCCTATTAAGATGGTGATACGAGTCTTTGTCCATTTTCAAAAGCTCCAAGAATAAAGATATATGCGAGTAGTTCATATTTTCGAACTAGGAAGGAGAAAAGGGTGTGTGTAGGCATGAGTAGTATGAGGGCTCGGTCTCCCCTTATGATGACACATGTTGACAACTCTATTCTTAGCTCACATCTAGTCTCTTTGGGCGCGGGACCAGAAGAGTTGTAGATGGAGTTTATCTTTAATAAAAGGGATAAGTGAAGGCATGAAAGCCATGATCATGTGACTCGGGTTTCATTCACATGCCATTGCGCCCTCAATTTTGGGTGAGGAATGGATGGTTAAGGGGATGCATAGGGGATAGACATGGGAACATATGTTGTGGGAAGGGATGAAGAAGAAGGATGAAAGCTAGCACTTAATCATTGTCGATTTGTAGCATATGATAAAGAGAAAGTAATAAAAAATGACCACACATGGAAAAATCTGAAAGTTATTCCGATATGACCGGTTTGTTTATTTTACTTGAGAAACTCCCAAGGTTGAACTCAAAGAGGTAATATGAGGGTCTATAATCAATTTTCAAACAACTCAGGGTTAGATTTTCAGTAGATGATTTTTTTATAGATTTTTAAATTTTGATTTTTTGTGTTTTTTTAAATGATGAGATGCGGTTAATTGAAACAAATATGAAGAATGATTTTTGTATTTTGTATGCATGAAAAAAAATGATGAAGATGGATGCGAATAAGGAACACAGGAAAAGAAGTAGGCCAATTAATGTCAAGTTAATTTAATTTGATAATCAAGTCCTCGTAATCAAATAATTTCACAGATTAATTAAATAAATCTTAATTTAATTCCAACCAATTCCTCAATTTTCAATAAAGATGAATATCAAATAATGAATGGCTCTCAGTTCACAAAAATAACTTCCTCGTATTTACTGACATTAAATAATATTACAAAATTATGATCCAATGTTTTATAATGTAGCATTAATCTAACATCAAGAACACAAAAATCCGATGAATGATTCACAAGTTATGAGATGTTCGAGATAAGGGTAAAAATGAAATAAAAATATACAAGAATGCTTTCAAAATAGACCTTTGCAGGGTTTTGATGTAATTTATTGTAGCTATTTGGGTATCCTATATAATTTTCTCCTAGCAGGGTCTTATGCAGCAATTCTACGAGCACGAGGGATATGCAGGTAAAACTGCCAGGGACAGTTGCAGTTAAGCACGTGACTTGGTCCTTATGCATAATATGGGAGATCTAAATGGGTATGAGCGTGAAAACTCCACCCCCACATGATGGGGTCACATGACGGGAGAGGTTCATGTAGGTTCATCTCTCGAGCTTCCACGTGGCACAAAGTTGCTACAATGGATTGAAGGAAGTAAATAAAAATTTATTTACTATGCATCACGGGAAAACATTGAATACTTAGCAATTTTTTTGCCAAACAATGTTAGTTCATAGAATGAACTAGAAAACTCACAATAATTTGTGCATTCAGAAAGTATAAATTATAAGAAAATAGTTTCTAAAGTAATTTCTGGTATTCACAATGAATATAAGAGATAGATCCAGGAAACCTCCTGAATCAAGTTCAACCTGCAGAAGTCTCTCTAGTGGGCAGAGAGATGAATCATGTTGCTTCCCACGAACCCGGATGTTGCCCGGAGCAACATGAAGAGGTGTATGAGAGACAGAGACTTCAATACTATTCTATATCTCAAGGGGCGTGAAATTCTAAGGACCTTTGTTCTCTAAGATTGTGTTGCAAAAGAGAGAGTCTTGCTCTCCTTTTACACTTACACCACAAGTCCGACATGTGTATTGCAGTCCCTTTGATTTTAAATCAGGGGCTTAAGGTAATTTTAATTCAATAAGGATTGTCTCTCTTTATATCTAATTAATATTAACTAATTAACAATAACTAAGCAATAACTTATCTTAACAAAAATTAGTTAAGATTGTTACATTTTATCTATTAATTAATTAACTTGATAATCTCATTATCAAATTTGGATAAATTATGAAATTAATCCTCAAAGCTTATCAATCATATTCATGATCCTAAAATTAAATGTAAGTTCAATTTACATCTACAAAATCAATGTGAATCAAATCACACAATTTCAGGCTTTGGAAGTATTGTGTATATTTATATGTATCATATCCATGTAAATATAAATTATTATGAATCACTATTCACATTAATTAATGAGATATATTTGTGAATCTTATTCATAAAATTTTTCTTATGTAATAAATTATTGTTACAATATTGGCATCAATACGTAAGAGTCATAATCTAATTAGGACCAATGACATTGAAATATAGATACTTAGAGATAATGTTGAGGAGATCACGTTATCTGTGTACAGTGACTTGAAATATGGATGTCAATCCAATTTCAGCATTTATACCATTTTAGCAAAAATCCGTCACTTGCGAATGTTGAGCTTGAGCTGTAACACTTTACATATTCAACGAGTTCAACGAAACACATCACACTCTTCATGAGCTGGAGAAAGTGTTAGTGAGTTGAATCCAGCTTCTTTAATAATTTCTAATCATAGTCCAAATCATTTAGAGATAAGAAATGGGATCAAGGAGCTTATATATTTTCATTTCCATGATCATTTTTGTCTCCAACATTTGAACATTGAAATTAGAATTGGAAACTAGATTCAAATGGATTGTAATTTAATCCAATTAAATGACAAATCATCTAGCTAAATGGAATCACTAAAATCCATCTTGTTTCACCACTCCCTCTAGATGTAAGTGCATGGTAGATGATCCATTACAACAAATGTAACCCTGAGTATTCCCAATACCCATTCATCCTTCATACTGGAAGACTTTTATAAATCCAAAGTTCAAACCCTAATCTGACTATCTTCTTCAGAATATATCAATATATTTCTCATTTGATAATTAGACAACAATATTAATCATATACTTTCCAGAAGCATGTATTATTATCTTGAATTCATGTCTCATTTCATAAACAAGTTGACCATGTATGGGATTCATTTGACTCCAAAATCATCCATTGAGTGAGCTTTGTCTTCTGGCTCATCAACTAGGGAACATGTATGATTTCTTCAAGAGATCATACATCTCATATAACTTCATATGTACACCAACGTGCTGGTACATGGACCTTGGCTAGGTCACCAACTTTTTGGGCTGTCAAATATGCATCCTCAAGTATATAGATGTATATCTATCACAGGTCAAAGGATGTGCACTTGATCTTGACAGTTACGATTCAGGTCTTAGTTTATCTCGACCTCATCAAGTCAACTCTTTGACTTCATTATTTCAACACTTTTGAATCTCCATTCCTACGTGGAGGACCTGCATCAAGAATAAGTTGGAAAACAATCTTCAGAGAAAGATGACCATCACTTTCTCAGATCGGAGATCTTTATTGAATATCGCATTTTTGAAATCATCTTTGTCCTCCCAACTGCATGGTATTCAATATGGCTTGGGTATATAACCCTGATTGTACAAAGGTAACTTAATAATAAAAGGATTCGTTCAATTATTCATTTTATTTCAGATGGATATGATAAATTAATAACTTTTATTGCATTAATGCGTTGCAAAGGGCTTACAATTCCAACATGGCCACCCGTGGATGGGAGGCTCATGTAGTTTATCGGATGGCTGAGATTCGATCTTGAGCATTAATCGAGCAGTACATGTAAGCTATGGGGTCCTTCGTCCTTTGCTTCCAACAAGGCTTGGTGATCGAAGCTCTAGTCGACCTTGTGGGGTTATTTCTTGGTTAGGAGGGTCGATGGCTCTTGGCAAGACTCGACCGACATCGCATCATCATTCATGCAAGGTTAAGAAGAGTACTTGGGTTGTGGTGGCTCTATTTTGGAATTATGGTTCGAAAGAAGGAGTGGACGGTGGTTCCTTCACGAGATGGAGAAGGTAGGAACCTATTCCCCAACCCCGATTTGGACAAAGTTAACGAGGGAGGGTAGAACATGTGGGGGGTATGAAGTGAGGGCAATTGTGTCGATGGTCTGAGGAAGAGATTGTGACGTGGAGGAGAAGGGCGATTAATAGAGATAATAAAGATAGAGAGAGAGAGAGAGAAAATAGCTGGAGGATAAGAAGAAAGACATTACCTGGGGATGGACGATCCGCCAGAGTTTGGAGTAGCCAAGATGCCATGTCATGCCGTCATTGTCGATCAACTTCAGTGGAAAATGGTGGGAAGCTCTACCGCTCGATGAGGAACAACTACATAAAGGAAGACCTCTATAGATGATGCATGGAGAGAAGGTCATTGCTGTTGTCGTGTTCTCATCACCAATGAGACTTCTAACTCTCTCTATTTCGAAGTCTGGTGGTTTAGCCAGAGGCAAATGCACTGATTGGAAGGGAGGAGATGTGTTTTTATCGGGTTTCTGTAGAGGATAAAGGTGTGAAGAGGGTTATTTTGGGCTACGGATAATGGTGCAGGTGGTTTCATCGATCTCGAGAAGGGGATTAGGAGGTTGGTTGATCGACCATTGGGTTGGTGGCTATAAGAGATAAATGGTGAAGAAGTTGTCGACCGTCCAAGGAGCTATTGGAGAAGATAACCGAGTTAGGTCTCCAGGTTGTTGGGTTGCGAACGAGGTCCCAGAGGTATATGGGGAGAAGGGTTCAACCGTGGAAAGAAGATAAGGGTAGGATAGGAGTCAGAAAGAGGGAGGAGATGCTGGTAGAATTCGATCATTGGGGTCGATCGGTGATAGGTTCTCGTTGAGGGAAGCAGCATGAGGCAGGGGGTGATGAAGGAGCCATTGGATCAATCACAATCCAACAACTAGAGTGCAATACATGAGGAAGGGGAGGATGGAGTGGACCGTTGGATCATGCCAAATCTAACGGTTGTAGGTGATCGCTTGAGATACATGTAAGGGGGAAAGGGGGAGAGTGGGTGAAAGGGTGGCAGTTGGATTCGGGAAAATCCAACGTCTAGGATTAAGGATGCTAAGGAACACATCGAGTTGACCAAGAAGGTGGAGATGGTCTGACCTGGGCACTGAGGTGGCCCAATAAGGGTAAGGCATGTGGACTGTTGACTATTGATCATACAAAAGATACAATCAAAATTGAATTAAAAATAGGAAACAACCTCAAATACAAAAATCCAAAATAAAATGTCAATCTAAATGCATTTTACAATGTTCATAGAGGATTCAAATGCAAATGAAGTTATGAATGCAAGTTATGATTTTCTTGTGATATTTTATGTATATAAAATATCGATTTTTCATTTTTTTGGATTTATGTGAAAGAATAATGCATGTAAAAATTAAACATGATATAGAATAATGAAATAAACACAAATATATTTTTTGGATTTTTTGAGTGAGATAAGTGGAAGATATGAGACGTATATTGAATAATTTGTAAGTGTGCCCATGTTTTCTATTTTTCAAATTTAATTCTTATGTAAGTAGTTAGAAAATTAAATGAAATAATTAAATGAAATAGGGATAAGCAAAAAGGAGTTAAATATGTACATGAAATACACATAATATACAATTCAGTCCTAAAATCCAAGACATATAAGCTCTTATTCTTTTGAATTTGATCTTAAATTATAGATAATCGAGTGTACATTAATTCAAAAGTGAGTAAATGAAATTGGATATTGTATGTGAGAGATATTAGCTTTTACAACTTTTTGTCATGTAATTAGAGTTTGGATTTATTTCACATATATAATGTCAGTATTTTTAGGATTTGTCATTAGTTAATATTAGCGATGTATACACGGAATAATTGATTTCATGTCAATTGGAGTTACTGTGAAATAATTAAAAATATGTGAATTTAGGTGAATATTTACAAGTGAATAAGAATGTCATATGAAATGATAAATTATGCAAATTATTTGCAAGTGCATGAACACTAATTTTGAGTTATAAATATCTAAATACATCCAATTGCTCATGATGAATTTTTATTTTCAGCTAACGAAGTAATGAATCACATATATATTCATCAATTGAGAAGGGAAGACAACCCATTATAGACGTGTCCCTATCATTTTTTACATATCACGCTAGTGTGAGAAACTTTTGGGACCATCTAAACTATTTTATTGTCAATAAAAAAATATTACATACAATAATCACCATAATTATAAAAAATAAATCCACACAACAAATGCAGTCATAGAAGATAATTACTTTAGTATAAAAATAACACCACGTAAAAACTACAACCCAAGTCTTGTAACTTAGGATCTTTGATTCGTCAAGTCGATTGATCAATCACTATCCGAGTTATATTATTAATAAAATCAATTGTTTACATGTACTCCGGATCATAAATAAAAAACTTTCATAATTTGGATCACACAGTTTCCATCCAATGTTAAAGGTGAAATGTAAAAGTTGCAGCAATCTACAAAGTCTTGAATAAATAAGGGATAATTAGCTAACAAATGCACTCTATAATTGGAATGACTCTCAAGATGGAAGCTTGTTATAGAATGCCAGAGAGATGAACTCGAATAGAGTTTACACATACACAAAGAGAGGGCATATGTATATCGTGTTTTGTTGTTTTCAAAGATCAATGGGTGGCATTTGCAATTAGCGAGCTGTTAAGTTCGACAAGGTATAAAGCTTTTAAGAAAAATACAATGGCTATAAAACCAAACACATTATCCTTAATAAAAAAACAAAATAACTAAAAACAAAGCAAGTAGTCTTACATTGATATTTACTAATTAAGACAACAATTTTTTTTGGATAGATTAGCGTGACCATTAGTTGGTCAATCAACCAAGTCAGAGTAATCGGCCAAAAGTGGCTAGGCGATCGTTCAACGACATAAACTTGATCGACTAATCAAGTGATATTTGGTCAGTTAAATACAATAAAATTAAAAAGTGACTGATATGAATATGAACTTCAAAATCGATTGATCAATCATTAAATAGTTTGGTTAAGTCATCCGTCTGTTGAGCTTTATCAATTTAGTACTATTGATTGATACAACCAACAAGGGTGATCGATTAATATAGGTTAGACATGATGTTGTATTAAAATTGTATTTATATTTTAATTGGAAAATCTATGTAATTACAATTGGAGTTAATTTGGTTTCAATTGGGAAACCAAATGATTTGGAGGGAAAGTTGGGAATTCTCAAGTTTGAAACATGGATAAGTTTGGGTTGAAGCTTAGTACCATATCTTGGAGCTCTAAACTTTTGGTGGACTTATATATGAGTTCACACCCCAAGCTCTTGTAGCAAAAGTAGAGAGGAGGAATGGAGAACCACACACGCGCGCGCTCCGCTCCACTCCACTCCGTGTCCAGCTCGGACTCGGGCTCAGGCTCGGGAGAGTCAATACGGATTTAGCCCCTCCTTTTATACCCCTCACCCGACACCGTTTTTCTACACTCGTAAGAAACTCCACTCGCAGTCGCTATTGTTCTTTCTTCTCACGCCAGCGACCCTATTCTTCTCGGCTGCAAGTTCTCGGAGGTGCTATCGAGGATGGTCTCGTGGGTGTGCGCGGACGAAGACCGTGAATCGTCGTATCCTGTTAGCGGATCGCCAGCACCCTTCGCACCGGTATTGTGGGGGCGAAATCCTCTCTAAGGACAGTCCATTTCATGAGCGCTTCGATGATTTCTGACCTAATCTTTCTTATATATTGTTTGCCATAATTTGTTTATTACTTACCCTTTTCTGGATCTCGCCCAGTTGTTTGTTTCCGTGTGATTAATCGGTTCCTATTTGCTTTTTGTAATCGGATAATGGATTGGAATTGCATGTTATTAATCTTGATAATCTATAATGTTGTTCTGTCAATCCATTGGAATCTGTATGATTACTGTTTAATATATGCATGGTTGATCCTGTTAACAACAATCTTAGAGAGGATTTCTGAAACCAATTATAAAACAATATCAGAAACCATGTTTAAATCGAGGGTTGACATGACGGGTATGCCTAAAAAGTTCGGTGGACAGAACTTTAAGCGTAGACAACAACGCATGAAGATCTGCTTAACCACCATAGGATTAATCTCGATGCTTGAAACTGACTGTCCTACGGTGGAAATGGAAAACCCCTCACCCGATAGCCAAGGCGCAATCTGCGTGGAAGGAACACGACCGTATATGTCCTGGTTGCATCTTCTTGGCTCTGTCCAACACGTTGTTTGACGTATACTGTTCGTCCATGCAGACTGCGAATGGACTATGGGAAGACTTGGATCGAAAGTATAATACCGAAGACCTCGGTATTGAGAAATACTCTGGGGCCAAGTTTTTGAAGTTTTCCTTGGCCGAAGGGAAGTCAGTTTCTGAACATGCGCACGAGTTTTTACTCCTACTCCATGGTTTAGAGGATGACGAATTGAAACCTCCAGAGAAGTTTCAGGTCATTTGCATCATAGAAAAATTCCCCAAATCGTGGGAAGACTTCGGTATGACCCTCAAAAACAGGAAGAGGAAGATTTCTATGGATGACTTGATGGTGGCAATTGCCATAGAGGAGGAACACAGGAAACAAAAACCTGTACTTCCTATTGATATTCAGGCTAAGATCAATCTCATGACCTCAAAGGGCAAAGATAAGAAGGGAAAGGGTCCTAATAACAATAAAATAAAACCAAAGGGTAAGATCCAGAAAAAGGTAAAGAATAAACCCTGCTGGCACTGTAATCAGGTTGGCCATTGGAAGAAGGACTGTCGTCCTTGAAGGCTCAACCGAAGGCTGCAGACGGGAGTCCACAAGTGAATATGATCACTATAGGACTCGGGGCTAGCGAGGGGTATGTCTCTGTAAAACCTGAACTATACCTTATCCATGATCCAAGTGAATGGCTCATGGATACGGGAGCCAATGTAAATATTTGTTCTGACAGAACGTTGTTTTCTTCTTATCAGACCTGCAGTGGTGGGACTGTGAAGATGGTGAACGATTCTGCAGCCTGGGTGCTAGGGTCGAGACAAGTCAACTTGAGGTGGACGTGTCTGGACGTTGCACAGGTGCTGCATGTTCCTGACATCAAGAAGAATGTTTTATCTGGCTCTATCTTAGTTAGAAATGGTTTTGAATTAAACTTTAAATGTAATAAAGTTGTTATTCTGAGACATGTCATTTTTTATGGAAAAGGTTATTTGACAGACTTTGATTTGTTATTTAGAATTAGATGTGATTCAGTAAACATTAACGGAATGAATGTTTTGAATTCTGAATGTTCTAGTTCTGTGTCTCATGTTGTGAATAATCTATAATCTTGTGATCTGTGTCATGGTAGATTGGGACATGTAAAATTAAATTCAATTAAAAGAATGATGAATTTAGAGTTGATCCCTAAGCACACGATTGATAAATCTCAAAAATGTGAAATATGTGTGCAAGCGAAGACACCTAGGAAGTCTTTTCAGTATGTCTCTAGATATAGTGATATCTTGGATCTAGTGCACACGGATATCTGTGAATTTAATGGTGTTGATCCGAGACAATAAGAAATACTTTATCACCTTTATAGATGATGGCGGTAGATACTGCTATATATATCTAATGAAAACCAAGGATAAAGCCTTAGAGAAATTTCTTATATTTAAGAATGAGGCTGAGACACAAACAAAAAAAGTGCTTAAACGCCTTAGGTCAGATAGAGGAGGAAAATATACCTCTAACTTATTTAATGAACAATGCAAATCCTTTGGCATAGTTCATGAAGCTACGGTCTCATATTCACTGCAATCAAATGGGATAGCAGAACGGAAAAATAGAACCTTAACGGATATGATTAATGCTCTCCTACAGAGTTCTGGACTTCCAATCTATATGCGGGGAGAAGCCATGAATACGGCTTGCCATATTCTGAATAGGGTTCCTCCAAGACATATGGAAAAATGTCTTTTTCAACTTTGGAGAAATAGGAAACCGAGTTTAAAATATCTCAAAGTGTGGGGCTGTCTCGCTAAGGTTTTAGTCGCAGAACACAAGAGAAAGAAACTTGGTCCTAAAACTGTTGATGCGGTCTTCTTAGGTTATTTGAAAAATAGCAATGCATATAGGTTCTTGGTAATTCGGTCCGAGATACCGGGCATAGATGTAAACACCATTGTTGAACTCTGTGATGCTACCTTCTTTGAGGATGTCTTCCCGTTGAAGACTGGGATTCCTCAGAATCTGACCACTGAGGACGCCTCTACATCAGGTTCTATTCCAGATCAAGTGAAAAGGATAACGAATGTGGGGGTTGAGACTCAACCCGAATCCAATATTCTTTCTGAAGAGATTGAGCCAAGGAGGAGTAAAAGACCTCGGATAACCAATGATCTGGGTAGCAACTTTGTTGTCTACCAGATCGAGGGTGATCCACCAAGTTACAAGGAAGTCATGGCTTCATCCGAAGCGAAACAATGGAAGGAAGCCATCAAATATGAGATGGATTCCAATATGGCTAATGGAACTTGGGAGTTGGTCGATTTAACCAAGGGGTGTTCTACCATTGGGTGCAAGTGGGTGTTTAAGAGAAAGCTTAGACCTGACGGATCAATTGAAAAATACAAAGCCAGATTAGTTGCCAAGGACTTTAGGCAAAAGGAAGGTATCGATTATTTTGATACATATTCCTCTGTGACTAGGATGACCACAATCCGGATGCTCATAGCATTGGCGTCTGTATATGATCTCTCTATACACCAAATGGATGTGAAGACCGCCTTCCTGCATAGCGATCTTGAGGAAGAGATCTATATGGATCAACCTGATGGGCTTGTGACTCCTGGGAATGAGAGAAAGGTTTGCAATATTGTTAAATCTCTTTACGGATTGAAACAAGAACCAAAGCAGTGACATGAAAAATTTGACAAGACTATTTTATCATGTGGCTTTAAGGTAAATGAATCCGATAAGTGTGTCTATTCCAAGGTAAAAGGTGATGAGTGTATTGTCTTGTGCCTGTATGTTGATGACATACTGTTGTTCGGATCACGTATGAGGATTATTAATGAGACTAAGGCATTCTTAAGTAGCAAGTTTGAGATGAAGGTCATGGGTGTTGCTGATGTAATATTGGGTCTCAAACTGACAAGGTCAATTGATGGGATTGTAATTTCTCAATCTCACTATGTTGAGAAGATACTTGATAAATTTGGATATCAAGATTGCAAAGCTGTAAGCACTCCTTTTGTTTCATCCAAAACGCTGTTTAAGAATAAAAGTGGAGTACCTGTAGCTCAGCAAAGGTATTCACAAGTGATAGGAAGTTTAATGTATCTTGCAAATTGCACGAGACCTGATATTTCATTCTCGGTTGCAAAGCTGAGTATATACACTTCTGTCCTGACCGTACTCACTGATGACAGATGTTTTTCATCGGTCTAAAGTAACCCGCACCAAGCGGGGTCACAATGTCGTTGAGGTGACCGACAAAAGACCTCGATCAATCAACAATTAACCCACAATAAATGTATGCAATGAGTATCCAAAAATGTGGAGCTAAAATTTATTATAACTCTACATGCAAGTGTGTATAGGTGTAAGCACAAGTAGAGGTCGAACACTGGGAGGCGAAAGGTTGTATGGTGAAATTTGTTGTGCAATTATTCAACTCAATGATCATGTCCAATTTTATTGTTTATGTGGGTTTTTAATATATATTTTTATTTTATTTTTGGTTTTATGATTTTTATTTAGTTTTTATATTTTGTATTTTTTATTTTCTTTTTATATTTTGAATTATATAATATAGATATATATATATGTATAAGAGAAGAGAGAGAAATGTAGTATATGGATATATATATATATACATACTCAAAATATATTAAGTACAATATTTTTAGGGTTTTTATATTATTCTAATTTTTATGTTATTTTTCTGGAATTTTGCTAATTTTTATGTATTTTTAATTCCAAAAATATCCCTAATATGGGACAAATTAAATAGGTCGAAATTAATTTCGGTTTTAAAATTATATAATAAGTGTCAAAATTACCTAAATTACTTTTAACACATTAATAATAATATATAGATAATTATAAAATAGGAAAACATATTTTTTGGTATTTTTGAAGGTTTTTTCTCTTTTTTTAGGATTTTGGATCTTCTTGAAATTTTTATATTTTCTTTTTCTATTTTTAGGGTTTTTCATTTTCTAGACTCAATATATATATACCATATATATTTTTGGGTAAATTACAATTTGGGTCCTCATCTATGGGTCTGATCCCAAAATGGGTCCCGATCTTTAAATTGTAACGATTCGGGTCCCAGAGCCATTAATGTAAGGAAATTTTTGGGGCTAATGACGGGTATGTCCTTGTTTAAAAGTTGGAACCCAACCCTCATTCCCTTCCCAAGAAGGGCATATTCGTCATAAACCTCAAAATTTCCATTTATTAAATGATCCTAGGACCCGAATCGTTACAATTTAAAGATCGGGACCTATTCTGAGATCGGACCCATAGATAGGGACCCAAATTGTAATTTATCCTATGTTTTTTTGGAATTTTTCAAAATGTTTTTCTATTTTTTAGTATTTTATATTTTAAACAGTGATTATTTAGGCTCCATTTGAATTTTAAAAATTAGGTAAAATGCAAAAAATGCAAATTAAAATGTGGGCGTGAAAGTACACTACATGAAACATATAACCTAATTTTTGTGGAATTTTAGGAGCAACATAGATATTTTTAATAATTTCATAGAAGACACAAAAATAAAACTGCTTGGCAGGGGTGTTTTTGCAAATAAAATAAATCACAGGGGGCACAGTGCAAAAGTACCTACTGGAATACACATTTATTTAATGATTGAAGATTATTTTACAATATTAAAAAATTCCAGGGTAAATATGCAAAATTCATGCGCCTCACGTGGGACTGCACGTGAGGCGCGGAAGGACCTAATTGCAATTACATGAAAGCTCAGGGGTCCTTTAGCAAAATATACAATTTATTTACAACGTAAAATTTTATTTACAATATGAAAAATTAAATACAAAAATGATGGGGTTTAGATGTGAAATTTACCCCAAAAGAGGCGCTTCATCTGACGGCTGATATGCGCGACTTAAACACGTGGCGCCTCCACGTATGCCGATGCCGCTTCGACGATGGGCGGTGAGGATGAGATCACCCGAGGTGATCTGACGGTCGTGGCATCACTCCATCGGACGGCTGGTGTACGAACTGGGATCTTGATCTTCATCCGACGGCGAGGAGAGTGGCTGGAAGAACAGGGGAGGAACTCGCCGATGGCGAGTTTCTCCCGGTGAGATCTCACTGCTCCGCTGGTCCTTTTCGCTCCTGAGGGTCTCAGAACCTTCCTGCAGGTGTCCTCTAAGTGCTGGGAGTCTTGGATCGGCCGAAGATGCTCTGGAGTCTCGCAACGAGCTCAGGGAAAAGAGGGTCTCCAGGTACCTCCGCCGGCATTGATTTCGTCTCCTGGCACATTTCAAGGCGCCTGACTTGCACAGGATGATCACACGGCTCGAGGGCGTCACCCTCGACCTGGGGTTTGAAGCTGTTAGCATAAAAATGGATGAGGGCGGCGATGCTCCGACGAAGCGGAGGAGACGAGCATCGATTCGCGAATCCAAGAAGGATCTGGTTGGACAGTGGTGGCTGGGAGATGAAGCACGCGATGGGGAACGCGATGAGGTGAAAATGGCGATCGGAAAACAGGCGGGGGTACGGTGGAGAAGTCACCGGAGCTGAGCTCCGGCGAACTTCGAATTAGCTAAACTAGGCTATTCTAATGATCTAAATGCAAAATAAAAGACAGGAATGAAATGCGGGAATAAAAATCTACCTATGAAAATAAGTGCGCAGCTCGAACTTGGCTGGAGAGCCAAGGAGCAGGACGACTGCCGGAGCGCCGCCGTGGGCGCATCTCCTTCCTCCGCAAGCCTCCACAACCTCCAGGGGACCTCCAGCTGTCACCTGGATGCACTCTTGGCCGAAGGCGTGGGCTCTAGGGCTCGGGAAATGGCCAAAATGGCGAAGGAAGGGGATGGGATTATTTATGAACAGAGTTGGCGCCCTTATTCGATCGGCGAATCACGAAGAATCTGATCACTATACAAGCAATCTAAGTGGACGGCGAGGATCATGATGCTTTTGGGAGAAAATTCCGCGAAGGGATGGAAGGTGATGGAGCATCAGATTAAGCGGGAAAAATGGAGGAAAAGGGGGGACTAGACAGGTCTGACGGGAGTCAGAGGCGCAGGGGGAGTTGACCGGAGGTCAACACTCCCTGGCCTCTGATTGGTCCACATCAGCCCGAACTTGACCTATTTATTACACGTAATAAATGATTTAATTAGAATTTATTTATAAAATAAAAATTGTTTATTAATAAATGTAGTATTTATTTATGATTTTTATTTAATTTTTTGATATATTTTATTATGGTTTATTTTAACAATGTATTTATAAGTATATTTATATGTATTTATTTTTATTTTGTTTATTTTTATTTTATTATTTTATTTTCTTATTTTATGAATTTATAACTTATTTTTATGAGTATAAATATTTTTTTATTTAATTTTTATGAGTTTATTTACATTTTTAAATAAATAGGTGTATGTATATGTAGTTATACTTATAGGTATCTTACCTATATATTATGTACACTATTTATTCAATGTATTATATTTGTTTTTATTTTGAATTTGTATTTTTAATAAGTTATGTGTAATATTTACATTATTATAAAAATATAGATGAATAAAGAATAAAATAATTAAATCCCCTTTTGTTTATGTACACATTCAACATAGGTATTTTGCCTATGTATTACATAAGCTTATTTTATTTTACAAATTCTTTTTGGTTTCCTTTTAATTTTAATATGTACACGTATTACATATATTATTTACAAAATTCTAAAAATATAAATTTATAAAAATGATGAATAATGAATATTTTATTCAGGTAGACTGTACAATGAAGGTCAAAAACCTAACTTCCACAGATGGACTCCGAAAATTATGAAACCAATTTTATTAAATAGTTTTTGGAAAGCTATATACAATTAAAGGTGATTTTGGTAGATTCTGAGTTTTTATTTGCAAGATATGGGTCTGTGAAGTTGAGATTCTGGCTTTTTATTCTGTGTATAAAATGTACATTGTATATTATTTTTGTGCAAACTCAATTTTGTATTTTTATTCACATTATTATCTATGACTTTCATATACAAAATTTCTTTATTTGATGAATAAATAATTATATACAAAATAGGTGTCAAAAATGCATAAATGAATGGATAAATAAATGGGGTATTTATTGTATTTTGGCCCTTATCTCCCCCTACTTTTATTCCTTGTCGACCAATTCCATTCTGGCCTTGGTCTCGGGGTTAGGGTCATAAAATATTTGCAATATTTTATTCCTTTTTCTTTTCTTCTCTTTATTCTATAATTTTGGCATTAAAAACCTTATTTTCTGTACAATAAATACAATAAACATTGAATGCTATTATGTACAAATTGAGGCTATTTACATGCATTTGCTGGGGTTTTTAAGGCCAAAATGATAGAATAAAGGTGATGAAATGGAGATTCATCACCCCCTATACTTGCCTTTGCTAGTCCCTAGAAAATACTTATGCAATAAGTACAAAAAGAATAAAGAATAAGAAGAAAAGAAAAAGAAAAAATAAAAAATTTAAAGAGTAAATTAAATTGATCATGATGATTAAACTCATCTGTACAAAATCAAAGTTTAGAGCTCAGGTTAGATCTTGGTGTGAGAATTTGTGTGGAACTTAGTCGGGAACCAAATCTAAAGCACAACAGCCTTCGAGAGTCACAGAACGCGGTTCAACTCACCTCAATAGCCTGGTCAGAACTAGCCTACTTCATACGCAAACCCTTATGACTGTGAAGCTGACTTGTTCAGTGTAAGTGATAGTGGCTCTTCCCAACTGAAATGACAAAGGAACTGACTTCTCCAGAATGACAACCCAATGATTCCCCAATCCAGCCCTCTACCGTCAAGGAGCGGGGTATTCCCTTCCGACTCAAGAGGAGGAGGAGGGGGAGAAGAATGGACGGTAACCAGTGTAGCTACCTATCCTGAGATGCAAGACCAGTGTAGTCAAGTCATCCAGCTGCAGGCTCACATGGTATAACTTTGATGCTCAAGCTTTCTTATTTTCCATACAACATATATACATACTCCGGCAGGCATTTTTATTTTTTATTTATTTACAAGCCTGTCCACCTTTTTGGAGTTTTTTTTCAACATACTATTTACAGCAGCATTTACATAAGGACTTTTTCCTTTTGATCCAGAAGACTATCCCTCTTTTGAAGCTTTATTGCAACCCACACTCTCATGTCATTCGACTTCATTGAAACTGGACCAGGTTGGGGTGCACTTCCCTCCCTAGACGAGGACGAATGTTTCCACCCGTGTGCGTCTCAGACTGGCAAATCCAACCCCCTCACCACTCCAACTGAGTTGAGCCAAGTGAAAGGTGCAAGTGTCCAAGTGAGGTCACTACCAACAAGAGTCATACGTGTGTTTCGAAAAGTTCTAGTTAGTCCACTGAGTGACTTGAACCCAGCCCTGATTTCTCAAAGAATTAAGTCTGAATAGACCTGAAGTACCTTAAACCTAGTTCCCATAAGGTTCCAGTGCAGTTAGGTGCAGTAAGGTCCAACCAAGCTCCAATCTTCGACTTTACTGGACTAGTTCAATCATCAAGCTCAATCAAAGAATATGAATGCTGTGCAAATGCTATTTACAAATATGCAAAGAAAATGGAATTTTTCAAAGAATTTGAAAACAAAGAGAGGGATTTTTACACAAAGAATTTTTGCAAATAATATTGGCACTCAAAGTATAAAATATGTACAACTATTTACACTGGCGTGCCCGCTTCATATTACAAGACTTAAAGAATTTACATGTTTTAAGAAAGTGATTTATTTAGGCATATAAAGAATTTTATGTATTTTATTTATGATTTATTTTATTTTGTTTTATTTATTATGGTGCTTTTATTCCTCAAATTTATTTGAAAAATCATTTTGAGAACTATAGTACAAAATAATTTTTGCAAATATTTACAAACATTTGAAAGCCATTTTGCAAAGATTTTTGCAAACACTATATACATTTTTCAAGATATATTTACAAACATTTTCAAAATCATTTGCAAATAGGTTTCCAAATCCTTTATTTCACACAAATAAAAGAATTTTTGTAATCAAAATATTTTTACAAAGGTTGAAAATATTTCACAAAAAGTTTTTCAAACAGTTCACACCATTTTTCAAATCATTTTGCAAAAATATTTTTAACCTGATTTATTAATCAGTATGTACAAAAAGAGTCTGAGGAATAAGAAGCATTATTAATTAATTCTCAATGAATTATATCTTATTTTTAGCTATATTTATTAATAATTATACGAAAGTACGAGTTATGGCTAAAGTATATACAGAGTATATACGACCCCCCTATACTTTGCATGAGCTATGTCCTCATAGATCGGAAAAGAGAAAGAGAAGACATAACTCGTGATGAGTATAGAAAAGCCTAAAGAATAACGAATAAAGAATGAAGGAATTGAACAAGTGAATGAATCAACGAGAAGTCGACCGTCCCCCTATACTTAGGATCAAATAATCCTAAGTATAGCAGACTGTACACAAAGCAGGGAGGGTCAAGGGTGGGAATAAACAGATCAAAGAATTAACAAATCAGGGGTGCACCCCCTATACTTAGGGACAAAGTACGTCCTAGGTATAGAAAACTGACACCAAGGGGCGACACCCTTTTATGTAGATAAATAATTATAAAAAGGAAAAGAAGAAAAGAAGAAAAGATATATATACATATAGATGAAAAGATCGTGGAGAATGTACGTATCACTCTCCCTATACTTAAGGTGAGATATCCCAAAGTATAGTCAACAACAGGAGTGACAAAACTGAACAACGAAAGAACAATGCGGTGTGTACCCCCCCCCCCCATACTTAGGACAAGGTATGTCCTAGGTGTAGACACAAAGATATGACGATAGATCTGGGGCAAACAAAACATACGGGAGAAAGAATGCACAAAAGACACATATATACAAGTGGTGAAGAACTGGTGAAGTACATGACGGTATCTGACAATTGAATACCGTACTTTCGTCATCTTCTCCCTGTGAGAACGGTGACGCACTCAAACAGTGAAAAGACACCCGGATATGCAGTCAGGTGGGTGTCGGATACCGGGAAAAGTAAAGCGGGGACCGGTAGCATGAAGTAGTCAATCGGCTCGTAGGGTCAGCATGAGGAAACATAGCCGATACTATAAGACCGGGAGGAAGAAGGAACAGTACAGAGTCCTCCGGTCAATCAGAGTCTCAATAAGATATGGAAAGGTAAAGAACAAGAGACATCGTGACATTCGGTGTTCATGAGGTCGGAATATCACATGATATACACCGAATTCCGCAAGTCATGGCTCAACCCTGCGAGGGTTGTCAAGGTGAGCATGCTCAAAGGAGCCGGGAATCAGACCATAATCAGAAGACTTGGTCCCGTGCTCCGCAGATTGGATACACAATTAGAGAGGGGACCAAGTACACAACTCAGAAGACTCGGCTTCGTGCTTCAATAGACATGAGACACCAGAAATGAAACCGAGTACCTAGAAAATGATGTACCCTCCCGCAGATAACCCTCGGGGAGTAGTACGTGCTAATCGTCGAATAATCAGAAGAAGACTCTCCCTTGCGAGGGTCGTCAAGGCGAGCGGACGCAAAGGCGTCACTAATCCATCAGACGGACCACAGAGGCGGTCTCGGTAGGCGACAGATCGGCTACCAGCAGAAGAGACCGACCGATCAAGAAAATGTGGCAGCTTCCCGCAGATAACCCTCGGGGAACGTACTATCAGCTAGTCATGGAAATAGCAGATATCATGAGCTCAACCTTGCGAGGACCGTCAAGGCGAGAGGACTCAAAGGAGTCTAAACAGATGGGTCCCATAAATAGATCGGATGTGCAACTCAGGATGGGACCAAAACCATATATATCAGATGACTTGATTCTGTGTTCCGCAGATCGGAAACACAGTCAGCAAGGGGAATCGAGCGTAAAGAGAGTGTTGCATTCTCCCGCAGATAGTCCTCGGGGAGTAATGCAATCTAAGCAGTGAAGTCTCAGACCGTGTCTCTACCTTGCGAGGGTCGTCAAGGAGAGAGAAGGCTCAAAGGAGCCGGATCCATCAGACGGACCCACATAGTGGCCTCAGTAGTCGACACGTCGGCTACCAACAGAGGAGACCAATCAGATCGGAAATGTGTCGTAGTCTCCCGCAGATAACCCTCGGGGAGCTACGATCTAGTCAAGGAATAATCAGAAAAGATCTCATCCTTGCGAGGACCGTCAAGGAGAGCGGACTCAAAGGAGTCTGAGCAAGTCGGTCTCATGCCCCAACAGATTAGGCGCATAATCAGAAAGGGAGACCGAATGCACAAATCAGACGAATCGGCTTCGTGTTCCAACAGACAGGAGGCACCAGAAATGAGTGAAGCCGATCGTAAAGAAAGTGTCACATCCTTCCGCAGATAGTCCTCGGGAAGTGATGTGAGCTACACGGTGAATATCAGAGTACATCTCGTCCTTGCGAGGGTCGTCAAGGAGAGAGACGACTCAAAGGAGCTGGATCCATCAGACGGATCCACAGAGAATTTGGTCTCGATAGACGGCAGACCGCCTACCAGCAGAAAAGACCAAGAGAGCAAAAATGTGTCATAGCCTCTCGCAGATAACCCTCGGAGAGCTATGAACTAGGCAGTGAATAATTGTAGTATCAAGGCTCGTCCTTGCGAGGACCGTCAAGGAGAGCGATCAGTCAGTTAGCCTCAGGTCGGGTACACAAATAGGATGGAGGCCAATCAAGCATATCATCTGACTTGGTTCCGGGTCCCATCTCAATGGCGACCCAAGCAGTGGATGAAACCATAGTCCTAGAAATTGTCGCATTCTCCCGCAGATAGTCCTCGGGGAGGAATGCGAGCTAAATCAATGTAGGTCAAGGGAATGCTGGCAAGTCATCTGAGGTCCTTAAAATCATTCAATCATCCGGAGGGCGTAAGATCCTGTAAGGGAGAAAATCATTAAATCAATCATAAAACATCCCTCAGGTCAATCCAATTTGGCTGAGATGGCACAATATTATCGGGAATCCTCAAAGTGCCATAGGTGGATCAAAGAGTCAGGTGATCAAGGGTGGTTCAATCAGGAAGATGAGAGATCATGCCAGATCCGCACACCTTTATCAGGCAGTCCATTATCAGAATAAGTAGTCAATTATCAAAATCAAGATGGTTGGAACCTCAAGAAAGATAGATCAATCAATACTCATGAAATCATCACCAAATCATTGCATCATGTCACATCCTCAATCCAGTGTGCGGGATCTAAATCCTCAATAAAGAATCACACCTAACGATCATGCATCATCAAAAATCCTCAATACGCTCGTACGCATGTATCTAAATTCAAATCCACCAAATCTCAGCATCCTTAACATCATTGGCCCGTCTTACACAGATTATCAAGGTAATCATGGAATCCTCGATGCAGGCTATCGATGTGCACAGCATTCCCGGGTAAAGGGAGATGTGATACGAGGTACACAAGGAGGATGGATAAGAAGGGTAACACAATGAAGTGGAGAAGCTGATTGAGCGTGCGTGCCAATATCATGGGAGGTAGAAGGGTGATAGAGAGGGAACGAGGAGGGCAGGCGAGAAGATCGGGATATAGACAAAATTGGGTGTTCCACACAGGGCGGGAACACAGTCAAAATGGTGGTTCGAAGAGCAGGATCTCCTCGAACCGGAGAAGATGGGGATGATACAGTGGATACGAAGAAGATGGTGAAGAAGATGTCGGGAACGAATGGACTTGGCGAAGAAATGATTTAGCTCAAGCGCCAATATCACGACTCGATGAAAATGAAGAGGTATATGTATAAGAGAGGTAGAGAGACTCAAAGATAAAAATGCATGACTCACACGGACGGGACCTACTACTCTAATAAAAGAAAAGCCTAATGGACTCCAAGTCACAATCAAGACACAAGGCAAATCCTCAATTCACCTGTTCAACACAGTGAAGACCGTCAGGTGACGGTCATTTTTCTTTTCAGTTTTAGAGTGAGGTGATAATCACAAAGTTGTACAAACACTTAGGAGGCTTGATGGGGGCTCTACTCCTTAGTGTGTACATGAGCAATTTAAAACGCATACAATGAGGGGGTTGCGCTCCCCAAGACAAGGAATCCATTACGTTTTATTTTTAGGTCCAATAGAGTTATCAGTCCCGATTTTATTTAGGTTATCACTTTTTTGGGTATTTTCAATGCACGGGCCTATCGAGGTTCCAATTTCCATTAAGCATCCTAGATTGGCAAAAATAGAGGGAGAAGGTCGGAAAAACCATGCAAGTCGGAAATCGATGATGCATGCTAAGTAAGAGGACTTATAGCGCTTCCCAGCTCTCTCCATGCGGAATGCATAACAGAATTGAAACCTATGCTATATGCAAATGCAAGCCGAAGAAATCGCCCTAGGATAGTAACTGCTATTATCGTGAAGCACCACAAGTCGGTCTCTTACCCTTGACCTAAGAGTCCGGTCTTGGCTTACCCCTCCTCTTCTCGACACACTCGAGTTCAAGAGTAGCGCTTGATGGGGCTCGCTCACGGCACAAGGGTTAAGAGATAAATGAACCGAATGTTTAAATTTGACTAGATCCAAAACGCACTATAGGTACATGCAAATATATTAGGGTGTTTGGACCTAATCTATCGGCAAGCAATCCCTAAGCTAGGGCTCATTCACACAAAATAATAAAAATAAAATAAAAAAGAAAAAGCGTCAAAATCATTGAGGCCCCCAAGGAAACAATCCCTCGGGCAATGGACCTCGGGAGTCGGAGTGTCTGAGAGTCCTGAATTATTACATGTCAATTGTCATTCTCTCACATAAATATACATAATAAAATAAAATGCATAGAAATGTAGTTTGTCTTCAAAAATTCTCCTTCGTCTGTCTTCGATGCTCTCTCCTGTTGGCTGGTGTAGAAGAGCCAATCCGCCTCGCTTGGGTGCATTAGTCCTCCTAGGAGGTCCTCCTTCGCTTGGCGGTCCCTCGCATCAAATAAAGGAGATGGGTCAGAACAGTCAATCAATATTGTCAAGAAGTAATCAAATAAATAAATAATAAAATAGGCACTGGACATGAGCAACGAATTAAATAAATAAATGAATAACCATACAAAATCCGTTGCCTCCCCGGCAACGGCGCCATTTGATGACAGATGTTTTTTATCGGTCTAAAGTAACCCGCACCAAGCTGGGTCACAATGTCGCTGAGGCGACCGACAAAAGACCTCGATCAATCAACAATTAATCCACAATAAATGTATGCAATGAGTATCCAAAAATGTGGAGTTAAAATTTATTATAACTCTACATGCAAGTGTGTATAGGTGTAAGCACAAGTAGAGGTCGAACACTGGGAGGCGAAAGGTTGTATGGTGAAATTTGTTGTGCAATTGTTCAACTCAATGATCATGTCCAATTTTATTGTTTATGTGGGTTTTTAATATATATTTTTATTTTATTTTTGGTTTTATGATTTTTATTTAGTTTTTGTATTTTGTATTTTTTTATTTTCTTTTTATATTTTGAATTATAATATATATATATATGTATAAGAGAAGAGAGAGAGAAATGTAGTATATGGATATATATATATACATACTCAAAATATATTAAGTATAATATTTTTAGGGTTTTTATATTTCTAATTTTTATGTTATTTTTCTGGAATTTTGCTAATTTTTATGTATTTTTAATTCCAAAAAATGTCCCTAATATGGGACTAATTAAATAGGCCGAAATTAATTTGGGTTTTAAAATTATATAATAAGTGTCAAAATTACCCAAATTACTTTTAGCACATTAATAATAATATATAGATAATTATAAAATAGGAAAACATATTTTTTGGTATTTTTGAAGGGTTTTTCTTTTTTTAGGATTTTGGAGCTTCTTGAAATTTTTATATTTTCTTTTTCTATTTTTAGGGTTTTTCATTTCTGGACTCAATATATATATATATATATATATAAATATACCATATATATTTTTTTGGAATTTTTCAAAATGTTTTTCTATTTTTTGGTATTTTATATTTTAAACAGTGATTATTTAGGCTCCATTTGAATTTTAAAAATTAGGTAAAATGCAAAAAATGAAAATTAAAATGTGGGCGTGAAAGTACACTACATGAAACATATAACCTAATTTTGTGGAATTTTAGGAGCAACATAGGTATTTTTAATAATTTCATAGAAGACACAAAAATAAAACTGCTTGGTAGGGGTGTTTTTGCAAATAAAATATATCACAGGGGGCACAATGCAAAAGTACCTACTGGAATACACATTTATTTAATGATTTAAGATTATTTTACAATATTCAAAAATGCCAGGGTAAATATGCAAAATTCACACGCCTCACGTGGGACTGCACGTGAGGCGCGGAAGGACCTAATTGCCATTACATGAAAGCTTAGGGGTCCTTTAGCAAAATATATAATTTATTTACAACGTGAAATTTTATTTACAATATGAAAAATTAAATACAAAAATGATGACATTTAGATGTGAAATGTACCCCAAAAGAGGCGCTTCATCCGACGGCTGATATGCGTGACTTAAACACGTGGCGCCTCCACGTATGCCAATGCCGCTTCGACGATGGGCAGTGAGGATTAGAGCACCCAAGGTGATCTGATGGTCGTGGCATCACTCCATCGGACGACTGGTGTACGAACTGGGATCTTGATCTTCATCCGACGACGAGGAGAGTGGCTGGAAGAACAGGGGAGGAACTCGCCGATGGCGAGTTTCTCCCAGCGAGATCTCACTGCTCCGCCGGTCCTTTTCGCTCCTGAGGTCTCAGAACCTTCCTGCAGGTGTCCCTTAAGTGCTGGGAGTCTTGGATCGGCCGGAGATGCTCTGGAGCATCGCAATGAGCTCGGGGAAAAGAGGGGTCTCCAGGTACCTCCGCCGGCTTTGATTTCGTCTCCTGGCGCGTTTCAAGGCGCCTGACCTGCACAAGATGATCACACGGCTCGAGGGCATCACCCTCGACCTGGGGTTTGAAGCTGTTAGCATAAAAATGGATGAGGGCGGCGATGCTCCGGCGAAGCGGAGGAGACGAGCATCGATTCGCGAATCCAAGAAGGATCTGGTTGGACAGTGGTGGCTGGGAGATGAAGCACGCGATGGGGAACGAGATGAGGTGAAAATGGCGGTCGGAAAACAGGCGGGGGTACGGTGGAGAAGTCGCCGGAGCTGAGCTCCGGCGAACTTCAAATTAGCTAAACTAGGCTATTCTAATGATCTAAATGCAAAATAAAAGACAGGAATGAAATGCGGGAATAAAAATCTACTTATGAAAATAAGTGCGCAGCTCGAACTTGGCTGGAGAGCCAAGGAGCAGAACGACTGCCGGAGCGCCGCCGTGGGCGCATCTCCTTCCTCCGCGAGCCTCCACAACCTCCAGGGGACCTCCAGCTGTCACCTGGATGCACTCTTGGCCGAAGGCGCGGGCTCTAGGGCTCGGGAAATGGCCAAAATGGCGAAGGAGGGAGATGGGGTTATTTATGAACAGAGTTGGCGCCCTTATTTGATCGATAAATCACGAAGAATCTGATCACTGTACAAGCAATCTAAGTGGACGGCGAGGATCATGATGCTATTGGGAGAAAATTCCGCGAAGGGATGGAAGGTGATGGAGCATCAGATCAAGCGGGAAAAATGGAGGAAAAGGGGGGACTAGACAGGTCCGACGGGAGTCAGAGTCGTAGGGGGGAGTTGACCGGAGGTCAACACTCCCTGGCCTCTGATTGGTCCACATTAGCCCGAACTTAACCTATTTATTACACATAATAAACGAATTAATTAGAATTTATTTATAAAATAAAAAATGTTTATTAATTAATGTAGTATTTATTATGATTTTTATTTAATTTTTTGATTATATTTTATTATGGATTTATTTTAATAATGTATTTATAAGTATATTTATAAGTATTTATTTTTATTTTGTTTATTTTTATTTTATTATTTTATTTTCTTATTTTATGAATTTATAACTTATTTTTATGAGTATAAATATATTTATATAATTTTTATGAGTTTATTTATATTTTTAAATAAATAGGTGTATGTATATGTAGTTATACTTATTGGTATTTTACCTATATATATTATGTACACTTTATTTATTCAATGTATTTTATTTGTTTTTATTTTGAATTTTTATTTTTAATAAGTTATGTGTAATATTTACATTATTATAAAAATATAGATGAATAAAGAATAAAATAATTAAATCCCCTTTTGTTTATGTACACATTCAACATAGGTATTTTGCCTATGTAATACATAAGCTTATTTTATTTTACAAATTCTTTTTGGTTTCCTTTTAATTTTAATATGTACACGTATTACATATATTATTTACAAAATTCTAAAAATATAAATTTATAACAATGATGAATAATGAATATAATGAATATTTTATTCAGGTAGACTGTACAATGAAGGTCAAAAACCTAACTTTCACATATGGACTCCAAAAATTATGAAACCAATTTTATTAAATAGTCCTTGGAAAGCTATATATAATTAAAGGTGATTTTGGTAGATTCTGAGTTTTTGTTTGGAAGATATGGGTCTGTGAAGTTGAGATTCTGGCTTTTTATTCTGTGTATAAAATGTATACTGTATATTATTTTTGTGCAAACTCAATTTTGTATTTTTATTCACATTATTATCTATGACTTTCATATACAAAATTTCTTTATTTGATGAATAAATAATTATATACAAAATAGGTGTCAAAAATGCATAAATGAATGAATAAATAAATGGGGGTATTTATTGTATTTTGGCCCTTATCTCCCCCTACTTTTATTCCTTGTCGACCAATTCCATTCTGGCCTTGATCTCGGAGTTAGGGTCATAAAATATTTGCAATATTTTATTCCTTTTTCTTTTCTTCTCTTTATTATATAATTTTGGCATTAAAAACCCTATTTTCTGTACAATAAATACAATAAACATTGAATGCTATTATGTACAAATTGAGGCTATTTACATGCATTTGCTGGGGTTTTTAAGGCCAAAATGATAGAATAAAGGTGATGAAATGGAGATTCATCACTCACTGGGAGGCTCTGGATCGAGTACTGAAGTACTTGAAGGGAACTATTTCCTTTAGTTTGCATTATGGTAGACATCCTTCTGTACTAGAAGGATATAGTGATGCAAGCTAGATAGGGAAATAGATGAGTCTGAGAGTAATGGTGTTACAAGGTATGTATTTACCCTTGGAGGCGGTGCAGTCTCCTGGAGGTCTGTGAAGCATACCATTCTAGCTCGATCCACTTTTGAGGACGAGCTGTGTGCTTTGGACACCACTGGAATTGAAGCTGAATGGCTAAGGGAACTTCTGTCTGAAATTCCCATGGTAGGTCAAACTGTTCCTGCGATCTCGATACATTGTGATAATATGATCACAATTGCCAAGATATGAGTTCAAAGTTCAATCAGAAAACAAGGAGATACATACAAATCAGACTTAAGACGTTAAGGGATTTGGTGTCTCGAGGAGTGTTGGCTGTGGATTTTGTTGGATCCAAAGACAACACGACATATCCGTTGACTAAGGGACTTGATAGATCTTTTGTCCTAAAGTCTAGGCTTGGGATGGGACTGAGACCCATTGAGAGTGTCTCTACAGTAGCAACCCAACCTATCTGAGTGGAGATCCCACAAAGTAGATTCAATGTGGTAATAACAAACTGTTTGGAGAACTGGTTGGCACTCTAATCTTAATGCGTAAGCATGAGTGTCTTATCCCTGGAAGCCTGAGTTCCGTTTAAGCTGCAAGTTTAGGAAGAGCGTAGGCTCTGAATGGGTTCAAGCCTTTGGGCAGGATGTTTGCAGTGCATCCTTGGAGAACGCCACCTACGTGAGTGTTACTGTGGGCTGCAGTTAAAGGAAGAGGGTCTTTCCTGAACACACTCATGAAACAGGACAATGGTGCATGGCCTTTAAGAGCACCAACCCTGAAGATTGCACCAATAACAATGCTTTGTTGTTTCTACCGTATACTTTAACACCAAGGTCTGAAGGTCAAGACGTAGTTCACTTCATTCCTGTTAAAGTGAAAGTAGTAAACTCAGGTAGAGGTTCAAACCGGAAGGTACCTTTACTGAAAGCAAAGTGTGGCAGCCGAAAGAAGTCTCTTAACTCTTTTTGAATCTATTTTTCAAATTGGTGAATTCGTGGAGGATTATTGTATTAAAAATTGTATTTAGATTTTAATTAGAAAATCTATGTAATTACAATTGGAGTTAATTTGGTTTCAATTGAGAAACCAAATGGTTTAGAGGGAAAGTTGAGAATTCTCAAGTTTGAAACATGGATAAGTTTGGGTTGAAGTTTAGTACCATATCTTGGAGCTCTAAACTTTTGGTGGACTTATATATGAGTTCACACCCCAAGCTCTTATAACAAAAGTAGAGAGGAGGAATGGATGACCACATACGCGCGCGCTCTCTGCTCCGTCTCCGTCTCAGGCTCGGGCTCGGGAGAGTCAATTTGGATCTCGATACTTTTGCTGTGAGTTTCATTTAGCTGATCGATTAAATTAATCAGACAGATTAATTTGATTTCGATCACATTGGGAATCTGACTCGTTCCAAATGTTTCGATTTAGCTGCGGATTTGGAATCCGAAGGGACACGTCCGTTGAGGGACGTTTTGGAATCGAGCCCCTGTTTTTATACCCCTCACCCGACGTCGTTTTTCTACACTCGCAAGAAACTCCACTCGCCGTCGCTATTGTTCTTTCTTCTCACGCCAGCGACCCTGTTCTTCTCGGCTGTAAGTTCTCGGAGGTGCTTTCGAGGACGGTCTCGTCGGTATGTGCGAACGAAGACCGTGAACCGTCGTATCCTGGGAGCGGATCTCCCGTACTCATCGCACCGGTATTGTGGGGGCGAAATCCTCTCTAAGAACAGTCCATTTCATGTACGCTTTGGTGATTTCTGACCTAATCTTTCTTATATATTGTTTGCCGTAATTTGTTTATTGCTTACCCTTTTCTGGATCTCACCCGGTTGTTTGTTTCCGTGTGATTAATTGGTTCCTGTTTGCTTTTTGTAATCAGATAATGGATTGGATTGCACATTATTAATCTTGATAATCTGTAGTGTTGTTCTGTCAATCCATTGGTGTAACACCCATATTCTAACAAACCCGAACTCGTCCGATTTTGGGTCTAATGAACCCAAAAATGTTGTCGGTCACTACTAAACAACCTAAAACAACCAATTGGTAGTGAATCAAAAGTTGTTCGGGTGAAATCGATCGTTTCGTAATTCGTGCCGCGAAAAGCCGCGACGCAAATTCGGAAACCGTAAAACAAACCGAGACCGCCTAAAAATCCGATTCGGCGAAATAAGATCAACGAAATCGACCGTTCGTCAATCGGAGGTCGTTTGACATTTTAAAATCACAAAATTTAAACCCAAACCGAAACCGTATCTCGAATTATACGAGCATTCAAAACCCAACCGAAAATATATCAATATTATACTCATATTGACCGTCACTCTGAAACGATCAATTCGAGATACGATGCGTCGAAATCCGACACTCGAGGTGTGTTTTCGGTCAATTTTAAGTACGATAAATAAATAAAATTTTTGGTTTAAAAAATAACATAAAATAAAATTAAATTAAATTTCGGTAACAGGCAGGCAGCAGACTGCTACTGTTCGATCTAAATTCCAGCAAAAAAATAATAATAATACATATATAAATTTAAATAAAATTTAATATATGCGGCTGCTATGCTACAGTAACAGAGAATCTAAGAAAAAAAAGAGTTTCATTCCACGTTGGCCTTTCTCTTTCTACTTGGACATTTCTTATTAACACGTCTCTACTTTCCCTCCATTTGTCACGATCCTAAAACTTCCCTCTTGCTATAAATACCACCAATTTTGTTTCTCTCTAGATTTCTTACCCTCAAATTCCAGCGAGCAACCCTTTTCTTCTCTATTATTTCCAACTCTAATTCCTCCTCTTTCGTTTTCTTTCAAATTCCTCCAACAAAGAGAGCCTGCAGCCCTATCGTTTCCAGCAGAAGCTCCTGCTATCCTCATTTCAATCTAAGGTACGATTTGCTGTACATTACTATTGGGAGCTCTTGCAGGGCTTCCCAGCTTGTCTCGGTTACAATTGTTTGAGAAGCCCTAAAGTTGCTACCTCCCCAGGCTGTTTCTCCTCTCTACCTCAGGTCCTGCATGCATATCAACCTTCAAGTTTTGAAGATTTGTAGGTACAATCCATAGCCTCTTTGCTGCCATGCATGCTATATGTGATCTTTTGTATAAATTCCATATCCATCCTCATGCTCTCATGCATAAAATTTACACAATAAAATTCTGATTTTTGGAAATCTGGAAACTTTAACTTTCAGCTTTGAATATACTTCTTTTATCTTAAAATCACAATTTCTCAATTTTCTGTGATTATTGGTTTACAAGCCTTGCATGAAACATTAGCAGAAATTGGTAAAGAACTCTCTCTTCACAGGGAAATTAGTAGAAATGATCTCTCTCTCTTGGTTGTGTTATATGTAAAATTTTAGAGAATTCACAGATTTTTGCCTTTGGAATCAAACAATCACATCCAAGAAATATTTTTTTTGGTCGACTGTTCAAACTTGAGACTTGCATGTCTATCTGAATCTTCTCTTCTTCAAAAATAATAGATGATTTGAGAGAGATATAGGGTATGGAATAGATATTTAAGAGGCTATAGATTTGTGACCCAAGTATTAATTCCTTGAGTGATTTTTTAGCCAAATGTTACCTATATATAATATTGGTCTTGCAATTCACCGAAATTTGATTACACAAAATTGCTTTTATATAAAATAATAATAACACTATATGTAGGAAATATGTCACATACTAATCAAAATAAAATAAGAATTTCACTAGAAATATCTCATTTAAATTACACTCACAAGTGTCAATTGATTGCTTCCAGAACATTCACTTATCTAAGGTATATACTGGGCATCTTTATGTTTCCTTGTACCGATTCATTATGCTTTGAAATAGGTGATAGAAAGGTTATGGAACAATTTATTAACTATTTACCAGATCACACTTTTTCACATAACTAGTCTATGAGTTTTTATTGACCAATATATATAAAGGAATTAGATCACCTCTCTGCATGCACTGAATTTCGTTTCTAAAGTCTGAGTCAAATTTTCAAAATTTCTATAATAGTATTTTACTTTCCACAAGGCTGACTTCAGAACATCCATTTCTTTAGCAAATTGACATCAAAATATTAATTTCTTTCTAATAAAATAAGATGAATAGGTTAATACAATTAAATATGGATAAGAACTGTCAAGCTATTAAAGTAAGGTTCAGTCTGCAGAACATTAACGACCATCATATACCTAATTTCGATCGATTATCTTAATCACTTCCTTAATTAATAGTTTCCTCCCATGCCATTTTCCTTCTGTTATTCTTCTATGAAATCATGGATAATACTTGACATTGGTTTCTCAATAATAGTGATTGATCATCAAAAGACGAATAATCTGTCTCTGCGATCATACCTAAATTTAAGTATAATTTGAGGTAACTCTAAATTCGTTTCAGTAAGAACTTTGGTATGTACACATCTAAACTCATAAGTAATATCACTATGTTTAACTTGTACATTGCTACTAAGGGAATTCTTAAATATAAATATATATGACTATAATGGCAATTTTCCATGTGTAGTCGTAACCAAATTCAAGTAGTAAGGTTGAGATTGATAACTAGATCTATAAGTTAACTACATAAGAGCTTAAGAAGGGAAGGTGAAATCATACACACACCACATATATATGATGGTAAACCATTGATGACTGATAATTAATAATGCCGGTCATGGTGACTTTTACACCTAACCGTGCGAGAGCGCGGTGACTCTCAACTGGGCGGAAGAAAGGAAGCCCAGTTAGGGCAGCGGCCGCCAAGTGCGCGGGTCTAGGATCCCAGTCCTCTTTCGATTTTTATGCGAGCTCGCAGTGTTTTTACGCCTCGTTGGGATCCTGAATTTAGACCAGTTCCGCTGACCCTGTCTTTTAGGATACCCAGGCGGGGGATCCTTGGTTTTCAGTTTTACGTACGAGCTCGGTTGCCCGTTACCGGTCGGGCTGTTTTTCTAGAGTGACTTTTCCGGGAAGTCCCTCTCACCCGTCTCAGTGGCGTAGTTTGGGAGTAGACCTATCCCTCTATTGGACCGTCCTTCCAATCAGAGGGCGAGACGGAAGAGCCCTTTTGTTGGCTTCTTCACCGCTTGAGTTTTTTCTTTCGCCAACAGACTTGGCGATTCTACATCCAGATCATCCATATCTACATCTATATCTACATCATCGAGAGTTACATCAGAGAGAGAGAGTTACAGTCATGGTTTGGAGGAGATCACAATTAAATTTGAGATAATTAGAAGTGACTATAATCAGTTTTGAAATCCCCATAAAGATCATAGTTAAGTTAAGTAAATGGAAGTAACTATAGTCTAATTCGAAATCTAATTAAGCTAGTGGACGTGTTGGGAACTTAGTTAGGATGCATTATACAACACCGCATGCCTACGGAGGCACCCCAACCCTAAGACTTTTCCCAAGTCTTAGAGTCATAGTGTGAGGTTTCACACGAACCAAGACCACAGACTATCCACTAGACTTAAGAATTTAATAAATCATTATATCTTCTCATCTCATCTTTTCCATCATCAAAATCCACAAATATGATCTCTAAGTAATATGAGAATGAAATATACTTACTATGATCAATTAGTTATAAAATAAATATGCTTATATGGGAAAGGTTGGGTTAATGGCTAATCATGAGAGGTGCTTACTAGAGATTTGGAAACCTTTTACATTTGCAAGTAGAATTAAAATTTAAATTGAGTTGCTCATGCCTCTCTACTTGCTTTTTTTTGTAAATAATAAATACTTGTTATTTTTATATAAACTTATGGGAAGTACCAGCACCCGCTGACGCCTTTTCTTCCTTGCACGCATGGCAGGCAAGGAGCCTTTAGCACAGTAGCGGGTTGATGATTTCAGGAGATAAATTTTATACCCAACGGTATGGTTTATTTTGTGCCAATTTTTGTTCAATTTATATTGTATTATGTTTCTTTCTCTTCAGTCAGATTGTTGGGATATACTCTATGTACTGTCAGACTTTGTACATGTGAATTATATGGAAGTTAATGAAATAAGATTTTGGTGACAATTGTCTATATTAACTTGTGGTTATGATTGTGAATGTCATGCGGAAAATTATCCGCGCAAAAAATTTCCCTGTTTTTCTGTCACTTAATGCAATCTCATGTGAATGAATTATTGCGAAATGCGCGTAAACGGGTACCCGGATCCTCGGGGGTTCACAATTGGAATCCGTATGATTACTGTTTAATATATGCATGGTTGATCCTGTTAACAACACATGAAATCACCAATTCTAGGTTGAATCACTGGTTTAACCATGTTGTTTTTGTTTGACTCAGTTCAACCAAAAGTGAATCGCTATTCATTTTTGAATTTATTAAAAAATAACGACACTGTTGAACCCATTGACTTTAATAACCCATGTCAAACTTCTAACTAAATACTTCATAACATGTTCTTGTATTAAATGAATTTTAAATATGATTAGACTGCTTTTATTCTGGAAAGTATTTTTTAAATAATATTCATATTAACATGTATAACATTTGATGTTGCATGTGACAAATATTTTGTGTATATTATAAGATATAGACGTCGATCATGTATTTTATATCTATTTCATGCATATTCAAGCATGTCTTTTATACATGTTCTGATTCATTCTAAGTAGATAAGTCAGATCAACCACTTTCTTCTTATCCATTTGATTTAATTTATTTTTTAAATATGATAATATCATCATCATCATATTTTAGCCGGTTTGATTCCATGGTTCAACTTGATCCGATCTTTTCTTCATGGTTTCTAACTCGATATGTGGTTTGATTTCAAAAGCGTTGATGAAGAGACTATTTGAAACTCGATGCTAGTTACAACACATCATCCTACACATACTCTGCCAAGTGAGTTTGCGAATAAGAGAATAGTAGTCATTATGTCTTTGTTGACAAATTTCTTTGTTTATTTGTCGCTTAATTCATTTGTTCGATATATATTTAAATTACAATAAATGCTTTTAAAATTTATAAACAATGCTCATCAACAAGAGAGAGGCGATGAAGGAAAGAACAAAAGGTTGATGATACAAAGGAAGGAGAGAAAGTGTAGGTTGTTGGCAAGGAGGAGTAATGACGGAACGAGGATAATGGAAGGGAGGCATAGTTCGATGGCTAGGGGGAGGGAAGGAATGCGAAGGAGGATGGGGAGGGAGGTTGACGGTTAGTGAGAAGCGGAGGAGCTAGGAGCAGTGGCACAACAGGGAAGAGGCATGGAAGATGGAAATGATCTTGGTGCGTGACTGGAAAGGAAGAGCGAGGGGATGCGAAGGAGTGAGTTGTTGATACAAATGTCAATGCATAATCAACCAACACAAAAGCATGTGAAAAAGAAGAAACGCAACATGACAACGGTCGATCAGTTGATTTAGCGCTCATTACCACCAGAGAAGAAAGATTACAAAGAAGAAGAACAAGTAGCCCGAGCAGCAAATCAATGCCCCACCAATGCACTTTGCTGAAGAAGGTCATAGCTTGCATGCAACCTCTCCAACCTCCAGGTGCGTAGCCGCATTGTCACCACCACCGACGAGTAGCTTTGCCACTGCATTGTGCCCTCGATTCCGACGTTGCTCAATGCACTGCCATATTAGCCCATGACACCCCCACCTCCTTTTGTGGATCGATCGCTAGTCTTCTCACATATCATCTCCTTATCACACACCTAATCCCAGCCGTCGCCACTCTTGATAGGAGGCACTGTAACACAGCGCCTCCGCCTCCCTCGCTGACTCGCCACTCATCTTCATTTGGGCTCGCGTGTCCACTCCTCACTATCCCCTGTTTCCATCTTCTCATGCATCAACACCAGGTAACAATATCTAACAATTTATTGATTCTCGATCTTGGCAATGTTAAATACAAATAGATGGAAGTCTTTCAAAGAGTTTGTTTCAGTTTTCAGTAGTGTATATGCCCTGATACTACATGGATGCGAACGCGATAATATCGACAAAGAGAGAGTGGTAAGTAGGGATGAAAACGGTCGGATACAATTGCGAATATAGGTATAATCATATTCTCATCCATTTTAAAATACGAATATGAATGCGGATATGGATATCGACCGATATGAAAAATATGTCATCATATCATTAAAAACGAATATAAATGTTAAAACGAATATGAATCGGATACGAATTATAATGGAAATATTTTGATAGATTAATAAAAATATACATGTTTAGGATGATTTACACATAAAATAGATATACCAGACATTATTTTCATAACAATTATATCAACAATGGTGAATGCAATCATAAAATGTTGTCACATACAGTTATAAATAAATATATTACTATACTTATGTACGAAAATGAATATACGAAAATAAATGCAAATACTAACGAATGTGAAAGTGATATCCATATGCGCATTCATTTTAAAACGAAAACGAATATAAATATTAAACTATGTATAAAACGAATACGATAGCGCATCGTATACGAATAAATTCATATTCATTTTCATCTCTAGTGGTAAGTTATAGAGGATCGGTTATTCTTAGGAACAAGCTAATTAATCTCATCACAACTATTACACCAGTGAGTGAGCGGCATTGGCCGGGTAAAAATTTCAATTTCATTTATATGTAAATTTATTTATAGACATGTCTTCAACATAAATATTTATAACGAAGCATGTATACAATGCCATGGATTTTACAAGGCATATATGCGATGAATACGACTCTATTTATTATCGAGATTGTAAGTATAATTCCTTTACGATCTCAAATCCCAATTGCCTCTAATCCTAGCCGAGGGAGGGTACCAAAAGAGGCCGACGAGGAGGAGGAAGAGGGGAGGACTAGAGAACCCAAGGGAGGAACCGATGAGAACGGAGAAAGAGGACCGATGGATCTGGGGACGAAAAGACGAGTTGAGATGTCCACTTCATTTTAAAACCAGATTTCGATGTTCAACAACGTATTGATATCGGTCGAATTATTCGAAATACTCATGCGATCGCCAAGTACACTGATCTTTGTAAATACGATATTTCCTCGGTGCATAGATTCTGCATATGAGAATGCTGAACTGCAACACACGTATATTGCTTAATCACGTGAAATACATGACTAGCGGTATAACTTATTGCCCGCTTGTCTCCTATTTCGATGTAATCCCTCTATTTATATTTATATTAGTATTATCTAATCTATTCCCAACAAAATTCATCCCTTGTCTTGGAAAGTAACAAAAAAATCACCTTTTCCCATGGCAATCCTTCATGCGCTTGAACCATAACATGCTTTCCTTTCTTGTTGCATTTAATTAAATTTAATCTTCTTTCTTTCTTTTTGACTGGAGTTAATATTACGTCTTCCATCATCTTTGCAAGTATATGATAGACAAGTTCAAAGTTGTTCTTCCCACTCCAAACAAATGCAATTGCATTTGCATCCCTGCTTTTTCCATATTTACACTATTCCCCCTGCTAAGTTTCTGAATTTGCACTTCACCCCGTCAGGGCCTAATGTCATTGGTGAAAAAGCAAGCTTGCAAGTCTCTATGTAAATACGAAAAAGAGAGGGGTTCACGAGTAATCATGGTATTTTACAGGGATACAAGTGTAAAAACCCCTTATACCATCCATGCACACCTTCCATGCTCTCTCTCATGTTGATCAAAGAAGCACCAACAACACTACACACCAATACTCTTTGTTAACTATTAAAACCCCCCAAACACTCTTGGCCAAATCAAACTCCTTGATGAGATGGGTTCTAAGGCCCCAAAGCTCCACCTCCTGCCCTTGATCTTCATCCTCCATCTCTTCTCTTCGCCTCTCCTCGCTCAGGATCGCTACAATACCAGCTACTATGCGCCCTTGAAATCGAGGATTCAAAGGGCGTATGTCGCCCTGCAGACATGGAAACGTACGTTCACCTCCGACTCCCAGAACCTCACCTCCGACTGGCATGGCCCTGATGTCTGCTCCTACACCGGCGTCTTCTGCGCCCCGGCCCTGGACAATTCGAAGGTAAGAGTGTAGAATGGTAGAAGGGTGGTCATTTTTTCGAAGAGGAGGGTATTCGATGTTACAAAACCCGGTATAGGTTTGTTGCGAGGATCCCCACCGTCCGTCGGAGATCCAAGGGACGAGAGTGATTGGTTAAAAGCTATCTCGCTCGAGTGGTTTTTAAGCGGTTTAACTCTCGCCCCTTGGATCTCCGACGGACGGCTGACAACATGACCTGCTATGATTTCGCTCACAGCAGGTATCCTCCCCCCATATATATATTCCTCGTATGAACCTGATGTTGTTTTTAAAGGGATTTTTACCGCACAAATCCTATAAACTTTGTAAATTATCTTCTTAACCTTTGAAATAATATAATTCCCCCCTCGACCCTGTAAACTTGCTAACTTTTATTCCATGAACCTCGTGGTTAATCTGTTTAAAGCTCGTGGGGGTAGTTTACAGGATCGATTGGGTAATTACGTTGTGCAAAAGATTGTAGAGGTATTTTAACAAGTTTATAAGGTTTGTGAGGTAAAAATCACTTTTCTAAAATAACATATGTTTTAGAATTTTTTCCTTATTTCGTTACATTGGGATTTTTGTATTGGTGCCTGCAAACATACGACATTATGGTAATCCTCTTTTGCTCTTCGTATTTATATAAATATCCTTGTAAAGTTATTTTTTGGGGTTTCTTACACGCTTGCCTCTATGAGATTCTACAATTACAATTATGCCCCTGTTTTTTTTTTTGCAATAATGCATGTGCCATGAAGCTATTCTTATGAAATTCACAATTGGGATTTTATCACTTGTGCCCCTCCGAGATGTTGCAATATCAGTTATGCCCCTATCTTTTTGGTAATATCAGTTGTGCCCCTCAAAACTTGCTATTTTATCACTTGTGCCCCTCGGGTTAGTGACCGTCCATCTACAGTGCAAACGGACGTTAACTTTGAGGACATAAGAGGAATTATTTTTTTTAAAAGGTTATATGGTCATTTCATCCCCCTCTTCCCCAACCTCTTCTTCTTCCTCCTCTTCCCATCTTCTTCCTCCTCCTCCGACCTTCCCCTCCTCCCTCTCCGCCCCGAGATCCCCGCAGCCCCTACCCTCCCTGGCGCCGCACCTCCTCCCCCCGCACCTCCTTCCAGCCCGCCGCCCCCTCCCATCTCCAGCACCACCGTCACCACCCCCTTTGCCAGGCCGGCGAGGCCCCTCCCTTCTCTTGCCGGCAACGCCAGCGTCGCCTTCGGTCTGAAGCCCGGCCGCGGCAGGATCACCGCCATGGCCACCTACAACGTCAAGCTCGTCACCCCCACCGGCACCGTGGAGTTCCAGTGCCCTGACGATGCCTACATCCTCGACCAGGCCGAGGAGGAGGGCATCGATCTGCCCTACTCATGTCGTGCTGGATCCTGCTCTACCTGCGCCGGGAAGGTTACGTCCGGAAGCGTGGACCAATCCGACCAGAGCTTCCTCGACGACGACCAGATCGAGGCTGGGTGGGTGCTCACCTGCCACGCCTACCCCACGCGCGACGTCGTCATCGAGACCCACAAGGAGTCGGAGCTCGTCGCTTAGAGAGTAGAGATAAGACCCACAAGGAGTCGGAGCTCGTCGCTTAGAGGGGAGGGGGCACAGGGGGCGGTGTCGGGGAGGGGAGGGGGCGGCGCCGGGGAGGGGAGGGGGCGGCGGGCTGGAAGGAGGTGCGGGGGGGAGGAGGTGCGGCGCCGGGGAGGGTAGGGGCTGCGGGGTGTCGCCGGGGAGGGGAGGGGAGCTCGGGGCGGCGTCGGGGAGGGGAGGGGAGCTCGGGGCGGAGCTCGGGCCGGAGAGGGAGGAGGAGGAGGTTGGAGGAGGAAGAAGAGGCCCTTGGACAATAATACCCCTCTTAAATGCACCAAGGTTTGAAAAAACCATGGTTAAGTCAATTCATTGACGGTCAACCTGACGGAAGGGCACAACTGATGACGGAGAAACTTTTGAGGGGCACAACTGATATTACCAAAAAGATAGGGGCATAACTGATATTGCAACATCTCGGAGGGGCACAAGTGATAAAATCCCTTCACAACAATTTTAGCTTTCTGTTATCACACTTGTGGCCATATTTTACCAATGGAATGGCAGAACCGTGAAATTTGTAAAAATACCCGAGCACACATGTTATTGCAAAAAGGTATGTCCACAACTGTAATCATTGAATCTTGAAGGGTGCATCTGTAAAAAAACCCTTTCTTAACCCATTACTTGTCATGTTGACCGTATTTTGCGATGTCATGGCGACCCCCAAAAGGCTAAAAATTAACTCATCATATATTGTCACCAAATAACCAACGTGGTGATGTTTGTGCAATTGATGCTTGTGCAATACCAAATGTTTACAGGGATATCTACGCAAAATCCCATCATACAAAGAGTGAGAGGATAAAAAAACGTATCTGTATCCATATCTGTATTTGATAATAATATTTGCATACGTATGCGTGTAGGTACTCACTGTGGCGGGGATCGATCTCACCCACGGTGGGATCTCCGGCATACTGCACGAGCGCCTCTGCCTCCTCACCGACCTCGCCGTCCTCCATCTCAACAGCAACCGATTCAGCGGCACCCTTCCTTCTTCCTTCCGACATCTCAGGCTGCTCCACGAGCTCGACGTGAGCAACAACCTTCTCTCAGGCAAGTTCCCCTCCGTCGTCCTCAGTCTCCCTTCGCTGCGGCATCTCGACATACGCTTCAACATGTTCTTGGGCGACGTGCCGACCGAGTTGTTCAACCTGCCTCTCGATGCTCTTTTTATCAACAGCAATCAATTCTGGTGAGTAGAACTTTAGACCTTGATTGCTCTTGGTGTAATTATGAGTAGTGTAATAATGGAGTAATCGAGATGCTCTTTTTCGATGCAGCTTCTCGTTACCAGAAAACCTAGGCAACTCACCGGCCTCCGTCCTCGTCCTTGGCGACAACCACCTCACGGGGCAACTTCCGGCCACCATATGCAACATGGCCCCTACCCTGAACGAGCTCATCATCTCCAACACCTACCTCGAATCATGCATCCCGACGACCATCGGTGACCTCGAGAACCTCGTCGTGCTCGACCTTAGCTCGAACAACTTCGTGGGTCCTCTCCCGATCACGTTTGGGGACCTGAAAAATGTCGAGCAACTCAACGTCGCAGGTAACAAGCTCTCAGGCGTGATATCGTACGATGTATGCGCTATGAACGGGCTCGTGAATTTTACGTATGCTGACAACTACTTCTACGGGAATCCGCCGCGGAGTTGCAACGGGGTCGAGATCATGGACGGCCGTCGGAACTGCTTCGAGCGGGCGGGCGACCAGCGGCCGGAGACGGAATGCAGCCAGTTCCTCTCATGGCCAGTGCAATGTGCTGCTTGAAACGAAGAGGAGTCCGGATATTATTTCTTCTTCTTGGGGGCAATCTTAATTGACGATTTATTAATAAAGTTTTTTGGGCTTTCATGGAAATTTATATGATGGTTACCGTTGTTTTTGCAAATGAGGATTGTTTTGGTGCACAATGAATAATGACATAACATACATGGTAAATTGCATTTGAGCGACCTCTGTAATTTTGTTTTCTTTTTGTGGTCACTAGAATGTCTTACTAAACCTTAAAAACTCTCGTTAAATATAGTTTTTTTAATAAATGCTTCCTATTTTCTCAAGTTCATCCAAGAAATTCATAATAAGAATGAAAAATTATGCAATTAAATTTCATGATTTTAAGCTAATACATTGTGGAAAGAGTTCAATGGGGCTGCCCCTTGGGGGAGCTAACTTGGCTCCCCCCGCGCAATTTCGTCCGTTTTTTTTATTTTTTTTGAAAATTTCTTCCATGGAATTTCATCACTATATCCCTATGTTATGTCATTAAAATTTCATGCGAAACAGAGACTCCTACGGCCTCCATCCAAACAGTCATTTTTTAACGATAACAAAATTGCTAAAAACGACCCCGTCTGGATGGAGGCCGCAGGAGTCTCTTTTTCACACGAAATTGTAATGACATAATATAGGGATATAATGATGAAAATCTACGGAAAAATTTTCAAAAAAAAGCGGATGAAATAAGGCGGGGAGAGCTAAGTTAGCTCCCTCACGAGAGCAACCCCATTTTACCCTTGTCCAAATGAGTCACGTTGAATTATTCTTTGGTTTTGGATCACATCGAGATCGACCCTACAATTGTGGGTAGGAGTTAGTTGCATGAATTTAACTTTTTCTTTGTTATAATTATTTTCAACCACTTCCAAAATAAAAAGTTAATATAATATAAATAACACAATATGATCATAAACGTAATCAATATAAGGCATGCGCAATATGCATGACACCATGTTATATTTTTTCGTTTCATGTTATATTTTTTCAATTGTAATAACCATCTAAATAGTTACTATTCACATGATACATTTCCCTTTTTATGCAGTCCACGTGGATTCGAAGATCATTCGAATTTGTAGGGAAGAATCAAAATTTCTCGCTTGCCTTCAAATCTTCCCTTCTAAAACGTGCCCTAGTCTTGCTAGTATGGATGAAAATAATCGGATACGGATACAAATATAGCTATAATCATATCATTATCTATTTTAAAATATGAATAAAAATGAGGAAACGAATATTGACGAATATGAAAAATGTCTTACCATATTCCTAAAAATAAATACGAATCAGATACGAATAATAACATAAATATTTAATAAATTAACTAAAATATACATGTTTAAGATGGTTTAGACATAAAATTGATATACTCGATATAGTAATTTTATAACAATTATATCAACAACGGCGAATGGAATCATAAAATATTGTTACATACGGTTAAAAATAAATATATTACTATATTTACGTACAAAAACGAATATACGAATACAAATGCGAGTATTAGCGAATGTCAAAGTGATATCAATATCTGCATCCATTTTAAAACGAATACGAATGCCAACATATATATAAAACGAATATGATAGTAGATCGGATACGAATATATTCGCATTCGTTTTCTTCCCTACTTGCTAGTCTGACTACGAAGAGACAACCCAATAAACCGTCATGCTCGCTTTTCTCTACAGCGCTTTGATATAGTTCCAGAAATACGCATATTGTTTTGAGTAGCAAGGAATAAAGAAGGATAAGTGTAACATCCGTTTTTTAGGGTGTTTTACAAAATTAAAATTATTTAAATATAAAAGAATAGAATAAGATAAATATATAGATTTATTATATAAATATAAATGAAAGGTTGGTAAAAAAAAGGACGTTTTTCAAATGTGTTAAAGCTTAACAAAAAAAGGATAAAATAGATAACATTTAAAGCATACAACGTGTGTTTTTTTTATAAAATAACAAAAGATAAGATGGCAAATGCAACGACGTGAGTTTGTTTAAAAAAATCGTATTGCTACTCGTTACCTGTTCAAATGCAGATAGTCGTTAGTAGCAAATCTGATATTTATATATGTGTGTCTCTTCTCTTCTACATTCACGCCCTCTTTTTCCCTCTCTCGAATATTTGATCGAAGTCCTCCATCCTCTCTCGTATTCTTTCGGCTCCTTCGAATTGTGACGACCTGCTCGTAGTTTGTGGATTTCGACAATCAAACTCGAAGGAGATTCGAGTCGATTAATTCCACGAAGGAGTTTTCTTTCATCCAGGTAATTTCTTTTGTGTGTTCCTTGTGCATTATGTTGTGGGCTGTGAAAAAAATCTGGAATAGACATCATCACTTCTAAGTAATTATGTTTTTGCAAGAATTTTGTGTTATCATTCTCCGATGTGAGACCAAGTTTTTGTAAGTTTTGTAAAGATATAAACATGAATGCGATCTTCACCTTGGTAAAGATATAAACATGAATGAAATAAACAAACTACTACGTATATATGCGATCTTCACCTTGGTATATTTTTTCTATCTACTCTAATTAGAGTCGACGTTGACATTTTAACTTTTAATTACGATAACAATCATATAGAAGTCATGCGATGAAAAGTTTGAAACTCCATTGCATTTTCTTTTCGACAAGCAAGTTTTCGACAATTATTGATACTCTATTAAGATGCAGAATTCGATGTTCCAAAAAAAAACGAGGCTACATCTTCTACATGCATAAGAATTCACCTTTTTTCTCATGCATAGACATAGTCAGAACGAAATTATGATTATATCGTTAGTTTCATCTCGAACTCGGAATGTTTAAAATCACGAGCATTTTTTTTCATGGAAGAATGTTTATGTTTCGATTCATCCATTAACATGTTAATAAGAATTAATCGATGACTCTCTTAATATTAAAAAAAACAACAACAAACGAACAAAGAAAAGCACTTTTTATCTAAACATATAATACGTTACCTATATTAAATATATAATTGTAGTCTAACGTAATACTGTAAGAAAATTTAATATATATATATATACATATATATATATATATAAAGTGAATTTGTATAGTCCAATTGAATCAGATGAATATATGGTCGAGATCGGGGATAAGTCACATAATTTAGTGGCTATCGTAGGAAATTCTTGCACAATCAGGTTTGGGTTAGAAATTCTATTTTAGACTTTTCTTATTAGAATGCATATGTTTGTGATAGGGTCTGTTTTGCCAGAGTGATTAGAGCAGTTGTTTCGGACCGTTGTTAACGAGAGAGTTTAAGGTATGTACATTAATTTATGTCTCATACCATTTTCATTTATACCCCACATTGCTTTATATTAGTTATGGAATGTTGCTTTTATATCATTAGAATGCTTTGATTATATTTATGTGTTAAAGTCATAAATTATCAAGCGTTAGTTTGACATTTACCCATAATGCCTATCTACGGACTAGTTGTTAAATGTTACATAGGTGGATACATTATTGCCTTTTTATATATATTTGTTAAATTGCATTTTTTATTCAAATATTTTTATTGAAAAATAAATTATTGTTTTTGACACCACCATTGTGCGGAAGTAGACATTGTTCATCGTTAGTCCATTAGAGACTTTGACCTGGCCGGGTGCCGCGCGGACGGTTAATTCCGCCAATTGACCGTTGTAGGCGGGTAATCCTACACTACTTCCAAACAATTTTCCGCTACGGAGGTTGACTCAGTACTGATATCTATTGCATTGGCGTTTGGATAGGAGACCCCGTATTGATATTTGTTTTAGTGTAAAAATTTTGATTTAAGGGAACGGGGTGGCTTCTATCCAAGCTCGGGCTGCCAGGTATTAGCAAATGGTATTGATTTATATTTGATATAGATTTGTGATATTATGACCACAAAATTTGTGATATTCAAGGAAACTGATTGAATTGTCATTGTTATCCCATAATGATGGGCATACATGAAAAAGTCTCATTGTTTATCTATTGATTTATAGTCCTTATTATATGAAATTGTCATCGTAATTTTTTTACTCATTGTATATGGTTATGATGGTATGTCTCATAAATTATTGGTGCATACTTAGTCAAATTCGTTTGACTAATATTGATTTATAACATTGCAGCTTAAAGGAGGACGAGGTTGGGCTACTCAACTAAATTAAGGACTCATTGCTTTATCCTAATTCGTTAAGATTAATGTACGGGAGTTATTGATAGACTTATTTGTTCTCTTTTTGTAGTTCAGACTTGATAAGTCTTTTATTTATTGGTTATGTTCCTTTATTCTTCCATCATGTTTGACATTCTGAGTCTTTATTTATGGATTATTGAGTTTTTGTCTCACTCATGGACTCGAAATTTTTTTTCATTATTTTGGTGATGCTTCCGCAATGTTTCCCATATTTCGAGGTCCGGGACGTGACAATAAGAGATAAATAAGATCTATTCTCGTTCTTTGTTTTCTTGATTTGAGAGATAAGGAAGAGTCAGATCATGTATAGAAAGACACAATGGATAATAAAATCGTGGTGTGATTAATTTATTCAAAGCTGATGTATTTCTAGTAATGTCCCCTCGTTCCAATATAAGGAATCGTTGTATGGAAATATTTATTTTATAGATCGAGGAAACTTAAAGTTAAATGTTATACATTTGCGAGACAAAATAACTAAAATGAAAATAGAAAGTCCATTAATCTTAGAAAGTGTAAGAGGGAATTTCCCCTTGAATGTGGCATTGTTGAGCGACGGTGAGAGGAAGCGACGTGGGCGGAGGGCCACCGGCAAAGAGATTGGAGAAGGCGATGGGCAACGGGAAGAGGGGGGAGATGTCGGAGAATGCGGAGATGGAGGAGTTGGCAAGGGAAGGACCTTGGAGCACTCCAAAGCGGTGGAACCGCTCTCCAAAGTTCGTAGCCAGGAGCGAAACGTGGTGCTATCGCTGTGGGGGCAAAGGATCATCTATCCAATACTCGCAGGGCTCCAGCTCCATTGTGCTTCCACTACAGGCACTCGAGGAATTGATTAAAGGAGTGCAAGACGAGGGGCACATGGGCAAGGAAGAAGGCCACTAATGCTACGGCAATGGGTGATAATACTGAAGTGGCGAAATTGGCTAAGGATCTAAAGCTTTATTAAACACCTATGTCGGAAGCAGAGATGGGTGCTATGTTGCGGCATCTCTCAAAGGATGCGGCAAAAGACACACCGCTGGATGGCCTTATGATTGGTGAAGGACTGGTGGAGGTGTTGCAGAGAATCAGAGAAAGAGTGGTCTTAGCTATGGATTCCGAAGCTGCGGTCGATTCGGTTGCCAGAAAGCTTATTGTGTGTGAGATGCTTATATTCTTTTGGAGTGAAGGAGATGATCGGAGGGACGTTAAAGGGTGGTTTGACGACGGAGGTGACGTGAAGGATCAAGTGGCGGAGACCCCCATTTTTGGATGGTAATGGGGGAGCGAGGACCCATTGCATTGTAGAGGATGAAGATTGCGGGAGTTCCCTTGTGATGTCGGAAATTAGAGATCTTTCGAGAATCTGTAGTGCAAGTTGGTGATATAGTGGAGTTGGCTTGTTCAGGTCTGCAACCTGGGGAAGGCTCGCAAGTGGTTGTCCTCGTTTGGGGACACAAACCTTCATCTCCATAGCGTGCGATGATGAAGATCGGGAGAAGATCGGTGATGTTGTGGTTGTCAGTGATGGAGGAGCAACCACCAAGCGGTGGCCACCGTAGGGATGGCTACTCAGCGGCGGACGACAGAGAAAATCAAATGATGGATTATGCAGCGAAATTTCTGGAAGCCGAATCAGTTATAGCCAAGGAAGACGAAATAAACGACATTAATGGGGAGAATCCTAGGGAGGTGAGGAATCAATTGGAGACTGCGTCATTTGGGACCTCAAATTGAGCATCATATTTGGGTACATCCATGTACCCATATTCGAACTCGGATATCCAAGATGCTTCAGACCGACCACAAAGCTTCATGGAGGCAGTCAGGCACCCAATTTCCCCCTCAACTCATGTCAATCTGGTGGATCTTGAGCGCAAGAAATCGATCATCCAACAACGCACGAACAAGCTACTCCTTATATCCACTACACTTGAGGGCCTACCGCTCAATTCTAGAAGTGCCTTGTGGTGCACGATCCGTTTCTCATCATTAGATGTTCCTCATTCATCAAAATATCTTGAAACATGTAATCAAGTTTTGGTAGATTTGTCCAAAGGTGTTACAGAACAGTGGGTTGGGTCAAGGCTGAGAAGGAAAGTGCTGTGAGTGGGATGGAACTTACTATGAGTGGGTCAAGGTTGGGGAAGGAGCTTGACGTGAGTGGGAAGGGAAACGAAGGTGTTGTAGGTGGGGGAGGAAGGAGGGTTTTCGAGCCAGGAAGGGGATGGTACTTCACGAAGAAGGGTGTGACAGTGTGCCAGTGAGCAAGGATGAAAGGATTTCTTGAGCATAAGGTGTTGGACATGAGAGCCCACGGCGAGCCATTATGCAATAAATGTTATTGCAATATCATTCCTTGATCTGAAATGAAGAATAAATAATTTGCATAATAGGTCCCTCTGTACAATTAGGGTTATGTACCATGGATATCTTAACGATCATACAACTGTTGATTCAATTATTGAATCATAGAGGCTGGTGCTTGGATGAATATCTAAAGAGTTAGATTGAGGACTCATCAAGCACCGTCAAATGATTGTTAAGATGTGATCTCCATCCTGAGTAGGAGATGGCAATCCTTTTCTCACATAGGCTGATATCTGACCGACCTCATGATGCAGGTCCTCTGCATAGGAATAGAGATTCGGAGGTGTCAGATTAGTTAGGTCAAAGAATTGACTTAACGAGATCGAGATAACCTAAGTCCTATGTTGAATGCTGTCACAACATAGGCACGCATCCTCTGACCGGAGACAGATGTATTGCTATATGTCTGAGTATGTACATTTGGCAGACCAATAGGTTGATGACTTAACCAAGGTCTATACACCGGCGCGCTGGTGTGCATATAAGGGCATATAAGTAATACGATCTCTCAAAGGGATCATACAGGTTCATTACTGAATCGGAAGACATGAGCTCACTCATGAGATATTGGGAAGAATCAAATTCCGTGCACGGTCGTCTCGCTTTGGAAGCTTGACTGAATTTGTAGGTTTGATATATACTTTTGGAAAGTATATGATCAAGACCTAGGTATGATATATGCTTTTGGAAAGTATATGATCGATACCAAATCCCAACGATCAAATGAGAAACTTAGTGATCAAACCCTGAAGAAGACAGTGTAAAATTGATCTTGATCTTCAGGTTGACCATGGGTCTTCCAGTATGCAGGACGTACAGGTATTGGGAATACCTGAGGGTGATGTGATCATAAACGATTGTATATCCATGACGCTTCCATTACGAGGGAGTGATGAAACAGGTCTGGATTTTAGTGACTCCTCTCAGTAGAGAAGCAATCCGATCTTAGTCCAAGTGTTGGACATTGGTCTGAATGAGATTCAGATTCAATGAGAAGATTAGATTTGCGGTCTTGATTTAATCAAGCATCTGTGGGAGGTCCGTAAGATCTGGATTTGAGATGAGATCTCAACATCCAAGTCACTATACATGGAATAATACAATCGCCCTGTCCTTATCTCCAAGTATCCGCGGAGAAAGCACATTATTCTTGAAGGGGTTCAAGAATAATTCATTTGATGAAATGCATATCCAAGCAAGAAGGACTTGATGATTAAATGAGATTTAATTATCAAACATAATATGAATATGATTCATATTATAATCCAAGAAGAAAAACTTGATGATCAAATGAGATTTAATTATCAAGCATAATATGAATATGATTCATATTATTATCCAAGATAATTAAATAGGATTTAATTATCAAGGATTAGAGAATGTGGATAATACTATCCATGATATATGTGTATTATAAATATGATTTTATAATATGTATATAAGAGAGAATTTATGTAAATAGTATTTGTTAATTAATAGTGTGAATTGGATTCACATTTGTTAATTAATTGGAAATGCAATTTATAAATTAGTTTGGGTTGTGAATATGATTCACATAATGTTCAATGGCATGATTGAAATATTCACAAAAATTAATTTAGAATTAATTTAGTGAATAATTTTGTGATAATTATTATTACAAAATTAATTAAGGGATAATAAGATAAAATAAAAAGGAGGCAAAATAACCACCAAATTCATAGGTGGCGTCACCTATGAATTATTCATAGGGGGCGCCCGCTATAATCAAGGGTGGTTGGTTGACTCCATTTTTTGTTATCACATTATCATTTAATTAGTTAAATTAAATTGTGTTGATAATGTTGCAACATATTTTAATTTAAATTAATTTTGTTGGTTTTTTAACCAACAACAATCATAGCCATTGATCTTACATAGACTAAGCCTGGTCGTTGGATCTATGAGTCCATGGATTGAGATCTAATGGATCCTAAACTAATATAAAAGGAGGGTTAGGGTAGCCTTCCAAGGTACATCATTAAGAGTTGTACAATGTTACAACTCTCTCTCTCTCTCATATTCTCGCCCTCTCTCTTTCTCTCCTCCAAAAATGGCTATCCATCTTGTGTTGAGAAAGGAGAGACTCTCGGCTTTCGCCTTCGACGACTCGTGGATCTCCATCTTCTTCGGAGTTGCTTACTCTAAAGGAAGATGACGGATTTCGTTTGACGAAATCAGGGGAGCCATCGCTTGGATCTTCATCGAGGATTGCGGGAAGGAACATGACTCATCATCACGCCTGCAAGTGCGTTCTTCGTGGATCGGACTTAAGACAGGAGGATCTCTACTTTGGGATCTCGCGATCACAATCACGCTTCAAGAATTATTCCTTATACTTTGTGGTTTGATGAAACGATCCGAGAAGTGTTCTCGTGATCATGTGGTTTCATCTTTAGTTTTAAAAAATTTTAATTTCCGCTGCATCTAGCGACTAGTGCGACTAGTTGCTCCGATTGCATACGATGCGATCAACATGCTTCCGTGATGCGCTTAAGGATTCTCAATATCCTTCAAATGGTATTAGAGCCAGGTTGAATAAGGTTTTGGATATGGTCCATAGACCTTAGACGATTTGGTTCTTGAAAGGGTTGCGAAATTTTTACTGCATTTTATTTTTCGCACCTCTGTCTAATTGATTTTTTCGGCACTGTTTAAAAAGTTTAAACACGAAATTTTCAATTAGATTTTGTTCCCCATTAAACAAGGAAACCATAGGACTTGAGTTTACTAAATTTGGAGTTTTTTTTGCTCAAGATATGGCTTTTTGAATATGACTATATTCACTGTTGCGGGAACTGCGGATTTAAACGTGATTAATAAGATAATTACGGTATTAATCCGCCTTGAAATGCGTGAATTATCACTTGAATTATTTAATAAATCAAATAGGCAATCTTTGGAAACTGAGTTTGCTTTTTTTTGGATTTAAATTGATCAAGATAAGTTAATTTTAGTGATTGGGGGTCACTGCTGGAAATTAACATTTTTTTGATCTTGAACCTTGTGATAAGTCATTCAATTATCATGATGAAAATTAATTGTTAATTTTCTGGAATAATTAATGATAAATAGTTATGAAATATTTAAAGAGATAATTATTTCATTGAATGACATTTGCCTAAACCACAATGATGAGATATTAGATCTTGATCATTGGTTCATCAACAAACATTGATTTCATGAAAAACCATAGTTTATCCTACAATAGTTGTAGGACAACATTTACATGAAAAACCCTCATGCTTGAATAGGATTGGGGATTTGTTTAGCAAATCTCCTTATAATATAATCAAAATTGTTTTGATGTATACTATATAGTATAATTTCGGTTGAAAAACCGATGAGCATCTCAAAGTACATGATGATCTATCTAGTATTATCCTTTCCCGAGGCGGATATGGTGCCTAGTCGGAGAGCATTGGGGTCGCGGGTTGCAAAGTATGTGGTCCATCCCACTCTCTTCGGTACTGGCCATGACAGCGGGTAGGGACTGTATAATGCCGGAGAAAGTCAATGTGTATTTTTCTAATTATTAAAATTCAAATAATACGTACTTTGAGAATATACCTACTATTCAAGTAAAAGACATGTTTGTTGTTTGATGATTGGATTAATGATTAATTTAATATGATTAAATTAATTATATCCAATAAACACTCTATTTTGAATTAATTATGTGAATGTGATTCATGATAATTAATTATAAAATTTGAATATGAGGTGGAGGATCACATAAGTGACATGCATGGTCTCCCGTCAAGGCGAAGGGTTCCGTCGCCAGAGATTGTATGTAGGAGACATCTGCCCGAAGTGACAGCTCCTGTATGCAAGCGCATCTGGATCGGGCTCTTTGCTTCTCGAAAGAGTAAGGCCATATGCGTAGTGACCCCAATATCGAGTCCTCATATTATTGGGGCGATATTGGATTGCGCACAGCGAGTTCTAATCCTGTTGACGGTTGGTTCAATTAACAACGGGTCAACATCATCTTAAGGGTGGTGGGCTCGGGTGTTAAAGACCGAATTGGGAATGCAAGTTGGACTTGCAATGCGGAATGAGTTCCCGCTTCTTTTTATCGGAGTCGTAAGTTCTCATGTTATTGGGATGCGACAAAGATAGGAAAGGAGATCCCAGATCTTGCTAGAGATATAATGGTAAGAATATCTCTTACATTGAAAGTGTGATTAAGGGAATGAACTTTCAGTGTTGACAAGACAAGACAACTTTGATATAAAAATTCCTAAATCAAAGTAAAACATGTATATATAATATATATACACTTATGCAAATTTCTTATTTCAGATAATCCTTCATTAAACCCATTCAATGTTATACTCAATGATAACCAGTAAAATATCTTGGATTGGACTCATGATCCAGATATTGTACTTGCAATTGAACACATAATGTATGTGGTTGCAATGTGCAAGTTTCCTCAACATAATGAGGAATGACAATTAAATAAGACAATAAAACATCACCTTAGGGTTTGTATGTCTCTATGTTCTTGATCTTTCATCGAGTGTACTTTAGAAGTCACATGTCGATGGTGATCGTAATTGTCAAATAATCCCTATAAAATAAAAGAAGATATTTTGGCATACATATGTGCTCTAGACATTTAATCATGAATGACATGGTTCTCTGCATTATGCAGAATGGTGGCTCGAAAAAGATGATGTATTCAAAATGTTTGAATATCTACCTAAACCTAAGTCTCTAAGAGTTAAGATGTATGTAGATATGATGAGTGTCATCATTCTACTATCTATACTCTAGTCATTCATGAAGCTTCATATTAATCATTTTGAATGAATTTAATGAAGCATGTATAAATGTTGAAATGCTCTTGTATTGAAATCCTTAGAATTCAACATAAGAGATTCTTTGTCTTGAACAATGGTTGTTTATAGATGAAGAGAGCGTAGTGGAAGCATGGGTCGGACCCGAGTAAGAAGGAAAGTCAAAGAGTTGACCTACTTCTGTGACTTCCATATCACATCCAAAGAGTTGGATGAATGCCAATACTGCAATAAGTTGATGTGTTGATAGTATGACTATCAAGTCTATCTAAAATCCTTAGTGAAGGACTCAGATAGAGCATCGGAATAATCAACATATAATCATTGACTCTGACTTTCTTATTTCATAAGATAAAGTCTGACAATTGTATCCCAATCTTCTAATGACATTTGCAATTGGTTGCATATATATTAGAAGATTAGAAATTTGATCTAAAGGTTTAGTAGTCATCTACATGGATATTGATGTAATTGTTGCAACAATCTCTGTTGGATAGATGGACTTCATATTCTCAGTGGGAGAGCCCTTAGTCTTGGGGAATGTCTCTATGACCTAGATAGTAGAATACACTCATTGTTTGTTTCTAAATATTGGAAATAAACATGAATTCTGAGATAGAAATATCATAAAGAGTTATGATGGAAATATTTCAGATAGTAATCTAACATCTAGTGGACTCCACAAAATTAGAAAATTAATGAATGGTTCATTAAGATTTCTAATACTGAAAATCAAACCTTATAAGATCAATAAAAGGATGAAGATCATTTGACAATGATATAGCATCAAGTCTTGGACATATGTCTATTGATATGATCAATAGACTAGTAAGAGATGAAACTTTAGAATGTCTAAAAATTTCAAATCTTACATATTTGTGAATATTGTATTCAAAGTAAAATGTCGAATACACCCTTCTCTGGGAATGGTGTTAGATGTCGAGGTATTCAAGATCTCATACATATTGATGTATGTAGATCATCTATATCGTAGTAAACATTATGGATATGTGATATCTATTGATGATTACGTATGATATGAGATTTCTTCTCTTCACCTAAGGAACCTTTGAAATGTTCAAAGATTTCACAATTTTGATTTAGAACCAAAGTTTGAAAGAAGATTAAATGAATTTGATCTAACTAAGGTAGCATGTACCTATTAGATAAAATTCAAGGAATACCTTATGGAGATATGAATATCATTTCTATCTCGATCCTCCTAATACACCTAAACTCAATGGAGTTGTAGGGAGATACAATTGGATCATGTGTGACATGATTTGGTCAATGATAAATTTTTAGCATAATTTCCTCTTACTTTCCATGTATATATATGTAGTAGAGACTACAATATATATCATTAATAAGATTCCATGCAAGTAAGCTGGAATTAAGCACTAGAGAGTGCTACTTCATTAGGAAAATAAAGGATGGTATTGGATACCTACTTTATGACCTTGAGATTCTTAAAAGATCTCATCTCTGAGAATATGATTCTTAGAGGATTGAGACTCTTGAGAATCAAGATGAAAATGAAGTGAAGGAACTCATTTAATCTTGAGATGACAATGAGGCTCCTGAAATCGGAAACTAAAAGGATGATTAAAGATGAAACATTAATACCTCTTCAAATGAGTTTGAGGATGTATTCCATTTGTCGATTAAGTCTGACAATGATCGGACTTCATGTGATGAAGCTCATAAGGATCATGACATGGAAAAATGGATATTAGCAATAAAGTCTAAAGTAAACTTCATATACAAGTGTTGTATATGGACCCTCGAGGATCCACCTATAAGGGTTTGACCCATAAAGGTGTAAATGGATCTTCAAGAGAAGAGGGAACCTGATGAGAAAGTAGACGGAAGAGAAGACATTGCTTGCAATGAGACTTGCTCTTCGGTGACCATGCTCAAAATTGTCAGAATATTGCTAACCTTAGCTACACAACTTGACTATTGCATCTTCGAGATGTAAGTCAATATTGCATTTCTCTAAGAATACCTCTCTGAGGATATTCACATGAAGTAGCCCCAGGGCTTCATGATTTGGGAAAGTAAGGTGTGATAGCTAAAGAAATCCATCTGTAGACTCAAATAAGCTTCTTATTGTTGGAACATAAGATTTGATGAAATTATAAATGTTATGATTTCAGATAGAATCTTGATGTACCATGTGAAGCTCAGTGGGAGTGCCATTGTGTTCATCGTGCTAAATGTAGATAATATCCTAATCATTTGGATTGATATAAGGATAATAATAATAAGTGTTTTATAGACTAGCTATTCCATACCTTGAGATATGATCTCAAGAATACCTCTTAGATCTTAGTTCTGAAGTTGTTCAGAAGCAAAGAAAAGAGGGTATTGGGACTGTCACATTTGTAGTACACATTGGACATATTCCATTCTCAGAAATTCCAAGAAAGTATTCCTTCCCTTGAGATTTGGTACTGACCCATTTAAAGGGATGGCACAAAAAGTTGAGGAAGTGAATGCTAGAACTTCTTGCACCTGTGCATCAGTTACGAGAAGCTACGTGTATGTCAGATGTGTGTAAAAGCCAGATATCTGCCATGCAGTGGGAGTAGTAAACTGTTACTAATCCTACTATGGAGAAAGAACACTTGATTGCAGTAATAACGATATCTTCAAAGATGACAAGGCTTCAGAGATAGTGATCTCTAAGTCTTATCTTCAAGAGCTTAAGACTTTATAGATAGAGATCTAAAAGGTCTTAACTATGGATACCTTAAGAGATAGTGATCTCCAGGAATAAGGGTATTCTGATAAGGATTATGGAAATAGTGGTTATAATAGTTATTGAGCAATAATGTCAAGGACACTATAACTGCTTTGACTATATTGAGTATTGGTTGCATTAGATGCAACATTCGCATTGGATGCGAACGCTGTTACTGGGGATATGCAAGTGCCGTAAAAGGACTTGGCGTAGTCTCGCGGGAACAGAGTGACTGATCAGCTTACCTAGCTATTTCTAAATGGCCTATGATTGTCACATGAGTGTGGGTTTAAATGATTAGCCCATTAATGGATCTTTGGGCTAGTGGGAGATTGTTGGACATGAGAGCCCACGGCGAGCCATTATGCAATAAATGTTATTGCGAATATCATTCCCTGATCTCAAACGAAGAATAAATAATTTGCATAATAGGTCCCTCTGTACAATTAGAGTTATGTACCATGGCTATCTTAATGATCATACAACTGTTGATTCAATTATTGAATCATAGAGGCTGGTGCCTGGATGAATATCTAAAGAGTTAGATTGAGGACTCATCAAGCACCGTCAAATGATTGTTAAGATGCGATCTCCAGCCTGAGTAGGAGATGGCAATCCTTTTCTCACATAGGCTGATATCTGACCGACGTCATGATGCAGGTCCTCTGCATAGGAATAGAGATTCGGAGGTGTCAGATTAGTTAGGTCAAAGAGTTGACTTAACGAGATCGAGATAACCTAAGTCCTATGTTGAATGCTGTCATAGCATAGGCACGCATCCTCTGACCGGAGACAGATGTATTACTATATATCTGAGTATGTACATTTGGCAGACCAATAGGTTGATGACTTAACCAAGGTCTATACACCGGCGCGCTGGTGTGCATATAAGGGCATATGAGTAATACGATCTCTCAAAGGGATTATACAGGTTCATTACTGAACCGGAAGACATGAGCTCACTCATGAGATATTGGGAAGAATCAAATTCCGTGCACGGTCGTCTCGCTTTGGAAGCTTGACTGAATTTGTAGGTTTAATATATACTTTTGAAAAGTATATGATCAAGACATAGGTATGATATATGCTTTTGGAAAGTATATGATCGATACCAAATCCCAATGATCAAATGAGAAACTTAGTGATCAAACCCTGAAGAAGACATCGTAAAATTGATCTTGATCTTCAGGTTGCCCATGGGTCTTCCAGTATGCAGGATGTACAGGTATTGGGAATACCTGAGGGTGATGTGATCATAAACGATTGTATATCCATGACGCTTACATTCCCAGGGAGTGATGAAACAGGTCTGGATTTTAGTGACTCCTCTCAGTAGAGAAGTAATCCGATCTTAGTCCAAGTGTTGGACATTGGTCTGAATGAGATTCAGATTCAATGAGAAGATTAGATTTGCAATCTTGATTTAATCAAGCATCTGTGGGAGGTCCGTAAGATCTGGATTTGAGATGAGATCTCAACATCCAAGTCACTATACATGGAATAATACAATCGCCCTGTCCTTATCTCCAAGTATCCGCGGAGAAAGCACATTATTCTTGAAGGGGTTCAGGAATAATTCATTTGATGAAATGCATATCCAAGCAAGAAGGACTTGATGATTAAATGAGATTTAATTATCAAGCATAATATGAATATGATTCATATTATTATCCAAGAAGAAAAACTTGATGATCAAATGAGATTTAATTATCAAGCATAATATGAATATGATTCATATTATTATCCAAGATAATTAAATAGGATTTAATTATCAAGGATTAGAGAATGTGGATAATACTATCCATGATATATGTGTATTATAAATATGATTTATAATATATATAAGAGAGAATTTATGTAAATAACATTTGTTAATTAATAGTGTGAATTGGATTCACATTTGTTAATTAATTGGAAATGCAATTTACAAATTAGTTTGGGTTGTGAATATGATTCACATAATGTTCAATGGCATGATTGAAATATTCACAAAAATTAATTTGGAATTAATTTGGTGAATAATTTTGTGATAATTATTATTACAAAATTAATTAAGGAATAATAAGATAAAATAAAAGGAGGCAAAATAACCACCAAATTCATAGGTGGCGTCACCTATGAATTATTCATAGGGGACGCCCCCTATAATCAAGGGTGGTTGGTTGACCCCTTTTTTGTTATCACATTATCTCTTAATTAGTTAAATTAAATTATGTTGATAATGTTGCAACATATTTTAATTTAAATTAATGTTGTTTGTTTTTTGACCAACAACAATCATAGCCATTGATCTTACATAGACTAAGCCTGGCTGTTGGATCTATGAGTCCATGGATTGAAATCCCATGGATCCTAAACTAATATAAAAGGAGGGCTAGAGTAGCCTTCCAAGGTACATCATTAAGAGTTGTACAATGTTACAACTCTCTCTCTCTCTCTCATATTCTCGCCCTCTCTCTTTCTCTCCTACAAAAGATGGCCGTCCATCTTGTGTTGAGAAAGGAGAGACTCTCGGCTTTCGCCTTCGACGGACTCGTGGATCTCCATCTTCTTTGGAGTTGCTTACTCTAAAGGAAGACGACGGATTTCGTTTGACGAAATCAGGGGAGCCATCGCTTGGATCTTCATCGAGGATTGCGGGAAGGAACGTGACTCATCATCACGCCTGCAAGTGCATTCTTCGTGGATCGGACTTAAGACAGGAGGATCTCTACTTTGGGATCTCGCGATCACAACCACGCTTCAAGAGGTATTCCTTATACTTTGTGGTTTGATGAAACGATCCGAGAAGTGTTCTCGTGATCATGTGGTTTCATCTTTAGTTTTAAAAAATTTTAATTTCCGCTGCACCTAGCGACTAGTGCGACTTGTTGCTCCGATTGCATACGATGCGATCAACATGCTTCCGTGATGCGCTTAAGCATTCTTAATATCCTTCATAAGGGGGCCGAACGTGCAATCCAAAATAGGGAGAATCCAGGGAATGAACAACGACTGCCATTTTCCCCTTGTAAACTTCTTCGGTTCGACTCACAAGTTGGGAGAGGAGAGAACTAGGTAGAGAATGAGAACAGGAGGAAGTGTCGTACGAGGAGAGAACTAATGATTTTCAGAAGAGATTCTCGTGATGAGCGTGCATTGAGGAGGAATAAGACACATGAGGAAGTGTCAATATTGGACCTACTGGAGGACAAAGAGTCTAGATGAGGAGGAGTTGGTAGACAGGGGTTTGATATAAAAGACAATTGAGGAGGAGGATAGGAAACGTGAGGTCGAGTGGAGACAAAGATGCCGACAAAAAAGACTGAAGGAGGGGGATGCGAATACTATTTTTTTTCATACGGTAGCGAACTGAAGAAGGAGAAGGAACTTAGTCCACTCGATTGAAGTTGGTGGCAAGGAGTTTCATAGGGATGATGTTGTTGCAAGAGAGGTCACATGTTACTTCAAAAACATGAGCATGCATTTGCCACATTGTGGCTCGAGGTGGTTGGGACTGGGGGTGGAGAGCATTTCAGACCTTGAGGCGGACTTGTTGACAAGGCCATTTGGGTTGCAGGAGATTCGTGAGGCAGTCTTCAGCTTGAACCAAGACGGATGCCTTGGCCTAGATGGGTTTTCAGTGTTTTTCTTCAGAGAGTTTTGGGAGCTGGTGGTTGAAGATGTGTTGGCAATGGTGTTGGAGTTTGCGTAGGAAAATTATGGCTTAGATCGGCTCAACCGATCGTTCATTTTCTTTCTTCGTAAGAAGAATGCAACCACAAATAATGAGGATTTCCAGCCAATCGCTTTATCTAATGCAATATACTTGATTGTGGTAAAGGTATTAGCCAACCGTTTGCGAGAAATTCTTGGCATGATCATCTCTCCAGCATAGAGCGCCTTTTTACTTGGTAGATAGCTCATAGACAGTGTGGTCTTGTCTTCCGAGATTATTGCGGGTTGGCGTCGATGGAACACAAAGGGAGTTTTGAGGAAGGTCGACTTTTCAAAGGCTTATGACTGCATGGATTGTTGTTTCATTTAGGCATCTTTGTTTAGACGTGGCTTCCCTGATAAGTGGATCTCGTGGATGAAGAGGTGCATTATGACTACTTCGTTCGATGTCCTTGTGAATGGCCAGTCGAGGGGTGGCTACTTCCAGCCGCAATACGGGGTTCGTCCGAGCTGCCCCTTGGCTCCACTACGTTTTGTCTTAGCGATAGATGCACTATCCGTCATGTCTGACAGAGGGGTGATAGGAGGATTTTGCAAGGGTTTCACTAAGGAGGAGTATTCGATCCCACAGCTTCAGTATACGAATGACACAATCTTATTTGCAAAAGGAGATGCAGAGTGTTGTAATGGTATGCCAGTCATCCTCGATATATTCAGCACCGTTTTGGGGTTGAGACTCAACAGAGTCAAATCAGAGTTCGTCCATTTCGGCTTGGACGATGCAGAGATTTAATTTTGTGCTAGTTGGTTGCGTACTCCTCGCAAGGACTTTCCACTACGATACCTTGGGGTGCCGCTTGTAATTGGGAAGATGCATTTGGCATATTGGTCACCGGTGGTTGAGAAGATGAAGTGGAAGTTGGCAGGATGGAAATCTGTATACCTGTCTAGAGGTTGCAGGTTGGTGTTGTTGCGCTCAGTTCTGTATGCAATCCCAATCTTTTCCTTATCCTCCAAACTCTTGTCCATTGGAGTAAGGTTCAGACTTGAGAGCATCATGAGATGCTTTTTCTGGTCGTCATCATGATGATCGAGTGAGATGCCTTTAGTGGATTGGAAAATTGTTTCTTGTTCGAAGGATGATGGCAGTTTGGAGTTGCGTAGCTTGGAGGAGATGAACGAGGTTGGCAGGATGGAAACCTGTATACCTATCTAGAGGTTGCAGGTTGGTGTTGTTGCGCTCAGTTCTGTATGCAATCCCAATCTTTTCCTTATCCTCCAAACTCTTGTCCATTGGAGTAAGGGACAGACTTGAGAGCATCATGAGATGCTTTTTCTGGTCGTCATCATGACGATCGAGTGAGATACCTTTAGTGGATTGGAAAATTGTTTCTTGTTCGAAGGATGATGGCAGTTTGGGGGTGCGTAGCTTGGAGGAGATGAACGAGGCTCTGATCAACAAGTGGATTACTTGGATTTGGGACGACTGTAGCAGCTTAGTTTGCAATGTCATAAGGAAGATCTATGATAACGATTCGTAGCTGCCTGCGCACGGGATCTTTGGGCATGCACCTTCGTAAAATTGGCGAGGGATTTGTGGGGTAGCGTAGGAGACCATCCCTTTCTGAGACCTGTCCTTAGGGACAGTGTTGGCTTTAGGTTCTGGACTGACAATTGGATTGAGAATGGGTCGATGAGCGTTAGATTTTCGAGTTGATGGTGTTGGCAGTGGACTCGGGTTGCTTTGTGGCGTACATGGGGGACGGACACCCCTTTTCTCTAGATTTCGCTTTGGGCTATTTGACCAACGCATGGAGCAGCTGATGATGTTGCTAGCGGAGTTGGATAATGTGGTCGGGCTTACCGAGGGGCGAAACTGTTGGAGCTGATTATGATGGGGTGTTTTCGATTGGCAAGACATACAAGATTTTGAAGGGGTCGATGGTTTCTGTCCCGAGAGGTTGTGCGACAGATTGCAGAAGGATATGGAAATGTAAAGTTCCAACACACGTCAAAGTCTTCCTATGGCTATTCGGGAGGGGCAGAATCTTGACCGGGGACCGACTTGCTCGATTTGTTCAGCCATTTGATACGAATTGTATGCAATGTAGGGATGAAGCGGAAGATGCAGATCACCTTTTCTTTGGGTGTGGGAGCTCATGGAAGGCGTGTGAGCTTTTTGGGAATAGTGCGATTTTGTGTAGATGGTGCGGTTAGGTTCTGGGAGTCCTGGAGCATACTGGAATGGCACGGAGGTGGATAGATCGAGTTGCCTGGCTATGATTTGGGCGATTTGGTTTGTCAGGAATGGCGTGATCTTTCGTCAGGAGCATTGCTACGGAGAAAATATCATTGTGTATGCTAGAGCATTGACAGATTGTTAGAATGTGGAATTTAACTATTGTAACCGACCTGTTTACGTGTGTATATTATTTTGGCGATAAATGGTGAAGTTTTTGGGCACACACTTAAACGATGAGGCCCATTTTTTCTTTAAAAAAAACTTAGAAAGTGTAAGTACAATTTGCATAGAGGTCCCCAAACTTTCCATCCGACATCAACAAGGTCTCCAAACTTACAAACGTAACAATTTATGTCGTATTCTATAAATGATAATGATGTCCCCAACACATTGATATGCATTTAAAATAGTTTGTAAGTCAAATCGTTATATTCGTAAATTTGGAGACCATATTGACATCTGATGGAAAGTTTGAAGGCCACGATGTAAATTACTCAAGAGGTTATCATAGTTAAAAAAGATAATCAGTCAAGAGTATCCCCAAGAATTGGAATAAGATTGCACATTCTTAACCACTCCATCTCCGTCCACGTGTCAGAGGGTGCAACGTAAGCTCGATCTTATCGGCCCGCAACATAAACACCCGTGTACGGAAGTTCATTTGCTATGCGTTATTTGCAAAACAGCCCTCGCCGAGGTTTCCCATTGCAGGAATACCTCTCAAAAGGGACCTACCTTGCAAACGCCTCCCCGAGGTTGTAAATTCATTGATAAAAAGGGTTTTTTACACGTGTGCCTCTACAAGAGTGGTCAATAACACTCGTGCCTCTGCATTTTAGCACAAATAACTGTTTATTTGACCTTCTACGATATAAATAATAGATTTATGAAAAGTACAATGAATGCCAAATAGGGATGCAAACGATCGGATACGGGTACGGATATAGGTATTACCATATCCTTATCCGTTTTTTATACGAATACGGATGCGGATACGGATATTGACGGATATTAAAATTATCTTACCGCATCCTTAAACATGGATACGGATGTAAAACGGATACTGATCGCACACGAGTAATGTAATAAATACTCTATAAAGTCGACTTAAATATACAAGAATTGGATGGAAAACACATGATATTAATTTACTCAATGTGTTTGTATCATAAAAAGTATATAAATATGGAAAAGGAGGTAGAGAATTATGTTATATATGATTAAAAATAAATCTACAACTATATTTATATCCTAAAACGAATATACAGTTACAGATACGGATGTTTGCGGATATCAAAACGATATCTATATCCGTATCTATTTTAAAACGATACAGATGCCAAAATCTGTATAAAACAGATACGGTGACGGATCGGATACGGATATATCCATATCTATTTGCATCCCTAATGCAAAACGTGTGAATCCCTCTTATATAGTATTAATCAATCTTCACAAGAGAAGCCTAAAAATACATGGTCATTGCACACAAGATTCATGACAAACATCCTCTGCATAGTGAAAACTTTGCACTTAAAATCCGGATCATCTGATCGCATTAGTTTCCTATTTCAAACATTGCATCTCTCGTGTCGTCCCTCTGTGTGAAGAAAGAAGAGGGAAATCCATCTCCTTTGCCGAACATGCAATACGATCACACGACAAATATATAGCGGAGCAGCTCAACCTTCTCCACTCTTAAGCAGGTCGAGGAGGGAGGCTCCCTCCTCTGTCCCACGCATCACCGTCGTAAACCACCAAGAGCAGCTTCACCGCACTCTTAAGAATGCAGGAGAATCGTACCATACACATGCGCAACACCTAATCGACAAACATCAACTTTCAAATCTCGAACACAATGACCACAAAACCCTTCCACCGGTCCATGAGATATAGATAGGATCGATTTTGGCTCACTTGAAGCATGATGTTTAAGTTCAAAGGGAAAAATTGGTAAAATCTCATCAGATTTCATCAAAGATTACATCGAGAAAGGACGAAAATTAACATATCGTTATGTTGGGTAAGGATTAACAACTATCCAGAATTTCTCATATAATTACGAATTATCAAGGATCATAGGCATAATTATGAAATATATCCGTATCCGATTACGTATTCATGTTACCTCAAGCAAAAAAAACTATTTTCCATAATTTAATTCAAATATTACTTCCCTAAAAATTCCATATCCAGCACGTTATAAAAGTTCACAACGACCTCCCCTTATCTCCGTCACACTCACAGACAGCCAAATGACCCAAATGTCGTTCTACCTCCGCCGGAAGCTCCCATACGTCCTCCGCCTCCTCCTCCGGAGGCCCTTCTCCTCCGCCGCGGACGCCGCCGCGGCGCGTCCGATTGAGAAGATCCTCGTGGCCAACCGCGGCGAGATCGCGCTCCGGGTCATGCGGACCGCCCGCAGGCTCGGCATCCGCACCGTCGCAGTCTACAGTGACGCCGACCGGGACGGCCTCCACGCGAGGCGTGCCGACGAGGCGGTCCGCATCGGACCGCCGCCGCCCCGATCGAGCTACCTCGACGCCTCCGCCATCGTCGAGGCCGCCCTCCGCACGGGCGCTCAGGTTAGGGCTCATCTCGATCCCGATCTCCGTGCATCGGATTTCTTCAGAACCAGGATATGTTCTACGTTAGAAACAGATGAGGAAAACTGAGTGGATACTGTCTACATGTAGAAATTTGCTTCACATGCTTTGGTAAGTGTTCGCATACGTTTGATGGATTAAATAAATAGATACCGATACTCTAATATTATTCGATTCCACTATACGTGGATAAATCGCAGAATCATTGTTGAATAAATTTGCATTTTATACTCTAGAAATGGATTATGGTATGGTCAGTTGGTTGTGTTTGTTTTTTGCATGAAATATCGACACTTTTTCGAAAAAGGCTACGCAATGGAACGAGTGTCGGGATAGAATGAGTGTGAAGGTGGATATGTGGACATTTTCTCTCAAAGTAATATCCACATTTGAAAATTCTTATTTGCTGGAGAAGGGACACGGATATAGATATCCAAATCCATCTGAGCTGACTAGATAGCATATTAAAGATGATGGATAATCCTGTACATGGAAGATGATTGCCAGCATTTGTACTTTCAAACACAATACATAGGACATGACTACCCATTTTTTCTGCGAGTTCGGAGCAAAAACATTATACACAATATCTAGCCGTACCTTGAAAAAGAGTATGCTGAGATTGTCTTGCATTGCCCCTGATTCAAACGATTGATGGAAGAATTAGAATAAAGTCTAGTGAAATTAAACATAGGTGAAATATTTTACATAGTCTAGAAATTCACGTACTTTATAGATCTGGTAGCTTCGGAAGGTTTAAGAACAAAGAAGTATCGGAAGGCTACTATGAAATTTGACCCTGCTTATTTGGATCCACATAATTATATTTTTAAGGATATACTTGATTGGAGGCAACAAACCCATGTAACTGGCCCCAATTAATGTGAGAAAAAGGCTTGATTTTGGTTAGTTCTTCACCATTTTGGACTGATGCATAAAAGATGAAATCCAAGTGCCATCTTACAAATAATTGAGACAACTTTTAAATTGGGATGCATGATGGAACTTGTCCTCTCCTAATGATGAAACATTTTACCTCAGTAGACTTTGTGTGCTCACACTGCTAGATTGCCAAAATAGGAAGATGTTGATTTTGCAAAATACATTCGGCTATGTTCCATGTTCTCAATTCCTGAGAAGACAAAGTGATAGACCCCAAACAATCACAAGCTTAAACCTTGGATGAGGCATGGTCATTTACCATTTTCAGAGCCAACTGTGGTTGTCGTTGATTGGTTAAAGTGCAATAGAAAAAGTAGATTTTATATCTCAATGCCATTCAACATGTTCATATGTATGTCCATACTCCAGAACACAGAATATTCAAAGGCATATGATTAGCTTGGTCCTTGGATGCGTAGTTAGATCACACAATGTGGTTTGGACTCTATGACTGTCCTAAAACTTTAAGAGAGACCTCTTATGTTAGATATTACAACTCGTTTTGCATTCGCCCTATAATGTGCATGGACATTGCATCTAAATGTGGACGTCAGTCTGTATATTGCGGACGAAGAATGTGGACAATCTCTTCTTTAATCGCACCATGTATTTTCCGGCCTTTTGTATACCATGCATATATTGGAATGACTAGTGTCTGTTGTCTTGCTGGGTATTGGGGTTACTTGCACTTAGGCAATCAACAAGGAGGTAATATATATTTTTAACATCTATGCATTATCATGCTTTAGTTTGACCCATCTCGTTTTGGACTGAAATCATACTATCTATACACACACACAAACATCAGAATAGACTATAGAAAGCATCAAAAAGTCCCATGTCCTTAACATTGGGAAGATTTTGGATTTGTGGTCATCAGGTGGCTACTGGGAGTATTCAACGAGACATCATGCCTTGGGGTCAATCACATCAAAGTCCACCATCACACCTTCAAATTTGGGCAATGACGAGGGTATGTATTGGGATATCGGATATCCTCATATTCTGGTAGCTTATCACTTGTTGGTTACTGCTGTTGGTTTTACTGATAAATAGATCATTGCACTGGCCAATTGATACTCATGAGTCATGAGGGTGGATAAAAGGTTAAAAGGCTAGGGGGCCAAATGTTATATTAATTGACATTATAAGCATTTCTTAAGGATTTTAGACCAAAATGAAGATGCAAAGTAGATGAATTTATGATTCATCAGTTACTGCTGGTTTTATTTTCGTGCGCTCTACCTTATGGAAGGGTATTTGCTAAGTTCTTCCAGAGATCTCACCTTCCTTACGGCTCATTATGGGGGACAATGATGGATTTTGTTTCCGACAGAACAATTAAACCATCTATAGGCTTCTTTGTGACTGTTTCCCTCGCCTCTTTGGTCTGATGGCTGATCAGAGGATGAAGGTTGCAAATGCTTGGGAAATGGACCAAATGGTGTATGGACCCATGTATGCTATTCTGATATGTCGGTTCAAATGGTGGATGATTTCATGCAGATGTTTGAAGTCTTGGTTGCTTTTGAGGGGGCTGATTAGGGGTCACAATGACTGGACTTGATGCGATGGGGAGTTTATTTCTTAAGATGGCGTACAAGCGAAATTCTATGTACATCTATGACCTTTGACCATGTGACTTGTACCGAGAATTGGAAGAGGAGTTTGGAGATGGAAGGTTCTTTTACAAGTAGTGGTATTCCTTGTGCTTCTGAGGCGGAGTCATTTGATGATTGGCACTTGGAGAGCCATAATCTTTGCTAGGGCAAATGGTCCTTGCTTGTGCTGCCCAGCTAATATAGAGGAAACTGACCACTTCTTTTTTTACTTGCGACGGTTCCAGAGAGACGTTGATGCAACTTATTTCAGAAGGGTGGATTTGGGTTTAGCCCACTGGCCTTTTGGGACTCCATTGGCACTAATTGGGGCGACTCAGGCAACAATAGAGTTCATGCTTTGGCTATTCTTTTTTTTGAAGCCAAAACAGGGGGAGACACTCATTGGTGTTCGCCCCAAATGCTTTGGCTATTCTGCAGGCCCTTTTGTTGGCTAGAAATGTCATGGTTTTACATTACGAGAGATTTTATGTGAAAAATGTGCTCGAGCATGCCAATACTCTCTTAAACTCATGGATTTCGTTAGGCTCCTTCTGGTTTTTGTTCGATAGAAACTTTTATGGTGAATGTTCCCGTTCCTGCCTTACAGCCTTAACTCCTAGAGGCTTGGTCTTTGTAATTTTTCTAGTGTTGATGCTTGTGAGAATATATAAAGTTTTTGAGCGTGTGCCTCATCGATGAGCACCCTTCTTTCTTTAAAAAATATGCTAATTTGGATGCATAGAACTGGTTGTTTTTTTTCAATGTTATATTAATATAAGAATCAATTAGAAATCATACTTCCTTGACTCGGTGAATGACTATGGACTAAAGTGGTGCAAAGTTGTTATATCTTGTTTTTAAGCTGCCATAGATGGGATTTTATCTTTATCTGTTTATTGTAGGCCATCCATCCTGGCTACGGTTTCTTGTCAGAGAGTGCTGACTTTGCTGAACTTTGTGAAGAAAAAGGGCTAATATTTGTGGGACCACCTGCTTCTGCCATCCGTGACATGGGTGACAAAAGGTTTGGTATACACTCTGGCCTCTCTTTTAGCTATGAAAATATCCAGATTCACATATTGTTTCTTCCTTGTGGCTCCTTATATGCCATATTTGGTCGTTTCTTTGAACACTAGGCTAGCACGAACTTACGAAAACTAACGTACTGAAATTTTTTCCTCTTACCCTTTTTGTTTCTTGATGTTTCTGGTAGTGCATCCAAGAGGATTATGGGTGCAGCTGGGGTTCCGCTTGTGCCTGGTTATCATGGTGAAGAACAAGATATTGAATTTTTGAAATTAGAAGCTGACAAAATTGGATATCCCGTCCTGATCAAACCCACACATGGCGGTGGTGGGAAGGTACTTCTGCATTTCAATATTATGGTTCCCACAGTGCTTTCTGTGCTTGCTAATATAAAATTGTTAAACATGGCATGAGCATAGACATTTATTATTATTGATATGGCTGTAATATATTCCACCCTGTCCTTGCTGTGATTGCTAATGTAAAATTGTTAAAAATAGCAGGACCCTAGACAATTATTATAATTGATGACTGTAATATATTCCACCGTGCAATTCAATTTAGTATAAAGTATTCCTAATCTTGACAACAATATGTTTATTTTACCATGTGGATTTGCTTACATGGATTAATCTGCTTCCTTTTATGACACCAGCCAGATAGTTCCCGGTGGTGGGAGGGATTTAATTTCATCTAGATGCTTTTGCTTCCATGTTTGAACTCTTGCAATTTGATATACTTTTGCTTCCATCCTCTATTCGTTTAGTAGACAGTGAGTGGAGTGCATGGGAATTCCTTTCCGAAGGGCGAGGCCTTCCCCCACGAGCTCGTCATCAAGCATGGGACAGGGCTGAAGCCACCTCCTCTCTGCTGAGCTTCGGGCCCTTTATTCCTCACGAGACCTAGCCATGCGGGACAATTATACAATCCTTACTGATGCAACCACACGGTTTTCTTTAACCACTATAATTTCATAACTGGAGATTTTGTTTTACCATCCTTTATAAACCTACGTGGTTACCTGTACTTAATGCATGTTCTTTGTTAACATGTAAGTTTTATGTTTTATTTGAAAATGGAAGAACTCTTTCCTGGGTGGAAACCCATCCATGCTTACGCATGAATTGCCATGTCCCTGGTGCTCCTTAGGTCTTACTGCAAATTAACCAAAATTGGAGAAGTTATAGCTTTCCAGTTCTAAGAATCCAACCAGTCAGGAACTCAATCAGAGTATCATAAATGCCTCTGATCACATTCCAATATCAAAATGGCTTTCAAATTTTACTTTACTTTCAAATACATGAGTTCAAAGGCCGCTAGATGCCGAACATGCTATGTTGTGTTTGGGATGGTTGTTCATCTGTAACTGCTTTCATTTTTCCAATCTGTAATTGTTTCCTATTTCAAGTTCATTACATGGGATGCTCACTGCCGCATTATTATTATTATAAACTTCATGTGCAAACATGTCACAGCTTTCTAGAAAGGGTGTTTACACCGATCACTTGTTGCTTTTTCATCCCTTGCACTGAGGTTTTATTTGGAGATTGTTGCTAATTTCTAGACCTTTCTTCACATAGTTACTTTTTTTTATACAGGGAATGCGGATTGTTTCCGATCCAGATAGCTTTGTTGAATCAGTTTTGAGTGCACAACGTGAAGCAGCTACATCATTTGGTGTAAACACACTATTACTTGAGAAGTACATAACTCAGCCTCGACATATTGAAGTTCAGGTACGGTTGAGGGGCATTAATATCAACTACATTTATCTTCTTTAGCTGAAATTGAACAATGTTTTGCTTACCATCCCGGAAGAGATGTTTAGGTGGCTATATTTAAGCCATAGCCCCTTTTTAACAAGGGAAGCCCAGTGCACAAAACTCCCATCATGCATGATCTGAGAAAGGTTTATATTATGACGAGTCTATTATATAGCCATACCTTGCATTTTTTACTGGAGGCTGTTATCATGAATCCGATTTGTGTCCTTTTGATTACATGGCAATAACCTCTCTCCTTCACATAGTAGTATCTTTTCTATAAGAAAAAAACCTATATTTTCTTTAATATGCAGCAAAAAGCTAAAATTATAGATAAAACGAATAAATTTGTATCTGATGCGAAGTTATTATTGCAGCAAAGAGGATACGATGAAAAAATGCTGTGAATTGTATAAAAGATAAGATAAATCCATTTATGGCTCAAGTCAGGCTGCTGCATCTATCAAAGCACATCCTGTGGAAATTCTCGAGCAATAACTTGGAATTGTTATTGGTAGTGCAATTGTTTAGGTTCATTTTGCATCATTATTGTCTTCTTGCTCTGAGAATCCTTTAATTTGCTAATTTAAAAAAACACATGGTTTTCAGGATGGTGCATGTAGTCCTTTTTCAAGAACTTCTGGCCTAGAGATCTGTTCTCTGCATTTCAAATCTTTCCTTTTTATTTAGAGTGAATCATAACAAATAGTCCATGGAGTTGGGATCCAATAAAAAGGATAGCCAACAATATTTGCGCAGTTTAGTGTTTAGTATAAGAAATTTGCGTCCTATCTCAGGTTCCCTCATTGCACCACAAGATCTTAATTTTTTGAACAATTTTATTATCTTTTCTTCTCCTTCCTCTTCACGCTTCACCACCCTCATCTTCCCTTTTTCTCCGTAGTTCTAATCCCCAATCATTCCCCATACCCTCATTATTTTTCATTAGTGTGATGACCTTCTCCCCCGTTGTTCATGCCACTTGCACTACCTACTTAACCCTCAACGAGGGATGTCAGTCGAGCCAAACGAGGCAAGGTAAGCTTGGCTTCAGCTTGTTCGAGCTCAAATGAGTTGGTTCGAGGTCAATCTCATCAAGCTTGATTCAACTAGTTGTATGCTCAACAATTCAACTTCAACTTGAGACATCAAGTTTTGAGCTCGAGCCGATGAACAACCAGATGTGAGCTATTGAGTCGAGCTAGTTAACAAGTTATTGAGCTAAGGTATAGAGTTAATCATGCTATCGAGATGAGCTAAGTAACATGCTATTAAATTGAGTTAACAAATTAAAAATGGATAATGACTCGAGTTATTAAGTTGAGTTATGGAGTCGAGCTAGTTAACTATGGAGCAATCAAGCTGTGTATGCCGCAGCTTGAGCTCGTGTTGTTAATCATATTGAGATGGAAGTTTGGCTTAAGTTTGGTTTGTTTGCTCATTGTCGAACTCACGAGCCAATTAACAAGTCGAGCTCGATCTTTCATAACACCCCTACTATCAAACCCTGGTTTGACATGGAACTTGAACACCTCACATGCTTCTATCTTGTTCCCCTCAGCTGAGCTATGATTGGTTAGATATGCGATCATTTTAACATGCGATCATTATGAGCATTTTTCAATGAGTATCAATCAACATGAAAACCTTTTTGGGCTGGTTGAGCTTGATGTATGTGATTTTTATAATTGGTTCTTGGTTATAGATCCTACTATCAACTCCTAGTCTTTTGTTTTGTGAAATCTCTTTAATTTAAAGCTTGTCAAGTGGAGTTGAGTGGTATTTGTGTTGGACCTAGTCTTTTGTTTTGTGAAATCTCTTTAATTTAAAGCTTGCCAAGTGGAGTTGAGTGGTATTTGTGTTGGAAAGGTGTTCAAAGGAATAAAAGTGGACGCTTGAGTTTCCAAATGCTCAATTCACAATGTTGCTTTATAGATTCATGATATGGGTCATGTAATTTGCTTTCCACGGGGAAACTTAGGAATGGTGACTGGGATCTCGTGGTGCGCCGGATTGAACAACATCTTGGAAAGCTATCACTTTATCTAAAGGAGGTAAACTGGTCCTACTGAAACATGTTCTATTTGCGATTCCGGTCTTCTTCTACGCTACTAGAATCATGCCGACCGGAGTTAGGAAGACAATCGAATCCATGATGAAGCGATTTTTTTGGTGGGACGGGAAACAAACAAGAAACGGCCTCCATCTTGTAAAATGGGAAGAGATCACAATGGGTCGAAATAGGGAGGTCTGGGAGTCAGAGATTTAAATTGTATGAATAAAGCGCTCCTCTCTAAATGGATCGTTAAAATTTGGGGGCCTTCTACTTCTCTGGCTGCGACACTGATGTGGAAATTATACGGCGTGGGGGGGGGGGGCTCACCACGGCAAGAATCCCTTTCGAATCCTCTCTGTGGAGGGGTATTCGGGAGGTACTTCCAGATCTGGCCCACCATTTTTGCGCCAAGGTGGGCAATGGAAATTTATTCAGATTTTGGCGCGACAATTGGTTGGGCGATGGCTCCTTGGAGACGAGATTACCAAGGCTTTTTGCGCTGGCAGCTGCCAAAGATGCAGTGATCTCGGAGGTCGAAGTAGAGAGCGGGCTGTGGTCCCCTAATTTCGTTACGGACTTAAGCGATCAGCGGTTCGAGGAGTTCTTGAATTTGCAAGCACTTCTCCCAAACGGGGGGAGCCATTCTAGCGGCAAGGATCATTTCCAATGGACGGGCACCAAGTTTTCCGTGAAAAATGCGTACAAAGAACTCAGGCGGGCTGATGAGTGAGATAGGGAGCTCTGCCAGGACGCCAACATCATTTGGGCGGCAAGAATTCCACCAAGGATAAAGATCTTTCTTTGGTGCTTGAGAAGGAACCGCATATGCGACAAGGCTCGGAGGGGACGTATTTTGGGTGCCATTGACACAAGCTGCGACAGATGTGGGGCTCCAGAAGAGGACGCTGAGCACATCTTTTTTAGGTGTCCTTCATCGGCATCGGTCTGGTTGGAGATGGCACCTTCATGGATACGGCCAGAGAGCTTATCTAACTTCTGGAGATCCATTCGTTCAGTGGCCGGCAACTCGACCGATGACTGTTCTAAATCTTTCGCGGTCATCTGGGCCATTTGGATGGGTAGAAACGACACAATATTCAAAAATCAGCGTTTCTACGTAGAGAATATCATCTCGCATTACAATGCCTTGTATAAACAATGGATGCTTCGATAATGTACCCTTTTATTAATATAAAGTTCGGCGGTGACCCCCCTCAATCGGGGGGTTCACCCATTGTCATCTCAAAAAAAAAATGCTAGTTAATTTCTTCCAAAGGGCTTGGAGAAGATACCACGTTACACCCCCCATTCATATATCTTACCCCACCGATGCCAACTACTTGTGGATGGGTGGAGGGGAAGAGTGAGAAGATGGAGAAAGGTAGGAGGGAGGGTAAAACTGCCCTTTGAATCAAAGCATTACAATATATGGCATTAAATTACTACAAAAGAATCTATGCAAACGATGGTGTTCACCCGATGGTAGGAGGGAGTTTTTTTTTGAAGTCAAAATCAGGGGGAGACACTCGATGGTGTTCACCCCAACGATTTATTAAAGAACAAAAAGTAAAGAAGACCGGTTACAGTGAAGGGGAACCCATATTAACTACATTTCCCACTCCTCCACCAACCTCGTTGTATGAATCCCGATGTTTTCCTTATATAAGCGCTGCCCCGAGAAGAGTAGCGCATTCCTTCCAAGCCAACCGGCCCAAAGAATGGCTATTGGAAATATCAGCTCCCTCCGAGACCTGTCTTTGTTGGCAATCATTGAGACGCAGAAGGAGGCCATGTCCACATTGCATAACCACATCAGTCCGGCCCCCTCCCATCTTTGGTTCATCTTGGGGCATGAGAAGAAGAGATGGTCAGTAGTCTCAATCGCGTCATTGCAGAGAAGGCACCTATCAGAGGTGAAACCCAGAAGTCTCACACACCGGTCCCTCGTCATCAGCCGTTGTCTGCGTAGCAGCCACAAGAAGAACCCAATCCGTTCTGGGAGCTTGAGACTCAAAAAAATACACAATCACGGATCACCACCTCCGAGCGAGATGGCAGCGGCCTGCAAATCGCCCCGAATACCTTCTTGACCGGAAATGGGGCCGCAAGCCAACCCCAGTGGTCTCTCGCCTCCGTTGGGCGCCCCACATCCTTGATAGCATCCAATAACGCGAGGAAATCGTCGAATCTCTGGTCCGAGAAAGAAGATGAAAATGCCTTAAACCAACTACCATCCGACCAGCATGCCGCAACCACCGCATTCTTGTCATCCGCAAGAGCAAACAAGCATGGGAATCGATCGCATAAGGGCCCCCCTCCCATCTAGTTGTCATACCAGAACGCAAAAGATTCGCCACTACCAAGCATTGACCTAAATAGGGAGATGTGCTTAGAGAAAACCTCCATCACCCCCCTCTAGAACTGTGTGGGGGAATCCATATGAGCCCATGGCCTCGGTGGAGTCCCCCCATTACCATAGATCTTGCGCAGCACATTGCATCATAAATCCTCCCCAGATCCCCAAATTATACTCGCCCACTTAAGCAGCAATGCCTCGTTCATCTAATCAAGACTCTTTATCCCCAACCCTCCCTCATTCTTGTGGAGCGTAACCTCCTCCCATCCCACAAGGTGGAATGCCCCCTCGGCCGCCCCATGCTTGCCTCACAAGAACCTACGCATAAGCTTCTCAAGGCGATCACGAATTCCCTTCGGTAAGCGGCGATTGGAAATAAAATAGACAAGAATAGAGGAGAGTACCGCCTTGAGGAGGACCAAACGCTCCCCCCCTCGAGAGACAGGTTGATTTCCAACCCGTCAATCTAGCCTCCACCTTCTCCTCAACCCGCAGCCAATCCCTGAGTCTGGATCTACCAATCGTCAGCGGCATTCCAAGGTATTCCACGGGCAAGGAGCTGCAACTCGACCCAAGAGCACGAGCACAAGCGCCCACCTCATCAGGAGAGAGGCCAAAGGGGACAACCTTTGACTTAGCAACATTCTTGAACAAACCTGATAGCTCGCTGAAAATATCTAGAGCCAAGGCCATGCCGGTGGCCTCCTCAGCACCCCCTCGATGAAGAATATAGAATCATCGGCGTACTGCAGCAAGGGGATCAACAACCCGTCCCTAGAATAATCGGACGATAGCCTCGAGTTGACCACGCGAATAGTAATGCGCGCTAAGACATCCGTGACAATGATAAAAAGCAAAGGAGCAAGGGGGCATCCCTGACGCACGCCTCGACGTGGTTGAAAGAAGCCACCCTCCGGGCGGCCATTCACCATGACCGAAAGAGAAGACGTAGTCACACACCGTCTCATCCAAGAAATCCACTTCACCGGAAACCCCCTTCTTTGCAGAACCGACCATAAGAACCTCCAGTCCAGGCTATCGTAAGCCTTAACAAAGTCGACTTTCCATAACACTCCGCGCTTATCCCGTCTCCTCCAGTCCGCAATGATCTCCTAAGAGAGAGTGAGGCAATCCGAGATCTGCCTACCCTGGATAAAAGCAGATTGTAGCGGGAAGATAATACTCTCCATAACACGGCTCAGACGAATGGCAAAAACCTTTGCAACAATGAGATATAGAGCGTTAGAGACCGCAATGGGACGGAAGTCCCCAATATCTTCGGCCGTCGAGGACTTAGGAAGAAGGATGATCAACGATCGATTAATCCTTTCGAAACTCGCGTTGCCCATGCATAATTCAGAGATGACCTCAATCACCTCCGACCCGACCAGATCCCAGAAGTCCTTGTAGAAGGCCACCGGAAAACCATCGGGGCCTGGAGCCCCAACAACATTTAAATCCCAGACCGCCTCCTTCACCTCCCCCAAGGAGACATCTTGCGTTAGCATATCACAGAGAGAGGGGTCCAAGGGCGCAGCCCCGAGGCCCGTCCAACGCCAAATTCTCGGAATGTTCCTCGCCGAGTCTTCCTTGAAATGTTTGATAATAGCTTCCCCATTTCTTTATTTCCATCCATGCACACTCCATCAATCGTAATCGATCGCAGGGCATTGGAACGATGTCTTCCTCTAGCAACACGATGGAAGAAAGACGTGTTGACATCCCCCTCCCGCAACCACGTACTCCTCGACCTCTACCTCCATTCAGTGACCCTCTTAAGGTCCTCAGCCGCAATCAACTTTTGAGCCACCGAGCGAGTAGCCAACTCGGCAGCCGTAAACTCCCTGTCATCCTCCGTGGCATTAAGCCTCCGAACCACCCCTTCAGCCTCCTTCCTCGCAGCGCATCTGGTAGCTCTGGTCTCCCTCTTGAGCGCACAAAGCCTCAAATGCAAGGAAGTAAGCTTCTGGGCAAAACGAGATGCATCCGATCCGGACACATCCAACCCGGACCAATGGGAGGACACCACCTTCTTAAAGTTATCCTCCAGTAGCCAACACTTCTCATATCTAAAAAGACCCCCTTGCATGGGGGCATCCCCGGAGTCCCAAACAATCGATACGTGATCTGAAAGCGTCCGCGGCCTATCCTCCACAAAGGAGAGCGCGAAAGAATCTAGAAGTTCAGGCGACACCAAGAAACGATCGATACGGGAGCGAGAGTTAGAGCTCCTCTACGTGTAGGCGACACCCCCCGCATCTAAAACCTCCATGCCCAAGGAATCAATCGCTTTAGCAAACTCCATAGTTCCCAGGTCCCCCCCCCCCGAGTCCAGGTCGGTCAGATGTTCGGAGGGTAACGTTGAAGTCCCCCCCAATTAGCCAAGGTATATCTTTGTACGCCCTGCCCGCCTCCTGAAGATCCTCCCAAACCTCTCTCCTCAAATTGTTACAACAAGGGCTGTAAACACAAGATACAACCAACGACATAGAGGATTTCGTGCATACCAGTAGGATCGAGAGCACGTGTCTCCCGCGAATTAGCGAATTGAAGGCCATCGCCAATGATCGCCACGCCACCAGCAACCCACACGATGCGCCCACCGCATCCAAGGCTTTGAACTGATTAATGCCCCCCGCACCAAAAGACCTCCACATCTCATCCGTGGTCGTTTGAAGCTTCGTTTCTTGGAGCATCACCATGTCGCATCCCCACTGATGCAGCGTGGAACCAAAATATAGGGCCGCCTATTTATTTAAATTTTATTGGTCAATTTTATTTACGTTTATTTAAGTTGTCGTGTCTTTAATTAAATAAACGAGATCGCCTGTGATCTCCAATAATTAGTTATAGATTTGATTTTCAAAATAGTCGGTTAATTAGTTAGAGGCAAATTAGGATCAAATAGTTGTCGATTTGAATTTGTTTCCTATTTTTGTAATCTCATCCCTCCTATATAAAGGGATGGGGGTCCATTGTTTTTAGTCATTTCAAGTTAATGAAAAATTGAGATTTATTCTCTATCTTCTCTCCTTCTCCTTCTCCCCACGGGTGATCTTCATGTTCTACTTCCGAAATCCCTCGTGTTCCCGACGAGTTTCTTTTCTCAACCCGTCTTTTATTCTTCCACCGACATTCCACCGTTCAAAACAATTTTTATACGTCGCCGAAAATCCGTTTTGCATCAACTCAATGGACCTCGAGCCCAGGGTTCTCCGCTTGGCCACGTCCCCGAGCCCCCTTACGTTCCATGATAGAACCTTCATTTGGAGTCATCGTGTTGCCCTTGAGTGCGGACCACCCTGGCTGCCTCCGCAATGGACTTCTTTAGATCGGAGCAAGGTTGAGGCTCAGAGCATGAAGATCTTGATCTGTTTCTGCGCCTATATCTCTTGTTTGACCTTTAGTCAGCGAGCACGTCAGAAGCGTGATCGGTCAAAGTTGGGTGCGGTATCCCGGTAGTAACATAAGAGAGCCCCCTGCTTGAAAGGTCAATTACCAAATCGGGGACGACCGGCAAAGCATCCACATAGCCCGACCTTGACTGAGTGGGCGCCCTCTCCCCCGACACGAGGGGGTCACCCCAGGAGCGCGATGGTCCAGGAAGACAAACAGAGGGAGAGTCCCCGGACCCACCGCCAGGGAAGGAGCAGGCGACCGAGGAAGGGTGAACCGTACAAGGCGCGTGGGCAAAGGGGCCCAAAGATGTTGGGAAGCACCGACCAAGAACCGAGTCCGAGAAGCCCTTCAAAATCGGGTAAACGCCAGCCGGGTGTTCTGTACCCGATAAAGGATCCGAATCCGCAGGCTGCTTATCGGGACCCGCCTCCAGAACCATCGGGTAAGGCGGCGCCGAATAGACAGATATCCCTCTACTCGCATCAGGGGACAGAGAGAATGTTTGGGAAACCAGGCACAACACCCGAGAAGGCGCATGCAAAAGACGTCCCGAATCCACCTCGCGCGACGGTCCAACCAAGGCGTCCCTTGGAAATCCAATCGACAGCCCAGGAAACGAAGCGACCTCTTGCACCCTTGGGATCTCCGGCGGTGACGGAGGCTCGACAATCTGAATCTCGAGTCTGAAGGAGAACCGGCCGACCTCCATCGCCGCGAAGGCAACCTTGCCATCGAAACAATCCAAGAACCCCTTGTTGCACTCCATCAACACAATTGTGTCCATCGCAGGCGACTCGGGCTTCAAGCCATCCTCAAGCATCGCCAGGACCGTCCCCCATTGCCAGAGGGGACCCCGCAAGCAACTCACCGTCCTGGACAAGAAAGGGACGCCACGAACCTTCGCAATACAAACCTCCACGTCTGAACGGGACCCATCAACAAAGCGAAGGTGTCTCCAACGAACAATGTCCATATCCCCATTCTGCAGCAACCGATCCTTCTGTACTGCGGATAGGCCACGAATGCAGCACCTCCGAGCGTCAAGCGCCATGACGTCGCCCGCGAACTGAGACCCAAGGAAACCCAAGATGTGAGACTTCACTGCCGGCATCGAGATGGTACCCTGAACCGCGAAACCGATGAGTGCATGAGCTCCTGCCCCACGACCGCCACCCTTCATCGCTTCATCTTCCATTGAACCCCCCCTCCCCCCTACAGGTCGAAACCCACAAACAGGTCGCGCTCCCCCCGTAACAACATCCGCGAAGCTCCGACCCATCCAACAAACAACTGGCTCAATGTCGCGACGTTGCACCGAATGACGTCCCCGAATATCAACAGCATGGGCCCCAGGACACAGCGACGCGACGTGACCCCGGACCCCACACCGGAAGCACTTCCTCCCCGGCTTCCTGTGGGAGACATGCAGCCACCCAGCATCATCCCCACCGGCGGGCTTCACTGCCTCATCGAGGACGAGGTCACCCGACCCCTCCCCGCACACCACCGACTTCCCCTTCGCCGCCACCCCCAACCTTGCCTCCAACCCCGACGTACAACGAGCTCCCTCCGCGCGCCCTCCCTCAACAACAACCCTCCCGCCGAGCCCCGACTCTGCAGAGCCCCCTCCACCACAGCGCGACGAGCCCCTTCCCTGCGCATCACCTTCCACCCGCTCACCCGGGCTTCGAGCTCTCCACCACCTCTCCATCGCAGAGGCTGAGTTGCAACCACGGGGAAAAGGCTTGGGTTTCCAGGATGGATGGCATTTCTGTGGTTTGTCTCGAACTGAGCCATTCCTATAATTTCTGACATGTCAGTGAATTCTCCAAATTTTCCTTTTACGGAGTTGGTGAAAGATATTGAAATCGACGTTTGATACATGGCAATAACTAGTGCCAATATAGCCTGATGAACAAAATACTTCAATACTTCTGAAGCTGCCTTTGTAGTTCGGATGTACAGTGAATCCAGTTGAACTCCATGATTTTCTATCTGGTTTAATGTTCTATCTGATTGATTATGTCTAGACTAATATACTCTTTTTATCTATTCTAACTAATATAACAGGTCTTTGGAGACAAGCATGGCAATGTCCTTCATTTTTATGAGAGAGATTGTAGCTTGCAAAGAAGGCACCAGAAGATAATCGAAGAAGCCCCTGCTGTAGAGATCAATTCCTTAGCTTTTATTATCATTACTTACAATTTTATTTATTTAAATATCTCCAATTATGCAGCCAAATGTTCTTGATGAATTCCGTTCCCGTTTGGGTGATGCTGCAGTAGCTGCTGCTAAGGTGATTATCTTTTTCAAGAGAGCTTATCCTGTTTTGTCAGTAGCTATTTGAACTCTCGTGATTGCTATTTGTATCTAAATCGTAAATTTCCTTATGAAAAATGCTGAGCCATAATTCTAAATTAAGCACATACAAAGGATATATCTGAGATTTGGGCTCTAGGGATTATCGTGATTATTACTATAATGTTCCTTTTGCATATTTAATATAAATTCAGAAATTAGGGGCTCCAGGGATTATCATGAGTATTACTATAATGTTCCTTTTGCTTCTTTAAGATAAATTCAGAAATCAGTCGCTATCAGCCAACTAAACTAAGTTTTGTTTACTTCTTAATGGTTTAATGCAATGCATGTTATATTAGTGATTGCGATGGTCTGATGAGCTAAGATGTGAAATAATGGTTTCAATTAAAAAAACATTGCAATGTGGATGCATATCAGCAATGCACTGGTCCTCGCATGTATGAATATGGTAACACTGGGTATTGAATGGCCTGCCAAGTTTTAGACCGTCTTTCATATACATCATTTTGTTGTTGCTATCTAAGTATTATATGATTCTGATGGTTTTCCTTATAATTGTTGTCTGCAAATGTTGTTGATTCGCGCTTTTGTCTACATCCATGGTGTTTTGAATTGCAATCATAGCTTCATGAAAATCTTATTTATTCTGACAGTATCTTTCACTGATTTGGTAGTTCTGTTTGATGTTGGCTATCTGAGAAGGCAGTTGCATATCATAATGCTGGGACTGTGGAATTCATTGTGGACATCTCGTCGGGGCAATTTTACTTCATGGAGATGAATACCCGTCTTCAGGTTATTTACGATTTCTTTCTTTATAATATACCTCTTTCTCCGCGTGAGCTGCCTGGATAATGTTGCAAACACGTCAAAATTATATAACATTTTTCTTTATGTGAACTGGTGCAATAATATCTCTCTGGAGTGAGAACTCTGTTGTATAACGGGTTTCGTGCTTCTCTCGCAAAGCCATCCTTTCCATGTTGTATTAAAAAAATAGAACTTACCTTGATGCTGACATGAAATATTATATTCTCAAATGCAAGTGAGAAATGATGCACTTGGCTTAGTGCATTTATCATATTGCACATCTCCATACACATCTAAATCCTCAGATGCAGAAGTGCACCTATCTATTGTATGTCAGAGCCCTTCTCTGCATGTATAAATCTGTCTTCTGCGGCAGGAGTCAACTAGAGATTGCAACTGCCATTGATTCTAATTATTATTGTGAAGTTGTGGCTGTTAACTTTTAAGTTACTGAGTAGATGCCCCTTCTCTGGTCAATGTGGTCATCTCATTGCTTATGGTTGTCATTTGAAGGTTGAACATCCTGTGACTGAGATGATAGTTGGCCAAGATCTTGTTGAGTGGCAGATTCGTGTTGCAAATGGAGAACCTCTTCCAATAACTCAGTCTGAAGTGCCTTTGAAAGGTAACTGGTATAAGAATGTGTTTCAAGTCATCATCTCAATTGTATATTTAATCCGTTGAGCCTTAACAAATGCAATTCATTGAAACTTCTGTTCTGTTGCCAATGAGTGGAAATGGTTGCATATTATATCTTTACTGCTTTTGATGCCCATACTGGCCTAGAGAAATACCTGCCTGGTGAACATGTCACGCTAAATATGCAGTGTAGCTAGGTCATTGTCCTGGTCTGAGTTATTAACACTTGCATGCTCTTATAAAGGTGTAAAGTGCAATTTAATTCTAAATTCGAGATCACACGGTATTCTCGGATTGAACCAATAATTCGATCTTCCAGTTTTTAAACTACTATGTCCTAACAGGAACAAACACTTGGCTTCATGCAAGCCAATTCCCCAATTATTTATTTATTTAAATTCCTGTACATGTTGCATTCTGGTTATGTTGTATATGGTTTCTATTTCGGGACAGGTCATTCTTTTGAAGCTCGCATTTATGCTGAAAATGTTCCTAGAGGATTTCTCCCTGCAGTAGGAGTCCTGCACCATTACCGCCCTTCCCCTGTTTCTCCAACAGGTAATAAATCTAGCAAGAAGCTAAGAGAAACTTGTGCTATTTGTTATTGTTAGAAATTGTTAGAGATAATTATTGATTGTATTTTGTTTTGCTTATTACCTGATGCAGCATGATAACAACTTAATTTTAGTAGACATTTATTTGGTCCAATTAGTATTTATTTTGTTTTATTTATTTTCCATGTAAAAGGCTCATTATAAAAGGCCTCTTTTATAATTTTTCCTTTGATTTCTTCTTCCCTAATTTTAGGGATTTGTTGCTCCTTTTGTGGGGGAGTAGCCTCTATTAAAGGGCTCCCTTTGTATTAGTTTTGAATTAAGTTGATTTGAGTTTATTCCTCACTAATCTCTCTCTCTCTCTATCCCTCTCTCTCTCTCTCTCGGCCCCACGCCACTCCCTCTCTCTCCCCGTGTTCTCTTCGACCAACCCTAACTCACTCCCCACGCCGCCGCCTTCTCATCCCCTCCTCCCTCTCTCTCCCTCGCCGTTCTTCCCCACCTTCCCCTCTCCCGATATCTCCTCTCCTCTCCTCTTCCCGCAGCCCACTCCTTTCCCCCTCCCACCCGCACATCTCTCCCAGCGCCAGTGCCGCCAACCGCCAGCGCCGCCTCGCCAGCACGCCTTCGGTCCTCTCCCTCGCGCATCGCCTCGACGTCGCCCTCCTGCCTCTCGCGCGCCACCCCACCATCGCCCTCTCCCTCCAGTCTCGCCGCCCCTCCTTCCATACCCCATCACCTTACGCAACCCCTTCCCGTCCACACTCGCCTCCACCCTCGCGCCCCTTCTCCCTGCCTCCAGAACTCCCCGACATCCCTGAGCCGCGACACCACCCCACCAACCACCCCTCGCACTACTGCCTTTCCCAGAGTCCTACCAACGAAACGACGCCACTGTGCTGCCGCTCGACATCGTCCGTGAAGTAGCAGTCGTCCCGTGCCGCCGAAGCATCGAAACCTCGAAAATCCTTGGCCGACCAGATCTGAAGCGCAATCTACGGACCCCTGCCGGGTGTGGTATGAGCGACAATTTCCACCTCTAATTTCCACTGCATAATATTAGTTTGTGGCCTGTTATATTGCTGTTTGTTTGGTGATTAATTGAGACTCCAAAACCGGCAACATCGCTATTAGTTTCCGTTAGTCAATTAGCTACTTGATTGCCTGACGTTTGTGGAAGATTCGGTGCTATCTTGCGGTTACCACGTCCATTATTGTTGCTGATTTTGGTTTGTCGTTTAATCATTTATCATTATCGTCATTTTATTTCATTGACTACATTGCTTAGGTCGTCATTTAGGTTGTAGCCCCCTTAGGTTGCATCAATTTGGTATCAGAGCATCACGATTCTGCATTTCGTCTGCATCCCGTTTATTCATTGCATATAAAAAAAGAAAAAAAAAGAAAACCACAAAAAAAAAACAAAAAAAAACCCCAAACAAAGAAAGCTAAACCCTAGGATAACCATGGCCGACAAAGCTAGTGGCTCTAAACCCACCTACCCTACACATCCTGAATTAACCTTAGAAGCTTTGTTTGCCCAATTACAACACATGAACAATCAATTGAGTACCCAAATCGCCGGCCTGGACCGTAAAATCACCGTCGCCCATGAACAAATTGCTACCTTGAATAGCCGCGTGCTAGGACCAGACAATAGTGATGAAAACCCCAACAAAGGTCGACGCACTGGCCGGAAATCACACTCCCGGAATAGCACTTCCCGAGACTCTAGCTCTTCTACTTCTGACGAACGTGTCAGCGAGTATCATTCCCAAGAGAGTGAACAAGAAGAACCCAAAGAATACACTCCTTTCCTCCCCAAAACTCCAGATCAGTACATCTTTGGCTATACTCCGCAAACTAATGGTGAACGCCAATTTCCACCACGAAATGGACCCAAAATCGACGATGGCTGGGATCGAGGTATTCGTCTCGATGTCCCAGAATTTGATGGAGGACGAGATCCTGACGTCTTTTTAGACTGGCTCCAAGCCGTCGAGCACTTCTTTGTGTGGAAGTCCATGCCTAGCGAGCGTAAAGTCCAATTCGTCACGATAAAATTAAAGGGACATGCGCTATTATGGTGGGACCGTTTGCAGTCTGAACGCAAGCGAAAAGGAAAGTGTAAAATCCGCAACTGGAGCAAAATGAAAGATAAATTGAAGACAAAATTCGTGCCGGAAGATTACAGACGTGATCTGTACGCGCGACTGCAATCATGGAGGCAAGGCACCATGAGTGTGAGAGAATACACCGAAGGGTTCCAATCCCTAGTCCATCGCAACCGCTTGCAGGAGACTCCTATTCAGGAAGTCACCCGCTACATGCAAGGCCTCCGCCAAGTCATCCAGGATGAACTATACCTCCACAATTGCCGCGATGTCGACGAAGCCTACAAGCAGGCTGAACGAGCTGAGATCAAACTTGCTAAAGCCCAGACGAGGAAGATGCCTTTTTCTGTGAACTCTGCTCCTCGTACCAATACCACGACGTCCTATTCCAAACCCATGGGTCCCTCAACTATCATGGCGGGTAAAACCCAAGCCAAACCAACAACTCCTGCCGTCGCCCGACCACCTACTGGAAACCCCGGCCAAGGCATCTTGGGAAGCCGACCTACTGTCGGGCCTGATACTTGTTTCCGATGCTATCAAAAGGGCCATCGTGCCGCCGAATGCCCAAACCCTAAGGCTAGGCCTGTCCATCTATGCACCGCTGACGACCCTGAATACCCTGACCCTGACCAACAAGAATTCCCTGAAGAGGATCCGCCTGCGTTGACCGCCGACACCATGGGAGCCGATGACTATGAACCTCTAGGGGTGGATGGAGACGACTCCGGTCCGTTCCTGGTGATTGAACACGAAGACTTTCTCGCTCCCGACAGCGCACCCACAAACATTCTGCTCACCCCCGCTGTCCACGATGCTGATAGTTGGTTACGACGCAGCATCTTCCGAACCACCTGCACCTCAGGAGGACGACGCTGTTCTCTAATCATTGACGGAGGAAGCGTTGAGAACTTCGTCTCCCAAGAAATGGTGGATAAGTTGGGTCTGCCAACGCAACCTCTCGAAAAACCGTACAGCGTGGCATGGTTTCGAGGTGGTACCCAAATTCCGATCCACCGCCAAAGCCTCGTTAACTTCTCCATTGGTCCCACATATAAGGACGAGGTGTGGTGCCATGTAGCCCCTATGGATGTCTGTCACATACTTCTAGGGAGACCATGGCAATTCGATCGAGACACCGAACACCGAGGGAAACCGAACACGTACACCTTTCTCATCGACAAGGTTCGTGTAACCCTCAGACCGCAGCGTGAAGCCCTTAGCCCTCGCCAAGTGGCCACACTTCGAGCTGCGACCAACCAAACCGGTAACAAGACCCCACCAACAAAGACTGCAACCACGGGCTCTGTGTTATTGATGGAAGCCCAAACATTCCAACGTGAAATTCAGGAGAGCTCCACCATCTATGCCTTAATGGGACGCGAAGTGGACAGCCAAGAGTCAACTCCGCCTGAAGTCCCACCTGAGATAAAGCCCATCATCCAAGAGTTCGCTGACATCATGCCTGAAGAGTTGCCTGAAGGACTACCCCCGTTACGGGACATCCAACATCACATCGATCTAGTCCCTGGAGCCAGCCTCCCTCACTTACCCCATTACCGAATGAGCCCAAGTGAGCATGAAGAGATGAACCGACAGGTTACTGATCTGCTGCGACGTGGGTATGTTCGAGAGAGTATGAGCCCCGTGGCGGTTCCTGCTCTGCTCACCCCAAAGAAAGACGGCACCTGGAGAATGTGCGTGGACAGTCGAGCTATCAACAAGATAACGATTAAATATCGTTTTCCCATTCCACGCCTTGATGACATGCTTGATATGTTATCAGGTGCCAAACTGTTCTCCAAAATGGATCTCCGCAGCGGTTACCATCAGATCCGCCTCCGACCTGGAGACGAATGGAAGACAACTTTTAAAACCAAAGAGGGTCTGTACGAATGGACGGTCATGCCCTTTGGCTTGTCCAATGCCCCAAGCACCTTCATGCGGACAATGAATCATGTCTTGCGACCCTTTATTGGCAAGTTTGTGGTCGTGTACTTCGATGATATCCTGATCTACAGTTTGACCAAAGAAGACCATCTGTCTCACTTAAGACAAGTCCTGGAAACCCTGAGAGACCAAAAACTGTACGTCCATCTCAAGAAATGCTCCTTCATGAGTGACACGGTCCTCTTCCTAGGATACATTGTCACCGCTGATGGACTCAAGGTCGACCCCTCCAAAATCCAGGCCATTCAGAGCTGGCCCGTACCCAAAACCCTCACCGAAATTCGCAGCTTCCTGGGATTAGCTTCCTTCTACCGACGTTTCATTCGGAACTTCAGCACTTGTGCAGCACCGTTGGTAGACTGTACGCGGAAAGGCGCACCCGCCTGGACTCTCGAAGCAGAAACGAGCTTTCAAAACCTAAAACATCAGTTGACGCATGCTCCTGTTTTGGCACTCCCCGACTTCACCAAGATTTTCGTGGTCGATTGTGACGCTTCACATGTCGGGATTGGCGCTGTCCTCAGTCAAGAAGGGCGACCTGTCGCCTTCTACAGCGAGAAACTGAACGATGCCAGATCACGGTATTCCACTTATGATGTTGAATTCTATGCCGTGGTCCAAGCTCTCAAGCATTGGAGACATTACCTGATCCAGCGTGAATTCATCCTTAACTCTGATCATGAAGCCCTGAGATATTTGAACTCCCAGAAAACTCTTAACAAGCGTCATGCCAAATGGGTTAATTTCCTCCAAGAATACACCTTCCATCTCAAACACAAAGCCGGAACCCTGAACCGTGTGGCCGATGCTTTGAGCCGGCGAGCACATGCCCTGACCACGATGACCGTCAGCACGACAGGATTTGAAACTCTCAAGGACCTATACCCCACTGATCCTGATTTCGGTCAAATTCATGCCGACTGTGTAGGTACTGGGCAGGACCCAACAGCCTCTTTTGTTCTTCATGAGGGTTTCCTATTCAGAGGCCACCAACTATGCATCCCGGCCACGTCCCTCCGAGAGAACTTAATTTCAGAACTACACAATGGAGGTTTAGCTGGACATTTTGGACGAGACAAAACCTTGATCCTTCTCCAAGAACGTTTTTACTGGCCGCAGTTGCGAAAGGATGTGACAAAATTTGTGCAGAAATGCCAAACATGTCAAAGATTCAAGGGCCACCGACAGAACACTGGACTATACACACCCCTGCCCATTCCTCTGCGACCCTGGGAAGACATCACCATGGATTTTGTGCTAGGGTTACCACTCACTGTGCGAAAAGTTGACTCCATTTTTGTGGTTGTGGATCGATTCTCGAAAATGGCACATTTCATTGCATGTAGGAAAACCTCAGATGCATCTCATGTCGCAGATTTGTTTTTTCGTGATGTCGTCCGTTTGCATGGAGTCCCTCGTTCTTTTACCTCAGATCGCGATACTCGGTTTTTGAGTCATTTTTGGCGCACTCTTTGGTCCCGTCTTGGTACTCGTTTGCAGTATAGCACCGCTTATCATCCACAAACAGATGGGCAAACTGAAGTAGTTAACAGGTCATTAGGAAATTTGTTGCGATGTCTTGCAGGGGACTCTCCGTCCAAGTGGGATCTAATTCTTCCCCAAGCTGAATTCGCATATAACAGTTCCACCAATAGGTCCACCGGAAAATCCCCTTTTGAGAGTGTGTACGGCTTTCCACTTACTCAATTCCTTGACCTAAAACCCACAACCGTGCAAGGGAGAAGTAGTGCAGCTGCTGAGGATCTGGTCGAACATCTAACCCACATCCATACCGAAATCCGAGCCAAACTCCAATCTATGACCCAGAAATACCAGACCCAAGCCAACCTACACCGAAGAGAGAGCGAGTTCAGAGTTGGAGAGTTAGTGATGGTCCACCTTAAAAAAGAGAGATTTCCTCTGAGAGTCCACCAAAAATTGAGCGAACGAAAGATTGGTCCATTCCGAGTCCTCAAGAGGATTGAAACCAATGCTTATTTACTCGACCTGCCGCCAGACGTCCAGACATCGCCAGTATTCAACGTATCAGATCTCTTTTTATATCATGGAGATGAACAGACGGATGCCACTACTCCAGCAATTCCTGATGATGACACGCGCCACCCGCCAGCCGCCACCGATGCCGATCAGATTGAAGATATTGCAGATATCCGAGACATGACGACTAGACGTGGTCTCTTCCGACGATATCTCGTCAAATGGAAGGGACGACCTCTCACCGATTGCACCTGGATCGACGAAGATGAGCTCCGTCAACTCCGCCCCGATATACTTCAGAATTTTCACGATGCCATCTCGACGGAGCGAGATTCTTTTCAGCAGGGGGGAGTTGATGCAGCATGATAACAACTTAATTTTAGTAGACATTTATTTGGTCCAATTAGTATTTATTTTGTTTTATTTATTTTCCATGTAAAAGGCTCATTATAAAAGGCCTCTTTTATAATTTTTCCTTTGATTTCTTCTTCCCTAATTTTAGGGATTTGTTGCTCCTTTTGTGGGGGAGTAGCCTCTATTAAAGGGCTCCCTTTGTATTAGTTTTGAATTAAGTTGATTTGAGTTTATTCCTCACTAATCTCTCTCTCTCTATCCCTCTCTCTCTCTCTCGGCCCCACGCCACTCCCTCTCTCTCCCCGTGTTCTCTTCGACCAACCCTAACTCACTCCCCACGCCGCCGCCTTCTCATCCCCTCCTCCCTCTCTCTCCCTCGCCGTTCTTCCCCACCTTCCCCTCTCCCGATATCTCCTCTCCTCTCCTCTTCCCGCAGCCCACTCCTTTCCCCCTCCCACCCGCACATCTCTCCCAGCGCCGGTGCCGCCAACCGCCAGCGCCACCTCGCCAGCACGCCTTCGGTCCTCTCCCTCGCGCATCGCCTCGACGTCGCCCTCCTGCCTCTCGCGCGCCACCCCACCATCGCCCTCTCCCTCCAGTCTCGCCGCCCCTCCTTCCATACCCCATCACCTTACGCAACCCCTTCCCGTCCACACTCGCCTCCACCCTCGCGCCCCTTCTCCCTGCCTCCAGAACTCCCCGACATCCCTGAGCCGCGACACCACCCCACCAACCACCCCTCGCACTACTGCCTTTCCCAGAGTCCTACCAACGAAACGACGCCACTGTGCTGCCGCTCGACATCGTCCGTGAAGTAGCAGTCGTCCCGTGCCGCCGAAGCATCGAAACCTCGAAAATCCTTGGCCGACCAGATCTGAAGCGCAATCTACGGACCCCTGCCGGGTGTGGTATGAGCGACAATTTCCACCTCTAATTTCCACTGCATAATATTAGTTTGTGGCCTGTTATATTGCTGTTTGTTTGGTGATTAATTGAGACTCCAAAACCGGCAACATCGCTATTAGTTTCCGTTAGTCAATTAGCTACTTGATTGCCTGACGTTTGTGGAAGATTCGGTGCTATCTTGCGGTTACCACGTCCATTATTGTTGCTGATTTTGGTTTGTCGTTTAATCATTTATCATTATCGTCATTTTATTTCATTGACTACATTGCTTAGGTCGTCATTTAGGTTGTAGCCCCCTTAGGTTGCATCATTACCCTTTTATTTTGTTTGTACTGTTTCCCTTCTTTTTGAATCGTCTCTTCTATATAAGAGAGGGACTACTAAATAGAGATGATTATTCTTCCCCGTTCCCTTTTACATGGTATTGGAGCTGAGCAATATACCCTCCCGAAACCTAACCCTAATTCTCGAAGAAAACTTCGCCAGTTTGATTGCTACAGTGCCACCGTGCTTGAATCAGTGATCGCTGAAGCTCTGCTTCTTGGGGATTCGACCCAAGGGTCCACGGAGAGAGGGCAGGGGGTCCCGCATCTGCCTCCAGCCTTCTGACCCCAGACCAACCCCTCCGACGACTGGGAATAGCCCCACGAGCAGGAACAGCTGTTGCGGGTGCCGCCGCCGGCTGCAGGCCCTCCTGGCGGTGCTCCGACCGATGCGAGAGGTGATCTGGGGTCCCCTCACCTAGGTCTACGTTCCTTGTTGTCCTTGTTTGGCTTCGACTGGTACAGTGCTTGATGCTTGGTTGAGGTTGGAAGACCCGTTCTTGTTCTGTTTGATGCTTGGTTGAGGTTTGATGTATGTGTTTGATGCTTGGTTGAGGTCTTGAAGACTCGTTCTTGTTCTTTTGTTGGTCATCTATGGCTTCTTCTTCGATTGAGAGTAAGCCTCTTGTGGCTACTTCATCTTTGGTCAAGCCTCTTGTGGCTACTTCATCTTTGGTCCTTCAAGGGACATCGATAAAATTACAAGGTGCAGAGAACTATGTACTTTGGTCTCGGTCCTTCAAAATCTTTGTTGGTGGCCAATAAAAGCTACATATCTTACTCAAGGATCCCCTCAAGGAGGGTGACAAGGATTATGAAACTTGGTTACAAGCAAACTACCAAGTGATGAATTGGATGACAAATAGTGTTGAACCGTCTATTGCATCAAATCTACTTTACAAAGAGAGAACCAAGGAGATGTGGGATGATCTTGCACTTACTTACTCCCAACAGACTACCAAGTCTAGACTGACTGATATCTACATGAAGATCTGGTCAATCTCTCAGGGAGATATGAGTCTTTTATAGTAACTTCACACAAATCTTAGGGCTCTATGAAGAGCTTGCCGTTTTTCAACCTGCTTGTTGTGCCAAATAGGTTTCAGAAAGAGCTGAGTGGCATGTATATCGTTTTCTCTTAGGATTACATCCCAGGTATCAGGCGGCTAGAGATCAGTTCCTGACCGTCGATTCTGTTCCTCAAATTCGGACCATCTTCAGTCGCCTTCAACAGATGGAGACATATACCGTTAGTTCCAGTCCAGTTAGATCTGTGGATACGTCTACTCACTTTGCTGCCAGAGGTCGAGGATCTTACTCAGGAGGACGTGCTCGAGGTCGTGATATGGGATGCGGTCGTGATGCAGGACATGCTCGAGGTCGTGGATGGCCTCCTTGTGTTCATTGCCAAAAAGGCCAATCATTTGTCTGATAGGTGTTGGTCTACTTTTGGCCGCCCACCGTCTGCCAGTTTTGTCTCATCTACCGATACTCCCGCACAGACCGATTCACTGCACTCTGAGTCTGACACAGGGCAGTATGTTCAGCTGTCGTTTGTGGATTGCTCGAGGTTGATGAATATGCTGCACTCATACTCTACACAAGAAGGCTCAGCTTCTTCAATTGCAGGTTTCACTCCCATTAGGTACAAATCCTGTGGCTGCTACACCCACTACCAAGCGGGTCATTGACTCAGGGGCTACACACCATCTGACTGGTGAAGGTGGTATGTTGATTTCTTCTCAGCCTTCTACGCAATATGCGTATTAACACAGTGAGATTAGCAAATGGATCTCACTCACCAGTAATGACTGTTGGTAGTGTGCCTATTTCTTCGGATATTCGTCTTACGGGTGTCTTATGTGCCCCTGCCTTTCCTATGAGTTTATTGTCTGTCTGCAGACTCTGCTTAGATTTGAATTTTAGGGTGATTTTTGACAAGCATTCTTGTTATTTTCAAGACATCCGGACGATGCAGATTTTTGGTGGGGGTCATGAGAAGAATGAACTCTACTACCTTGATATTTCCACCGACACCATCTTTGCTGGCGCTGTTTCTGTCGCTCAAGACCCCCTTCTGTAGCACTTTCGTCTTGGGCATCCTTCTGATGGAGCCATGTCTCAGATGTTCCCGGATTTATCTGTTCTTCAACCTTTTCAGTGTGATGCATGCCAACTCGGGACATCAACGATCTAGTTTTCCTCCCACTATGTCGCGTCGATTCTTTTCCTTTTGAGCTTGTTCATTGTGATATATGGGGTCCCTATCCCATTCACACAATTTCTAGTCATCGGTATTTTGTTGTTTTTGTTGATGATTACAGTCGTTGTTCTTGGGTATTCTTGCTCAAAGAAAGGTCTGAAGTCTGTGTCATTATCAAACAATTTTTTTGCCTTAGTACACACTCAGTTTGCTTCTCCAATTAAAATTTATAATTCTGACAATGCTTTGAAGTTTTTTCAAATTGAACATAAAATTTCTTTAGAAATTAGGGGAATATCCATCACACTTCTTCTTCTTACACATCACAGCAAAATGGGGTAGTTGAAAGGAAGATTCGTCATCTCCTTGACATATCTTGGACTTTGTTGACTCATTTGAAGGTGCCTAAACATCTTTGGGGGGATGCTATTCTGATGCTACTTTTCTTATCAATAGGGTTCCTTCATCTACTTTGGGAAATGTGTCCCCATTTTCTCCGCTCTACCCTACAGAAGATACATTTCCAGTTCCGTTGAGGATTTTGAGATGTACTGCCTTTGTTCACAATTTTCATACTCATGTTAAGCTCATTGCTCGGTCCATTCATCGTGTCTTCCTTGGGTACTCCAGAGTCAGAAGGGTTACCGTTGTTATGATCTGATTGGAAAAATGTATTATGTCACTGCTGATGTAAGCTTCTTTGAACATACCAATTACTTCACCACTTCTACTAGCGAAGTTCCTCTTGAGTACATACCTCTACGGGTTTACCATCGGAGGCAATTACCTCCTCCACTTCCTATGACTATCATGCATGATACTTCTGACGATACTGATCCTTCTTCAAGTGACCCCTCACTTGCTGCTTCTGAGGATGTCCTCTTCCCAGGTAATTTACCTATTGCCTTGCAGAAACCGATAAATCAATGTACTTTGCATTCCTGATCCCGGTATACCTCTTCTGATGGTCTTGTGACTAGTGACAGATAGTTTACAGATGCTCTTATGGCATCTTTAATACCTCAGGATTATCATACTGCTTTACAAGATAAGGGATGGAAGAAGGCTATGGATGAAGAGATGGATGCACTGCTCTCTAGAAATACTTGGGAACTCGTTTCTTGTCCCCCATGTGTTACTCCAGTTGCTTGTTGACGGGTCCTTACGTCCAAATATGTTGTTGACGATTCCTTGGACAGATTGAAGGCACAGTTGGTTGCTAAAGGCTTTACACAGATCTTTGGTGTTGACTACTTTGAGACCTTTTCTCCTGTTGCCAGGATGGGCTCAATCTGGACTATTATTTCTATTGCAGTCAATTAGCACTGACCTGTCCATCAGCTAGATGTCAAAAATGCATTCCTTTATGGTGATCTTGCAGAAGAGGTATACATGTCCCATCCTCCTGGTTACTCTGTTGAGGGGAAGTATGTTTGCAGATTGAAGAAAGCTATTTATGGACACAAACAGAGTCCTAGAGCGTGGTTCGACAGATTAACCACAGAAATTGGCTCAATAGGCTTTCGGAGGCCTTCTACCGACTATTCAGTGTTTGTGAAGAAAAGTCTCAAAGGTATAATTATTCTTGCAGTATATGTCGATGATATGGTTATCACCGGTAATGACAGGGAAGGAATCGACGACACTAAAATGTTTTTACAGAAGGTCTTTATCACTAAAGACCTTGGCTCATCGCGTTACTTCTTGGGTATAGAAGGGACAAAGCACAAGTCCCACAAGTCTGGACTACTACTCTCTCAAAGGAAATATTGTTTGGATATTCTTACTGAGGCTGGACTTTTAGGTTGTAAACCATCGTATATACCTGCAAAGGCACAATCTCGACCTCCTTCTGACGACATTCCTTTTGAGGACACTACTAGGTACAGAAGTCTGGTAGGTAAACTCCTCTATCTTATGGTTACTCGCCCAGATATTTCCTATGCCGTTAACAAGGCCAGTCAATATATGGAGAAACCAACCTACACTCATTGGAATGACGTTCTTTTGATTTCTCAAATATCTCAAAGGTTCTCCTGGCAAGGGTCTTCTCTACTCTCCATCAGGTCATACTGATCTAATTGCATATGCAGATGCAGACTATGCTAGCTCACTAGAGGACATGAGATCGGCATCTGGTTTTACTATGTTTGTTGGGTGCAATCTCGTTACGTGGCGAAGCAAAAAACAAGGAGTCGTTTCGAGATCCAGTGCAGAAGCAGAATATAGAGCTATGGCACAAGCCACTTGTGAGATTAGTTGGCTTGTAACTTTTCTGCAGGAACTGGGGTTTTCTACTGCTGTACCAGTTCCCCTATATCATGACAATAAATCTGCAACTCATATTGCATCCAAGTTTTTCATGAACGTACAAAGCATATTGAGGTGGATTGCCACTTTATTCGGGATGCAATTCGTCAAGGGAAGATTGCCACTATGCACATCTCCAGTGAGGACCAGTTAACGGATATTCTTACCAAAGCTCTCCTACGCAAAAGGATCAGTCTTCTTTCTTCCAAGTTGGGTATGATCGATGTATATGATCCAACTTGAGGGGGGTGTTAGAAATTGTTAGAGACAATTATTGATTGTATTTTGTTTTGCTTATTACACTTTTATTTTGTTTATACTGTTTCCCTTCTTTTTGAACCCTCTCTTCTATATAAGAGAGGGACTACTAAATAGAGATGATTATTCTGCCCCATTCCCTTTTACAGTTCTAACATTTTTCTTATTTCCACAGTGCGTGTGGAAACGGGGGTGGTACAAGGAGATACAGTCAGCATGTATTATGATCCAATGATAGCTAAACTCGTAGTTTGGGGAGAGAACCGAACTGCTGCATTGGTTAAATTTAAGGATTCTTTAAGAAAATTTCAGGTAGTTTTATCTTTCTATGGTTATTAGCGGTACTCACCTGATTATGATTAATGGGCTAGCAGCAGCTAATGTACCTTGTCCTATGCAATTTCACAGGTTGCCGGACTTCCGACCAATATAAACTTTCTTCAAAGACTCGCTAATCACTGGGCTTTTGAAAGTGGATTAGTTGAAACACACTTCATCGAGAAATTCAAGAGCGACCTCTTCCCCGATACTATAGATGCAGTATCAGTAGGAGCATATAGTGATGCCAAATTAAGTGCCACAATGCTTGCTGCTTGCATTTGCAAGAAACAGCAGATTTCCTCGAAAGATGCCACTCAAGGTGATTGCTGGCATATATCTTGTTACAGTTTTCGTGAAATCGAAGCTCATACATCATCCAATCTGCCCTTTTGCAGATGGCGATGGCTTGCTCGATTTATGGTATGCTCATCCTCCTTTTCGGATGCATCACTGTTCCAAACATGCTTTGGAATTCGAGTGGGATAAAGATTCTGATGGGAGCAGCCTTGAACTTTTGAAGTTTCTTATCACTTACCAAGCCAATGGACACTATCTAGTCGAGGACCTAGAGGTACCTGTACTTGCATCAATTCTCAGAGTTTATAATAATCGACCAGCTCGTGCGCTAATTCCTGTTCTCCGATTATTGAAAATAGCTTGATAATGGATCTCTTTACATGGATCAGACTTTTCACACATCTTTTAGTTTTAACTTTTGGATTCGTATACTAATTCCTCGAGTATATAAAACACATAGCCTAGCATTGATAATGATAGAATTTTGGATATCACTATAAACAAAGACAATTTCTGGCCCCTTATCTTTTTAATTTATAAGCGAGGAGTTCAATGAACTTAGTCTTCCCAGATCAAGATCAAGTCCAAGAAATGTGTTAATATCTTGCGAAATATGAAATTGTATATATATATATATATATATATATTTCTGTAGATACGAATTCTCGGTTAATCGGGACATGGATTCGTCAGTGCTGATGATGATAATTATAGCTAATATGTATTCAAGTTAGTATCTAAATCTGGATAGTAACTGCATGCCCGCAGTCCCGCACCAACTCTTTCGGCATATATGTAATCAATGCATATTTGTTTGCCCATAACCGGAAACATAGCTTTCGGTTTGGGGTAACCTTGATATCCTATGCTAGCTTCATTCCGTATAAACTTGTAACATCACACAACAGTTCCGAATGCTTTATAGTTTATACGGTCCAATGTCACTCTTTGATTGCTGCATTTTCTCATTTCTGATTTTCTTTATCTTATACTTTCAGTCCGGTGGTGTCAATCCCCACATGAAGGAAATCAATGTCTCGGATACGGAGAATCATAACTATAAAGTTGATATCGACGGTTCAAGCGTAGATGTAACTTTGGCAACTTACTCCAAGGTGTGACACATGCCGTCGTCCTTACATGATTTACTGCAAATATCCGGTGAGAAAAAGCACCTCACATTCTCCCTTCAGAATGTAATTCAGTAATAATGTGTCATCAGGATGGCATCGATCACTTCCATGTATGGCGCGGTCATCATCATCATCACTTTAGACGGAAGCAGAGGGTAGTGCAGTCCACAGAAGACGGTTCTGTCCACCAACATAGCCATCCGTCTGCATCTCATCCCAAAGGAAGTGTCGTGGCTCCAATGGCAGGGTTAGTTGTTAAAGTACTGGTCGAAGAAGGAACTCATGTTGAGAAGGGCCAGTCTATTCTGGTGCTCGAGTCGATGAAGATGGAGGTTGTTGTCCTAGTCTTTCTTTCATCCATCCCATTACACTTCGTTTTTCTCTCGTCCTTTACGGCACCTTCTTATGATTTTCCGCTCTTTTCTTTCAGCATGCAGTGCAAGCACCCCGCCCTGGATTCGTCCGAGGCCTGCAAGTATCAACCGGTCAGCAAGTTTTCGATTCCACAGTTCTCTTCAGTATAAAGGCAAGTCTTCTACATAACTATTTTTGGTATTTTTTTTTGACTCTACACTTCCAAACATTACACATAGAATCTGTTCATCACGGGATGAATCATGAATGAACATTATCCCAGTATAAGCTATCTTGGGATATATGGTCACATCGTGATTACATCGTCCATTATATCTCTGTCTACAATTGTTATCCCTTTCTTATACCTCAAATCAACCGCCGGCTCTGTTGGGATGGGGGATAATGAATACGGAGAGATAGAGGATATATGAGGTTTATTCCACATCCTTTTTGTTTGGTTGGTTTGAGGGATAAGGAAGGGAGAAATATCCGAAACAGAGATATAATGGATGATATAAACATGACGTGACGACTTTATCATGAGATATTGTATTATTCTGACTTTACTCTCTTCTTGATGAGGTACTAACATCCATATTATCCAGGATGAATGACTGGTTGCTCGATGTCTTGTTCTCGGAAAAACAACCTCGACTCGCATGAAAGGTGCGTCTTGTTCAAGCTTTGAATCTCCATGTAGTATACTTTTGTTGAATAAAGCTAACGACATTATCAAGTTGGTGTTTTTTATCTAAATATGAGCCGGTCACGAAAAATGTCGATCTCTTTATGCTAAAGAAAAGAAGATTCATGTTCTATTCCATGGGATGATGTATCGATCCAACCTCGGGACGAATGGATTCGAGGCTATGTTATTGTGCTATACTTCTTTCTCAACACCATAAACATTCCAAGGTCATGTGTTTTTTTTTCTGAAGTTGATAATCGAACGAAAATCAAATCTAGAATTGCAGCATTCACAAAGAGATTGATGTTAGGTTTTTTTGCAGTTATGTTTCTCTGAGATTCTACGATTACAGTTATACTCCTACTTTCTTTGCAATAATATTTGTGCCCATTTACATAGGAGCACAAGTGTAATAACCGAAGGACGATACTGTGAATTTTATAAGAATACAGAGTCACAAATGTTACTGCAAAAATGTATGGGCATAACTATAATTTGCAGAATCTCGGAGGCACACATAAAAAAAACCTTGATGTTAAAGTCGTATGTGCATACAGGTCCTTTGCGATTATAAGTTTGATTACTTGAACATTTTATCAAGGTATTTATATGTATTTTATTGTGGCCTTTCTTTAGATCACTTTGTTCATGATGATAAGTAGAAATTTATAATTTATTGGCTTTTTATCATTTGTGCTCCTCTAAGATCTTGCAATTTCAGTTATGCCCCTCCCTTTTAAGGAATATCAGTAGTGCCCCCGACTTTTTGATGTTCTATCACCTGTACCCCTCCGTTACTTTAATCGTCATTGAGTCGAACTTAACCATGGTTTCTTCAAAGCATGGTGCAATTAAGAGGGGTATAATTGTCCAGACTTCTTCATCTTCTTCCTCCTCCATTTGTTCTTCCTTTCTCTTCATAATTTCTCTCTCTTAGTTACACCTTCATGCATTCATCGAATCTCTAAAATTTTTGCATTTTCATGGATATATCACTCATTATGGATCAAACAGTGAATTTTATTGATTTTTCGGTGAATTTTCAGGAATCAATTAGTCAAAATTTATATCAACTTAACAAATAATGAAAGCCCTCCAGTTCAGCCCTTCCTCTCCAGGTTCTTTACAACTGTAACAGAGGGGAGGAGCTCGGTGGATTGGGCAGAGGGGCTGGATGGGGAGGAGGTGGTGGTCGACGGAGGAAAGGAGGGACAGATGGGGAGGAGGGCGGAAGATGCGGGGGCGACCTGGGCACTGGGGAGGGGGGGGGGGGGGGGGCGTGGCAGGGGAGGCGTAATGGGTCGGCGCGGGTAGGGGGAGGCGCAGTGTGCCGGCGGGCGTAGGGGGTGGCAGTTGCAGGGGGAGAAGGTCGGGCAGGGGTTCGACCTGGGGGTGGAGGCTGGGGCTGGGGGAGACACTCGGACAGGGGGAGGCACATGGGCGGTGCGATGGCGGGAGTAGGAGCTCGGGGTGGAGGGCGCACCTGGGGGCGGGGGAGGAGACAATACAGGAGCAGGAGGCTGGGGTGGAGGAAGAGAAGGGGAGGAAGAGGATGGGAAAAGAGGAAGAAAGTATGATAAAATGACCTTTTTAGTCTTTATTTTTAATTTAATTCCCGTTATGTCCCAAAGTTAACGTCCGTTTGCATTGGGAATGAACACCAACTAACCTGAGGGGAACAAGTGATAGAAAGACAAGAAGTTTGAGGGCACAACTGATATTCCTAAAAAGGAAGGGGCATAGCTGAAATTGCAAGATCTTAGAGGGGTACAACTGATAAAAATCTTAATTTATTTTTATTCAATCAATTTGTTCGTATCCGATCTTAATCGATCCATATTCATGTTCACTCTTTATTCAATACAGATTCCTATTCGATCTGAATTTATATCAAATTATTTAAAGATATGGTATCTTAAATTCATATTCGATTTATGTATGTATTTCATATAGATGAAGTGACTATAGGTATGGAAATAATCATATCCATTTCGTATCCGATCTGTTTCCATCTTAGGCTTTAGGCTTATCCCATATCACATGAGTACGGATTCCATTCAAAGTATGGTACCATTTGATTTCTCAAAATAATTCTATAAATAAGCCTAAGTATTATACCATTAAACTTTTCAAGCTCATAATTAAAACCATTTAATTTCTCCAAATAATAAGAAGAATTAACCTTAAAAATGTCCTCTATTTAATCCAAAGTATGATACCAAATGTATCATATCGTTTAGGTTTTTAAGATAATTATAGTTAAAAAATCCATGTTGTATAGAATCCATGTAGCTGACCATACTTAATGTGAGAAAAGGTTTGAAAAGGTTTTGTTGTTATGTAGTTAAAAAAAAATCCTTGTGATGAATAATTTTCTACTTACTAAAAAATTTGGACAAAGATCAGCCTCATCACTAGGGGCTCGTTTGGTTGCCAGGTTACCCCATAGTAACCTGACATACCTCCTGCTCTATCCTTGCAATAATGAGTTGGAATTAATTGTATGGTCCGCACAATTTCTTTATTTATAATATTTTTAATCACATTCAAATAAAATTAACGAAAAATATCATGATCATTAAAAAAAGTTAATAAAACACATTTTTCATTCTAAAAAGCTTAGCTACTATTCACATGAGGTTATTCCAACCCGACCTAGTTACTAAACATGTTCTAGGAATGGAGTAATTTTTTTTCAATCACATAAAAGGACATGACTCAATTCCAATTTCTTAGATGAAATTTAAAAAGCAACAATGCGGTGTGTGATCTTTGAGATTTGTTTCTGTGCGATCGGATCGACGGAATCAAGCCAATCAACTTATCGTTCTACCTTTAAAATCACATACTTTCACAGGAAGAAACAAAATTTAAAAATCAGGTACGATATTATTACTTTAAATCACACACTTTCACAGGAAGAAACAAATTTACAAATCAGGTACGGCATTATTACTTTATATCACATACTCTTTTTAACGAATACGGATACAAGTTGCAGATATATTTGTTCTTTTTTCATCTTAGTTGAGATAAATTCTTTCTCAAAAACCACATTTATTTTGGAATTCTTTTACTATTTATCCAAACGTTGGGATTTTTTGTGTAATTTTACCTACAAGAAAAGGCCATTAGAATGCTCCAACATCCAACACCATTCTTTTTTTCCTCGTTTCTTTTTTCGACGGCCACCCCATCACAAAAAAAAAAATCTGAAGTGCAAAGAAAAAGTGAGGGGATGTTTTGGAATATTCCACATCTTTTCCCACACAGTGCCTTTTCTTTAGGCGTACGCAAAAAGCGACTAAAATTTGGAGAGCCAAATAAAGGGGAATATAAACGTGACCATTGGTAAGATGTGTGACCTAATTTCCGTTTCTTCTTTTTTCTTGTTAAAGGTAAAGTATAATATAATTGTATAGAAAGCTTTTACACCATAAGTCCTCAAATCCTGTCCAATTGCACAACAACCCCTAAAAACTTTGTGGTTCACCATAAAGTTCACTCTATCCAACACATACGATACGACCTGTTTAGGTGTGTGTGTGTGAGAGAGAGAGAGAACGTTGGCCATGGTGTAATTTGCAAGGATCGCGGTGTGAGTTCAAGGATTATATGTATGATACAACTTTTTCCTTGGATGGATTATAGAAAAAAACCAACTTTATTTGATTCTTAATTAAGAACTTCATTTATTAAATGTAATAAAGAAGGATCTGGTTTTATTTTTTTAGTCTCAAATGCATGCTTCCATAAGCTTCCATTATCCTTTTATGTCTACATTAAACCTTAAAGTTGAAAGTTCTGTCCCCTCTTTTTTAAGTATGAAAAGCTAGCTCCTAATTGGGCATTGACACATTGTTGATGTTTTTTTTACAATTTACTATTCTTTTGTTAAAGAATATATATATATATATATATATATATGGGAAAAATAGGGTTGCCTCTAGGGGAGCTAATTTGGCTGGAAATTCATCGCTATATTTCTATATTACGTCATTCGAGTTTCGTGAGAAACAAAGACTCATACGACCTTCATCTAGACAATCATTTTTTAATGATCATCGAATTGTTGAAATCGATTCCGTCCGGATAGAGGTCGTGGGAGTCTTTATTTTACAAGAAATTTGAATGACATAATATGAGGAGATAATAATGAAAATTCATGGAAGCAATTTTTCAAAATAATAAAAAAAAATATAGGAAAAATGAGGAGGAAGTCAAGTTAGTTCCGCTTAAAGGGCAGCCCCATTTTACTCTCTTTATGTATATGATGAGAAGGGAGAGGAAGAAAAGAGATGACGAAGTAACTATGGCGTTTGATTGCACAAGGAGGAGGAGGAAGAAATAGAGCCATCTTTCTCTTTTTTAAGAGAAACTTGATATCACGAATAGTCTTATCTCGACAAAGAGTGGCAATCATTGTTTTTTTTATCGATTTCCTCTCTCTTTCCCTCCCAAATAACATACGATACTCGGTAAGATAGTTGGTCGAGTAGGACAATTTTGACTTTTATATTTATCTTGGATTAGAAATTAATGAGAGAAAAACACGATACCTTTGTAAAGATTACAAATAAAAAAAATCATCCAACACCCCTATCTCATGTTCACCTCTCATCAGTGAAAGATGTACCTGAGACTCTTGTCTTCTGTGAAAATCTTGAAAACGACTCGGAGAAGTAATGCTATCATAATTTTTCAATGAGAAAATCGCAACTGCTAGCTCTAAACTTGTATGGGGTAGTTTCGTTCGTGCTTTTTCTGATACTGCAACGCATGCCACAACTTGACCACACTGCATCAATACTCTGTCCAAACTCTTCTTGGATGCTTTAGTAAGCACAAAGAAGTTTTGGATGTCCAAAGGAAGGGTGAGAATCGAGCATCGGTCAAGCACTCCTTCAGTGTACGAAAAACTCAACTCGTACTTGATGCTTCATACAACATCCCAGGCTTAGGTCCCTGGTATGTAATCGAGGAGAACCGTCCTTGATAATTTGTTGAGTTCAGGTCTGAATGGATGCGTTAATAACCACTAAAAATGCCTAAGCTCAAATTGTCAAGCAGTAATCTCCGCCACTTATACCTCACGCCCACACTATGAGTTTTACATGTATGACTATGTTTGGGGGTTAGGATCTTACAACCTCTCCTACTTATAGTCGCAACGTCCTCATTGCGATATGACCCATCACTTATTTCCAGTGACAGTGGTGGTTGCATGCTCTGGGTAGTCTTTTCCTCTTATCAGGTAGGGAGACTCACCTCTCAGGTAGCCTTCTCCTCTATCATAAGGGAAATTAGCCCTGATTCCATTTGTAACGTCACAAACTTAGACCTTGACAATTTGTTGAGTTCAGACCCAATGGACCCATTAACAACCACCCAAAATGTTTAAGCAAGTTGTCAAGTAGTAAATCCCTCCACTTATAACCCACACCCAAACTCCGTGAATTTTATATGTAAGACTATTTTTCGAGGTTGGGATGTTACACTTCATAAGGACACATCCTTCTAGATGATCTAAGTAAGGCTTTTTATGGGAATTTCCTTATAAAATGCATTCATTATCTAATAAGGCCTAGGAAACTAGAACCTTTGTCACCATCTTAGGCTGCTCTGAAGACATGACAACCTTTTTTCTAGTTGAGGTCCACTATCATACCTACTCCTGAAAATTAAATGGACAAGATGTCATCTCTAAAAGTCAAAACTATGAATCTAAGGGGCCATTTGTCGAATGTGAGGTGTCTTTGCAAAGTGTTGAGACTCCACATCTTAAGTGGACTTGTGACACACCCACACGGCACACCTACATATACATATACACACACATGGAAACACACATGTACACACTTATTTATAGAGACATATTAAAATATATGTAATATTTTAACTTGATAGGTATTACTAGAGGCTAACATCACAATAGTAATATGACATATAAGGATGCACCAAACATGTATATATATTCTAATTTAATCAAGGAAATATGGAATGATTCCAAATGAAATAACAAAATCCGTATATATGAAAGAAATCCATACCTGATAGTGATTCAACCATTGAGGGAAACAAGGAGATGGGCTTCCAAAGAAAAATCCCCTTTTCTCCAATGCCTTCTGACAAAGAGCAAAAAGGAAATTGAGAGAGATGAGCATCCGTAACTTCCCTTTTTGAGATGGGATTCAAAATAGGGAGAAGGTGGTGGGTTATCTTTGGGGACCATGACCGTTTCTATAACTATCTTGAGAATTTTTGAATCTACCCATTATAGATTTGGAATTTTCTCTTGATCTCTACATAATTAATCCACATGTAACCAAAATATACACATATGCCCAAAGTAAATTTCTAACTTATTTGATCACTTTCTTTATTGGGTCATGAATAAAGTAGACAGTATAACTGATTACAAATATATAAACACATATAAGTACATCGTTGGATGTTAATTCCAACAATATAAACATAAAAACACACACACAAAGAGAGTTAAATGTTCATACATATATATGGATTGATATAGACACGCACATACACACACAATATATATTTAAGTAGATATACATGTACGCAATATACATAGGCTTTCTTATTTATTATCTCTATTTTGTAATATTGTCTATTTCTTGTATCCTATAAACAATATATTTTCATTTATTTTAATGAAAATGCGATCATCATCGTTTTTATTTTAATTTTCTCTTGCAATATTGTAAATAGGTTTTGGATAGTTGAAGAAAATAAACTATTTACTCCGTGTATCACATGTTTCTTAGACAAGTCCTAATTATTACATTTTTAAATAATTAGATATTTAAAAATAGCGAATTTAACTGATATTCCTATATTTTTTCCTATATAGTGTGACCATAAGGATTCACTACTTTTTCTCTAACCTAGAACCAAGTTTTCTCGTCTTTCATTCATTGTCTAACACAACAAAATGTTAGGGGTCATGTTGCAAATCTACTAAATTTAGGCGATGTTTGGACGGGGATGATATTTTCTTATATAGTAATATGGGAACAACATCCATGATAAGATCATCGCATCATGTTTATATCATTCATTGTATCTCTATCTATAATACTTAGTCATGCCCTACCTCGAAGAACAATCGAAGAGAACGAGCGATGAATCCGACTTATTCCTTATGTCATACCAATGTTGCAAGGTATTGTTGCAATATTCTATACTTATAGGGGTATTTATGCAAAAGATCATTTAAGAAAAATTTTGCCTTACATGCACTGAAAAAATAAGAATCACACTTTTTATCCCACCAAAAAAATTTCCCATCAATCAAACATGAATAATAAGTTAATAATTATTTATAAGAGTTATACGTGTGAATATTGTGATGAGAGATATGCTTGCTTGAAAGCAACACCTCAATTTTCTATTTTATTGTATAATATTAGTCCAATTTGATATTCAATAATATAGCGAAAGTAAAAGCAATAATAACATTAAAATCGTGGCCACAATGGAATGCTGATGTGGCACCAATAGACTCCTCCCATTAAA